>CM061137.1:43526594-44126594 GCA_030789695.1 Scilla litardierei | reverse complement strand
ATTACATTCTCTTTGCTCAAGACCACATTCTAAGTAAGAAGTTGTTCTTTTTCACAAGATACCATATCAAGAGATGCAAGTCTTGAAACAAGTGCCTCGTGTTCAACAATCAAAGTGTCTTATTATGTTTTAAAGATTTGTGCATAGAATTTAATCTCTTAAAGCGCATATACAAATCATTGATTGCATCTAACAATTCTTCATTATATAAACTACTTAGTTGATTGTCGTCATCTTGAGCCATGAAACACACATGTGCACTTTGTTCTTTTTATTTCTCATCTTCATCTGAAGATTCTTCCCATGTTGCCGCAAATGCCTTCTTCTTCTTATATACTTTGTTGAAGTTCTCAGCATTCTTTGACTTTGAAAGTAAGGGACAATCCTTCTTGAAGTGTCCTGGCTTATTCAATGATAACACAAATAAGAATTCTCATTAGTATTCATAAAATTCTTATTTTTGATCTTACCTTTGAGATACTTCTTGAACTTTCTTGTTAAGTATTCCAAATCATCATCATCATCTGAATCATTATTGTCTGCTGACGCATGAAGGCAAGGTCCTTCTTATAGGTGCTTTCTTGCTTTCTATCTTCAAGTTGGACTTCATATGCCATAAGATTTCCTATAAGGCTTTTGACTGTAAGGGTGGATAGATCATTGGCTTCTTCTATTGCTGTTGTCTTCTCTCCCATTCTGGGGTTAACGCCCTAAGAATCTTCCAGACTTGTTCAGTTTGAGTATATACTTTACCAAGAGCAATTAGACAGTTGATGATGCCGATGAATTAAGTGATCATCTCTACAATTGTCTCGTTGTCCTTCATCTTAAAAAAACTCAAACATGTGAACAAGAACAAAAAATTTAGTTTCCTTAACTCTATTTATGCCTTCATTTGTTACCTCGAGTGTATGCCAGATATCATATGCTGATGTGGCCTAGGAGACTCAATTGAATTCATTCTTGTCAATTACATAGAATAATGCATTCATCGCCTTAGAATTCAATGTTGCATTGGCCTTCTCTACAGTTGTCCATTCACTATAAGAGCTTGTTGGCTTGGTGTAAGATGTCTCCACAATGTTCCAAAGTTTGAAGTTGATTGACTGGAGGTAGATCATCATTCGTCGCTTTCAATATAAGTAGTTGGAGCCCGTGAACAATGGAGGACTTACTATAGAATGCCCTTCGGAAAATTGTGTTGTACTTGTTGTTGAAGCCATCGATCACCAGAGATACCAATTGTTAGTTTGGAATTAGACACGTCTCTTGAACCAGGCTCTGATACCAAATGTAAGGATCGTCGATATGGCTATTTCAATACTAAACAACGGAAATGATTAGTATTGTCAACAATTAGGAGATATACAAAGTAACTTGTATATTCCTTTAAATATAAATAACTTGCAGTGAAAGAATCAACACAATTAATGAAACAAAACAAATAAGCAAATCGGCCAAGCAAACACAAACACCAAGAATTTATCCTGGTTCAGATCCTCATGATCCTACGTCCAGTCCTCTACCCTATAAAGATTTTCAATCCACTATAACACTTGCCCCGCAAGCAACAACATATAAAAATGGCGACACTCTCAGTGTCCCAAACTTTGTACAATCTCTATACCAAGAGATTCAACTTACAAAGTAAAGAATGAAACAACACCTAAAGCCTTGATGTGAAATGGAATTAAAAGGAAAGGTGTAAATGAAATTTCAAGATTTCTAGATTTTGGATGGAAGAAACACTCTTGAAGGTTTCAGTTTTCAAATAAATAAAATATCAGAATTTTTCTTCTTCAAATGAAAACAATGGCAGAACTTTCTCTTGAAGAATATAGAGTTTAAGTTCTAAAGAATAAAGTTGGAAAATGAAGTGAATGGAAGAGAAAGGGAGTACTCATCTATTTATATATATGAAAGGAAGTTATAACGGTCATATTCCAATAGACAAAAACTGTGTCCAACAGATAGAACAAACCAGTTGCAAAAAATGTTCAAAAACGGAATTGGTCAGCCAATGATTTTTTGTTGGTCAACTAATTTTAAAACGGCCAAATCTGACCGTTTGAAGTAACTGACGTGGAACTGATATGAAGAGGGATTTGATAAAAAAATTTCAAAGTCAAATTCGAAAAGGAAAAATTAGCATGCTACCAAAAATGTATTGGTCAACTAATTTCTAAAAGAAGAATTTTAGGATCCTGAAAAACTAGGTTGTAGATAAATGTTAGGAGAGACCTTAGTCATCTAAGATAAGTCATCATCAGGCTTAAAAAGCTATAAAATGAAAAATACATTGATTACATAAAAGCCATAGATATGACTGCATCTGAACTTGAGAAGTCTTTGTGCAGGTAGCAGTAACTAGTGATTATGTCCAAGATGTAAATATTGAGTAGCCAGTTATCTGCACAGAAGGAGTTAGTAATAGTAATATGTTTTTCATGTAAAACCAATATGGAATAGAGATATGGAATTATGAAATTCCAACAAAAGATAGACCGAATGGCACTCACCATGGGGCCGAATGATATGCATGCGTTCAAGCACGTCAAGCATCAGTGTGGTGGTCTCGGACGCAACCAAGAGGTCAGTAGGAAGGTCAAGTCCTAGCATGAGGGTGAAGAAGGTGAAGAAACCGCCATAACAGATCTCCATGGCGAAGGTGGTGGTGGAAACTAGGCAGTTGCACAGCCAACGGGCCGTGTCTGACAGGAGGTGGGGACGGAGTGTACCATCATCAGCACGTCTAATGGGTCTGGTCACCCTACTAAGGTGGAGTAACTCAGGCAAGGAGATGGTGCCAAGCTTAGTCTTAGAGAATTTGGTCGTGGCTAGATGGTGCTGAGCGTAGCAAAGACATGGATGGACGATGGAGGAAGACTTAGCCCTGGTAGGGATGAAATGTGGGAGGCCAGCTATCCGTCTCCAGAACCCCTCTGCACTGAAAGATAGTGGATCTATACTAAAAAGGCCTGAGTAGGATCTGGGCTAGGGGCCAACTAAAGATGGCTTGGATCGAGTCGAAAGTGACTACTATGTCACGATCCAAAAGCCTAAACATAATGCCCTGGTCGCCCCATAAAATGGAGCTCATCGCCTCGTAGGTGAGGCAAACATATGTGGTCGTGATCATCAGCAAAAAGTGCTCCCAACCTATGGCCTGATATAGGCGTTGGACCCCCTCTTACAACCATAGCATCTCGAGGGCTGGAATGTCATCGAATCTAGTAGGGATAATGGGGTGTATAGATACGATCGCGAACCTGTCGCGATGAGCGTCATTCCTGAAGACAATGTCATATGTCTGCAGGGTATCATGGGAGTGGCTGAGGTGGTTGGGTAGTGGAAATGACAGCACTAGCTTATGGTTCCTCTAGTGCAAGTGGTGTGGGAGATGGAGAACGTGAGGGTGGTGGGGATGGAGGTGGAGTAGGGGATGGAGACTGATGCCATCTGCGTGTACGACGAGAATAGGAAGCATCGAAATCATCTTCTTTCCTCTTCTTCGCCGGGGGTTTCCTACCCCGTGTCCTAGGAGGCATGGTGTGGTGTGTGCGAAGGAATGCGAGCATGAGATATGGTGATGTAAAAAGTATAAAGGAACGAGTATACCGAATCTCATGTAGCGCGACGATCACAAGTGAAATGAATGTATGAAGCCTCAAAGTGACAATCCTCCCCAAAGCTAGCTCCAAAGTATTCCAGGACCAAACATAGTCTCCTAGCGCTCCAAGTATACATGCACGATATGATAGGAAGAATATTAGTTACAGATAAATGAAAGTGATAGAGTATAGGGTTCAAAAGTGGTAAAATTTCAAGTATAGGGTTCAAAAGTGGTAAAATTTCATTATTAGGGGTTGAAATTGAGTGAGAGAGAGAGAGAGAGAGAGAGAGAGAGAGAGAGAGAGAGAGAGAGAGAGAGAGAGTGTGTGTGTGTGTGTGTGTGTGTGTGGGGAGGTAGGGATGAAGGGGAAATGAGAGACGGACCGAGTGGGGTATTCGGTCGGACTCAAACGGCGTATAAGGTGGCAGGTTGAGCAAGAGGGCTTTGGGAGAGAGGGTAGCTCAGGGCTCGATTTGGGGTTTTGAGTGTGCGGGGGTGAGGGGCCGGGTTTTATAAGGGGCCGACCAAGCTAGGGCTGCTCGGTCGGTTTGTCGTAATTAAGTGTGGCCCCCGCTCGGTAGTCGTTGCTCAACCGAGCAAACTACATCGCTCGGTTGAGCTGAAATTAAAACAGACTGACTGTTTTTCCCTCATTATGTAGGCACTGTCGCTCGACCGAGTAGATATTCTGCTCGATCAAGCTGAAATATAATCAGAACGACTTTTTTAGCTTCTTAGTTTGTAACGGCCGGTATTTTATAATACGTATTTTTGCACGTATTTATCTTGTCTTGTGATTTTCGTATCTGTACGTAATTACGTATCCGTATTACGTATGTTATGCGTATTTATACTACGTACCCGTGTTAGCTATAACTATTTTTAAATCTACTATTATATATTTCATTAAATATTTATTTCAAAATTTGAAATTCAAACTCAAATCTACTTCCATATCAGCATGGGAGACTTTTATTTCCTTTTTAATTAGCTATTAATCCCTCTCTTAATTACAATTACTTTCCTTGTTTCTTTCCTTTTCCTCCTAAGTTTTAAATCTTCCCATTTAATCAAAAATCTTTCCTATTTTAGCCAAAAACCCTAACCATATTTCCCTTCTAAGCCCAGCCTCCACTTTTTCATTTCATATGCTATCAACCCAATTATTCCCTCACGTGCACAAACCCAGCAACAAATATTTAAACCTAAGCTAAACCCTAGACCTAGGCCTCTCTCCCTCTCATCTCTCAGCTACCCAACCCTACACCCATTCTCTCCCTACAGCAGCTGCACAACCCACCCCAAACCCTAAGCCCCTTCAACTGCCGCACGTCCATCTTCTCCACGAGCCCAGGCCACCTCCGGCCATCTCCCCTCCAGACTGCCGTGCGCCACCCTCCACCGACCAGCAGCACCTCTCCCCCTCTCACTCCAGCCCTCTTCTCCGGCAACAAACCCTGCCAGCTCTTCTTTGACTCCGACAGCCACCAGTTTCCCCTTCCCCACCAGCACCAGACCCTGGCAGCCTCCTGATCCACTGCCGCACCTCCTGCAGAGCTTCGCCCATCGACAACAGACCCCCGCAGCCACCAGGTGCAGCTCATCCCCTTACATGACTCATCCCCTCGTCACAGAACCCTCGACAGCCTCATTCCCAACGGCAACGCCACCTTCACGCGTCGTCGCTACCCCCTTCGCTACATCTCGATCTTTTGCTGCGTCAACGGTTAGTAACCCTATCATTAACCTATAACCCACATCTTAGGATAGTAGACATAATAAAACTGAATCACTAGATGTCGTAAGAATTGCTTTATTACTTTTAAGATATTGGAACGAACCTAATTCATTTGTATGTTTAACCAAACCAGAGAACCGGACGTACCGTAGCATAGCGCTTGTCAAGACGAACCCAACGACACCAAGTTCATCGAAATTGGGCAAGTGTGCGAATAGTTATGAATTTTTGAAGTTTAATGTATAAATTGTCTTTTACACTTAAAGCTGAACAACATGAAATTGACCCGTGAAATGACGTTCACAAAAAATGTCATGATGATCCATACTTAATTTGCGACACATTGACATAAAATATCGTATGTTTAGGATTCCGGAGTAAATAACGAGAAACACTTGATTGCAGCATGTTTAATAAACAACACATTTAATTTCATTGTTTAAATTGTTTTTGAATGTTGTAATTCATGAAAAAAAATGCTGAAATTAATATGATCATATGCTCCACATTTTATTCGTACACACGTCGCTAGATTGGACATTAGTAGAATATCTTGAAATACTTGAATTCGTGAATTCGTGCACCTTAAAGGTGAATTCGTGAATTCGTGAACTCGTGTGACTCATTTAGGCTGGCTCGCGTTCCAGCACATCTTTTGGGTGGGGTTAGGGTTGAGCGACCACTAAGCGTATGAAAGGATGCTCTCTTCAAGAGCACCACTTATACGGTGGGTTGGCGTCAATCATGATTATACCCCCGTGAGAAGAAGTGATTTACTCATTACGACTTAAAGGCGAGAGCCCTAAGTATGTTAGAAAACATTTGCATGGAACTGGAAATAATTGTTGCTACTTTATTTACACATTAGAACTACCATGTTTACTTTAAATTCATTAGAACTGCCACATCATAACTGCTTACTTTAAATTCCTTAGAACTGCCATGCTTAGAAGTACTTTACCTTATTTTAAAATTGCCATGTTTATAACCATGTTGCTGATATCTTGTATGATCTGTTAATGCTTCATAATTTACTACTATTCG
Organism: Scilla litardierei; assembly: GCA_030789695.1. Lineage (NCBI taxonomy): Eukaryota > Viridiplantae > Streptophyta > Magnoliopsida > Asparagales > Asparagaceae > Scilla > Scilla litardierei. The sequence goes on along the minus strand of CM061137.1, from coordinate 44,120,199 downwards.
TACACCTTACCTTGGGTCGTCTTACTTTTACTTGCACACCCTTGCTGACATACATTTGTGTTTTTGGAATGTATGTCAGATCACGAGCCAGAATACCAGGAGGACTTGTTTGAGACGCCTGACCTAAAGAACCAGGAGTTTGCTGTTGACGCTGAGTCGCTCCTTGTAGAGGACTAGAGACTTGTGCTGTTGTTGCCTTCTTTTAGTTTTGCTTTAGTACTTTGTTTTAGGGTATGCTGCTTGTTGTAGTTCCTTTGGCCATGCGGAGGCCTTGTCATTTTATTTCATGTACGAACTCCAGATGTGGCTATTGAATGAAATAATATTCTATTGTTCTGATTGGATGCAAGAACCTGCTATATTGTTATCACAGACGCTTAGTGAACTTGAGCTTCACCGCTCTAGTTCATGCAGACCTTAGTGACGTTCTCGCTTCCACCGTATTTTGGGAAGCGGGGCGTTACACCGGCAAGCCCTTGCCACTCGACCGAGCTGCTTACTCAGCTCTATCGAGCTGAAATATAATCAGAACCCTGAATTTTACTCTTTCTACACTGATCTGAGCTTGACCGAGCAACAGTTCTGCTCCGTCAAGTAGCTCCTCTTTGCCTTCAATAAGAGAGCATGATCCTTTCCTCTTCTCTGCTTGAATCCTTCTTCATTTCTTCATCGTTTATAGCGCTCCCTTCATCAATCTCATGCACATGAAAATATGCGTCAGAAATTTTTATTATATTTATATTTTAAAGATTTTCAAATAAATTAAAAACACTTTTTTATTTTTATTTAGTTTTTTTGAATAAGAATAAAAAACTAATCAAGAAATAAAAACTAAAAATGAAGAAAAATTCGGGTTGCCTCCCAATAAGCGCTTGTTTAAAGTCTTAAGCTCGACTCCTCTTGGTTTTCAACGATCCTTGATAATATTGGGCACACACGAGATGCGCTCGGCGTGCTTCCCTATGAGACCATGAGGTGGGAGTTGGCTCGTCTTGCTTTGTTGACCTTCAGTGTCATAGTGATTGTAGCTTCCGGTTGTTGTTGATGAAGTGGTCAACCGGGCGCCTCCTCGTCCAAGACTTTCAAATAGGCGGCCAACGCCTTATCATGTATGATGTTGTCGTCATCATCTATGTCCTTCCTCATGGGGTCTCTCATAATCTCCTCTATGGTGTACTCCTCTGTAGCTTCATCTTCTATTAGCTCTAGATAGCTAGCATCTTCGTGCAGAAAGCACTCCTTCATCGGCTTTTGTAGATTGGATCTCAATCTCAATATTGCCAACATTCATAGATAATGTCCTTGACGGACGTCTATCAAAACTCCAGCTGTGACATTAAAGAATGTCCCACGATAATTTGAGAACTCCCCTCCTCAGATATGTCTATGATCACAAAGTCCACTGGCACACTAATCCCTCCTGACACTTGTAAGATAACGTTGCAAGCAATACCATCGGGTAGGTGACGGATTTATCTGCCAACTGTATGCTCATAGCCGTGGGCCCTAGCTCCGATCCCGTGTTAAATCTCTTGAAAATGGAGAGTGGCATCAAGATAATGCTCGCCCCCAAGTCAACTAGTGCTCTATTGATGGGGATGTCGCCAATGGAGCACGGCATCATAAAGCTTCTGGGATCGAGCAATTTCTTCGGTTGGGTGTTCTTTAGAACTGAAGTGCAACTATCCGCCAACATCACAGCTTCTTGTTTCCTCCTTCCCACTATCAAATCCTTCAAAAACTTAGCATATGTGGGGATCTCAGTAAGTGCATCCATGAAAGGGATGTTCAAGTGAACACCCTTGAGAAGCTATATAAATTTGGCATACTTCTTTTCGAGCTTCACCATGGCTAGTCTTTGCGGATATGGAGGCGAAGGATGACTTACCTTATCTTTGTCGGCGTCTTTTGGCATAGATTTCACGGAAACTGGAATGTCCGCCGGTACCGTAGCGATAGGAATAGGTAATGGAGTAGATGAAGTCTCCTTTTCTGTAGCATCATATGGCTCATCAACATCTCTCTCCTCATGCATCGTAATGATGGGCTCAAAAACTATGGGATCCTCCTCATGGATAGTCGTCGATGATTGTGGATCTACATGCTTAGAAACCGGTACCATCACTGTATCGGTATTCTTTCCTCCTCTAGTTGTCACTGCCACCACCGCATTAACTTGCCCCACGGATTCTACTCAAGTTGAGATGGAAATCTCCCTTGAGCTTTAGTAAGTTGGCTCATTTGGGCCGACAAATTATCTATGGTGGTGGAAAGTTGCCTTTGGGTGGCCGCCAACTCCGCATTTTGCTATACTTGAGCACTCATAAAAGCTTCTAATACCGCCTTCACTCCAGATTTTTGTGCCATCTGTGGTTGGTAATGTTGTAGAGGTTGCTGATATGGTTGACGGTTATAATATCCCGGCAACCTGTAGGGCCCAGCTGGCCTAAATCTGTATTAATGAAGCTGTGGAGGTGGTGCTTGTTGTGATGGAGGTTGTGGCGGCCTTGGTTGAAAGGGTGATTATACCGCTCCGTTCGAGTTACTGAAAGAGAATCCTGGATGTGTTTTCCATGTCGGATTTGACCACTGAGGTGTAGGATTGCCCCCCTCACCCGATATATAGTTGATTTGCTCCACTGGTATACCCGTTCCTTCATAGGAACCTTCTATTAGAGCATACCCTTGCTCGGCGTAATCTTCATAAGTAGCATATACTCGATCCCTTGGAGGGGTAGGAATGGCGCTCAACCTTTGCTCAATTCTTGCAACTTGTGTAGAGAGGGTCTCAAGTTGCCCATCAAGATGTGTAGCTACCTTCATCTCAGAATGACTTGAACCGGTGCATCTAGTTGTTGAGCGTTCATCGCTCCATTGTTGATTGTTGGAGGCCATTGCTCAAAAATGATGTGACCTCCTCAGGTAACTTTGCCAATAATGTGTCATTTACAGAGGCGTCAATAATCATCTTCGTATCAGGCTTTAGACCATTATAAAAACTCTGAATGAGGTCCCGGTCCTGAACATCGTGATGTGGGAATTGATGCTGAAGATCCTTGAAGCGTTTCCAAGCTTCATAAAGTGATTCCTGTGGGAGCTGTTTAAAAGATGTGATGTCGCTCCTAATCCTCACCATCTTGGACGGTGGATAATATTTGTTCATAAATGCTTGGGCTAACTGCTCCCAAGTCTTGAAAGTATTGGTAGGATGCGCCCTCAACCAATATACTTCGTTGTTCCGAAGAGTGAACAAGAGCAGACAGAGTTTGATAGCATCTTCACTTTGACTTTCATCTTAAAGGTATCACGTTTTGCCTGGAACAGATCAAGGTGATGGTTTGGATTCTCGTGAGGGAGCCCATGAAAGGGATTCTACTGTATTAATTGAATCAATCCCGTTCTTAGCTCAAAATTACCCGCCGCCAGTTGCGGTCTCAAAATAGAGGAGTTATTGGAGAGATTGGGCTTCATGTAGTCTTCAATATTGTCAGTATGTGGAGGAGATGGAGGAGTCCCGGCCATTTGGTCTTCCAAAAGTTCATTCCTCTTTTCTGCTCTGAGCTATCTCGGGGTCCTTTCTATCTCGGGGTCAAAGAATAGATCGTTGGATCCCCCAAAGCAGGTGTTCATGAACAAGAAACAAACAAAGAGAAGATGTTAGTAACAAAAAGAAAAAGAATAAAAATATGGATAGATAGGAAATGGGTTGAATAACTAACAAGTTCTTAACTGAGAAAATAACTCAAGTAAAAACCGTTTGCCTCCCCGAAAACGACGCCAAAAGCTTGATGTGCTCCGAATTTAACTCTAAAAACGTACTGCAAGTGCACGGTGTCAAAGCTTTGTAATATAGAAAGATATCAATCTCACAGGGAGGCAGTTGATTTAAGGTCTTGGGTTTATTCATAGTCACGAAACAATGTCAGTTGTTGACGTTTCTAAAGGTTGTCACAGATATTCCTTATCTCAAATTAACAATATAATAAAGGCTAAGGCAATAGGAGTCACCCCTAGGATCGTCAGATGTCGATGCTAGGTTATAATTTCTACGTTGAATTGGTTTTATAGGGATAGATTGTCGCATCTAAAATGTGGAATTTATGGCCAAGTTTCGTTGTACCACTCATCTAACATATCACATGCTTAGCCCCACCATCAAGGATGGCCTTACACGCGATCCATGCATTACGAACGACAACTATTATCAATCTCTACTCACGCCACCATCATGGTTAGAGTTTTGATCTGTGATTTGATGGCTATATGCAACTATTGTAGATCATCAATTAGTAATATAGGACGTCGGTTTAAACCATCAAAGTGTGTGCCACTATCGTGGATCACGAACTCTAATAGAATTCACTAACGAGCCTAATTAAGTCCATATGATAGTATGGATAGGATATGTGCCACTATCGTGCACAAACCCTAAATAGGATCTCCTACAAACTTGGCTGGATCAACCAAATCACATCCCTTTTATACCAAAACAACATAAAAATCGTAACTTTACATCTGAATCCTAAGATCCTAGGGCTCATCCATTAGCCCTAGAAACGACTACTCGCAATTCATACAAATATCAACTAAAGCAATAGAAAAATCAATAGTAGTCAACATCACAAGAATAGACATCAAAACTAAATAAAAGAGATACCAAACCAATAGAAACGAAGAACTGAACTCCAGAAAATTAAGATCCAAAGATTCCAAAGCAAAATGCAATAATAAAAACCACTTTGTCTCCAAACAATAACAACGGCTCAAAAACTCTCTCTAAAACTAAAACTAGAATAATAAAGTAAGCTCTCTAAACCTAGGGTAGAAAATAGGTTTATATACAAAGGGGATGGACCCCGCAAAAATTTCTGAAAAGCCCAAGTCGGCACAATTAAAACTTGGCTGCGTCGCCCTACTCAATCGAGTGGTGGTGCCACTCGGTCCGAGTAGGGCTCCACCGCTGTCAACTTCGTCTTGAACTTTGGCCTATGTGCTTGGGTACTCGGACCGAGTGGATGTCCCACTCGGTCGAGTGGCAGGGAGCCAATGCTAGGTTCAAGTCAACTATTCTGTTTCCCTTTCAGCTCGGTCGAGTAGCTCGACTACTCGGTCGAGAGGTAGACGGTTGGAAAGGCTTTAAAATTATTGTTCTGCTGCATGTCCAGCTCGACCGAGCAGCGGGCCTGCTCGATTGAGCAGCCTCTTCGCCCTTGCTCAGCGGCTAAGTGTTGGAATTTATGTTGTGGCCGTTGAGTTGTTCTGACCGATTGGTTGCTCTGCTTGGTCAAGTGATACAATAACTTTGAACGTTGGAGTCCTTCTTTTGGGTGCAGCTGCTCGGCCCGAGTGGACAACTCCACTCAGTCGAGCTAGCTGGGAAATCTGAAGTTTATGTGGAGGCTCCTTTATGCCCTATTTCTCCTTCTTCTCTCTGCTTCTCCTCAAATCTTCTTCTCCACCTCGTCAAGCACCTAGCGGACCTTGCCATTGATGTTCTTGCTAGCTCGGATGTGTCCATGTCTCAAATTTTCTCCAAATCGCTCCAAAGTTTCTGAAAATCCACAAATCTCTACAAGAATCAAATATATCGTGAAAATCGTGATAATGTATAGAAAAGTGAACTTTGGACGATGAAAATGCTATGAAAATATGCAGTAAAAGTATGGAAAATATGGACACATCGTTCATGCCATCAAACTAGGGTTAAGGTTAGATTAGAATTAACCAATTATTGGGTTCATTGTGACTCGAGAAAGGTCGTCAAACCTAAGGGCGTTCTCCTATCCCTGACTCTCGTGATGCAAGATATGATAATCCCTTATGTTATCCCTATCCCCTGCTCTCGCGATGCTATGATTGGACTACCCTAACCTATATTGATGTTGACGCTTGCCAACACATTGATATACGTTAGGTGCATTACGTTCGATGAATTTCTCCAATCTTCCTCTATGCTACTCTCGTGGTCAAGGATTTGGATCTATATTAGGAGGGCTCTAATCGGTGCCCGACTCTCGTTGGCCACACCGATAGTATGGGTCATAGGAGGGATCGAAACCCTTAAATTAGTCCCGACTCTCGTCGACGGCTAATCTAATTATCCACAAGGGATGAGACAGATATACAATGATAATTGGCATCCCAATATACCCCGATTCGTCAATTAGCCAACAATTAGCTAACTATTTCATCCAACCCATGGCCCAATTTCAATGGGGTTCAACCCATTACCTTAGATGGAAAACTACTTACTATCCGTTATTAGGAATCCAATCGACATCAAAGATTCAATGGACATGGCAATAGATTCAGTATGAAAATCAAGTAGCCAACAATCCACAATTGCAATGAGAAAGGAAAACTATTTATATTAGCAAACAATCCTAAATAAGAACTACAAAAGGAATTAATAAATTCAGCAGAAAAATAAGAGAGAGAACACTTGAATATTCCTCAAAAACTCTGAAAAATGGTAAACTAAAAGCTGTTTTTTTCGTAGAGAAGGAAGAAGACCTTTTAAACAATCTGAAAAATACCAAAATAGCCTCTAACTAACTCTGACGGTGCCCAAGAAATGCCCTTGGGACTAATTTGACGCGATACCAAAATAGCCTCTAACTAACTCTGACGGTGCCCAAGAAATGCCCTTGGGACTAATTTGACGTGGTCGCGTCGTTCATGTTGCGTAACTGAGCTCTTGGCAGTAACAGTGACGAGACCGCATGGTTGAAGCACGTGACCGCGTCTAATTAGGCTTTGACGATTGTTTGATCTTCTAAACGGTCGGGTAGAGCGACTGTTTTGCTTTAGCTTCTCTAAGATTACACGACCGCGTCGTTTCAATCCAAACAACCGCGTCGAATGAGGTTCTTCTCTTCTCTTCAGCTGTGACGCGACCGTTTCGTTTGTCTTCACACGACCATATGGAATTGAATGCAGAGCTGCTTTTGTGCATTTAAGTGACGCGGCCGCGTCGAATCGACGTGGTCGTTTGTGTCACGTTTCCTTCGGTTTCCCCCCTTTGCACACTTCGAGCTCCCGTCTTTGATCTTTTCGCTCTTTTGTGCTTTTTCCACGCTTTATGGTCTGGATTTGATACATATTTCCTGAAAAGCACAAAATGGACCATAAAAGTAAAAAGGAAACAAAAACAAAGAAAACGGGAAGAAACGGTGAATGAAATAACGTAAAACGTGCATGAAAAAGGGGTGAAAGATATATACAAAAACCACTTATCAACATCAAATTGGTGTCAGGATATATTTTCACTCTCAATGGAGGGGTAGTGAGTTAGAAAACGTTCCAAGCAAGCCACTATAGCTGTTTCGATGATGGAAGATACGTACATCGCAACCAATGATGCAGCAAAGGAGGCGGTAGAGATGAAGAAGTTCGTTGCATAATTTGGTGGTGTTCCTTCGATTGTTGATTCAATACCTTTGTATTGTGATAACAGTGCGACAACTTCACTAGCCAAGAAACCTAAATCTCATAAGAAATCTAGGCACATCCTAGGGAAGTTCCACTTTATATGTGAAATCTAGGGATGGCAGGACATTGAGATAAAAAGAGTTAGTACAGATGATAATGTATCAGACTGGTACAGATGATAATGTAGCAGACCCGCTCACAAAAGCCCTTCCACCAAATAGACTGGAGTGTTTAGTGGATAAAATCAGTATGAGTATCGTAATAATTGGTTGTAAGTGTAAGTGGAAGATGTTAGAGAATATATGTCATTAAGACAATTATTGTGATTTTAATAGACATCTCATTCGAAATGATAGTAAGCAATTTGGTAATCTTTATCTATGATATCCTTTGTATCACTTCTATGGTTGTTGTTGTGACTATATGTTGCATGAATAAATCCCAAGACATATGAGTGGAACATTGGGATCATGATGAGTTCATGATAATGAGGCCAATGTGTCTGTCGATCATATGTCCAAAACTATTCACGATCAGAGGAATATCAAGACTGGACAGGATATTGCAGTTAGACCAGTGTCATTAATCTATACCATCAGATAGTAGTGACTGGCCTCATAGTCACTCGATGTGGAGATATCGTTAAATAATACACATGTGCTTGTTAGGGGAACAAGTTCAGAGAATGACTCACCAGAGATACTTCTATACAGTTATCATACTCTGAGTGTTAACAGAATATCTCTAGTGGCAGTATGTGCATATTAGTCATTGACCAGAGATGTGCTGAAGGACTTTGCATATGGAAAATCATACTTTGGTAGTTACCAAACATTGGTTTATAGCTAATGTGTAGGTACCTACTTGGTATAGTTGGAAGCATGTGAATGGAGTGGCCATGCTGTTAGGATCATCTCCTTTGAAATGTGAGGTTAGTGTTACAGTTGAGTAAATGGATCTATAGTAAATCACTGGCCAGGGTAGGAGATGAACTTGTTAAAGAATTAACAAGTATCTTCCAACCAATGACTATGGGATTACATTTGACTCAAAGGGTTTTAAGGTGTAATGGGGTTTGACTTTATACTGTACCCTAGACATCTTAAAGATATAGTGATGAGAAGGGACCCGACTGCACGAAATTTGTTACGGTAAGACACAGATTTTCTCGGAGAGATTTCAGTCTCCCAAACCAGATAATGATGTTTCTGAAACAGGGATCGGCACGCTCAGCTAGGGCCACTGCTGATCTATGACATGATGTGATCATTTTCATTACTGACGTAGGAATTGGGCTATTAGAGTCTCACACTGATGATGAACACCTCACGAAAACCTAAGGACGAAACTTTGAGTATCTATGATATACTAGGGCAAAGATCACAAGGGATTGTGATCAGAAAAGAAGATGGAAAAAATGAAAATAAAAGCGATAGCGCTTATCCCCAAGCTAAACACAGCAGTGTCGTCACTGCTGAGAACACGCTGGCAAGTAGGGAAAATGAGGCTAGGGTGGGCGGGTGGTAAATAAAATAAAATAAAAATAAAAAACAAAACCATGCGAACAATAAAAGAAAAAAGTGCATATCCTAATGCCTAATATTCAAAGATATGAGCAGGCAGGCAGATGATGCAAGTGTAAATGCAAAATAATGGACTGTATGCGGTGGTGCAAAAAGTGTCATCTCCCAAGCTATGCAAGTTCAGGGCCCCGAAGAGACAGATGGGCACAAAAATGATATGGGTGACAGGAGCAAAAATAGTGAAAAGATCAAGCAGCGGCATCACCCTCTGGACGTGATGATGGGTCTGACTGCTGGGGACCAGAAATGGGAACATCGACCACTGAAGGTGAAGGCTCGATAGGTGCTTCGGTTGGTCAAGCAACAGAAGAGATAATAAGCTCAGACAAAGGTGCATCAGCTGGAGTGTCGACAGGCGTAAGAAAGTGTGTGCCGACAAGAGAAGTCTCCAACTGAGGTGCAACCGGCTCAAGGGTAGAAGTGACAGGCCCTGCAGAAGCCTGAGAGTGAGGCATAGTAAGTGGTGTAGGAGGGGTTGAAGGGACAGGGTCTGACCTGGGAGGAGGGGCTGGTGCAAGTATGACAGAGATGCACGCTGATGCCTAAGAATGTCAAGAATGGCTGTGAGGTCCCGCTCCACGGACTGCTGAAAAGTGGAGAGCGACGCTGAGAGGGTGTCAAAGGCATGCCTCAGGGTGACAACCTGGTCTCTATCGTAGAAAGACGTGCATCCTTGGTGCAGGCGCTAAGGGGTGGGCATGAACTGCTAGAGACCACCCTCGTAGTGTGCCCACGGGCAGGTGATACCCGGGGTCTGAACTGGAAGTCAGGGGAGGGTGGTCTAGCATGGATCTCGGTGGAAGAGGAAGTGCATGGAATGGATCTGAGATCTGATGCAGAGATAGAAGCAGCATCATCATCAGAAGACGTAGCAGCAGCATACAGTTAATCTATTTCTTGATATTAGATCCCTTTAAGATGAGTTAAGAAAGATAAGATGAGCTCCTTAGAATATAATTAGGATCTAGCTTAGATATTTATTTTAGGATAATATTTGAATTTAAATATGTTTAAGATATGATTTGGACGATAATTGGTTTAGGTATTAAAGATTTGATTAGGATATTAATTCAGTAAGATTCTATTAGTATAAGAGATGTGATTTGGGTGACCCGTTAATTAAGATATTTAGAGAGATATATATATATACACACACTTACGATTTAGATGGGATAATTTATTCGGTCAAGGTTTGATATGAAGACCAATGGGGAGACATGATGAGATCAGTGGTTAGGATTTGTTGGACTTAAGCTAGTTTCAGTAAAATAAGATCGGATTTAGTAAAATCAATTAAGTTTAGATTAGAAGAATCATTTAGTAAGGATATTCGAGTATAGAGATCGGGTCGACTAAAATATAATTTGATTATCTTTATTCCGCCCCTGCAATCAACATCAACCAAACTTAAAGAAGGTAATAACGCGGACGTTAAATCGCGTGCTCGAGCTATAATAATAATAGTAACAAATAAAATCATATACCAATTACTCTAATAAATCACTATACTAATTAAATACGTACAGAATATGTATAGACAAAACAGGTCGTTACATCCTACCGACCTTATAAAAATTCCGTCATCTGAATTTAATAAAGTTAAGGGGAGGTATAATGACTGCTAGAATCAAATGAAGCAGTGACTGGAAGGTTCAGGAACGAAATATGATGACATGGTCGTTTGGTGAAAGGTATCTCAAATCAAAAGCAAGGAACGTCGAAAGGTGAATATAACTAGGAAAAAGATCAGTGAATCAAAATGTTATGTTTATGGTCGTCGACATAAGAATATAATGTCGAAGATATCTTCAAGGTCGGGGGTGAACCCATTGGGTCAACTAATGATTAAAACTCTAGGACTAGGATTTTCTAATGAACAAGGACGGAGTACGGAATCCAAGAAAGGGTATCCAAGGAATGATGTTCTTGAGAATCACGATTGTAATAATTATCTGCATCGTTTTAGAGTATTTTGCATGCGCATGACCTGTATGGGTCACCACTAAAACCTGTCACGCCCCGCTTCCCATTATACTTGGGAGCGAGGATGCGAGTGGGTCCGCATGTGCTTAAGACAAGAAGGATGTACTTTTTTTCCTTTTCTTCCTCCTTGGTTTAAGCACATTAAGTAACTGTGGTAACAACTTGCATATTCTTGCATGCAACTCAAACAACACAGATTTATTTATTTACAATCTCAAAGTCTCAAAAAAGTTTACAACAATGAATGAAAAGAAGAGGGTCTAACGCCCATACAATAAATAGATAAGTACAACGATGCTGCAAAGGTGCTATGCGTTTCAGCGAGGAAGCTCAACGGCAAGGCACTCCTGATCAACCTGCTCGTCTATAGGCTTGCTCCTCTGTAAATGTGTCTAACACCTGACGTATATTCCACAAGCCAAGAAAATATACGTCAGCGAGGGTTGCTCGGCAAGTTTAAGATGTTAAGAAAGTTGACCCTCGACAAGGTTTTCAAAATCATTTACATGGCAGGGTGAGTGATTTCAAGAATTAAAACATGGCAGCGTAAGAAACGTATGAGCATGTCAAGCGTAGTACACAATGCAGTAGCATGGCGAGTGTAGTGTGTAAAGCAGTGGCATGGCAAGTGTAGTGTGCAAGGTAACAAGCATGACATGTGTAGTGTGCAAAGCAGTGGCATGGCAAGTGTAGTGTGCAAAGTAACGAGCATGGCAAGTGTAGTGTGCAAAGTAGTAGCATGGCAAGTGTAGTGTGCAAAGTAATGGGCATGGCATGGGTAGTGTGCAAGGCAGTGGCATGGCAAATGTAGTGTGCAAAGTAACAAGCATGGTATTGTACATAAGCAAGATAGGAGGAACTAGCAGATTGCATGATTCTCAATAGTAACAACAGCAATAAAATGGTGCGTCATTCAATCAAGTGTGTCTAGTGACAAGCCCAATGTCTGAGGAGGAAGTGACTAGAATTACACCCAAGCCAACGGGAGCTACCCGTGGCTCTATGCTCACCGACCCGGCCAGGTGTCGGTCAAGTTCACCAATAAAGTGCACCCAGCATTCCGACCTCTACTACGTTGGACTACCCCACCCAAAGTGTCCATATGTGTATCCATATAGTCTAATGTTTGTCGTATGGCTAACGTTCCGTAAATGCCCCACGGGCCCAATATCTGTAATTGCCCGAAGGCCCAATAGTCCGTAATTGCCCGAAGGCCCAAATAGTCCATAAATGCCCGAAGGCCCAATATCACATTTCAATAGAGGTGGACAATCCAAAATATATCTGGCGATGCAAATAGTAGTACTACAAGCAATAAGAGCCATGTGCGTTTTAAAGATGACGGAGCATTCTATACTTTGAAATTAGTAGGGGATAAATACTTTAGCCTTTGAAACTTTGTAGAAAAATAATATACTTGCAAGGGGTAAATACTTGCCTGAAAGGAGTGTTTCTGATGTCTCGGTGATCACGGTGAGAGGCGTGATTTAATCTGTGTCGCGGGTTTATCGTCAAGCCAACGAATAAACGTACAAATATTCACTATAAGATTATGTAATATTAGCATGGTACAAGATATATCTTATATAAATTTATTGCTACTAACCCCACTGTTATACATAAACTGCCCATATACACTTCATTTATTTAAGTACGTAATGCACTCTAATACCTGTTACTAAATATTGCCACAACTGTAGGAATTAGCGTACGGCCTTAAAAACTCACACACTCACTAAAATAACTACTGTATTACTCAAACCTATAACTTACATCATAAACTGACGTATGAACATAGCACTAATGCTTATATATACAATAATATACTAATTAAAATATGTAGCATCCTATTAACCAAAAAGGACAGCATACTACTACGTACTAACTAATAGGATAAAACTAACCTATTAATAACTTACTTGTTTTTCAGGTGGAGCAGCGTGCGGCTTGCGCATCGGCGACAGATGCCAGTGGTGGGCGGCGCAGGGGTAGTTGGTGGTGCAGGAGGTCGGAGCGATCGGAGGCTTGGGGGCTGTTCGGCGCGGCAGTCGAAGATGGTGGAGGGCGTGGCAAGGCTGTCGACCTGGGTTGCGAGTCGGTGTTGGGTCGAAAGGAGGGAGGCATGGCATTGGAGAGGGTAGACACGAGAGGTCGGGCTCTGGTGCTCGAGGGTGGCTCGCGGTGGCACTGGGAAGAGGGGAGGGCACGGTTGTGGGCGGTGGTTGCAGGAGGAGCTCCGGGCGAGGTGAGAGACTCCAGTGCGGGTTTGGAGATGTTTCGGAGGCAGGGTCGATGGGGTTTCAGGTTATCCACCGGTAATGGGAGAGCGGTCGTCGGTGTCGAGGCGAAGTCAGATCGATGGGAGGTGGCGCGGCGTGATCGGGGAAAAGGGAGGCTTGCAGGCTCGGAGTCGTTTGCGAGGTGAGGAGATGTTCCGTGGTCATGGCGATCTCGTCGTGGCGGTGCGGTGAGAGGAGGGGGCAAGTTGGCCGGTGTCGAAGTGGTTACGAGGAGCTGTGGCGGTGTTTGCGAGAGGCAGCGAACGGGGGTTTGGGTTTCGGAGGTCGGAGATTTGAGAAGAATAGAGGAGAGGGATGAGGGAAGATGGACTGGGCTTTTAGGAGGGTTATAGTTTATTACCCTTTTGTTTTCCTTTTTGTGGGGAGTAGGGTAGGCTTCATTTTGTAGAGAGGAAAGGACGTGAGCAGTTGTTATTTTGGGCGTGGGTTTGTGGAGAGAAATTTGCATGCTTGCCTTGGAAATCATGGGGTTGTGTTTGAAATAAAAGATATAAGGTACTGGCTGAGGTGGGGGAGAGAACGAAAGAGCACGTGGGTAGTCGTTGAAATAAAGTGCAGGAGGTCGTGTGTTCATAGGGTGTTGTTGTGTGGGGGATGTGGGGAAAGTGTTGGGAAGTTTGGTCGGGGTGTGATACGGGGGTTAGTTAGTTAGGATTTATAAAAGATTTGATTTTAATAAATAAATTAGGTATAAAATACAGTTAATCTATTTCTTGATATTAGATCCCTTTAAGATGAGTTAAGAAAGATAAGATGAGCTCCTTAGAATATAATTAGGATCTAGCTTAGATATTTACTTTAGGATAATATTTGAATTTAAATATGTTTAAGATATGATTTGGACGATAATTGGTTTAGTTATTAAAGATTTGATTAGGATATTGATTCGGTAACATTTTATTATTATAAGAGATGTGATTTGGGTGACCCGTTAATTAAGATATTTAGATATATATATACATTCAATTTAGATGGGATAATTTATTCGGTCAAGGTTTGATACAAAGACCAATGGGGAGACATGATGAGATCAGTGGTTAGGATTTGTTGGACTTAAGCTAGTTTCAGTAAAATAAGATCCGATTTAGTAAAATCACCTAAGATTGGATTAGAAGAATCATTTAGTAAGGATATTCGATTATCGAGATCGGGTGGACTAAAATAAAATTTGATTATCATGATTCCGCCCTTGCAATCAACATCAACCAAACTTAAAGAAGGTAATAACACGGACGTTAAATCGCGTGCTCGAGCTATAATAATAATAGTAACAAATAAAATCATATACCAATTACTCGAATAAATCACTGTACTATTAAATACGTACAGAATATGTATAGACAAAACAGGTCATTACATCCTACCCACCTTATAAAAATTCTGTCCTCGGAATTTAATAAAGTTAAGGGGTGGTGTAATGACTGCTAGAATCAAATGAAGCAATGACGGAAAGGTTCAGAAACGAAATATGATAACATGGTCTTTGGAAAAAGGTATCTCGAATCAAGAGCAAGGAACGTTGAAAGGTGAATATAACGAGGAAAAAGATCAGTGAATCAAAATGTTAGGTTTATGGTCGTCGACATAAGAATATAATATCGAAGATATCTTCAAGGTTGGGGGTGAACCCATTGGGTCAACTAATGATTAAAACTCTAGGACTTGAATTTTCTAATGAACAATGACGGAGTACAGAATCCAAAAAGGGTGTCCAAGGAAGGATATTCTTGAGAATCACGATTGTAATAATTATCTACGTTGTTTTAGAGTATTTTACACGCGCATGACCTGCATGGGCCACCACTAAAACCTGTCACGCCCTGATTTCCATTATACTTGGGAGCGAGGACGCGAGCGGGTCGGCATGTGCTTAAAACATGAAGGATGTACTTTTTTTTCTTTTCTTCCTCCTTGGTTTAAGCACATTAAGCTTCTGTGGTAATAACTTGCAGATTCTTGCATGCAACTCAAACAACACAGATTTATTTATTTACAATCTCAAAGTCTCAAAAAGGTTTACAACAATGAATGAAAAGAAGAGGGTCTAACGCCCATACAATAAATAGATAAGTACAACGATGCTGCAAAGGTGCTATGTGCTTCAGCAAGGAAGCTCAGTGGCACCTCACTCCTGATCAACTTGCTCTTCTCTAGGCTTGCTCCTCTGCAAATCTGTCTAGCACCTGACGTATATTCACAAGACAAGGAAATATACGTCAGCGAGGGTCGCTCGACAAGTTTAAGGTGTTAAGAAAATTGACCCTCGACAAGGTTTTCAAAATCATTAACATGGCAGGGTGAGTGATTTCAAATATTAAAACATGGCAACGTAAGAAACGTATGAGCATGTCAAGCTTAGTGCAGAAAGCAGTAGCATGGCGAGTGTAGTGTGCAAAGCAGTGGCATGGAGAGTGTAGTGTGCAAGGTAACGAGCATGGCATGTGTAGTGTGCAAAGCAGTGGCATGGCAAGTGTAATGTGCAAAGTAACGAGCATGGCATGTGTAGTGTGCAAAGCAGTGGCATGGCAAGTGTAGTGTGCAATGTAACAAGCATGGTATGATACATAAGCAAGGTAAGAGGAACTAGCAGATTGCATGATTCTCAATAGTAACAACAGCAATAAAATGGTGCGTCATTCAATCAAGTGTGTTTAGTGACAAGCCCAATGTCTGAGGATGAATTAACTAGAATCACACCCAAGCCAACGGGAGCTACCCGTGGCTCTATACTCACCAACCCGACTAGGTGTCGGTCAAGTTCACCAATAGAGTGCAACCCAGCATTTCGACCTCTACTACATTGGACTACCCCACCCAAAGTGTCCATATGTGTATCCGTATAGTACAATGTTTGTCGTATGGCTAACATTCTGTAAATGCCACGCGGGTCCAATATCCGTAATTGCCCAAAGGCCTAATAGTCCGTAATTACCCGAAGGCCTAAATAGTCCGTAAATGCCCGAAGGCCCAATATTACATTTCAATTTTCAATAGAGGTGGACAATCCAAAATATATCTGGCGACGCAAATAGTAGTACTACAAGCAATAAGAGCAATGTGCATTTTAAAGATGACAGAGCATTCTATACTTTGAAATTAGTAGGGGATAAATACTTAAGCCTTTGAAACTTTGTAGAAAAATAATATACTTGCAAGGGGTAAATACTTGCCTAAGAGGAGTGTTTCTGATGTCTCGTGATCACGGTGAGAGGCGTGATTTAATCTGTGTCACGGGTTTATTGTCAAGCCAACGAATAAACGTACAAACATTCACTATAAGATTATGTAATATTATCATGGTACAAGATATATCGTATGTAAATTTACTGCTACTAACCCCACTATTATACATAAACTACCCATATACACTTCATTTATTTAAGTACGTAATGCACTCTAATACCCGTTACTAAATATTGCAACAACTGTAGGAATTAGCGTACGGTCTTAAAAACTCATGCACTCACTAAAATAACTACTGTATTACTCAAACCTATAACGTACATCATGAACTGACGTATGAACATAGCACTGATGCTTATATATACAATAATATACTAATTAAAATATGTAGCATCCTATTAACCAAAAAGGACAGCATACTACTAAGTACTAACTAATAGGATAAAATTAACCTATTAATAACTTACTTGTTTTGCAGGTGGAGCGGCATGCGGCTTGGGCAGTGGCGGCGGATGCCAGTGGTGGGCGGCGCGGGGGTAGTTTGTGGTGCAGGAGGCTGGTGCGATTGTAGGCTTGGGGGCAGTTCGGCGCGGCAGTCGGAGATGGTGGAGGGCGTGGCGAGGCTGTCAACCTGGGTTGCGGGTCGGTGTTGGGTCGAAAGGAGGGAGGCATGTCGTTGGAGAGGGGAGACACGGGAGGTCAGGCTCAGGTGCTCGAGGGTGGCTCGCGACGGCGCTGGGAAGAGGGGGCCGCGGTTGTGGTCAGTGGTTGTGGGAGGAGCCCCGGGCAAGGTGAGGGACTCTGACGTGGGTTTAGAGATGTTCCGGAGGCGGGGTCGACGGGGGTTTTGGGTTATCCACCGGCGATGGGAGAGCAACCCTCGATGTCGGGGAGAAGTCGGAGTGATGGGAGGTGGCACGGCGTGATCGGATAAAAGGGAGGCTTGCAGGCTCGGAGGCATATGTGAGGGGAGGAGATGCTCTGTGGGTCGGGGTGATCTCGCCGTGGAGGTGCGACAAGCGGAGGGGGCGAGTTGGCCGGTGTCGGAGCTGTTACGAGGAGCTGTGGAGGTGTCTGCAGGAGACGGCGAACGGGGGTGTGGGTTTCGGAGGTTGGAGATTTGAGAAGAAGAGAGGAGAGGGCTGAGGGAAGATGGCCTGGGCTTTTAGGAGGGTTATAGTTTTTCACCCTTTTGTTTTCTTTTTTGTGGGGAGTAGAGTAGGCTTCCTTTTGTAGAGAGGAAAGGATGTGAGCAGTTGTTATTTTGGGCGTGGGTTTGTGGAGAGAAATGTGCATGCTTGCCTTGGAAATCGTGGGGTTGTGTTTGAAATAAAAGATATAAGAAGCTGGCTGAGGTGGGGGAGAGAATGGAAGAGCACGTGGGTAGTTGTTGAAATAAAGTCCAGGAAGTCCTGTTTTTATAGGGTGCGTTGCGTGGGGGATGTGGGGAAAGTGTGGGTAAGTTGGGTCGGGGTGTGATACGGGGGTTATTAGTTAGGATTTATAAAAGATTTGATTTTAATAATTTAATTAGGTATAAAATACTGCTAATCTATTTCTTGATCTTAGATCCCTTTAAGATGAGTTAAGAAAGATAAGATGAGCTCCTTAGAATATAATTAGGATCTAGATTAGATATTTATTGTAACGGCCGGTATTTTTTAGGCGAGTTTTCGATTGTGTGTGCCAGTATTTTACTTCTGTTATCCAGTTAACTTTTCGTCCGTATGTATCGACGCGAGCGCGTCACTGTTTTCGTTTTACCGTATCGTCAATATTTACCGCCTTACTAAAATAATTTAACTTAATTATTCTGCTAATTACAAATTACAATTTACAAATTACTTTATTTTTCATCACTTATTAATTTCACTAATTACTTTTCATATTTTTAAACGATGACTTATTAAACTCACTTAATTACGTATCCCTTAACTACACGACAAAACACATGTTTTAAACAACCAGATACATTTCTAGTCAAAGTTGGCCTTTCTCTTTGTTTTCGTTTGAGCAAAGCAATACGCCTCTACCATTAGTCTAAAGATAGAAATAAATTCTATCATAATCATATTGAAGAGAGTTTGACAATGGGGAAGGATGTTCCCCGGATCAACTTCTTAAAACTCGTAATCTCTTCTGTTAAACTTGCTGAAAACCAATTCCCGAGTATTCCAAAACCAGAAATCCACATTCATCGTCTGCAAACAAACCCACCTCATCAAATTTTTCTCCAAGAACCATTTCCAAAAATCAAACACAAATAATCAAAAACCCAATCTGAAAGCTAAAATTTCAGAATCAATTCCAAACCCAAATCCCTGCAAATAGTTCAACCTGCTACCAATTTTCCAAATCCTTCCCAAGAACAAACACCAAATCAGCCCCAAAATAAATCCACAATCACAATCAAAAATCCTAGATCTGATTTAACAACAATCTGAAAAAAAAAATACTTCAGATTCAAACCAAAGAAACCCCAAATCAAAACAAATACTTCAGATTCAAAACCCTCCCTTTCATCTTCTTCCTCCACCTTCCAAGAACCGGCCTCCTCCACCCCCCTCACCCACGCACGCACGCGCGCGAGCAGCACTGGCCACTGCCGGCCACCCGCGCGCGCCGCCGTCGCCTCCAGCACGGATCCGTGCGGGCCGCCGCTCGGAGAAGCTCCCCGCGCCGCCGCCCGGAGGTCAGCCGCCTCCATCCGTTCTCCTTCCTCGTCGCGCCACAGGTGAGTCTCCTCCCCTTGCGTCTCCTTTTTGATGTCGTGGCCTGCAATCGAAGGAAACAAAAAAAAGAAATGAAGAAAGAAGAAGAAGAGACAGGAGACAGAAAAAGAAAGAGGTTGAGAGAAATAAAGAGAGAGTGAGAGGGTTTAGCCTTATTAAAATGAAGAGAGAAATAGGGTATGAAAGTTAAAGGGGCAGCCTTAATAATAGAGAGTAAGTGATTTACAGTATGAGTAATAGGAGTGTCAGCCTTGTCTTAATTAAATAAGTTGGTGGAGTTTTAATATAAGGGAAGAGTGACAGAATATGTTAAATAGGTATTTTTTATATAAGTTGTAGTAGATGAAGTTTTCATATAACGGTACCCTAATTAGTTTAATAATGTTAATTAGACGCTTAACTAATAGGTTAGTAGTGTTAGTTTAATTTTATATGATAATTCGTTAAGTAGTTTCAGCAAATTAGAAATGTTGGGTTAATAATATTAAGTTGTCATATTGAACTTTTTTAACCATGTTACTTTAGTCAAACCTAACCTAATAATAAATTTAACCATTATTTAATTTTATGTCGGACGAATCTAACCCAGATATATGTTTAACCAAAACAGAGAACCGGAAGTACCGACACGTAGTACCCGTAACGCAACGCTCGAACACACGCGACCAATACCACCGGAAACAGGCAAGTGATACTTGCCAGTAATTATTTAGGCCACGTTTTAGGCCAATTTTTGTATTAGCGTAAAAGAGACTATGCGATGAAATGATAGTCGCCTAGACACCCTTGCTAGATCTAGCTTGACAACGAAGCTAGATCCGACACTTTACCTGCTTTTATTCATGCTGTCATGCCATGTTTAATTTTCAATTAACTGTATGCACTTTAACTACTCATTACCATGTCATGTCATGCATCAAATTGTTCTATCATGATTGCGTAGCACACGCTACAAAATTGTAACTATTGAGGCTAGGCACCTGCTTTGCGGGCACAATCTTATGCCAATAACACTTCCTGGCTCGTGATCCAGAAGATGGGCGCCAGTCCATATACACGTGGAGGGGTAGGGTTAAACAATCGCTTGAGCGTAGAAGTGAGCCCGTACAGCCACTTCAGCCAAAAGACGGAAACTCTGTGCACAAAGTGATAAATCTGTGATTCGTGTATCGTGAAATAGTGAATTGTAGCTTTCTGCTACACCGTGCTTGATTATTATTGTCTTGTTCATTTAATTTTTGCATTCTTTTAATATCATGTCATACCATCATGTTAGAACTGCTAGTTGCATTATTTTATTTGTATCCTTGCACAAAAGATCTCCGCCTTTCTTGGGAGACTTTTGCTGACATGTGCCCTTTTCTCTTTGGGTGTCACATGTCAGACTTTGAGACAGAGCAGGTAGCAGAGGACGAGCAGTTCGGAGACGCTGAGTTTGAGGTTCCTGCAGAGACCGAGTTCGAGGACACTGGTGACCAGTCCTAGACTCGTTTGGAGTATCCCCTTAGTTGCTGCTGCTTTTATAGTTGCTGTTAGATTTCGGTGCGTAGCACCTATCTCTCTTTGTTTTGCTTGGCCATGCTTTAGGCTTATTGTTCAGACTTGTACTTTTGTGACTATTCTGTGATGTTGTAATAATTGTTGGATGTTGTTGGTGGCTATCCTTTTATCTGCATTATTATTATTGTTGTTGTTTCGTCGCAATGCAAGGACCTGCTACTACAAAAAAAATTTTTACAGACGCTTATCAGACTGCAGCTTCACAGCTCCACGTCTGAGCGGAACTCCCCACGTCTCGCCTTCCATATTAGGGAAGCAGGGCGTGACAGGTTTTAGTGGTGGCCCATGCAGGTCTCCTCTTTGCATCTGCGAAATATCGAAACAACAATAATGATAATGACATCCAATTAATTATTCATAACATTCGAGTCATGATTAAGTCTAATCTGAACATTTCCTTGGCTTAGATGGCCGGTAGACGCATTACTCGAGGAGCTGGTAGTGGACCTGGAGCTGGTGGTGGAGCAGGACGTGTTGCGGATGCTGATAGAGAACCCACCACAGCTGAGATGATGAGGATGATGCATCAGATGATGCAGGTTCAGCAGGGCATACTACAGAATGCCCCTCGCTTCGAGCCAGGATCGAAGCAATTTCGGGAGCTGGGCCCGTCATATTTCACTGGGTCAGAAGGATCATTAGCTGCGGATGAATGGATGAAGAACACAGAGGATAATCTTCTTCTCTCGAAGGTTAACCCGGCCGGATGGGTTGACTTGGTAAAGAAGCAACTGAAGGACAATGCCCGCAGTTGGTGGGAGTCAGAAGAGCAGATGTTAGTGAAGCATATCCCCTGGGCCACTTTCAAGGAGAGATTTAATGAGGAGTATTTTCCTCAAGCTGCCAGGAGGGAGCTAATGCAGCAGTTCATCAATCTGAAGCAAGGAAATCTGACGGTGCATCAGTACCACCAAGAGTTCATGAGACTGAGTCGATTTGCGCCGAAGATGGTGGAGACTGCTGAAGATCGAGCTCAGAGATTCTTACAGGGTTTATCTTTGGAGCTGCAGAGTCTGATTTCCTCTTCGGACTTGGATTCTTACCAGAAGTTGCTGATAGCTGCCAAGAGGCAGGAGCTGATTGCCAATCAGAAGAGAGGGCAGTATTCAGGTGCTGGGAAGAGGCCTATGGAGTAGGCCAGAGCTGTGGTTAGGCCTGGGTTCAAGCCTAATCAGTCCGTGCAGTTTAAGAGGCCAGGTGGGCCTAGTCAGAAGACGTGCAGTCATTGCGGTAAGACTGGTCATGTGAAGGAGCAGTGCAGGAGGCTTCTGGGCCAGTGCTTGGTTTGTGGTGACGCTACGCATGCATTGAAGGACTGTCCGAGTGCTAAGCAGCCGTGGAAGGCACCAGTCGGAGTTCAGCAGCAGAGAGCTCCGGTAGTCGCTGGACGTGGAGCGTCTCTCATTCCCCAGAAACAGGCTTTCCAGCAGGCCGTTCAGCCTAAGAGGCAAGCCTTCACGATGACTGCAGTGGAGGCCAAGACTGAGGACGGAGTTATTGCGGGTAACTTCTATACTAGTCCTCCTTATTTATGCATTACATTTGATTAGTTAGATCCATGTTAATCTAGTTGCGTGTTACCCTTAGGTGTCATCTTAGTTTCATCTCACCCGGCCTTGACCCTGTTCGATTCTGGAGCTTCCATGTGCATCCTATCTCGGAAGTTCGTAGTCGAACACTCGATAACCACATATACACTTCCCAAGTGTTGGAACATTACAACTGGGAATGGAGTAGTGAATGTTGCACTGGGATGTCGACCATGCCCGTTAGTGATTAGTGGACACGAACTATATGCTGATTTCATCGTCCACGACCTATCCAATTTCGATGCTATACTCGGGATTGACTGGTTAGGATCTTTTTATGCCACGATTGACTGTCACACGGAAGAAAGTGGTGTTCGAAATTCCTGACCACCCAGTGTTCGAGTTTGTCGGCGGAGGACATTCGCTTGGACCTGTCAAGTTCCGAGCCCAGCCTTACCGATTGACCGTCGCAACTATGATTGCTGAACCAGAGAAGCCCGCAGTAGTGAGAGACTTCGAAGACGTCTTCCCTGAAGACATTTCTGGACTACCGCTCGATCGAGCATTGGAGTTCGGCATCGATCTTATGCCAGGAGCGCAACCGATTTCGAAGGCGCCGTACTGTATGGCTCCTGCAGAATTAGAAGAGTTGAGGAAGCAATTGGATGAGCTACTACAGAAGGGTTTCATTCATCCCAGCGTATCTCCCTGGGGTGCACCCGTCTTGCTGGTAAAGAAGAAGGATGGATCGAGAAGAATGTGCATTGATTATCGAGAGTTGAATCAGATCACAGTGAAGAACAAGTACCTGCTGCCCCGTATTGATGATATCTTCGATCAGCTCGGTGGATCGAGAGTATTTTCGAAGTTGGATCTCCGGAGCGGATATCATCAAGTCAGAGTCAAGAAGGAAGATGTACTCAAGACCGCTTTTCGGACTAAGTACGGGCATTATGAGTTCGTTGTTATGCCGTTCGGTGTGACCAACGCTCCAGATGTGTTCATGAATCTCATGAACCTTATCTTTTACGACTTCCTCGACAAGTTTGTATAGATATTCATAGACGACATCTTGGTGTACTCGAAGAGCGAGGAAGAGCATGCAGAACATCTGAAGATAGTGTTGGAGACGCTCCGTCACCATAGACTGTATGCCAAGTACAGCAAATGCGAATTCTGGCTGGATAGAATTGCATTTCTTGGTCATGTAGTATCGGGAGCTGGTATCTCAGTGGATCCGGAGAAGGTCAAAGCTGTCAGTGAATGGCCTACACCTCGATCGGCATCGGACATCAGGAGTTTCCTTGGATTGGCTGGATACTACCGTAGATTTATCAAGGATTTCTCGAAGATAGCTGAGCCAATGATGAAATTGACAAGGAAGGATGTTAAGTTCAGTTGGTCAGACTCTTGTGAGCAAGCTTTTTCTACCTTGAAGGAGAGACTGACTACTGCACCAGTCTTAGCTATTCCAGACAGAAGCGGAGGCTTCGAAATTTTCTGCGACGCATCAGGCAAGGGACTTGGATGCGTTCTGCACCAGCACAATCATGTGGTCGCATATGCTTCGTGACAGTTGAAGATCCATGAGAAGAATTATCCGACCCATGATTTGGAGCTAGCCGCTGTCATCTTTGCACTAAAGATCTGGCGACATTTCTTACTGAGTGAGAAAGTGAAAATTTTCACTGATCACAAAAGTTTGAAATATATATTCACCCAGAAGGAGTTGAATATGAGACATCGCAGATGGTTGGAATTGATGGCAGACTACGACATCGATCTTCAGTATCATCCTGGGAAGGTGAATGTCGTACCGGATGCCTTAAGTCGACTGCCCGAAGTGATGATTCTCACATCTCAGTGGAGATTGCAGCAGGAACTGCGAAGGATGAATGTTGAAGCTGTACTACCGGGAGTCACATCGTCGTTGATGAACATGCAAATTCAATCGACGATCGTGGATCGAATCAAGATTGCTCAAGCTGGAGATGCTAAGTTGAAGAAGATTAGAGAGCAAGTCGAAGCAGGGCTTCGAACAGATTTTCCGATTCACGCGGATGGATCTTTGAGATATGGTAGTAGGATCTGCGTACCTGCCAGAGATATAAGAGAGGAGTTGATGAATGGGGCTCACAGTTCGCCTTATTCTATTCATCCTGGAGGTACTAAGATGTACAAGGATCTTCGTCAAAATTTCTGGTGGGATGGAATGAAGAGAAGTGTGGCACGGAGCGTTGCCAAGTGCCTCGTGTGTCAGCAAGTGAAAGCTGAACATCATCGCACTGCCGGACTACTACAACCTCTGTCGATTCCAGAGTGGAAGTGGCAGCACATCACGATGGACTTCGTGACTGGTTTACCTCGGAGCACCATGCAGAATGACGCGATCTGGGTCATCGTTGATCGATTGACCAAGTCTGCGCACTTTATACCTTTTCGAGTTGGGCAATCCACGGAGATATTAGCAAGGAAGTATATGGAGGTAATGACTTAACTCATGCCTTTATAATTTCCTCCTAGTACTAGTCGTGATGTGAATTGTGTCATGTAGGAGATCGTGTGTTTACATGGAGTCCCTGTGAGCATTGTATCAGATCGTGATACACGATTCACATCTCAGTTCTGGAAAAGTCTGCAGACCAATCAGGGTACCAGTCTGAAGTTCAGTACTGCGTATCACCCGCAGACAGATGGCCAGTCAGAGCGTACCATTCAAATCTTGGAGGATATGTTGAGAGCCTGTATGTTAGATCTCAAGGGTTCATGGGAGGATCATCTGCACCTGGTGGAGTTTTCCTACAACAACAGCTATCAGGCAAGCATTGGCATGGCGCCTTTTGCTGCTCTCTACGGGAGAAAATGTCGATCGCCACTGAGTTGGGACGACATCGGTGATAGAGAGCTCTTGGGGCCAGAGATGATAGTGGAAGTAGTTGATGTTGTGCGTGATATCAGGGACAAGATTCGGATCGCCCAAGACCGTTATAAGCATTGGGCAGATGCTAAACGGAGTCCTCTGGAGTTTCAGCCGGGAGATCATGTGTTACTGAAGATCTCACCAGATCGAGGAGTGATTCGATTTGGGAAGAGAGGCAAGCTTAGTCCAAGATATATTGGACCATTTGATGTGCTAGAGCGAGTTGGCGAAGTAGCTTATCGCTTAGCTTTGCCACCGTCCTTAGAGGGAGTTCATGACGTCTTTCATGTGTCCCAGCTCCGTCGTTATATCAGCGACCCTTCTCATGCTGTGGATTACTCAGAGATCACAGTTCGACAAGATCTGACGTATGAACAGCAACCAGTGGAGATCCTAGATCGACGTCAGAAAGTCTTCAGGAACAAGATTGTTGTCACGACCCGCTTTCCTGAAATGGAGGCGAGACGTGAAAAGGTCCGCACGAGAGTGGAGCGGTGAAGCCCCAAACTCGATATGCGTCAATAATACATAAGCAGGTTCCTGTAACCACAACGGAATAACAATAATAACACAAGGAGAGACTGAAATAAAATCTCACATCTCATACATTGTCCAACAAGAAAATAAGTCCAACATCCAGAAAAGCCACCAGGCTAAAAGAAAGAGTCTCAAGGCCCAGAACAAGGCCAACAAAAGCAACGACATAATAAAGTATAGGTGCTACGCACCGATAACAAAACAACTGTCTAACAAAAGTAAAACACAACGAAGACACTAGGACTGGTCCCCAGTGTCCACGTACTCCCCGTCAAACACAAGCTCGGGCTCGGCGTCAGCAAACACCTCGTCCTCAACAAGGTACTCAGGCTCAGGATCTAACATGTGTCACCCAAAAGAGTAAAGGGGCACATGTCAGCAAGTCTAAAAGACTTGGGCAAGGAAACTGAAAGTAAGGCAACTAGCAACCTAGCAGTTTAGTATGCATGACATGGCAGTTATAACATGAGTGCACAATCAAGACATGGCAAGACAATTTGTACAAGAGAACAATCATCGGGACAAGACAAGAGTAGCCAAGCTACTATCAATCTCAATCAATTCACTATTCACGTTTCACGTTGTTTTGTAGATGTTTACGCCTTACAGATGAATGGTGTCACATTCGCTGATTGGCCGCTTAACAACTACCCCAAACCCAGAGTTTACGCCTTACCACTGCAGTTGCTGATCGGGCAGACTCCCAGTTGATTGGCCGCTTAACTCTTACCCCCAATACCCACACGTAATGGAGCCAGGGTCCCCGCACATGAGCTCAGCAAGTGAGCCAGGGTTGCCCCGCACATGAGCTCGCATTCTTAAACATTTGGCGTAGGGGTGCACCTAGCCGGAAACAAGCAATTCGGGCATTGGCTATCAACCAACACATGGCCCGCTTCTGGAACACGAGCCAGGAACACAAGCATTCGTAGCAAAGCTACGCAATCACAAAAGCACTTAAAGAATGCAATGACATGACAATTAATTCGCGTACCGTTAATGGAAAGTAGACATGACATGGTAATTGTGCAACATGCTATATGTCGGAACTAGCTTCGTTGTCAAGCTAGTTCCCCAATTTGCGCCTAGGCGAGTATCATTTCGTCGCCTAGCCTCTTTTACGCCTACAACAAGCAAATGGCCTAAAACATGGCCTAAACCCTAAGTGGCAAGTTTCACTTGCCTAGCACCGGGGATGACGATCACGAAGGTTCGTCTCGCGGATGCTAATCTACGGGGGAAATCGTTGTTATGGGGAAACAAACATCAAACAACATGAAATTTCATTAGGGTTTCATAAAAATACAACTAGGTTATAAAAACACCAAGGAATCGATTTCTTACTGAGAGGAGGCGGAAGAAACACTCCGGAGAACCCTAGGATCAGATCTGGAAAAGATTGGAGAAGTTTGGAGAATTAGGGTTTTTGGGGGATTTTGGGGATTTGATGGAGATTTGGGGAAGATGAGAGGTAGAATGAGTTGATGGAGGGTTTAGATGATGAATCTAGGGCTTGGGATGAAGAAATGAAGCTTGGAGGAAGATGGGGGCTCAATGGGGGAGATTTTAGGGTTTTGGGTCGAGTGGAGGAAGATGAAATCGTTTGGGAGGGGTATAAATAGGATGGGCTGGCGGTTGCCCAGAAATTAGGGTTTTAACACAGGTTAGTCGGTCAAAGAGCAACGACTGACCGACTAGTTTGGCAACTAGTCGGTCGGTCGACCAACGCAGACCGACTAAGTGCAAACAGTAACTTCTGAATGAAAATAGGATTTAGAGTTAGTCGGTCCATGAACAAATACTGACCGACTAGTTTAGCATCTAGTCGGTCGATGAACGTTCTTAGACCGACTAATGGTAAACAGTAACTAGTGTCAAAATTAGATGATGTGTTAGTCGGTTAAAGAAGCATTGCCGACCGACTAGTTTGCAACCTAGTCGGTCAACCAACGTTCTTAGACCGACTAACGATAAACAGTAACTCCTGAGAAATTTAGAAAGCCAACTAGTCGGTCCAAGAAGGATTGCCGACCGACTGGATCGTCATCTAGTCGGTCGGTGCCCCTTCTTATACCGGCTAATGAGCACAAAAAGTTCCGATACGGAGCGCGGAGCTCCGGGATCGATTCCTAAGACTCCTAGGCTTGATCTAATAGTTAGATACGACCGTTATGAAGCCTGTCACGAATGACATACTTCGAAATCGACGATCCTAAGGAAGAAACGAGAAAATACGACGAATCGATCGAAAATGAAAGCTACGGAGACGAAAACCACACATGAGGAGGAAAATCCACCAAAACATATATTATATTATAATAAATCCAGATACATGAAAAGCAGTCGTTACATCCTCCCCAACTTAAGAAAAATTCCGTCCTCGGAATTTCCGAATACTCACGAGTCCGGAAACAAAAGTGGGAAGCGCTCTCGCATCTTATCCTCATTCTCCCAAGTAGACTCTCCAGGTGAGCCGTGTCGCTGATCGCTCCGGGACGTACACCCAAAGAACGGTTGTAGTTTTACCGCAAGCGCACGGTATAGCGGCGAGCGGGTATCGAACACAGGGAGGACGAATGACCGTGCTTGCTCCTAATCAACCTGGCTATTTAAGAATAGAGAGAATTGCCTTGGGCGATCCTGTCACAATCGTCAGACAAATGTGCGAAATATCAAATCAAATAAAGAACGTCTAGGGAATGGGGAATCCCCGCTACTCACCGTATTTCATAAATGCGGTTCGTCGGTATCAAAATTGCTAGAATGAGAATTTGGATGAACTAGTTGCAACTAAATGTGGAACCAAGCTCACGCTCTCGCGCTGTTGCCGGTCTATAGCTATCCTAGGGTCGGGTCCAATCTCTTGCAAACCCTAACCTAGGAAAGCTAGCATTAGGATCAACATCATCGTCCAATCGTGCACCGAGTCCAATCTCTTGCAAACTCGGTCCACGATCTAGATTGTGATAGTTCCTACCCGTCCAATCTCTTGCAAACGGGTATCGTCACGGAATTGCAACCGGAGATCCTAGTATCGGTCCAATCTCTTGCAAACCGATACTTCGAAAGTCCGACTCCAACCCAATTCAGATTTCTAGGGCTTCCTATCAAATTGGGATCCAATCTCTTGCAAATCCCAATTGATATGAATACCTAGCTATCCGTAGTAATTCGATCCCAATCTAATCTCTAATTATTGATTCTAGCACAATTTCTACCAATTTATCACAAATACGAAATTGGGCTTGTAGGGTTCATCCCCACGCCCCAAGACGTGGAGACTACTCACAAATCATAGCAATAGCACAAAAATAATCAATGAAATAGGCAATGGAATTCATCACAACAATGATATAAACAATAAAAATAGAGTTTTTTGGGGAAGAGAGATGCAAACCAATGTAGTTCTTCAATTAATCCAACAAAAATCCAAGTTTTTCCTCTTCTCCAATCACAAATAATAAAGCTAAAAAGTAATCTCAAAAAGCTGCAAAAAATCTAAGAGATGGCTCCTCAAACTAGGGTAAAAACAGGGCTTAAATAGCCCCAAAAATCGTCCAAAAATCCTGACCAGAACGCCCCTGCACAGCCTGTTTTCCGCAAATTTCGCTACAGGCAGCGCATCGCACTCGGTCGAGTGACAAAAGTCGCTCGGCCGAGTGAAAACCCTGTAATTTTCCAGTAAGTCGGGGCTTTCAGGGGTCTTCAGTTCGGAGGCGGCTCAGCCGAGTGAGTTATCGTCACTCGGCCGATGGCTTCACTGCACTCGGGCGGACGTGGTTTGCCACTCGGCCGAGTGGGTCTTCTGAAGCTCAGGTGGCCGAAAAACAGAAACTTTGATATTTTGGAGGGGCTTCGTCTGGGCGCCACTCGGGCGGACGTGGTACCGTCACTCGGCCGATGTGGACTCCGACGCTCGGCCGAGTACACATGGAAATCGTGTCTGAACGGGTCGGCCGAGCAGTGTCTCGCTGGTCGGCCGAGTGGCTCCTCCACTCGGCCGAGTAGGACACAAAAGATGCCCAATCTGATTGTTTTGGCCTCCTCGTCGCTCCTGCGACGTCCATTCTTCTTCCGCTCCTCTCCAACAGTAAAATATCCCTCGGGGAGGTCGTCGGTGGCCGTCTAGAGTAAGCGCGTCTCGAGATCACTCCAAATCGCGCCAAATCACCTGAAATGCGACAAAAACAACAAATCGTGAAAAGCATCGCAATATCGTCGATATATCGTGAAAAACATGATTTGGGCGATCTAAATGGCATGCGAATACACGGAAAAAAGGTGTAAAACGAGGAGTGATCAAAATCCCCCAAGCTTGCCTCTTACTCGTCCTCGAGGAAGATAAGTAAAAGGCGAACCCGGTGGATTCGGAAAACGAAAACGGCAAAAAACGAAAAAAATGAAAAACGAAGAAGAATGAAAACCAAATGGAAATAAAGATGAAAGAAAGAAGCGAAGAGGTAGGATGCTAGATCATTTTCTCAGGACGTGGGTTTCACTTACTCTTTTAGCATGCACCGAATGAGAAATACATGTCAAAGAATCTTATTTTGATATCATAGTATAATAGTGCAAATAGAAATAGAAAACCCACGAACAACGATATAATCATGAAGAACGGAATGATTTTAAAATTAACATTGCTTGAATCATTTAAAGCGGTATACAAATCACAGATCACACACTTTTCAATTGAACGCTTTCTATCTGGAGTATAAGAGTATCACACTATAGAATAGAGAGAATAGAAAAGTTTGGATTTCATGAAATGAACGCTAGGCTTAGATTTCTGGATTTCGTAAAGCTAGAAACAATCTCACCGAGTATAGAATATTACTTAGCCTAGGTTGTCGTGCAATGTCAAGTAGTCACTCTCTCACACATCAATGGATCCCCTCCCCCAAACTTATCTATAAGCGTGGTGGCACAAAAATATTTACATCCCCATTTTTATATAGCTCCAAAAGCAAAGAAGAGAAAGAAGAAAGAAAGAAAGTGAGATGGGATCTTTTATTGAGGATTTTTACTCTTTTTTCTCTTTTTTTTTAGAAGAAGGGATTTGGAGCTAGGAATTAATAGCGGGGGAAATGCCATAAAATAGAATCACTAAGGGGAGATTCACCAATGATTTTTAAAAGTAGAGAAATGATGTTCAAGATTTGTGGAGAAAGAAATATATATAACTCTCGGTTCACTCTATAAGACATGCACGACAACTTCAGCAGGGTAATCTAATCTACTCAGTTTTGATCACAAAAAAGCTAACTAATCCAGATATATCATAGCTAACATCATTCAATCATCCCGAAGTGAAGTGTACAATTCATGCATATAGAAGTGATATAGGAAAAGAAATCAGTACTCCAGATATAGGCATTCAATGCGTGAATCTTGGTGTGTTTTCTGTGATAGCATACATATGAATATTCAGGCTCAGCTAATAATAAAACTTCATCCATTTTCATGTGGAAAAAGTGTGGGTTACTATTTCTAAATGCAAAGCAAGTCATAGCATATGATATCAGAAATAAAATCTAAGACATGACAAATATAGCATGCATATAGAATAAGCTAACTCCACGTAGACATCATCACAGAAAATTCATCTCTAGCATGAGATGAAAAAAGAAAGAAATAAAGATAAGAAAAATAAAACTATGTAATGCGGCACGCGGAGAAATAAGAAAAACGTGATGCATGGTAAAATGAGAAAAAATGATAAGTGAAAATAAGTGCAAAAGCGGAAAGTGGCGTGAAAAACTAAAAATAAAGGTGGCAAAACGAAAAAGAACGTGAGAACTCACTCCCCCAAGCTAAACTGCACAGTGTCCTCAATGTGCAAAGTGTGGCACACAGAGAGACAAGTAATGAGAGGGGCAAGGGAGGATGCATGCATGATGGAAAGAAAAAAGATAATAAAACGAAAAATAAAGAAATGAAAATATGATGCGGATATGATGCATGCACAGATATGAGTGATACGAGTATAAATGGGTCACCAAAAGCTCTCCCTCTCTCCCAAAAAAGATATATAAAGATACGGCAAAATGAGAATCCCAAAATAAGTGAGGGAAGGGGGGTGGACAAAAAGGCATCAGGACCCAGCAGAGACGGGCAGCACAACGGCAAAAGGAAGCGATGGCATCAAAGGTGCCTAGGAAGGTGGTGCTGCGTCGGCTCCGTCCTGAGGCGGAGGTGGTGGTGGTGGTGGTGTAGGCTGCTGAGCCGGGGTGGACGTGGAAGTGGAAGCAGGTCTAGTGTGTGTGGAAGTGTGTGTGGGAACCTGCTGGGTAGGTGGGGGTACGCGCGGAAGACGCTCTAAGATCTGTGTCAGGCAGTAGTGGATCTGAGGGATCAGGTCAAAGCGTCCAGCCATCGTAGAGACGATGGAGGACAGGGTCCGAAGGTCACCTCTAAGACCACTCACCGCCAACTCAAGAGCACGTATGCTCTGCAGTACAGTGTCGGGCGAGGGTGGTGCAGAGGGACGCACCGGTCTAGGTTGCGCAGGGCGGGGCTGGCGTACGCGAGTGGAGTATGTAACGGGCTCAGCAGGGAAGGGGACAAAAGGTGTCGCGCCAGCAAATGTGGGCCTGGCCTCAGTGTGAGGCCGGGACACCGGCTGGTGAGAAGTAGAGGCCGCGGCAGCAAAGGAAGCGTGCAAAAGTGGCAACGAGGTGGCAAGAGAGGTCAGTGGCCCAGAAGTGTGGACAGACGCCACGACGCTCTCGGAGAATACGGCGGCTGTGGAGACAGAGGACTCTACCGCTGGGGCGGAACTGTGTGGACCAAAAGGCGCAATCCCAGCGGAGATCATGCTAGCCATGGTCTCCACGACTGCGGCAAACGAGGGCTCTCCACTCTCGACAAAGGTCGGCGGGCGCTCGGGGAGTGCGGAGCAAAGAGGCTCCACGGACAGAGGGCCAGAGGTGGCAGCGGGAGTGGTGGGGACAGCCTCGGAAGTGGTGACAGTGGTGGAAGTGGGCTCAGCAAAAGTACTCTCGACACTGACAGAAGTGGGGACAGAAGTGTCAGGAGCAGCGGAAACGTCAGGAACAGGCTGAGGGGCCACAGGGTCGACGGGGTCGGCAGCAGGCTCGGCAGGGTGTGCAGCAGGGTCTGCGGGAGCAGCCTGGGCAGCGTGGGTAGCGTGGGCCTGCTTGGCCTCCTCGGCCTCGAGCACGTATGCAGTGGGGATGAGGAAATCCATCGTTGGGAGCCAGTCAACGTGGGCCGGTGCAATCTGGGTCCGAGCTGGGCTCGGGAGAATCATGTAGTCGGCACCGAAAGGGCCGTGCAACCAGACCCAGTGACGCTCACCATGCGGACGCAGCATCTTCATCCGGGCCATAACATCTATCGACAAGGAAGTGGGGCCCGGTACGCGTCGCAAGTCGTCAGGTAAGTCCTCGCCGGTCATCATGGTAAGCAGGGTGATCAGACCGCCGCAGCAGATCGGTGAGCGAGCGCCCACCGATACGATGATGCGGTCTAAAAACCAAGCCGCAATGTCGATCACGACGGCGGGGACAAGCTCGTGTCCATCCCTAGATAGAGCTCTGGGACGTGTCATCGCATAGAGCATGTAGAGCTCTGGCGTAGACATCGTGCCCGGCTCATATCTGGCCAAAAAGGTGGTCGCCATAAGGCGCTGGGCAATACATAGGCAGGGGTGGACAATGGCCGAGGCCTTGGCCCTACTAGGGTCAAAGGCGGCGTGGTGGCCTGTAATCCGGGCCCAGAAGGCACCGGCATCGAAGGAAGGTGGGGGGATGTGGGTAGGGCCGTAACCGCGATCGGCTCCGGGGACTGCGGGCCATGAGAAGAACGCTCTCATCATATCGAGAGTGACCTGGCACTCTCGATCCATGAACCTGAATGAGCATCCCTCATCGGTCCGGGCAATCGAACTCAAAACCTCAAGTGTCGGGCGGGCGAACGTGTCCGCCGACACCTGAAGGAAGTCGCGCCAACCCACGTTGTCGTACAACGTGAGTATCCCCTCTAGTACCCCCAGGCGTCCAAGGTCAGCGAGGTGCGCAAACCTGGAGGGTACGATCGAGCGCTGGGAGATACGGTCGAAGACGGCGCGGTGTGTGTCGTCTCGGAACGTGATCCCGAGCGGCCCGACCAGTGGAGCCGGTGGTTGTGGCTGTGCAGCGGCGGGGAGTGGCTGTGCGGGCTGTGCGGGCTGTGGGTGCGCTGCAGGCTGTGCGGGGTGTGCGGGGCCTGCAGGCTATGCGGGGTGTGTGGGAGAAGGCGGAGGAGAGTCCTCCACCAAGTGGGAGGGGCCGGGCTCATCCGACCGCTTCCGCTTAGCGGAAGCTCTCGTCGACCGCGGCCGTGTCCGGGGCGGCATATCGGCCCCGAGCGCGCCGAAAAATGAAAAAAATGCGGTGCGTGTAAAAGAATGGAAAGAGTATACCCAAACACGCCGCGAGTGCTAAGCAGTGGAAGCGTGCGAAGTCCGCGCCTCCACGAAGTCCTGAGCAGCCCGTAGAGGCTCCCCTGAGCTCCCCTAAGCTCTAAAAAGCAACCTGCGCATGAAAAAGCGATATCAGCGAGTAATAATCAAAATGTATGGAGCAATAGGGGTATAATGGATAGATATAGAAATTGATTTGGGTTAGGGGGGCGTTTAGCACATGGATCCTCAAGAAATACACAAAAAGAGGAGAAAATAGTCGAAATAGGGGTACCGGAGGTGGTCGGACGGCGTGCCGTCGGCGGCGACTCGGGCGAGGCACCGGCGTGTGCTCGGCCGGCGGTGGCGGACCGAGCGGCGACGGGGCGAGGTCGTCCGGGCGAGTGGGGGCTGGGTGAAGCGAGATCGGGCGAGGGGAGCTGAGGGGGCGCGGGCGGATTTGGGATTTGCGATTTCGAAATCCGCGCCCCCCTCGCCACTTATATATAAAAGAGTTACGACTCGGTCGAGTGACGTGCTCACTCGGCCGAGCGAGGCAAATAAAAATTTTCTCCCCGATATCGCTTCGGCCGAGTGGCTTTGCCAGCCTCGGCCGAGTGGAGTAAGTCCATTCGGCCGAGTGACTCAAGCTACTCGGCATGATTCGCCCTAGGAGGGTATCCGTTTCACTCGACCGAGTGAACATATATACTCGGCCGAGTAGCAGTTATATCGAAATCAAGAAAATAAACAGAGAGTTGGGTACAGCAGACTTCCCTCGTTCGTGAGCGGCTCGGCCGGACGAACTTCTGTACTCGGCCGAGTGACTAGTATGCTCGGCCGAGTGAGCCTTGTTTTCTGCTGTTTGTCTTCGTTTGGGCTCTAAACTCCGTCTTTCTTCCTCCAGTCGATTTCATCCTCCTCCTAAGCATCGAACGCCTTCTTGGGGCGCTCCTCGTCGTCTCGTTCATCCTCCTCATGATGGATCTACATATCTCCTCTCCTGTCGAGAAAAATAGGACCCGTTATCACAAAATTTTTGGGCGAACGACTCGAAACACTAAAAATTGCTAAAACGAAAATAAAGAAAAAGTAAAAATAAAGCAAAAACCGTCGGGTTGCCTCCCGACAAGCGCTCGTTTAAGGTCGTGAGCTCGACCCCCTATAATTTTCAATCAATGCGGGATGTTTGGTGCATACGGGATGCACCCGTCAAACTTTTCGGGGAGCGCGCTTGGATTTGGATGTGGCGGCGGCGCGTTCTCCCGCGGTGGTCTCTCGTCTCGAATAGTGTTGGGGGGAGGCTCCCCCAAGCTAGTGTTTGCTCCGGTCAACGGCTTAACCGGTGATGCCGGTCTCCGTGCCGGCGGAGCTTTCTTTGGAGACTTTAATTTCGAGAGCTTGCAGAGCTCTCGAATCCTTGCGACATCAGCGTCGCCTTCATCTTCATCAGCGGAGAAGTCGCGGGAATCGTCTTCATTCTTTTCATCTCGGCCTAAATCCGGGCCTTCTTCAAA
Source organism: Scilla litardierei (assembly GCA_030789695.1). Classification (NCBI taxonomy): domain Eukaryota; kingdom Viridiplantae; phylum Streptophyta; class Magnoliopsida; order Asparagales; family Asparagaceae; genus Scilla; species Scilla litardierei. Next base: position 44,084,520 of record CM061137.1, on the reverse strand, counting down.
TTCTTCATCAAAAAGGGTGCCAATTGAGTGAGGAATCGCCTCTTCTATCACCTCATCAAGGAGGTCCATGTAGTCGAGTTCCTCGTGATAAGGCATATGCTTCATAGCCTTAGGAATGTGGAGCTCCACCTCGATGTTTCCGACGTTTAAGGTTAAGGTACCTTCGCGCACGTCGACGATGACTCCGGCGGTGGCGAGGAATGGGCGTCCAAGTATCAATGAAGTGTCTCCCTCCTCCTTAACGTCCATGATCACAAAGTCACATGGCAAGCTTATTCCTCCCGGGACTTGTAGCGGTATGTCTTCGGCGATCCCCACCGGCCTTGTTATCCGTCCATCGGCTAATTGAATGCGCATGTCGGTGGGTTTCAACTTTGTCCCGGTGTTTAGCTTTAAGAACATGGAGAGGGGCATGAGGCTCACACTAGCCCCAAGATCGACCAACGCCTTTTGAAGAGGGACGCCGCCCAAGGTGCAAGGAATCCGAAAACTCCCCGGATCTTTGAATTTTGCCGGCTCCTTCTCTCTCTTGGTGAACCAAGAGCCCTCCTCGGCTAGCATGATCTTCTCCTTCCTTTTCCTCCCCGAAATCAAGTCCTTCAAAAATTTAGCATACGTGGGGATCTCGACGATGGCGTCAAGGAAGGGGATGTTAAGGCTAACTCCTCTTAGGTACTCGAGAAATTTTGCTAGCCTCTTCTCTATTTTCGCTCTAGCGAGCCTTTGGGGGAATGGGACCGGTGGCATGAAGCGCCTCTCCTCAATTAATCGCTCCGCCCTAGATTTCTCCTTGTCTTGTGGCTCCTTCTCCTTTTCAATCTCAACTATCGGCTCAATCGGCTCCAAGCTTACATCCACGGCCTCCTCAATAGGAATCATGGCGGGGGTGGTGTCCTTCCCGCCTCTAGTAGTAACGGCAACTACGACATTGATGTGGCCCGTGTTGCCCCGTGGGTTTTGCTCCGGTTGCGCCGGTAATCTTTGAGTGTTCCGATTGAGCAACGCCAATTGCTCCGATATTTGAGCCACTACGGTGTTAAGAGAGTCTTGCCCCGCCTTCAAAGTAGCATTCACCTTATTTTGCTCGACCATGAACGCCTCCACTCTAGTTTCGAAGTCGGATCGTTGTGGAGCTTGTGGAGGGTTTTGATTTTGATTCCTCCACCCTTGGTTGTATCCGGGAGGCCTATATGGTGGAACTTGTTGCTTCGGTTGAAAGTTTTGTTGTGGAGGCCCCCTCGGTGGATAGTATTGTTGTTGGGGCGGTGGTGGTCGAGCTTGTTGAGTTGGTGGTTGTGGCGGGTTCAAAGCTCCTTCATTGTTGGCGTAGGAGAATCCCGGATGATTTCTTGCGGCCGGATTGGACCAATACCCTTGGTTCCCCGCAACATATTGTATTTGCTCCAAGGATCCTTCTCCTTGCTCTCCTCCCGCGTACATGGCTTGAGATTGGTCTTGCCAATCACACATTTGGTTGGTCGGCGCGGAGGTGGAAGGTGCTCCTTGGGGCTCCGTGATGAACTTCTCCAATCTCTCCACCACCTTGTGGAGAGAATCAAATTTGCTCGTGAGCTCCGCTACGGCCTTCGCCTCGTAGATGCTAGTTGGCTTTAAGGAGGATGTGGAGTGTCCTCGCTCATCGCCCCATTGTTGGTTATTTGAGGCCATCTCCTCAATTAGGGCCGTAGCTTCTTCGGGAGTCTTTGATAGGATCGCACCATTCGCCGCGGCATCAATAATTTGTTTGGTCCCCGGTTGGAGACCGTTGTAGAAGCTATGGACTAGCTCCCAATCCTCTATACTGTGGTGCGGGCATTGATGCTGCAAATCCTTAAAACGCTCCCATGCTTCATAGAGCGTCTCCTGTGGTCCTTGCTTGAAGGACATGAGAGCGCTCCGGATCTTCACCGTCTTGGATGGCGGATAGAATTTATCAATAAATGCACTCGCCAACTCGTCCCAAGTGGTGAAGACTCCGTCAGCCTGCGTCCTCAACCAATAGAGTGCTTTGTCCTTAAGCGTGAAGGGGAAGAGACGCAATCTGATAGCATCGTTGGAGACCCCCGGCATCTGGAATGTGGCGCACTTCGACAAGAATAGTTGGATGTGGTAGTGGGGGTTCTCATGTGCGTTCCCATGAAATGGGTCTTGTTGCATCAAAACCACCAATCCAGTCTTTAGCTCGAAGTTCTTGTCAGCCGCCAACCCCGGCATGGCAATGGATGAGGTGGTAGAAGAAGTCTTAGGCCGAAGCCTATCGCGAATAGAAATTATCCTCGCCATCCTTGCCGCCAATTCTTCAGGAGTTTCCGGGTTGGTCATATACCTCCCTTCCGGATCTTGTCTCTTTTCCGCTCTAAGTCTCCGCGCGGTACGTTCGATCTCGGGATCAAATAATAAGTCTTCTGGGTCTGCAGTAGATCTCGTGTTCATGCACAGGGGAAACAGAGTTTCAAAGAGATGATTAGTACCGTGGAAGGGTTAGGTAAGAATAGTGAAGGAAATAATAATGGTAACAATAAAAAAATAAAAATAAAAGAAAGAAGTGGCTAGGGTGAAAAAGAATCAAACGCAATCGCCTCCCGGCAACGGCGCCAAAAACTTGATCGCTCCGGGACGTACACCCAAAGAACGGTTGTAGTTTTACCGCAAGCGCACGGTATAGCGGCGAGCGGGTATCGAACACAGGGAGGACGAATGACCGTGCTTGCTCCTAATCAACCTGGCTATTTAAGAATAGAGAGAATTGCCTTGGGCGATCCTGTCACAATCGTCAGACAAATGTGCGAAATATCAAATCAAATAAAGAACGTCTAGGGAATGGGGAATCCCCGCTACTCACCGTATTTCATAAATGCGGTTCGTCGGTATCAAAATTGCTAGAATGAGAATTTGGATGAACTAGTTGCAACTAAATGTGGAACCAAGCTCACGCTCTCGCGCTGTTGCCGGTCTATAGCTATCCTAGGGTCGGGTCCAATCTCTTGCAAACCCTAACCTAGGAAAGCTAGCATTAGGATCAACATCATCGTCCAATCGTGCACCGAGTCCAATCTCTTGCAAACTCGGTCCACGATCTAGATTGTGATAGTTCCTACCCGTCCAATCTCTTGCAAACGGGTATCGTCACGGAATTGCAACCGGAGATCCTAGTATCGGTCCAATCTCTTGCAAACCGATACTTCGAAAGTCCGACTCCAACCCAATTCGGATTTCGAGGGCTTCCTATCAAATTGGGATCCAATCTCTTGCAAATCCCAATTGATATGAATACCTAGCTATCCGTAGTAATTCGATCCCAATCTAATCTCTAATTATTGATTCTAGCACAATTTCTACCAATTTATCACAAATACGAAATTGGGCTTGTAGGGTTCATCCCCACGCCCCAAGACGTGGAGACTACTCACAAATCATAGCAATAGCACAAAAATAATCAATGAAATAGGCAATGGAATTCATCACAACAATGATATAAACAATAAAAATAGAGTTTTTTTGGGGAAGAGAGATGCAAACCAATGTAGTTCTTCAATTAATCCAACAAAAATCCAAGTTTTTCCTCTTCTCCAATCACAAATAATAAAGCTAAAAAGTAATCTCAAAAAGCTGCAAAAAATCTAAGAGATGGCTCCTCAAACTAGGGTAAAAACAGGGCTTAAATAGCCCCAAAAATCGTCCAAAAATCCTGACCAGAACGCCCCTGCACAGCCTGTTTTCCGCAAATTTCGCTACAGGCAGCGCATCGCACTCGGCCGAGTGACAAAAGTCGCTCGGCCGAGTGAAAACCCTGTAATTTTTCAGTAAGTCGGGGCTTTCAGGGGTCTTCAGTTCGGAGGCGGCTCGGCCGAGTGAGTTATCGTCACTCGGCCGATGGCTTCACTGCACTCGGGCGGACGTGGTTTGCCACTCGGCCGAGTGGGTCTTCTGAAGCTCAGGTGGCCGAAAAACAGAAACTTTGATATTTTGGAGGGGCTTCGTCTGGGCGCCACTCGGGCGGACGTGGTACCGTCACTCGGCCGATGTGGACTCCGACGCTCGACCGAGTACACATGGAAATCGTGTCTGAACGGGTCGGCCGAGCAGTGTCTCGCTGGTCGGCCGAGTGGCTCCTCCACTCGGCCGAGTGGGACACAAAAGATGCCCAATCTGATTGTTTTGGCCTCCTCGTCGCTCCTGCGACGTCCATTCTTCTTCCGCTCCTCTCCAACAGCAAAATATCCCTCGGGGAGGTCGTCGGTGGCCGTCTAGAGTAAGCGCGTCTCGAGATCACTCCAAATCGCGCCAAATCACCTGAAATGCGACAAAAACAACAAATCGTGAAAAGCATCGCAATATCGTCGATATATCGTGAAAAACATGATTTGGGCGATCTAAATGGCATGCGAATACACGGTAAAAAGGTGTAAAACGAGGAGTGATCAGTCGCCACATCACCCTCACAATATTGACAATCTTGTTCCGAAGCGATTTCTGACGCCTGTCCAGAATCTGCACTGGATGCTGGTCATACGTCATATCGGGGCGAACGGTAATCTCCGAAAAATCTACCGCATGAGACGGATCGCTAATGTATCGACGAAGCTGTGACACATGGAAAACATTGTGAACTCCTTCCAAAGATGGCGGCAAGGCCAAGCGATAAGCTACCTCGCCAACCCTCTCCAAAATGTCAAACGGTCCAATGTATCGTGGGCACAACTTCCCTCGCTTCCCGAAACGAATCACACCGCGATTCGGGGAAATCTTCAAGAACACATGGTCGCCTGGCTGAAACTCCAAAGGACGACATTTAGCATCCGCCCAATGCTTAAAACGGTCCTGAGCAATCCTCAACCTCTCCCGAATATTCCTGACGATATCCACGGCCTCCACGATCATCTCAGGTCCCAACAACTCCCGATCACCAACGTCATCCCAACTCAATGGCGATCGACATTTCCTCCCATAAAGAGCGGCGAAAGGCGCCATGCCAATACTCGCCTGGAAGCTGTTGTTGTAAGAGAACTCCACCAGATGCAGATGGTCCTCCCACAAACCCTTGAAATCCAACATGCACGCCCTCAGCATGTCTTCCAAAATCTGAATCGTCCTCTCAGACTGGCCATCCGTCTGCGGATGGTACGCCGTGCTGAAACTCAGACGCGTACCCAAGCTCTTCTGCAAACTCTGCCAGAACTGAGATGTGAACTTCGTGTCTCTGTCAGACACGATACTCACAGGGACTCCATGAAGTCGCACAACCTCCTCCATATATCTCCTCGCTAGCGCCTCAGTGGACTGTCCCACTCGGAACGGAATAAAGTGCGTAGACTTGGTCAATCGATCTACGATCACCCAAATCGCGTCATTCTGCTTCGGACTCCGAGGTAGTCCAGTCACGAAATCCATAGTGATGTGTTGCCATTTTCACTCCGGAATCGGAAGTGGTTGTAGCAACCCGACCGTACGCTGATGCTCCGCCTTCACTTGCTGGCAAACCAAACACTTGGCTACACTCTGAGGCACACTCCTCTTCATGCCATGCCACCAATAATTCAGACGAAGATCCTGGTACATCTTGGTGCCACCAGGATGCACAAAATACGGTGAACTGTGTGCCTCCACCATCAATTCCTCTCTGATATCCCCAGCCGGCACACACAACCTGGCTCCAAACCTCAGCGAGCCATCCTCATGAATCAAAAAGTCAGTCCGCAGACCGGCTTCCACCTGCTCCCGAATCTTCACCAGCTTCGGATCCTCGGCCTGGCCAGCCTTAATCCGATCCACGATCGTCGACTGTACCTGCATGTACATCAACGAAGAAGCCTCCCCAGGAAGAACAATCTCCACACCAGACTCGCAAAAATCCTGCTGCAATCTCCACTGCGAGGTCAAAATCATCACCGTCGGAAGCCTACTCAAAGCATCCGGAACCACATTCACCTTGCCAGGGTGAAACTACAAATCAATATCATAATCCGCCATAAGCTCCAACCATCGACGCTGTCGCATGTTGAGCTCCTTCTAAGTGAAAATGTACTTCAAGCTTTTGTGATCGGTGAAAATCTTCACTTTCTCACTCAGCAGGAAGTGCCTCCAAATCTTAAGAGCAAACACAACGGCAGCCAACTCCAAATCATGCGTCGGATAATTCTTCTCATGAACCTTAAGCTGACGAGACGCATACGCCACAACGTGCCCATGCTGATGCAACACACAACCGAGACCCTTGCCAGAAGCATCGCAAAAGATCTCAAATCCACCGCTGCGATCAGGCACGACAAGAATAGGGGCAGTCGTCAACCTCTCCTTCAGAATACCAAAGGCACTCTCACAATCACCCGACCAAACAAAAGCAACATCCTTCCGCGTCAACCTGGTCATCGGCTCAGCAATACGAGAAAAGTCCTTAATGAATCACCGATAGTAACCAGCAAGTCCTAGGAAACTCCAAATCTCAAACGCAGACGACGGAACAGGCCACTCCCTGATGGCCCTAATCTTCTCGGGATCCACTGAAATACCATCTCCAGTCACCACATGCCCGAGAAAAGCAACTCTATCCAGCCAAAACTTGCACTTCGAAAACTTAGCATACAACCGATGCTTCCTTAAGATCTCCAACACCGTCCTTAAGTGCGAGGCATGCTCCTCCTCCGACTTCGAATAGATCAGAATTTCGTCAATAAAGATAACGACAAACTTATCTAAAAAGTCGTAGAAAATCAGGTTCATCAGATTCATGAAAACTGCGGGTGCGTTAGTTACGCCGAAAGGCATAACCACGAACTCATAGTGTCCATACTTCGTCCTGAACGCTGTCTTCGGAACATCATCCTTCTTAACCTTCAACTGATGGTAACCACTCCTCAAATCCAATTTAGAAAACACCCTCGAACCTCCAAGCTGATCAAAAATATCATCGATGCGAGGCAACGGGTATTTATTCTTAATGGTCACCGCATTCAACTCCCGATAGTCCACGCACATGCGACGCGAACCATCCTTCTTCTTCACCAGCAACACCGATGCTCCCCATGGAGACACGCTAGGATTAATATAACCCTTCTGCAAAAGCTCATCCAACTGCTTCCGCAACTCTTCCAACTCTGCAGGTGCCATACGATACGGCGCCTTCGAAATCGGCTGCGCACCTGGAACGAGATCGATAGAAAATTCCAAAGCTCGATCAGGTGGCAAACCAGACATCTCCTCGGGGAAGACGTCGCCAAAATCTCGCACCACAGCTGGCCACTCCAGCTCCATCTTCATAGCCACAGCCTCCACCGGCCTGGCCCGAAATCTGACAGGACCAAGCGAACTGCTACCACAACTGAACTCAAACACTGGTTGTCCGGGAATCTCGAACACCACCTTCTTCCTCCGACAGTCGATCATAGCATAGAAGCTCGCAAGCCAGTCCATCCCAAGAACCGCATCATAGTTGATGATGTCGTGGACAATGAAATCAGCGAAAAGCTCATGTCCACAGACCACCAAAGAGCAAGAATTGCAACCACGATGCACCGAGACCACGCCATTCCCTGTAACGATATTCCAACTCTTGGGAAGAGGGGACGTCGACAAGGAATGCCTCTCCACGAAGCTCCGAGAAATAATGCACATCGATGCACCAGAGTCAAAGAGGACTCGTGCAGGAAATGTGCAAACCAAAACCACACCTAACAATCAATTAACAATCAAACCCTAGTCTAGCAAACAACCATGTTCAAGCAAACAACATAATCTAACAATCAAAACCAGCTAGGAAAGTAACAGCTAGATCGAGGATTACCTGCGATAACCTCATCCACAGCCTCGCTCTCCGCAGCGGTCATCAGAAAAGCCTGCCTCCTCGGCGGAACAGCCTGCCGGAAAGCCTGCCCCTGCGGAACAAGAGCTGCTCCACGTCCAGCAGGAACAGACGCCCGCTGCTGCAACGGCTGTGCTACAACAGGAGCCCTCCGTAGCTGATTCGCATGCCGACAATCCTTCGCGGCATGGGAAGCATCACCACAAACCAGACACTGGCCCAAAAACTTCCGACACTGATCCTTGATATGGCCAGGCTTGCCGCAGAAATGGCAAGTCTTCAGAATAGGCCCTCCTGGCCTCTTAAACTGAGCAGACTGATTAGGCCTGAATCCAGGTCTAACCACAGCTCTCGCCTGCTCCATAGGCCTCTTCCCAGCACCAACAACAGACCCCCTCCTCTGGTTCACGAGCAGCTCCTGCCTCTTAGCTGCTACTAGAACCTTCTGATAAGACTCCCGGTCAGAGGAGGTCACAAAACTCTGGAGCTCCGAAGCAAGCCCCTGCAGGAACCTCTGAGCCTTCTCCCCAGCGTCCTGCACCATCTTTGGTGCAAACCGACTCAGCCTCATGAACTCTTGGTGATATAGGTCCACCGACGAGTTCCCTTGCTTCAAATCGATAAAACGCTGCAGCATCTCTTCCCTGGCAGCTTTCGGGAAGAACTCACCCTCAAATCTGGCCTTGAAGGTAGCCCAAGCTATCGGCTCCACCAACAACTTCTCTTCCGCATCCCACCAATTCCGAGCATTATCCTTTAGTTGCCTCTTCGCCAAATCAACCCATCCAGCCGGGGTGATCTTGGCCATCTTCAGATTGTCCTCGATGTTCCGAATCCACTCATCGGCAGCCAGAGGACCCTCAGAACCATCAAAATATGCGGGACCCAGCTCCCGAAATTGCGTCGCTCCCGGCTCAGAGCGAGGAACATCCGGAAGAGCCCGGGCAGCTCGAGCAAGTGGAGCATTCTGGACTTGCAGAAGCACGCCCTGCAGCACTTGCATCATCTGGAGCATCATCCGCATCATCTCACCGTTGGTGGGTTCCCGCTCAGGCTCCTCATCATGAGGGATCGCGCCACTACCCCCACCACGGGTGAAACGTCTTCCTGCCATCTAGTGACACAGAAAACGAATCAGATTAGACTCATAGCTTATGACTCGGACGTCGAACTTAGTTTATTGGACATTCTAATATTATTATCGCTATTCCAAAAATCGCAGTTACAGAAGGACCTGCATGGGCCACCAACAAAACCTGTCACGACCCGCTTCCCTGAAATGGAGGCGAGACGTGAAAAGGTCCGTACGAGAGTGGAGCGGTGAAGCCCCAAACCCGATAGGCGTCAATAATACATAAGCAGGTCCCTGTAACCACAACGGAATAACAATAATAACACAAGGAGAGACTGAAATAAAATCTCACATCTCATACATTGTCCAACAAGAAAATAAGTCCAACATCCAGAAAAGCCACCAGGCTAAAAGAAAGAGTCTCAAGGCCCAGAACAAGGCCAACAAAAGCAACGACATAATAAAGTATAGGTGCTACGCACCGATAACAAAACAACTGTCTAACAAAAGTAAAACACAACGAAGACACTAGGACTAGTCCCCAGTGTCCACGTACTCCCCGTCAAACACAAGCTCGGGCTCGGCGTCAGCAAACACATCGTCCTCAACAAGGTACTCAGGCTCAGGATCTAACATGTGTCACCCAAAAGAGTAAAGGGGCACATGTCAGCAAGTCTAAAAGACTTGGGCAAGGAAACTGAAAGTAAGGCAACTAGCAACCTAGCAGTTTAGTATGCATGACATGGCAGTTATAACATGAGTGCACAATCAAGACATGGCAAGACAATTTGTACAAGAGAACAATCATCGGGACAAGACAAGAGTAGCCAAGCTACTATCAATCTCAATCAATTCACTATTCACGTTTCACGTTGTTTTGTAGATGTTTACGCCTTACAGCTGAATGGTGTCACATTCGCTGATTGGCCGCTTAACAACTACCCCAAACCCAGAGTTTACGCCTTACCACTGCAGTTGCTGATCGGGCAGACTCCCAGTTGATTGGCCGCTTAACTCTTACCCCCAATACCCACACGTAATGGAGCCAGGGTCCCCGCACATGAGCTCAGCAAGTGAGCCGGGGTTGCCCCGCACATGAGCTCGCATTCTTAAACATTTGGCGTAGGGGTGCACCTAGCCGGAAACAAGCAATTCGGGCATTGGCTATCAACCAACACATGGCCCGCTTCTGGAACACGAGCCAGGAACACAAGCATTCGTAGCAAAGCTACGCAATCACAAAAGCACTTAAAGAATGCAATGCCATGACAATTAATTCGCGTACCGTTAATGGAAAGTAGACATGACATGGTAATTGTGCAACATGCTATATGTCGGAACTAGCTTCGTTGTCAAGCTAGTTCCCCAATTTGCGCCTAGGCGAGTATCATTTCGTCGCCTAGCCTCTTTTACGCCTACAACAAGCAAATGGCCTAAAACATGGCCTAAACCCTAAGTGGCAAGTTTCACTTGCCTAGCACCGGGGATGACGATCACGAAGGTTCGTCTCGCGGATGCTAATCTACGGGGGAAATCGCTGTTATGGGGAAACAAACATCAAACAACATGAAATTTCATTAGGGTTTCATAAAAATACAACTAGGTTATAAAAACACCAATGAATCGATTTCTTACCGAGAGGAGGCGGAAGAAACACTCCGGAGAACCCTAGGATCAGATCTGGAAAAGATTGGAGAAGTTTGGAGAATTAGGGTTTTTGGGGGATTTTGGGGATTTGATGGAGATTTGGGGAAGATGAGAGGTAGAATGAGTTGATGGAGGGTTTAGATGATGAATCTAGGGCTTGGGATGAAGAAATGAAGCTTGGAGGAAGATGGGGGCTCAATGGGGGAGATTTTAGGGTTTTGGGTCGAGTGGAGGAAGATGAAATCGTTTGGAAGGGGTATAAATAGGATGGGCTGGCGGCTGCCCAGAAATTAGGGTTTTAACACAGGTTAGTCGGTCAAAGAGCAACCACTGACCGACTAGTTTGGCAACTAGTCGGTCGGTCGACCAACGCAGACCGACTAAGTGCAAACAGTAACTTCTGAACGAAAATAGGATTTAGAGTTAGTCGGTCCATGAACAAATACTGACCGACTAGTTTAGCATCTAGTCGGTCGATGAACGTTCTTAGACCGACTAATGGTAAATAGTAACTAGTGTCAAAATTAGATGATGTGTTAGTCGGTTAAAGAAGCATTGCCGACCGACTAGTTTGCAACCTAGTCGGTCAACCAACGTTCTTAGACCGACTAACGATAAACAGTAACTCCTGAGAAATTTAGAAAGCCAACTAGTCGGTCCAAGAAGGATTGCCGACCGACTGGATCGTCATCTAGTCGGTCGGTGCCCCTTCTTATACCGGCTAATGAGCACAAAAAGTTCCGATACGGAGTGCGGAGCTCCGGGATCGATTCCTAAGACTCCTAGGCTTGATCTAATAGTTAGATACGACCGTTATGAAGCCCGTCACGAATGACATACTTCGAAATCGACGATCCTAAGGAAGAAACGAGAAAATACGACGAATCGATCGAAAATGAAAGCTACGGAGAAGAAAACCACACATGAGGAGGAAAATCCACCAAAACATATATTATATTATAATAAATCCAGATACATGAAAAGCAGTCGTTACAACTGTTGACCTAGTCAGAGTGATGTGGCGTCGTGACTCGCCAGGAGAATCTACCTGGGAGCGGGAAGATGACATGCGAGAGCGTTATCCATATTTATTTCCTACTCCTTAGTTGATGAGAATTCCGAGGACGGAATTTTTCCTAAGGTGGGTAGAATGTAACGGCCAGTATTTTTTAGGCGAGTTTTCGATTGTGCGTGCCAGTATTTTACTTCTGTTATCCAGTTAACTTTTTGTCCGTATGTATCGACGCGAGCGTGTCACTGTTTTCGTTTTACCGTATCGTCAATATTTACCGCCTTACTAAAATAATTTAACTTAATTATTCTGCTAATTACAAATTACAAATTACAAATTACTTTATTTTTCATCACTTATTAATTTCACTAATTACTTTTCATATTTTTTAACGATGACTTATTAAACTCACTTAGTTACGTATCCCTTAACTACACGACAAAACACATGTTTTAAACAACCAAATACATTTCTAGTCAAAGTTGGCCTTTCTCTTTGTTTTCGTTTGAGCAAAGCAATACGCCTCTACCATTAGTCTAAAGATAGAAATAAATTCTATCATAATCATATTGATGAGAGTTTGACAATGGGGAAGGATGTTCCCCGGATCAACTTCTTAAAACTCGTAATCTCTTCTATTAAACTTGCTGAAAACCAATTCCCGAGTATTCCAAAACCAGAAATCCACCTTCATCATCTGCAAACAAACCCACCTCATCAAATTTTTCTCCAAGAACCATTTCCAAAAATCAAACACAAATAATCAAAAACCCAATCTGAAAGCTAAAATTTCAGAATCAATTCCAAACCCAAATCCCTGCAAACAGTTCAACCTGTAACCAATTTTCTAAATCCTTCCCAAGAACAAACACCAAATCAGCCCCAAAATCAATCCACAATCACAATCAAAAACCCTAGATCTGATTTAACAACAATCTGAAAAAAAATACTTCAGATTCAAACCAAAGAAACCCCAAATCAAAACAAATACTTCAGATTCAAAACCCTCCCTTTCATCTTCTTCCTCCACCTTCCAAGAACCGGCCTCCTCCACCCCCCTCACCCACGCACGCACGCGCGCGAGCAGCACTGGCCACTGCCGGCCACCCGCGCGCGCCGCCGTCGCCTCCAGCACTGATCCACGCGCGCCGCCGCTCGGAGAAGCTCCCCGCGCCGCCGCCCGAAGGTCAGCCGCCTCCGTCCGTTCTCCCTCATCGTCGCGCCACAGGTGAGTCTCCTCCCCTTGCGTCTCCTTTTTGATGTCGTGGCCTGCAATCGAAGGAAACAAAAAAAAGAAATGAAGAAAGAAGAAGAAGAGACAGGAGACAGAAAAAGAAAGAGGTTGAGAGAAATAAAGAGAGAGTGAGAGGGTTTAGCCTTATTAAAATGAAGAGAGAAAGAGGGTATGAAAGTTAAAGGGGCAGCCTTAATAATAGAGAGTAAGTGATTTACAGTATGAGTAATAGGAGTGTCAGCCTTGTCTTAATTAAATAAGTTGGTGGAGTTTTAATATAAGGGAAGAGTGACAGAATATATTAAATAGGTATTTTTTTATATAAGTTGTAGTAGATGAAGTTTTCATATAACGGTACCCTAATTAGTTTAATAATGTTAATTAGACGCTTAACTAATAGGTTAGTAGTGTTAGTTTAATTTTATATGATAATTCGTTAAGTAGTTTCAGCAAATTAGAAATGTTAGGTTAATAATATTAAGTTGTCATATTGAACTTTTTTAACCATGTTACTTTAGTCAAACCTAACCTAATAATAAATTTAACCATTATTTAATTTTATGTCGGACGAATCTAACCCAGATATATGTTTAACCAAAACAGAGAACCGGAAGTACCGACACGTAGTACCTGTAACGCAACGCTCGAACCCACGCGACCAATACCACCGGAAACAGGCAAGTGATACTTGCCAGTAATTATTTAGGCCACGTTTTAGGCCAATTTTTGTATTAGCATAAAAGAGACTAGGCGATGAAATGATAGTCGCCTAGACACCCTTGCTAGATCTAGCTTAACAACGAAGCTAGATCCGACACTTTACCTGCTTTTATTCATGATGTCATGTCATGTTTAATTTTCAATTAACTGTACGCACTTTAACTACTCATTACCATGTCATGTCATGCATCAAATTGTTCTATCATGATTGCGTAGCACACGCTACAAAATTGTAACTATTGAGGCTAGGCACCTGCTTTGCGGGCACAATCCTATGCCAATAACACTTCCTGGCTCGTGATCCAGAAGATGGGCGCCAGTCCATATACACGTGGAGGGGTAGGGTTAAACGATCGCTTGAGCGTAGAAGTGAGCCCGTACAGCCACTTCAGCCAAAAGACGGAAACTCTGTGCACAAAGTGATAAATCAGTGATTCGTGTATCGTGAAATAGTGAATTGTAGCTTTCTGCTACACCGTGCTTGATTATTATTGTCTTGTTCATTTAATTATTGCATTCTTTTAATATCATGTCATACCATCATGTTAGAACTGCTAGTTGCATTATTTTATTTGTATCCTTGCACAAAAGATCTCCGCCTTTCTTGGGAGACTTTTGCTGACATGTGCCCTTTTCTCTTTGGGTGTCACATGTCAGACTTTGAGACAGAGCAGGTAGCAGAGGACGAGCAGTTCGGAGACGCTGAGTTTGAGGTTCCTACAGAAACCGAGTTCGAGGACACTGGTGACCAATCCTAGACTCGTTTGGAGTCTCCCCTTAGTTGCTGCTGCTTTTATAGTTGCTGTTAGATTTCGGTGCGTAGCACCTATCTCTCTTTGTTTTGCTTGGCCATGCTTTAGGCTTATTGTTCAGACTTGTACTTTTGTGACTATTCTGTGATGTTGTAATAATTGTTGGATGTTGTTGGTGGATATCCTTTTATCTGCATTATTATTATTGTTGTTGTTTCGTCGCAATGCAAGGACCTGCTACTACAAAAAAAAATTTTACAGACGCTTATCAGACTGCAGCTTCACAGCTCCACGTCTGAGCGGACCTCCCCACGTCTCGCCTTCCATATTAGGGAAGCGGGGCGTGACATTTATTTTAGGATAATATTTGAATTTAAATATGTTTAAGATATGATTTGGACGATAATTGGTTTAGTTATTAAAGATTTGATTAGGATATTGATTCGGTAAGATTTTATTAGTATAAGAGATGTGATTTGGGTGACCCGTTAATTAAGATATTTAGATATATATACACACACACACACACACATACGATTTAGATGGGATAATTTACTCGGTCAAGGTTTAATACGAAGACCACGGGGGAGACATGATGAGATCAGTGGTTAGGATTTGTTGGACTTAAGCTAGTTTCAGTAAAATAAGATCGGATTTAGTAAAATCAATTAAGATTAGATTAGAAGAATCATTTAGTAAGGATATTCGATTATAGAGATCGGATCGACTAAAATATAACTTGATTATCATGATTTTGCTCATGCAATCAACATCAACCAAACTTAAAGAAGGTAATAACATGGACGTTAAATCGCGTGATCGAGCTATAATAATAATAGTAACGAATAAAATCATATACCAATTGCTCTAATAAATCACTATACTAATTAAATACGTACAGAATACGTATAAACAAAACAGGTCGTTACACTGGTACATAAGTGGTAATAGGAAGACAGATTGTGGACCCTAAAGTGGTAGGAATGAAAGTGAGGAGGTCCACAGGTGCAGGAAGAGTGCTGGTAGAGACGGGCTCCGAGATAAGTGAATCGGTAGGCTCATGAGCGAAAGAATTGGCTGGCTCCAAAAGGATGGAAGAAGTGAAATCGGGAGCAGCCGAAACAACCGTGCCCTCAGGTCTGGACATGACAGAGATAAAGGTAGTGACCTCCGGGCAGAGGTATGAAGAGTCCCCGGGGTCTCTACGGTGGTGGTGGGGACAGAGGTGGAGGAGCAGTGGTCGGGATGGGTGGAGTGGTAGGGTGGGTGGTGTGTGGTGCCTCTATGGCTAGAGGCACGGGAGTGGTGGATCGTGACGAGGCGGACGAGGACGACGAATCGTTCAAGTTCGGCTCGGGTGATGGTGAAGGTGAACGTCGTGGGCGTTGTGCAGGCCGGGAAGAGAAGGGATCAGTGGTGGCCTTCCTCTTCATCGGCTGAGGCTTCCTCGGCCTAAGGCGAGGAGGCATCATGCAAATGGTGCGGACGGCTAGCTACGGTATATAAAATAAAAATGGAAGGAGTATACTGATATCCGAGCGTAGCTGCAAAAGCGGAAGTGTAGTGCGGATGTGCGACGCCTCGAATCTAAGATATCCCCCAAGCCAATCCAAACCAAGCTCCTCGGATCCACGAAGCAACTCCAAGTGTACATGCAATAGGATATGAAACTAAGATCAGGCATTTACGAAAATAATCCGGTTTGAAGATCAAAAATTGGAAGAATTAGGGCGGGGGGTTGATTCAGATTTGGGGGGTGGGGGAAGAGATAGATGAGGAAGATGGGGGGTGGGGGCTGCTCGGCCAAGCATAGGGTATGCTCGGGTGGGCTGCTCGGGCGGCTGCTCGAGCGGCTCAACTCTGGCGAGTTACCGGAGCAATGGGCGGGGGGTTGGGAAAATCGAGGGGGAGATGCATATGGGTGGAATGGGAGAGGGGGGTTAGAGGGATGCATCGTCGACGCTGGGCAGTACCGACGGCGCTGCCGGAGCATGGGCGGCGGTGGGATGGGTTTGGAGCAGAGAGAGAGACAGGGAGAGGGATAGATAGAGATGGAAAGAGATAGAGAGAGGTGGGTGGACCGAGTCGTCGGCTATGGGTGGCACTCGGGTAGAGCGCGGCGGCGTCGGCGACAGCGGGGTGGTCAAGTTGGGGATAGGGTTAGGGGGAAGCTCGGGATTAGGGGGACGGTCGAGTTCGATTAGGGATAGGGTAATATCCCGAGTCAAATTCGAATAAGTATAGGCCGAGTCGAGTCGGTTAAGTGGGCGGCCTAGTCGAGTAGGTTGCGAGCGGTAGCTGCTCAGTCGAGCAGAAAAGATTATAAAAATATAAGAATATAAGTTCAGAAATTGTGCCCTAGTGCTCGACCGAGCTGCTTACTTAGCTCGGTCGAGTTGAATTAAAACAGAGTGTTGTTTTCAGCTCTCTTTTGCTCTCCCTGCAGCTT
The DNA here is from genome assembly GCA_030789695.1 of Scilla litardierei. Classification (NCBI taxonomy): domain Eukaryota; kingdom Viridiplantae; phylum Streptophyta; class Magnoliopsida; order Asparagales; family Asparagaceae; genus Scilla; species Scilla litardierei. The sequence continues at coordinate 44,067,836 of CM061137.1, read as the reverse complement.
GGCCGAGTAGGGTAGCTACTCGATCGAGTCCATTAAGCTTTCCAGTGTGCCCTTTTAGCACTTTTAGGACTCTCCCTGCAGCTCGACCGAGTAGGGTAGCTACTCGGTCAAGTTGAATTAGGAACAGCGTGCTCTTTTGATGTTTTTGGCTCTGTCTGTAGCTCGACCGAGTAGGGGCTACTCGGTCAAGTCGCAATTAATTTCCAGATCCACTTTTTGCCTTCTTCTCCAGCTTTCTGTAGCTCGTACTATAGCTCGACCAAGTAGGGGGCTACTCGATCGAGTCGCAATTAACTTCCAGAGCCTGTTTTGCCTGTTTTCTCCAATTCCCTACAGCTCGACCGAGTAGGATAGCTACTCGACCGAGTTGCCTGTAACTTTTCTCCCAAGCTTGTATTTCTCTAAGGTGCTCTTCCCTTGGTTCCTTCTCCTTCTTTTCATCGGTTGTCGTGCTCTCCTCGTTGTTCAACCTGTAGAAGGGGGAACTCATCAAATTTTTTGTGTTTTTTTATTTTCTTAGAATTAAAAACGTATTTATTTTGTTTTTGAGTAAGAAAAGAAAAACAAAAAGAAAAGCAAAAACTAAGGGAAAGAAAATCGGGTTGCCTCCCAATAAGCGCTTGTTTTAAGTCGTAAGCTCGACTCCCTCAAGATTTTCAACAAATGATGTTGGGCGCATGCAAAATACGCCGGTCATGCTTTCCGATAATCATGTGCGATGATATTTGGTGCGCCTCTTCATGTCGGCCCTCAGCGGCTAAGGAAATAGTAGCATCCGGTTCTTGATGGCACAAATATATGTCCGGGGGCTCCTCGTCAAGGACTCGTAGATAGGCGGCCATCGCTTTGTTGTATACGACGTCGCCGTCGTCATCCTAGCTCGTCTTCATCGGATCTTTGTTAATCTCCTCCAAGGTATGCTCATGTGTTGTCTCGTCCTCCAAGAGATCAATGTAATTAGCGTCTTCCGGCTGTGGGCGTTCCCTCATATGCTTTTGCAAACGGAATTGGACATCAATATTTCCCACGTTTAGAGATAGCGTCCACTCGCGGATGTCAATCAAGACACCGGTCATCGCCATGAATGGACGACCTAAAATGATCTGCGAGCTACCTTTCTCTAGCATGTCCACAGTCACAAAATCTACCGGCACGCATAGCCCGGGAGGAATTTGGAGGAGGATGTCGCGTGCGATGGCTACCGGATATGTAATAGAGTGGTCCGCTAATTGAATGCTCATATCGGTAGGCTCAAGCTCCATCCCGGTATTTAGCCTCTTAAAGATAGAGAGCGGCATCAAACTAATGCTCACTCCCAAATCGATCAACGCTCTGCTAATAGGGGTGCCGCCAATGGAGCACGGCACCGTGGAACTCCCAGGATCTGGCAACTTCTTCGGTAGATGGTTCTTAATAACTGAGGTGCAATTGTCCAATAGATTCACCTCTTCTTGTTTACGCTTCCCCGTAATGAGATCCTTTAAGAATTTAGCGTACGTAGGGATTTCAGCGATAGCGTCCATAAAAGAGATGTTCAGTTGTATACCTTTGAGGCGCTCGGAGAACTTTGCGTATTTCTTCTCCATCTTCGCTAGTGCCAACCTTTGGGGATATGGAGGTGTAGGTCGGCTCGCTTTGTCTTTGGCGGCATCCTTTGGAATAGAATTGTTGGAAGTAGTAGTGACATCCGTCGGTGCCGTAGCGCTAGTAGGTGATGTAGATGGCGAAGTCTCCTTCAATAGCATGAGGCTCCCCTATAGCCTTTTCCTTGTCATTTTCAGCGGTAGAAGCATCTCCATCTTGAGCATGAATAGACGGCTTTCGGCTCAAATTGCTAGAAACCGGTACCATGACAGTGTCGGTAGTCTTTCATCCTCTCGTGATAACTGCGACCACTGCATTTGCTTGGGCCCTATGATTGGGCTCCGGCTGAGAGAGAAATCTCCCTTGCATCTTCATGAATTACGACATTTGGCCTTTGAGCTCATCGATGGAATCATTGATAGACTTGAAACGAGCGGAATTCTCTGCATTTATCTTGGATTGCCCACTCATGAAGGTGTCCAATGTCGCCTCGAGATTGGGCTTTGGTCTGTCGGTGCATATTGTTGTTGTTGACGATAATTGTACCCCGGTGGTCTGTAAGGCCCAAATGGCCTAAACCCATATTGTTGCAGAGGTGCCCCTTGTTACTGAGGAGGTGGTGGAGGCCTCTGCTACTGAGGAGGTTGCAGTCCTCGATTTGGGTTGTCATAAGAAAATCCAGGATGATTTCTCGCCGCCGAATGTTGCCATTGATTCCTCCCCTCTCCAGCTACAAAGTGCGCTTGCTCAGCTTGCATGTCTGCTCCATTGTAGGGTCCTTCATTAGGAGCATAGTCTTGCTCTGCATAGCCTTCATGTGTGGGATAAGCTGGAGCTCTAGAAGTGGTTGGAATAGCGTCCAACCTCTGTTTAATCCTCGCCACCTGTTTGCAAAGAGTTTCATTATGACTATCAAGATGGGTAGCGATTTTTACCTCGGGGGCTTTAATAGATGCGCGTTCGTCGCCCCAATGCTGAGTATTCACTGCCATTTGTTCCAGCAAAGATAAAGCTTCATCGAATGGATTATACAAGAGAGCTCCTTGAGCGGAGGCGTCAATAATCATCTTCGTGCTTGGTTGAAGCCCATTGTAGAAGCTTTGAACAAGATCCCACTCAATGACTCCATGGTATGGACATTGATGATGCAAGTCTTTAAATCTCTCCCAAGCCTCGTACAATGACTCCTGAGGAAGTTGCTTGAAATTTGAGATCGCTCCTCGAATCCTCACCGTTTTGGACGGTGGATAGAACTTGTTCAAAAAGGTGGTGGCTAGCTGCTCCCAAGTCGTGAAGGTATTAGACGGATGCACTCACAACCAATAGGAGGCCTTGTCCCTCAGAGTGAATGGGAATAGCCTGAGCTTGATAGCATCTTCACTCACGTCTTTGGCATGGAATGTGTCGCACTTGGCCAAGAACGTGTCGATATGGTGGGTTTTGTTTTCATAAGGATGACCGTGAAAGGGGTCCTGCTACATGAGATTTATCAACCCAGCCTTCAACTCAAAACTACCTGCCGCCAGCTGCGGTCTCAAGATGGAAGAAGCTTCAGTAAAGTTTGGCTTAATATAGTCCAGGATGAACCTCTTCCGTGGAGGAGAAGTATTTCCCTCTGCCATTGAATCTTAAGTAATCTGACTCCTTTTCTCTGCTCTGATCCTTCTTGTAGTCTTTTCAATCTCGGGGTCAAATAATAATTCCTTGTCAAGACTCCCAAGGCGAGTGTTCATGCACAACAAGAACTCAGAGAAATACTGTCAATAGCAAAGTAATAAAAGAATAAAAAGTATGGAAAGATAAGAGATGATAAGATTTGCTAACAAATTCTTAAATAGAAAATAATCCGAGTAACACTATTACATTCCCCTGCAACGGCACCAAAAACTTGATCGCCCGTGAACTAACACCTAGAACTCACCTAGCAACGGCAACGGCGCCAAAAACTTGATCGCCCGTGAACTAACACCTAGAACTCACCTAGCAATGGCACGAACACCAAGTGCTAAATGTATTCCAAATGCGAATCCCGACACTTTACGCAAGCGTACGGTGTCAAGTAATAGTATAAAATGTATCGATCTCACAGGGAAGTAGGAATGTTATTGTCTTGGGTTATTTTTAAATCTCAGAATATAGATAGCAGTCGATTTCGAAAGATTGTTTGTTTAGATTGTGAACAATTAATCAAGACTAGGGCTTTAGGACTCACCACTAGGATCGTCGGACGTCGATGCTTAGTTAAGACTCTTACGTTGCATTGGCATTATAGGGATTGTCGCATCTAAGATGTAGAATTCATGGTTCTCAGGACCATGAATCTAATGTATCGCATTAACCCGTAGGCGCACATGACACGTGCATTAAGAATCGACAATATTCACGCCACTCTGGTGGACGGAATGATCTCAGCTCATGCCACTCTTGTGGGTTAGAGCTTCAATGTATTTTGGTGGCTCTTATTGACGCAATGGCGGTAGCCGTCAATTAGTAATATAGTTCATCGGTGGATCCCATTAGGACACGAGCCAGACATGGTCACGAGTCCTAATTGAATCCACTAACTCCCTAATTAAGCCTATAGGATACTCCTTAAGCCAATCGATTCCAATGACCGTGGGCACGATCTCAGTACGAGTTCTACAAACTTTGCAAGACCAACCAAAATACTTCCCTTTTATTCCAACACAACCTAAAAATCCTAACTTTGCATCTCAATCCTAAAATTCTGGGGCTAATCCATTAGCCCTAGATAGAACTACTCACGCATCATAGAAATAACAATAAGAGATTCAATAAATGCAATAGAATTCATCATGTCAATGGAAAACATCAAAAAGCAATAGAAAGTGTAGTTAATTGTTACCAACGCGTTGAGAAGCAATAGTAATCTAAAGAGAATTAAGAAGAAAAGATTCCTTGCATGAAACAATAATAAAAATCCAAGCTTTGCTTCATACAAAATAACGACGGCACAAATTCTCAAAAACCTAATTAAAACTAAACTAAGAGTTTCTCTAAAGTTCCTCTCTAAAAATAAAGCTAAAAACGTCCTTAAATACATAGGGTAGCAATCCCAAAAAATCTCAGAAAATCTGAGCACTTGGGCCCACAAACTAGGCTGGTCGCTTGGCTACTCGACCGAGTAGATGAGCCTGCTCGATCGAGTCAGCTACAGGCTCCCCTTGCTGCTGCTTCTGCGTCTTGCAGATATGGGCTACTCGGTTGAGTGGCCCCCCTACTCGATCGATCTACAGTAGATCAAAACTTCCTCCAAATGCTGCTCTGTTTCTTTACGACCCGGGTCGAGCAGGTGAGCTGCTCGGTCGAGTTGCTATGCTGCTCGATCGAGCTGGGATTCCATGGAGAGAAGCTCGAAATCTTCATCTGTTTGGTGTGACTCAGGTCGAGTCGGATGTCTGCTCGGTCGAGTAGGTCTGAGCCATATCCTGTGCGAATTTTATGTGTCAGCTCGACCGAGTAGCTGATGCTAATCGGTCGAGTCACCTGGGAAACTGATCTCAACTTTTCCATTTCTCGTTCTCTTCTCCTCCTCTCCTCTGATCTTCTTCCATTCCTTGGTGAACTCTCATGAAGCTTTGCTAATGACGTCTCGGACGTGTAGGATGTGTCCATGTCCCAAAATAGCTCCAATTCGCTCCAAAACTCCTGAAAATCCAAAAATCTATACAAAACTCGAATATGGCATTAGAAACGTGATAATATATGAAAATATGGAGTTTGGAGGCGAATATGACATGAAATGATGTGAATAAAACATGTAAAATATGGACACATCATGCGTCCATAAAGGGGATGTTCGATTGGATTCCCTTGAGATGCTCGGAGAACTTGGCATACTTTTTCTCCAATTTTACCGTGGCTAACCTTTGAGGATATGGTGGTGGAGGTCGGCTTGCCTTGTCTCTAGCGGCATCCTTTGGAATGGACTTGTTGGAAGTAATATTGTCCGCCGGTGCCGTAGTGGTAGTAGGCAATTTGGAAGGCGAAGCCTCCCCCTCTCCAATAGCATTGGGTTCAATTGTAGCTTGCTCCACATCCTTTGCCACCATAGGGGGCTGAAATTGTAGTGTCTCCATCTTGCACATGAGTGGTTGATTTTTGGCTCAACTTGGTAGAAACCGGCACCATGACATTGTCTGTAATCTTTCCTCCCCTCGTGGTGACTGCGACCACTGCGTTGACTTGGGCTCTAGGATTAGGCTCAGGCTGAGAAGGTAATCTCCCTTGAGTCTTCATGAGTGTGACATTTGGGCCTTTAGCTCGTCAACAGAGGCATTAAGATTTCTAAAGTGTGCCACGTTCTCACTATTGATCTTCGTTTGCCCACTAATGAAGGCATCCAAGGTCAACTCTAAATTGGGTCTCGGGGCCGCCGGTTGGTATTGTTGTTGTGGCAGGTGGTTGGTGTATGCCGACGGTCTACAAGGTCCAGATGGCCTAAACCCATATTATTGTTGCTGAAGAGGTGACCCTTGTTGTTGAGGAGGAGGTGGTGGTGGCCTTTGTTGTTGTGGAGGTTGCAATGCTCCATTTGGATTCCCATATGATAATCCGGGGTGATTTCTCGCTGCCAGATGTTGCCATTGATTTCTCCCATCTCCTTGCACGTATTGCACTTGCTCCGCCGGCACATCTGTTCCCTTGCAGGAATCTTCAAATGGGTCTTACCTTTGCTCGGCATAGTCCGCATAATCTAGAGCTCTAGGAGTGGGGGGATAGCATCCAACCTTTATTCAATCGTTGCTACATGCTTGCATACAGTCTTAAGTGGCCCATCTTGGTTTGTAGCTACTTTCACCTCGGGACCCTTGACATTTGAGCGTTCATCACTCCACTGTTGGTTGTTGGAGGCCATTTGTTCCAACAAAGATATGGCCTCCCCAGGTAGCTTATCCAAAAGAGCATTGTGAGCGACGGCGTCTATAATCATCTTCGTACCCGGTTGGAGCCTCTTATAGAAACCCTAAATAAGGTCCCAATCTGGGACTCCATGGTGCAGGTATTGATGCTGCAGGTCCTTAAATCTCTCCTAAGCATCATATAGCGACTCCTGTGGCAATTGTTTGAACTTAGTGATTGCCCCTCGAATCCTCACCATTTTGGACGGTGGATAGAACTTGTCCACGAAATCTAGAGCCAACTGCTCCCAAGTCATGAAGGTGTTTGAGGGATACACTCTCACCAGTAAAAGTCCTTGTCCCTCAGAGTGAACGGAAATAGTCTTAGCTTAATAGCATCTTCACTCGCATCTTTGGCCTGAAAGGTGTCGCACTTCGCCAGAAAGAGGTCTATGTGATGATTTGGGTTCTCATGTGGATGCTTGTTAAAGGGGCCTTGATGCTTCAGGTTGATCAACCCAGTCTTTAGCTCAAAGCTTCCTGCCCCAGTCTTTAGCTCAAAGCTTTCTGCCGCCAGTTGTGGCCTCAAGATGGAATATGTATTGCAAAAGTTTGGCTTCATGTGGTCCCGAATGGACCCGGTACGTGGAGGAGTAACATGACCCTCTGCCATTGGATCAATAAATGTCTGACTCCTCTTTAATGCTCTGAGTCTTCTTGCGGTCTTTTCAATCTCGGGGTCAAATAATAATTCTTCGTCAAGACCCCCGAGGCGAGTGCATGCACAACAAAAACTCAGAGTAATACCGTCAGTAGCAAAGTAATAAAAGAGAATAAAAATGTGGAAAGATAAGAGATGATAAGATTTGCTAACAAATTCGTCGATAAAGGAATAACCCAAGTAACACCGTTTCCTCCCCGGCAACAGCGCCAAAAACTTGATGCTGCTGAAACCAACACTTAACCCCCACCTAGTAAAGGCATGAATGCCGAGGGCTAGATGTATCCCAAGTGCGAATTCCCGGTACCTAACGGAAGCATACGGTGTCAAGTAATAGTATAAAAGACATCGATCCCACAGGGAGGTAAGTGACGTTATTGTCTTGGGTGATTTCTAGATCTTAGACTAAAGCTAGCAGTCGGTTTCAGAAGATTGTTTGTTGGAAGATTGTAATCAATAATAAAAGACTAGGGCATTAGGACTCACCACTAAGATCATAGGATGTCGATGCTAGGCTAGGACTCTTACGTTGCATTGGCTTTATTAGGGATTGTCACATCTAAGATGTAGAACTCATGACTCTAAGCACCATGAAACTAACGTATCACATACTATACCCCACTTTTGCGATAGGTGCACACGATACGTGCATTAAGAATCGACAATGATCATGCCACTCTCGTGGATAGAATGATCTCAACTCATGCCACTCTCGTGGATTAGAGCTTCGATGTGTTTTGGTGGCTCTTATTGACGCAATTACGGTAGCCATCAATTAGTAATATAGGACGTCGGTGGATCCTGTCAAGGCACGTGTGATCATCCCGCTCTCACAATAGGCAACACATGCCCTAATTAAACTCACTAACTCCTTAATTAAATCTATAGGATACTCCTTAAGCTAATCGCTTCCACCGACCGTGGTCAAGATCTCAGCACGAGATCTCCTACAAATTTGGCTAGATCGACCAAAACACGCCCCTTTTATACCAACGCAACCTAAAAATCCTAACCTTACATCTAAATCCTAAGATCCTAGGGCTAATCCATTAGCCCTAGATAGAACACGCAAGCATCATAGAAAAAGCAATAAAAGATTCAATGGATGCAAAGGAATTCATCTCAGCAATAGAAAACATCAAAAACAATAGAAAGTTTAGAGAATCGTACCAACGTGTCATAGAGCAATAGCAAACAAAAGAGAATTATGAATATAAAGATTCCACACAATAAAGATCAATAAAAATCCAAGCTTTAGTCTCTACAAATTAGCGACGGCACACAAATTCTCTAGATCTCAAAACTCTAATTAAAACTAAGGAAAATACTAAAATTCTAGGCTCAATGCAAATAGGGTAAAAATTTTACTTATATACAAGGGGTATGGACCCTACAAAATCTCAGAAAATCTGGGCACTTGGGCCCACCAACTTGACTGGTCGTGTCGCCCTACTCGATCGAGTAGCGGCGCCTGCTCGGTCGAGCTGATATAAGGCTGCCGCTTACTACTGCTTCTGCTCTGGCTGATACGAGCTACTCGGTCGAGTAGCCCATCCACTCGATCGAGCTACAGTAGATCTGAAGCTTCTCCAAAACAGTGCTCTATCTGATAACGACTCGGGTCGAGTAGGTGAACTACTCGGTCGAGCTACAGTGCCTTGGAGAATGGCCCAAAAGAGTCGCTCTATTTGATACAGCTCAGGTTGAGCTGGTTGTCTTCTCGGTCAAGTGGGGTATGGTCATTTCCTTGTGAATTCTGCGAGTCAGCTCGGCCGAATAGCTGTTGCTACTCGGTCGAGTCGCCTGGGAAACTGAAGATGAAGTGTCCATCTCTCGCTCTCTTCTCCTCCTCTCCTCCAATCTTCTTCCTTGCCTTGGCAAACTGTCATGGAGCCTTGCCAATGACGTCCTAGACGTACCGGATGTTTCCATGTCCCAAAATTGCTCCAATTCGATCCAAAACTTCTGAAAATCCATAAAGCTATACAAAACTCAAATATGGTGTTAGAAGTGCGATAATGTGTGAAAATGTGGATTTTGGAGGCGAATATGGCATGCAATGATGTAATAAATATATGTAAAATATGGACATATCAACGACCCAAAGCTCGCCTTCATACTGGGTGGATGTTGATGGAGGATTCTCGCTGGCGAGCTGCTGCTGCTGTGTGTCATGTCGATCGACGGGCGTTACTTTGCCAATCACTTCGACAGTGCACTCCGCCATGTAGTCTGCCAGCACCTGACCCTTGATCATCGCCCTGGGCTTGTAGATGATGTCGAACTCGCTGAGCTCGACGCTCTAATTCAGCATTCAGTCCGATCTCTCCAGCCTTTTCAGATTCTTTTCAAGTGGCGAGTTGGTGTAGGCAACAATGGAGTGCGCCTGGAAGTAGGGTCAGAGCTTCCTCGTCGTCAGAGTCAGGCAGTAGGCAAACTTTTCGATGGGGCTATAGCGGGTCTCTGCCTCCCGAAGCACCTGACTGGCATAGTAGACCGGCCTCTAGATGCCCCGTCCTCTTTAACTAGGACTGAGCCGACGGCTTCTCCAGTGGTAGCGAGATAGAGGCCAAATGCTCTCCTTCCTCCAGTTTTGCGAGCAGCAGCGGGCTCTATAGGTAGGCTTTCAGTTCACCAAAGGCTTGGGCATAGGAGTCATCCCACTCGACCTCCTTCCTTATCCCCTTCCCCTCACTGAGGGCCTTCCGTAGAATCTTGAAGAACGGGAGGGACCTCTCGACGGACTTCGACAGGAATTTCCCTAGTGCGACAATTCGATCGTTCAGCTTCTGAAAGTCTCTGATGGTCCTTGACTCGACCATGTTGATGAGAGTGGATATCTTGTCGGGGTTGGCCTCAATTCCTCGCTTGGTGATCATGAAGCCGAGGAATTTCCCAGACTGGACGTCGAATATGCACTTTGTTGGGTTGAGCCACAGGTTGTAGTGCCGTAATTTCTAGAAGGTCTCCTCAAGGTCAGCGAGATGATTCTCGGCCTTCTTTGATTTAACCAGCATGTCATCGATGTAGACTTCCATATTCCTGTCGACCTGGGGATGAAAGATTTTGTTTATCATTTGTTGATAGGTCGCTCCGGTGTTCTTGAGTCCGAATGGCATCTTGTGTAGCAGAACGTCCCCCGTCAGTGATGAACGACGTCTTCTCCTCATTGTGGGTCGCCATCTGAATTCGATTGTAGCCTGAGAAGGCATCCATGAAGGTCAGCAGCTCGTACCTAGAAGCGTTGTCCACCAGGTGGTCGATCCTCGGCAGCGGGAAGCTATCTTTGGGCAGGCCTTATTGAGGTCGGTGAAGTCCACGCACATTCGCCATTTTCCGCTGGGCTTCTTCACCATCACCACATTGGCGAGCCACTCATGGTAGCTCACCGCTCTAATGAATCTGGCCTCAAGGAGCCGCTCCACTTCCTCGCCCGTTGCCTGTATCTTTTCTCCCCTTGCGCTTCGCTTCTTCTGACGGACTGGGCAGGCTTCTGGGTCGATGTGTAGCTCATCGACGATCACTACATGGTCAACTTCGGGCATGTTCGAGGGCGACCATGCGAAAATATCCGCATTCACCCTAAGGAGGACGACTAGCCCCGCCTTCAGCTCTACAGACAGCTTTGTGCCGATAGACACAGTTTGGTCTACATCCTCTGCCACTGGCACCTCCTCTACGTCCTCCACCGGAGATGGTCGTAGATGAGCGAAGTCCTCCCGACCGTCGAGGAGGTCGATCGACAGGGCTTGCTTAGACCATTTGTGTTTGGTGGAGCCGACGTAGCAGCTTCGTGAGAGCTTTTGGCATCCCCTCACCTGTCCAATCCCATGCGGAGTCTGGAACTTTACCATTTGATGCAGTAGCAAGGGGAGAGCTTCGACTGCGATCATGTAAGGCCGGCCAATAATGTCGTTGTATGCTGAGGCGACGTTAACGACGACAATATGCGTCATGCGAGTGATGACCTTCGGCCTCTTCCCCAGGGTGACGGGTAGGGTGATTACTCCGAAAATTGGCACCGAATGGCCGGTGAAGCCGAAAATCAGGCCCAAGCATGGCTTCAGCTCCGCCTCGTTCAGTCCCATCTTCTGGATCGTGGACAGGAACAAGATGTCACACGAACTGCCTGTGTCAACCAGCAGTCTGCTCACGATAGCTGGCCCAATGAGAGCTTCGATGACGATGGCATCTTCATGTGGAAGCTCAACCCCCTCAAGGTTGTCATCAGAGAAGGAGATAGTGGGATAAGCTACTCTTCTTCGCTTTTCCCATGTGCCAGTGCCCACCGTCATAACCTGTCGGGCATAAGTCTTTCGCACCGACGATGATGTACCGCCCTGGGCCGGCCCACTGTAGATTACATCCACGTGCATTATTGTCTCGGGCCCATGGTGGGAAACTTTCTCTGTGCTGTGGGTCGACCGATCAGCTCCTAAGGTCACCCCTCCATCGCGGACCAGTCTTCTCTGGTCGACGAACCTCTGAAGATGTCCTCTTGAATCAGCCGCTCTATGTCTTTCTTCAAAGCATAGCACTCGTCGGTATCATGGTCGTGGTCCCGGTGATGTCAACAGTACTTCTGTGAATTTCTTGCGGTGGGCTTTGACCTTATCTCTGGGGGCGCATCTCTGAGAAGCCCGTTTTCCATGGCCACCATCATCACATCCACCAGGGGCATTGACCCTTGTGTAGTGTGCCACCCCCTACGCTCTATCGGGCCCGCCTCTCGGAGCAGGGTTCCTAGGGGCAGGGAACCCCCCCCTCAGTGGGCCGGTGCGGTCCTGCCCTCGAGGGCCTCCTTGATCGTGCCCTCAGGGACGGTCTTGATCACGCCCTCTGGGGTGGTCCGGGTCGCACCCTTGGGGACGCTCATCCTGACTAGGCCTCGCCTTAACACAAGGGGGCTTTAGCTGGCGTGGCCTCCTTCATCGTCCCCAAAGCCTCCTCGCTTAGCATGAACTTCTCCGCTCGAGCGAAGAGGGCGTCGAGGTCGACAAGTGGGTCATGGGACAGCGACTTGAGCAGACTCCTACTTGCCAACCCGTTCTTGAAGGCTGCTATGACGAGCTCATCCTTACAGCTCGTCACATTGAGTCTCTCCTCGTTGAAGCGCTGCAAGAATTTACAGATGGTTTCCCCCTCCTTCTGGACTACCATAAACAAATAGTCTGACGCCTTTCTCCTTCTTCACCCCGCCAAGAACTGCTGACAGAACTTGCGAGAAAGGTCGCCAAACGAATCAATAGAGCAGTTGGGCAGGCAGTTGTACCACTCCACCGTCGACTTCTTCAAGGTCGTCTAAAAAGCTTGGTAGAGGAGAGCGTCATCCGCTCCATGGATCTCCATTACTCCCCGGTATCGATGCACGTGCTCCAAGGGATCGCCCGAACCATCATACAGTTCAAACTAGTGTAGTTTGAACCTATGGGGTACCTGGGTTGAGATCACCCTTCGGGTCAGCTGGTTGGTGATGTGCTCCGGATTTACACCCGAAAACTATCGCAAGTGCATAGTGTAAAAACTTTGTAATATAGAAAAATGTTGATACCACAGGAAGGTGATGCTTATATAATCTTGGGTATTTTCTAGATCTCAGAAGAGTGTCAGCAGGCGTATTCAAAGATGGTTGTCATAATTATCTCCTAACGGGGTTATCAATAATATAAAGAGACTAGGACAATAGAAGTCACAACTAGAATCTTCAGATGTCGATGCTAGTTTAGAATTCGTACGTTGAATTGACTTTATTAGGGAGATATTGTCGCATCTAAAATGTAGAACTCATGGCCAATGATTGTTGTGCCCCTCGTCTAACGTATCCTGTGTTAGCCCACTCGTGGATAGACTCACACGATCCGTGCATTACAATCGACAAATATTCTCAATCCGTGCTTATGCCACCTCGTGGGTTAGAGCTATGATCTGTGATTTGGTGGCTCTCATTGATGCAACTGTCGTACATCATCAGTTAGTAATATAGGATGTCGATAGATCCCATCAAAGTGTACGTCACTATCGTGGTCACGAACCCTAATTGGATTCACTAACATACCTAATTAAATTCATATGATATCCGTCCAAAAAGTATGCGCCACTATCGTGGTCACAAACCCTATATGGAATCTCCTACAAACTTGGCTAGATCAACCAAAACACATCCCTTTTATACCAAAACAACATAAAAATCCTAACTTTACATCTAAATCCTAAGATCCTTGGGCTAATCCATTAGCCCTAGATAAGACTACTCACAACTCAAAGAAATATCATAGAATATTCAATAAAACCAGGAGAGATCATCATCACAATAAAAGACGTTGAAATAAGCATATAAAATTTAGATATTGTTACCAAAAAGTTGTAGAGCAATAGCCAATCGCAGAGAATTAAGAACTCAAGATTCCAAGCAAAAACAATTAAAAATCCAATCTTTGTCTTCTACAAAATAGCGACGGTTATGAAAACTCTCTAAGAAAACTAAACTAAAATTAAAACTAAGGAATATAATCAACTCTAAATCTACTGTAAAAATTGTGCTTATATACAATAGGGGTGGACCCCTCAAAAATCTCAAGTCATGGGCAATTGGGCCCACCAACTAGTCAGGTCGCGGTGCCCTACTCGGTCGAGTAGTGACGCTGCTCGGTCGAGCTAGATATGTGGCTCTGCTTTGCTGCTTCTTTGGCTCTAGGCTGATAGGGGCTACTCGGTCGAGTAGCCCCTCCACTCGGTCGAGCTACAGTGGGCTGAAAGTCAATCCAAAACACTGCTCTGTTTGGTTTGTGCTCGGTCGAGTAAATGATCATCTCGGTCGAGTGGTCTTGTTTGCTCGGTTGGGCTACAGTGCTTGGAGAGTTTCTCATAATAGTCGTTCTATTTGGATTCAGCTCGGTTGAGTAGAAGCTCTGCTCGATCGAGTGGGGCGTGTCAGGTCTGCTGGGGCTTCAAGAGTATCAGCTCGGTCGAGTGCTGAGCAGCTCGATCGGGCTGCCTAGGAAACAGCCTCCAAGCCTAGAGCTCTAAAATATCCTTCTTTTCTCCTCCTCTCCTCTAATCTTCTTCTTCACCTTGCCAAACACCTATTGAACCTTGCCAATGATGTTATGGACGGCTCGGATGTGGCCATGTCCTATAATTGCTCTAAATTGCTCCAAAGTTCCTGAAAATCCACAATTCTATACGAAACTCGAATATATTGTTAGAAGCACGATAATGTGTGTGTGTGTGTGTGTGTGAACTTTGGATGGCAAAAATAATATGAAATGATGCAGTAAATGCATGGAAAATATGGACATATCAGTTGGCTGCTTTGGGGTAGGGGAGGCATGGGCGACCTTCGAGAGACGTCCCTATCACCTCGATATTCTCACCGCTGGTTGGAATCACCGGATGATCCACCTCGGCGCTCAAAGGCATCCCTCTCTCACCCGCGAGGGGTTGGGCTTCGGTCGCGGCTCCCTCGCTGCCGGTCATTGTGCCTAGGAGAGTGGCGCCCTGACCAGGAAGGACTTCTGCTACGGTGGGCGTGCCCTTCTTGTCTCAGGCTCGGCAATCTCCTGTGATGGTGGCTTTCAGCAGCACGATCCGGTCTGTGGCTCTCTCGTACTATTAAGGCCAACACATAGGGGACTCCTCTGCTCCTCTCATGAAGCCTCTCTCTCGTAATGACGATGAGTTGACGCTGTTGGAAGGCTTCTTCTTCATCCAGTTGCCTTTGATAAGCGGCCTCCTCCTCCTCATCGAACTGCTTCTGCAGGGCAGCCGCCTCTCCTTCTTTGAACTGCCTTCGTTGTGCGGCCGTTTCTTCTTCAAATTGGGGGAGGAGGTCCCACTTCACATTACGGGGTCTGGAGGGGCCTTCCAATGATGGCGGCCTTGCTTGTCTGGCCACGGTCCAGTCTTCCATCATCTTGGTGAAATTCTCGAAGCTTTTGTAGACACCAAGGGCCGCGTCCTAAATGACAGCGGTCGACCCCTCAAGGGGTAGATTCATTGGGGGTGTCCTTCTGGGAGAGCGGCGCTCCTCGGTCACAGGCTGCTTGCCTGACAATGACTGCGATGACTGCATGCGAAGTCTGACATGGGTGTGAACCTACTTCCTACAGACGGCACCAATTGTTGTTGGATATGGACGACATGAATACACCCATGAGGGGATGTATGAGGGTATACGGACCTCAGATGTGCACGAAAGCGTGCACGAAGGGAACCTTTTCTCGTGTGAAAAGGACCACTCGATAAGTGGAAAAAGTCACTTTATAAGTGCAAAAAGGCACTTGATAAGTGAATGAAGAAGAGGATAAGTAAATGTGCTAATATAGGCTAATAAGCTTATATTTAGTTATTTCCTACAATAACTACCCCTAAAGCCTATAAATAGGACCCAAGGGTAAGGCATTTACACTAATCTAACCATGCCATAAGTTTGCATAAGGCCACTTGTGTTCTTCTCCCTTCCATTAAAATCCTCTTCTAAATAGAGATTTAGGCGGTGAAACACTGCTTCGATCCTCCGTGACGAAGTACTGACCGTTGTGGCGAATCCGAGGGCGAAGTTCAGAGATTACGGTGCCACGTACGCAAGCATAAGTCTCTCCTTTATTATTTGATCCTAACGTCCTCATTTTGACAGGATCCTTCATTGGTATCAGAGCCATACGGGTTCGCCCCGGTCTAACCATCGCCCTGATCTCACCGATGAACGCGGCGTTGTCTCTTTCACGAATGAGTCTCCTTCCATTATGGATATGGTAGGAACACGTCGTGACGGAGAGAACGCGATAGTTGTTCTTTACACGTTAGGGTCTTGCCATTACGGATATGACAGGAACTCTCCGTGACGGGAAGAACTTACCATTCATCTCGCCAAACTCGCGCTCCTCATGGACGCTGAGTCTCCATTCAATTGAGAATGTGAACTCTCTTCATGTAGAGCGTGAAGTTTGCGGCCTTGAAAATGCGTTCTCTTCATTTTTTGGCACACGGCCATTGAAGCAAAACCGTTTTCTCGATGAACGGGTGCTTCATCGGAGAAGACGATGGTGGTTATTCTCAACGGAGAAGATGACATTTTTGGTGCATGATCACCATGGCCATATGGGCTATGGAGGCAATACATCCCCCCTCCCCATGCGGAGGGGGTTGGCTACGGCCAATAACTACCACGGCCACCCCTCCGGTGGGGGGTGTGCGGCCAACCCCATGCAAGGGGGAGGCCGGCCATGGCCATATGGACCAAAGCCGGCCATGGCCAGGGGGCCATGGCCAGGCCATGGCCACGCCGGCTCTAGCCAGCCTCGGCCAGGGCCAGGGGACCCTGGCCGGGGCCAGGGCCAGGAGGCCCTGGCCGGCCTCTGCCAGGGCCAGGCCAGGGCCCTGCCGACCCTGGCAGAGGCCAGGGCCGGCTCCTTGGCCTCAGGCCAGGGGCCTGGCCGGCCCTGGCAGAGGCCAGGGCCGGCGCCCTGGCCGGCCCTGTCCTCTGCCAGGGCCAGACCCTGGCCTCTGCCAGGGCCACGGTCATTGCCGGTCCTTGGCCTCGGCCAGGGCCAAGCCCCGGTTGGCCCTATTTTTCATGGGGAAAGGGGGGGCTTGCATGACCGGAGGGGGTGGCTTGCATGACCGGTCTCTACGGAGCCGGCGGCAGTTGTCTGCGGCAAAATTCTCCTGTAGGGGGAAGCGCTTGGATCCATACGGGAGCCGGCGGCGGTGGCTTGCAGAAAACTCCCCTCAAGGAAAGTTCGGCCTTGGCCAAGTTGTGATGGAAACACTCTCTTCGGAAGGAAGAAGAATTCGGCCTTGGCATGGCCATGACACGACCCCGGCAATGGCCGGGGAATTGTCGAAATATTTTGGCTATGTCACCCTGTAATAGGGTGTAGGCCCTGTAAAATACGTTTGAAAAAATACGTTTTCAAAATACGTTTTTTTTCAAAAACGCTTTTCCGCTGCAAGTACTATAAGAGTACTATCATTTGATAAGTGAGGGGGAAATATTGAAAGTTGTTCTAGATGGTGATTGGAATCGTAGAGACCTTTCCGATTCTAGAGCAACATCTTAAACATTTTTCGAAAGTAACTTATCAAATATAATAATATCATTCCAAGTGGGATTTTTGCCAAGTGGGAGTGATATTAAACTAGTCTGAAATTTCACATTCGATTGATTCAGTATCTCAATGGATCATGATTCGACCAATGGTCTTTTGGACTAGTTTGTGGGACACCTCAGCTCAGTCTGGGGGTAGTAAACCATGGACTAGCCATTTCCCTGGTCGGTCCGCTGGCCGAGACCAATGAATCATGAAAATGTAACATTATGATGACTAAGTATATGAAATTAATGCAATGTTTTTGATCAAACCTTGTTTTCATGTCTTTTGCAGCATTTTAAAGCTAAAATGTCTTCTGCCACTAAGAACATCGTCGCTGAGTTAAACAAAGGTGAAAAACTCAACGGCGATAATTACAAATTATGGTCCACTAAGATACAATATGTTCTAGAGGAGCAAGACGTGCTCGAAACTCTGAAGAACAAAATGATTGAACCTGAGTTGGGCACTACGGCCCAACACAGACGAGACAAGGAAGCTTTTGATGCTTGGTCTCAGAAGAACAAGATAGCTCGCATTACGTTATTGTCCAGTATGGCCGATGACATAATGCGCATCTTCCGAGAGCATGACCTAGCCATGGACATATGGTCCAAGCTTGAGGAGAAGTTTGGTGGCACCTCGGTGTCCAAACTTCGTTCTTTAACTATAAGATTTGATTCATACAAGAAACGTCCAGATCATTCCATGGGGAAACATCTGCGACATATGGCGAATCTAATCTCAGAGTTAAAGGATGCAGGTCATGTGCTCACTGATGAGCAACAAATCCAAGTAGTCATACGTTCCCTACCAAATGGGTGGGACCAAATGAAGATGCATATCACTCATAACGAGAGCATCAAGAACTTCAGCGATGTTTCTAAGCACCTCGAGTTAGAGGAAGAGCGGCTTGCGGCCACCAAGCCAAGTGCAGAAGTGCACATGGTTGCTAGTTCCTCACACGGGGGAAAGAAACGAAAGAATCGTTCGAAGTTTACTAATGAACGTAATAAGCAACCTGAGTCTACCAAGAAACCCAAACATCGCTAGTTACATATGTGTTTCTAGTTCAATATTTCTTGTAGAATCTAATCCATTTTGGATAATTGATTCAGGTGCCACCGACCACATAGCAAGGGACAGACGGTCTTTCGTGGAGTATCACCGGATACCCCAAGGAACAAAGTGGATATATGTAGGAAACAACACACGTGTTGAAGTGAAAGGCGTTGGGACTTGCAAGCTCGTCTTGGACAACGGCCGCACTATCTTACTACATGATGTCCTCTTCGCTCCGGATATTTGAAGGAATATTATATCTGTGGTCGTGTTAATGGGTCTTGGTTATAGTTGTTTTTTTCATGATTGTAAAGTGGAATTGTTTTGTAATAATTCTTTAATTGGTACTGGGTATGTTTTCAAAGGATTTATTGTATTAAATACAATGTATGACTCCTCATTTTGTAATGAAAATTTCCTTGTTACAAATTCTTCGACTTATGAGTCAGATATAATTTGTTGGCACGCAAGGCTTGGTCACATTGGACCAACGCGTATGGATAGACTTGCCAAACGTGGTCTTCTATCGAATGTTTCAAAGGTCGATATGTCGACCTGCAAACATTGCCTTGTAGGGAAATCTTGTCGCAAGCCGTTTGGAACCGGTACAAGGGCCGAGGTTCCATTACAGCTCATCCATTCGGACATATGTGGTCCGATGAATGTCAAGACAAGACGCGGGAAGTCCTATTTCATCACTTTTATTGATGACTTCACCCGATTCGGACATATCTATTTGATATCCCACAAAAGTGAAGCATTAACCTGCTTTAAAAACTATATGAGTTTGGTGGAAAATCAATTAGATCGCAAGATTAAGGTCTTACGAACCGATAGGGGCGGCGAATATCAATCAACAAGTTTTAAAGAACTTTGTGATGAAAAGAGCATAGTTCATCAGGTAACTATGCCTTATACTCCGCAACAAAATGGTGTTGCAGAAAGGAGGAATAGGACTTTAATGGAAATGGTCCGTTCAATGATGGCGCAAGCTAACTTGCCAATCACCTTTTGGGGTGATGCATTATTGACGGCTGCTTTCATCTTGAACCGCGTACCCTCGAAATCAGTTAGCTCCACTCCTTATGAGTTGTGGAACCAAAGGTCTCCTGACTTAAGCATTTTAAAACCTTGGGGGTGTGCATCCTACGCACATATTTCCTCCTATAAGTATGGCAAACTTGGGCCAAGGGGGAGGAAATGTATCTTTATACGATACGCAGAAAACTCCAAAGGTTATGTTTTCATTGGTCAGGAAGACAATGGAGGACTAATTGAATTTGAGTCGAGGGATGTCACTTTCTTGGAAAACGAGTTTCCAAGACAGGGCGAGATAAGCCAGGACTTATCTCTATTTGAGATTTATGATCAAGAAGGATTACCTCATTCGAGTGGGAGAATTCTTGGTGAAGACGAAAATACGTTTCACACTTCACCAATGGATGATACGAATGACGCGAATCCTATTCCATACAGGAATAATGATCCAAGTGGGAGCATTTCTAACAACACTCCAAGTGGGAGTGATATTAGAATTGATCTAAATTCAAGTCAACAAAGACTTGAAGAATCTCAAATACGACGTAGTAGTCGTACAAGGTTGGCTCCTCTAAGATTTGAGGATGAATTTCCACAAAGCTTTATGACTTTGCTACAAGATGATGACGAGCCTGCTACTTTCAAACAGGCCGTATCATGCCCTGCAAAAGATAAATGGATGGAAGCGATGAAGGAGGAGTTGGAATCCATGAAAGTTAACCAAGTCTGGGACTTAGTTGACTTACCCAGAGGACGTAGAGCTATTGGGAACAAATGGGTTCTCAAGATCAAGCATAAGGCTGATGGCTCTATAGACAGATATAAAGATCGCCTTGTCGCGAAAGGTTTTACGCAACAGGTAGGGATAGACTACGAAGAGACCTTCTCACATGTTGTGCGTTTTACCTCGATTCGGTTGATTCTGGCTATGGTAGCTTGCTTAGACCTCGAATTACATCAGATGGATGTAAAGACTGCCTTTCTCAATGGAGAATTGGACGAGGAGATCTATATGGAACAACCAACAGGGTTTGTAAAAGAAGGAAACGAACATAAGGTTTGTAAATTTCGTAAGTCCATATATGGTCTTAAACAATCCTCAAGGCAATGGTATATACGATTTCAAGTAGTTGTCTTATCAAATGGTTTTTCCATGCTTGATGAAGATAACTGTGTATATATCAAGAGGATTAAAAGCAAGTATGTTATTATGTCTCTATACGTAGATGACATTTTAATAGCCGGAAATGACAAGGGCTTTGTGATGGATATCAAGGCTTGGCTTTCATCAGTTTTTGAGATGAAAGACATGGGAGAAGCCGCATATATCCTTGGAGTTAAGATTTCAAGGAATCGTTCGAAGAAACTTCTTTCTCTTTCACAAGAGACATATATAAAGAAGGTTCTAGAACGTTTTAATATGCAGGACTGTAAGTCCATTGATACTCCTATAAGCAAATGCGATAATTTATGTCTGAAATCGTGTCCAAAGAACCAAAAGGAAAAGGAAATTATGGAAAAAGTTCCATATTCCAGTGCAGTTGGTAGTCTTATGTACGCTATGATGTGTACAAGACCAGACATCTGTTTTGCCGTTGGAATGGTAAGTCGTTACCAATCCAATCCAGGGCAAATACACTGGAAAGCGGTTAAGAGGATAATGCGGTATCTTAAAGGAACTGCGGACTATGCTTTATGCTATCAAGGAGATGCCTTGAGGCTCAAAGGCTACACTGATGCTGATTGGGCGGGTGATCTCGATGAGCAACGATCGACCTCAGGATATGTTTTTCTACTCAGATTTGGTGTAATATCCTGGAATAGCAAGAAACAATCCTGCATCGCACTTTCAACTATGGAAGCCGAGTTTGTAGCATTTAGCATGGCAGTCCAAGAGGCTGTTTGGCTTAGGAAGTTCTTAGACAGGCTAATTGATGCAAGTGACTCAGGTGATGTTCCAATACACAGTGACAGTCAAGCATCTATAGCCTATGTCAAAGATCCAAAATTCCATTGTAAGACCAAACACATTGATATCCGCTACAAATTTGCAAAAGACTATGATAAGACCAAGAAGGTAGACATAAGGTACATATCTACGCATGAGATGATAGCGGATCCGCTTACGAAAGCGATCCCCAGAGATGTGTTTTACAAACACTTATCATCTCAAGGGTTGCGTAAGAGCTGAGTTGTACAAATGTAAATTCTCATGTATGTAAAAGATCAAATTTAATAAAAGAATAAGTTCTTTTTCAAATATTGCATATGAGTTTCTAGAAAATGTTTGTGTACATTTTAAAAATCTCAGCTATATTTTCTAGTATGTCGGACAGATTGAGGTTGGCTCTCTCACATGAGCAACCGCCTTTATTATATCAGACGGATAAAATAAAGATGAGACCTGTTTAAAGTCAAAATCGTCAGACGGATGATTTAGAGTCATGACTTAAACAAAATGGTCGTATGAAAGATCTGCATCATATGGATGCTTACAAAAGATCTAAGAGGATTCTTAAATCATATCTGTCTTATGCGGGATGTGGGTCCAGAAGATTATTTGAGTAGTAAAAGGGACTCAAAATCAGACATTGTGGTGTCTGATCATCATCCTTACAACATCATTAAGACATACGCTCCCTGGGAAAGGAGTGATGTTGTAATACGTATTCATACTACGTATGCATTTGACCATTGGGTTAGAATAGTAATTGTGTTTACTATTATGTGAGACCCAAAGACCACATGGGTCTTAACTCGTTACCCTTATGGACTCTAATTGGTTCCTTTAGATTTGACTGGGTGATTGCTATCTTAGCATATTGCTTATGGACTATGGTCAATTCGGTCTGGCGGGACATGTTAGAAAAGCGAATCAAGTCAAGATCGAAAGGATCGCAAGAAGAGGAAGATTAATTTCATATTCACATTTGGACTTTAAAGATTCAAAGCTGGCCAGCCAATTGTAATCCAGATGGGATTCAATTGTTGAATATAAAGTATAAGAAATGTGAAGAAATAATCTAGGGTAAAGCATGCGTTAATCTACTCAACTTTGCACCTCGAGGAGTGTTGTGTATCTCTAACAAGTGCACAAACAGCGGACTCTATGCGCATGACGGTCACACGACCTATTTCTCGGTATGATAAACAGAAGAGTTAAAGGAAAAGATGTTTCCTTACAATCCCCTCAAGTGTGAGTGGGAGATGTTGGATATGGACGACATGAATACACCCATGAGGGGATGTATGAGGGTATACGGACCTCAGATGTCGTGTGCACGAAAGCGTGCACGAAGGGAACCTTTTCTCGTGTGAAAAGGACCACTCGATAAGTGGAAAAAGTCACTTTATAAGTGCAAAAAGGCACTTGATAAGTGAATGAAGAAGAGGATAAGTAAATGTGCTAATATAGGCTAATAAGCTTATATTTAGTTATTTCCTACAATAACTACCCCTAAAGCCTATAAATAGGACCCAAGGGTAAGGCATTTACACTAATCTAACCATGCCATAAGTTTGCATAAGGCAACTTGTGTTCTTCTTCTCCCTTCCATTAAAATCCTCTTCTAAATAGAGATTTAGGCGGTGAAACGCTGCTTCGGTCCTCTGAGACGAAGTACTGACCGTTGTGGCGAATCCGAGGGCGAAGTTCAGAGATTACGGTGCCGCGTACGCAAGCGTAAGTCCCTCCTTTATTGTTCGATCCTAACATCCTCATTTTGACAGGATCCTACAATTGTTACGGGTCAAGTCTGCCCAACAATAGAATTTGTATTTAATGGGAATCACGGGCATAATGATTACAAGTGGTGGGTTGTCGATGAGGCTAGAATGCCTAGAAAGGCACTTCGTAGGCGAAGGATCCAAGGTCGCATGTTGGTCGCCGATGGTCGTCGACTCCTGGTAGCTAAGGCAAGCTTCCTATGAGAGAAACAACTCGTCAGAAAGGCTAGATTGGCTGTCAACCCGTAGCCTCTCTGATGCTTAAGTCAATGGATGACTTTTGTGGAGTATGTCGGACACGTTAGACGATCTTAAGGTAGACCGACATTGTGTGGCGAGCTTATGAGGAAGGCTCAGATATATGGGGGATATTCGACCTTGAGTATGGAATATGAGTTTAAGATTTCAACTTACCAACCACCTCCTTGGTGTCTGGAGGGTGGTATTTATAGGGTTGGGAGTCGGTTGTTCGTCGTCCAATCACATGTCAAGTCTGCTTAGCTGGAGCACAAGTGGAGAAGCGATAGGTCAGCGGGGGTGTCAGAGATATTTACGCATTAATGAGTGTCATATGGTGTCAGACACATTAATGCATTAATGGGAAACACGATGTGCGACCATCAGTTCTCGCTCCTAACCTCTGGCATTAATGGGGGCGTATATGGCCCTACGTCACCCTGTCAGAGATATTTATGCTACGTCGCCCTTGGTAAGAGCCAAGCTCGGTGTCCGAGCTTAGTGCCTCGGGCTATCTAGCCATGCTTCTTGTTTGGAGGGTAGGCGAGCTTCTCCTTGATCATGGCGACGAACTTGTCGCTTAGGATGGCAAGCTTGTCGTCGAGGACGGCGAGCTGCTAGGCGTAGGGGCGAGCTTCATGGTCGGGCTTGTTCTCATTCGGGAGGGTCAGAGAGCTGCTCGCTTGGGCTTCGAATATATGGGCATCTATTATCTGGGCCAGCCTTAAGGCCGTACCAATAGATAATGATGATCCTACTAGTTTTCCAGCCATGCAGAGAACTCTGCATGGTGGCTTGACGCGATGAAATCTGAAATGGATTACATGCACACCGACAAAATATGGACATTGGAGGATGTTCCCAAAGGGGTAAACCACATAAGGAACAAATGGATATTCAAGAAGAAGATCGGTGCAGATGTGAAGGTAGAGACCTTTAAGACAAGGCTAGTGGTTAAAGAATATCGTCAAAGGCTTGTCATAAACTATGAAAAAACCTTTTCACCAGTAGCCATGTGCAAATCCATTCGAATTCTGCTTGCAATAGCAGCCTACTATGACTACGAGATCTTGCAAATGGATGTAAAGACATTTTTTCTAAATAGGGATTTAGAAGAGTGTGTTTACATAACCCAGTCAGAGGGCTTCAAAGTCGGTGGCGATGAGAGAAAAGCTTGCAGATTGCTTTAAGTCCATCTATGGACTATAGCAGGCGTCAAGGAGCTGGAACATCCAATTTGATGAGATAGTCAAAAGGTTTGGCATCGTTAAGAATGTGGATGATGCATGAGTTTATCAAAAGGTTAGTAGGAGCGTTGGCACATTACTCGTGTTGTACGTGGATGATAAACTTTTGATTGGAAATATCATAGAGATGTTGGAATCAGTCAAAATATGATTATCACAAAACTTCTCCATGAAGAATTTAGGAGAAGCATCTTATATACTCGATATAAAGACCTATAGGAATAGATCTAATAGGATGCTGGGATTATCCCAATTTAGGTACATAGATATTATGTTAAAGAGGTTTAATTTAGAAAACTTCAAGTGTGGTATGGTACCAGCTTGTCATGGGATAACCTTCTCCAAGACTATGTCTCATAAGACAAATGATGAGAAAGCTAGCATGGGTAGGATTCCATGTTATGGAGTAGACCTGATGTCACATACGCACTTGGCATAGTTAGTCGATATTAATCAAATCCTGGAGAAAAGCATGGGACTGCCATAAAACATACTTTACTACTTGAGAAGGACTAGAGATATGATTCTAGTGTACGGTGGGAGTAGTAATCTTTCGGTTGATAGATATACTGACTCAAGTTTTCAAAGTGACATAGATGGAAACAAATTCATGTTAGGATATATTTTCACTCTCAACGGAGGGGCAGTGAGTTGGAAAAGTTCCATGCAAGACATTGTAGCTGATTCGACAATGGAAGCTGGTACATCGCAATAATGATGCAGCAAAGGAGGCTATCTGGATGAAGAAGTTTGTTGCAGAACTTGGTGTTGTTTCTGTGATTGTTCAATACCTTTGTATTGTGATAATAATACAACAGTTTTAGTGGCTAAGGAACCTAGATCTCATAAGAAATCTAAACACATCCTGAGAAAGTTTCACTTAATATGTGAAATCCAAAGATGCCATGATATTGAGATTAAAAGAGTATGTACAGATGATAACATAGCAGATCCGCTCACGCAAGCCCTTCCATAAAACAAATTGTAGTGTTTAGTGGATAAAAGCGGTATGATGTACTGTAATAATTGGCTATAAGTGCAAGTGGAAAATATTGGGGAATGTATACCCTTAAGACAATCATTGTAATTGTAATACGACATCTCGTTCGAAATGATAGTAAACTATTTGGTAATCTTTATCTATGATATCCTCATTGTCACTTTTATGGTTATTAATTATGAATATATGATGCATAGATAAAGACCCAGTAATTATAAGCGGAACATTGAGATCATGATGGAGATCATGATAATAAGGCCAATGTGTTTGTATGAGGAGCAAGTGTGTGTTGTGAGTTGCACATTATGAGTGCGAGCACGAGCGCGAGTGCGAGTGCGAGTGCACTTTGGACTTTCATTTGCAACACTGGACACTCGACATGTATAATATTGTCTCTATCGGTTTCTTCTACAACCAATGTCATGTTTTTCTCTCATATTATGATTTATATGCTCCCATTTTTGTGTTACATCACAGTTTTTGTTCTTTTCATGTTTTTTGATGATGTTTTTGGTTTAATATGTCCTTTAGAAAGAAATAGCATATTATCATGGATGGTCAATATCTTATCTTGGTGGTCATGTATCAAACATATCAGCATGTCTATTTAATGATGATGCATCACTATTATAAACAGGCTGCATATTGTAATGTTCTTTATACATACAACATTGTTTCCATCTCTTTAGTGCTTATATGTTCATCATCTTCCATGTCCATGTCATATGATTGGCTATCCTGATATATATGCTCCCATTTACATCAAAAATTTTATTATAGTCATATTCTTCTCTCATATTATGATTTATATGCTCCCATTTTTTTGTTACATCAAAATTTCTATTATTTTCATGTTTTTAATGAGTTTTTTGGGGTTGATATGTTCTTTGAAAAGACGTAACATATTTTCATGAATGGTCAATACCTTATTTTGGTGGTTATGTATCCAACATATGAGTATGGCTATTTAATGATGATGCATCACTATTATAAACAGGCTATAGATTGTAATACTCCTTGTACATGCAACACTATTTACATCTCATCAGTGCTTCTATGTCCTTCCTCTACCACATCAATGTAATGTGCTTGGATATCCATATATATATTGTCACGTCCCATTCTCCAAAATACACAGAAATGCGTACATTCCCGGGTAATTTGTAGAGAACGAGAGACAAGGCCGCGATGGTATTTAGACCCAAGGCTTTAACCCCTTGACTCTAAATACTATCCAGCGTAGATGGAATATAATAACATAACCTCCAGTCCACTGCGCATGCTGGGACAATACGAATGAGAACTAAAGTACATTCTTTCAAAATAAAGAAAGACCATAATCACAACAAAGAGTCACACACACACACAAAAGTCATAACCCGTGCCCTCGGGCACGGTTCATTTAAGATCTCCCCTCAAAATTATTGTTCTCCCAAAAAATTATTTCCCCCTCCAAAATTTAAACGAACAAAAATTTAGCTTCGGTGCGGGCGCCATCGGGTACGGTTCATTTAAGATATTCCTTCAAAATATTTGTTGTCCCCAAGAATTATTTCCCCCTCCAAAATTTAAACGAACAAAAATTTAGCTTCGGCACGGGCGCTTTCGGCACGGGCGCCTTGTATTTAGATAGGAATCTAAACTTGATGTCAACATCCTAAACATAATTAACAACCAAGATTACTTGACCCAGTGACATTTTGATTTGAATTTTGAATAATAGTTCCAAAATTTATCATCCAACACTGGGCTCCATTGTGTTTGTTGACTTTAAATAAATTAATAATTACTTATCCAAAAATATATTTACATATAAATCGGAAATAAATAGGGCAAAATTGAATGAAATTTAATTGGGATTACGTCTGAGTCCTGACTTGGTGTGCCGCTAGTCACCACACACATCTCCACGTGAGATAATAGCATACCTGAAAATAATTCTGCATCCCAATTGTTCTCAGCCGCACTCAGAATGACACCCATCACTCTCAAGTATAGCAGGATGACTTCTTTCGTGTCATCCTAATCGGAGACACATATCTGATACCTATCCGATAATCTAATTTACATCAAATACATGATTTCAAATTGCAAACATCGTGAAAGTCATTTATTGTTTTGCCACATGTACGTCTACTGATGAATCCATCCATTCATCGTCGTTGCGAGTAAGATGACAAAGGACTGCTGGACTTAGGACTATCAGCTACATCGGTGAGAGCTTGTAGCTGTGAAGAGACCTGGACTCTCTCTCGCCCACTGATCGCACCCCGAGATACACACACACCCGGGACAAGCGACTCGTAGTCTTACCGCAAGCGCACGGTGTAGCGGCGAGCGGGTATCGAACTCAGGGAGGAACAATGACAATGTCTCCTTCCAATCACCTAGCTATCAAAATGGTCGAGAATAATTCGGGGTGAAATGGTCACAATCGTTCAAATGTCGATGGAAATATCAATAAAATAAAACGCCTAGGGATAGGGAATCCCCGCTACGGACCGTATCTCATCGTTGTGATACGTAGGTTTCATCATTGCTAGACTTGAATCTTAGGTGAACTAGTCGCAACTAAATGTAGAACCAAGCTCACGCTCTCGCGCTATTGCCGGTCTATAGCAAACCTAGGGTAGGGCCCAATCTCTTGCAAACCCTAACCTAAGCCGCTAGCATGAAGAACGACATCATTGTTCAATCGTATCTCGAGCCCACTCTCGTGCAAACTCGAGGTACGACCGAGGTTGAGATAGTTCCTACCCGTCCAATCTCTTGCAAACGGGTATTGGTATAGAATCACGATTGAAAACCCTAGCTTTGGTCCAATCTCTTGCAAACCAATCCTAGAGGAGTCCAATCGTAAATCTAAATCGAATTTCTAGGGCTTCCTATCAATTGGGACCCAATCTCTTGCAAATCCCAATCGATATGAATCCCTAGCTATCCGTAATTAATCAATCCCAAACTAACCCTAATCAATTCTAGCAAGAATTTCACCAATTCATCACAATTTAGAAATAGGGTCTATAGGGTTCATCCCTACGCCCTAAGGCGATAAAACTACTCACTAATCGTCATGCAATTCATAAGAAAATCAATAGCTAAATCAACACAATTCATTGCAATAGAGAAATTATCAACAAAAATAGGGTTTTTGATAAGAATAGAGACAAACCAATGAGAATCCAATAGCATCCAACAAAAGTAGCCTTTTTTAATCTCTCCAAAAAAACTAAATCTAATGATCTAAAAAGCTCTCAAAAAGGCTGCCAAAAAGTATCAAAAAGTCCTCCTAAACTAGGGCAAAAACTGGGTTTAAATACCCCTCAAAATCGCCCAGAAAATCGTGACCAAAATGCCCCTGCGCAGCCCAGAAATCGCACTTTACGCAGCAGGCGGAGCGGCTCACTCGGTCGAGTGACAAATGTCACTCGGCCGAGTGACAAACCCTGTACATTTCCAGTAAGTCGGGGATTTTCGGGGGTCTGTCTTCGGAGGTGACTCGGCCGAGTGACTTTACTCACTCGGCCGAGGGGCATTCGGTACTCGACCGAGTCGGAACCCTCAATCGCCTGACGGATTCCAGTAAATCGGCTCCTTCGATGGGTGGATTTTCCCGTGTCACTCAGGCGAGGGGATCTCCATACTCGGCCGAGTGGACTATCGTCACTCGACCGAGTGCACGCTGATTTCCTTCGGTGGTGCGTGTCCGGTCTGGTCGGCTGAGTGGTCTTCTTGCTCGGCCGAGTGAGTGCTTCACTCGGCCGAGTGACATGCTGCACTTGCCCAATCTTCATCATTTCGCCTCCTCGTCGCTCCTACGAAGTTCCTTCTTCTCCCACTCGTCTTCCATCGCCGAATAGCCCTCAAAAGAGCCTTGGGTGACACTCCGGAATGGGTGCAAATCCTCTTGATCTCAAAATCACTCCGAATCGCTCCATATCTCCTGAAATACGACAAAAACAAGAAATCGTGAAAAGCATCGCAATATTTCGAATAATCGTGAAAAACGCGATATGAGCGATCAAAGTGGCATGCAAACATGCAGAAAAAGGGTGTAAAATATGGAGTGATCACCCACCTCTCTCTCTCTCTCTCTCTCTCTCTCTCTCTCTCTCTCTCTCTCTCTCTCTCTCTCTCTCTCTCTCACAAAAACTTAGCGGAGAGAACAAAGAAATCGAGCTTTATATGAACAGGGCGGAACAAAAAGTTTATAAGAGCAGAGGCGAAAACAATAGCAATAGTCGTCGAGGTCTCAGTCTATGTCGATCTAGATCGTTTGTTACGTTAGCAATGACGATTCTCTTTTTTTCAATTTTAAAAATTTTCCCAATTTTTGTAGGGTTTTTTTAGATTTAATAGTTTATGTTTGTCACTGATCATTATTGCTCTTTAAATTTTGGGAAGAGAGAGATAGTGCGGTTTTCAAAAAATTTTGTTTTTCCAACAATTTTCCCCCCAAAAGTTATGATTCCATCCCCTCAAAATCTTGACCCTTGCGTTTTTCCATACAAATTTCAAAGTATTGAGTTTTCCAACCAAATGGATTCCCACTCAAAACTTTCTCAAAACTCATCTCAACTTTCCATTCCCCAAGATCAAATCCAAGCCACTTTTTATCTTGTCCTAGTCAGCCCTAGGATTCAAAAACAGTTGTGTTTTATATATATCGATTATATATATATATATATATATATATATATATATATATATATATATATATGAATATGGGCCTGAGCTGTCAGCGCAGGAAATTTTTCCTGCGCTATCAGCAATTTAGGGGCAAAAAATATTTTTTTTCAAAACAATTTTTTGCATTGTGTTCTCCAACTTGTTAACTAGCTCCCCACTAATTTGCAAGCCGATCCAACACCAATTGGGCATCCGTTCATCGATTTCAAAAAACCCGCTCCAGAATTCTGAACTGTCAGCGCAACATTTTTGAAATCGATGAACGGATGCTCAAACGGTGTTGGATCGGCTTGCAAATTGGTGGGAAGCTAGTTAACAAGTTGAAGAATACACTACAAAAAATTTTTGGAAAAATATATTTTTTGACCCCCCAAATTGCTGTCAGCGCAGGAAAAATTTCCTGCGCTGACAGCTCAGGCCCATATTCCTCATATATACATATAGATGAAAGGTTAATGTATATCTTTATTATATGATCAAATGTACAATGATACTGGAGCGCACGTGAGGATAAGCACGCGATGATAAGATGCAATAGAGGGAGGAGAGGGCACAAGCGTCGTCACTCCCAACTATTTATCTTCACCCCTCATAACCCCCCCAATCAAAAATTCAAAATTACAGCACACTAACCCGTGGGAAGTCAGACACAAATAAAATTAAGAAAGACTAAACAAACCAAAGGAACCAGCCATAACACTCATCCATGAACAAGGATCTTCCCGTTATCCAATGCAATGCGTGAGGCGGTGTCATCATCGTCATGTCCCATCATCACAAGTCTGATGTCCACCGCAATGTCTTCAAAGAGGATAGTTTTTGAATTTTTAACATCTTCAAAAATCCTTCTATTATGCTCTTTCCAGATATGCCATACAGTGGTAGCAAGAGCTGTGTTGGCAAGTAAACTCATAGCATTCTTTTTGGCATAGTGGCCAAGGTAGTAGTTACCCACTTTAGGAAGGGTAGATCCGATATGGGAGAGAACGCCCAGCTTTAGTAAGCTCCTGTGAAGAATAAAATTCGAGTATCCACATTCAAAAAATATGTGATTGATATTCTCGATGAACCCCTCTTCACATAGGACACAGTTGCTAGGCAAGTCAGGAGCCCACTTAGTGAGATGATCTCTAGTCTGAAGTTTGTTTTGAAAGGCATGCAACAGAATAATAGCCATTTTTGGGGTATGTTTCTTGTCCCAAACCAGTCTGTAATAAGGGAAGGGAGTACCTTGTCTTCTGGTTCCATCATATGCATCACGAAAGCGAAAAGCTGGTGTAACGACTGCTTTTCATGTATCTGGATTTAATATAATATAATATATGTTTTGGTGGATTTTCTCCTCATGTGTGGTTTTCGTCTCCGTAGCTATCATTTTCGATCGATTTGTCGTATTTTCTCGTTTCTTTCTTAGGATCGTCGATTTCGAAGTATGTCACTCGTGATGGACTTCATAACGGTCGTATCTTACTATTAGATCAAGCCTAGGAGTCTTAGGAATCGATCCCGGGGCCCCGCGCTCCGTATCGGAACTTTTTGTGCTCATTAGCCGGTATAAGAAGGGGCACCGACCGACTAGATGACGATCCAGTCGGTCGGCAATCCTTCTTGGACCGACTAGTTAGCTTTCTAAATTTCTCAGGAGTTACTGTTTATCGTTAGTCGGTCTAAGAACGTTGGTTGACCGACTAGGTTGCAAACTAGTCGGTCAGCAATGCTTCTTTAACCGACTAACACATCATCTTAATTTTAGTTGAGTTACTGTTTACTCTTAGTCAGTCTAAGAACGTTCATCGACTAACTAGATGATAAACTAGTCGGTCAGTATTTGTTCATGGACCGACTAACTCTAGAATCCTATTTTCGTTCAGGAGTTACTGTTTGCACTTAGTCGGTCTGCGTTGGTCGACCGACCGACTAGTTGCCAAACTAGTCGGTCAGTGGTTGCTCTTTTACCGACTAACCAGTGTTGAAACCCTAATTTCTGGGCAGTCGCCAGCTCAACCTATTTAAACCCAACCCAAACAATTTCATCTTCTCCAACACGACCCAAAACCCTAAAAACTTCCCCCTTGAGCCCCCATCTTCCTCCAAGCTTCAATCATTCATTCCAAGCCCTAAATCCATCATCCAAACCATCCATTCACTCTATCTACCTCTCATCTTCCCCAAAATCTCATCAAATCCATCAAAATCCCCCAAATCCCCTAAAACCCTCGTTTCCCCAAACTTCTCCATTTGCTTCCAGATCTGATCCTGGGGTTCCCCGGAGTGTTTCTTCCGTCTCCTCTTGGTAAGAAATCGATCTACCGTTGTTTTCTTAACCTATTTACATTTTTTATGAAACCCTAATAAATTTCATGTTGTTTGTTGTTTGTTCCCCTAAAAACAGCGATTTCCCCGTAGGTTGGCATCCGTGTGACGAAGTGGTCGTCATCCCCGGTGCTAGGCAAGTGAAACTTGCCACTTAGGGTTTAGGCCATGTTTTAGGCCATTTGCTAGTTGTAGGCGTAAAAGAGGCTAGGCGACGAAATGATACTCGCCTAGGCGCAAATTGGGGAACTAGCTTGACAACGAAGCTAGTTCCGACATTTAGCATGTTGCACAATTTCCATGTCATGTTTACTTTCCATTAACGGTACGCAAATTAATTGTCATGTCATTACATTCTTAAGTGTTTCTGTGATTGCGTAGCTTTGCTACAAATGCTTGTGTTCCTAGCTCGTGTTCCAGAAGCGGGCCATGTGTTGGTTGATAGCCAATGCCCGAATTGCGTGTTTCCGGCTAGGTGCACCCCTACGCCAAATGTTTAATAATGCGAGCTCATGTGCGGGGCAACCCTGGTTCACTTGCTGGGCTCATGTTCAGGGACCTTGGCTCCATTACGTGTGGGTATTGGGGGTAAGAGTTAAGCGACCAATCAACTGGGAGTCTGCCCGATCAGCAACTGCAGTGGTAAGGCGTAAACTCTTGGGTTTGGGGTAGTTGTTAAGCGGCCACTCAGCGGATGTGAAACCATTCAGCTGTAAGGCGTAAACATCTACAAAACAACGTGAATAGTGAATTGATTGAGATTGATAGTAGCGTGGCTACTCTTGTCTTGTCTTGTCTTGTCTTGTCCCGATGATTGTTCTCTTGTACAAATTGTCTTGCCATGTTTCAATTGTGCACTCATGTTATAACTGCCATGTCATGCATACTAAACTGCTAGGTTGCTAGTTGCCTTATTTCCAGTTTCCTTGCTCAAGTCTTTTAGACTTGCTGACATGTGCACCTTTACTCTTTTGGGTGACACATGTTAGATCCTGAGCCTGAGTACCTTGTTAAGGACGAGGTGTTTGCTGACGCCGAGCCCGAGCTTGTGTTTGACGGGGTGTACGTGGACACTGGGGACCAGTCCTAGTGTCTTCGTTGTGTTTTACTTTTGTTAGACAGTTGTTTTGTTATCGGTGCGTAGCACCTGTACTTTGTTATGTCGTTTCTTTTGTTGGCCTTGTTCTGGGCCTTTAGACTCTTCTCTTTTAGCCTGGTGGCTTTTCTGGATGTTGGACTTATTTTCTTGTTGGGCAATGTATGAGATGTGAGATTTTATTTCAGTCTCTCCTTGTGTTATTATTGTTATTCTATTGTGGTTACAGGGACCTGCTTATGTATTATTGACGCTTATCGGGTTTGGGGCTTCATAGCTCCACTCCCGTGCGGACCTTTTCACGTCTCGCCTCCATTTTAGGGAAGCGGGTCGTGACAGCTGGCCTTGGTGACCACTCCCAAGTATCAGCTCCTCAGCGAAGAGAAATCTGTTGTAGAATTGGTCGGATAAGGTCGATGTCTGGATCTGCAATCCACCCCGTAGTCCCCCAGTAGTCGCTGACCAATTTGTTACAATCCCTAGCAGGAATGTCATAAAGATCTCGTAGAGGCCTGCAGGGGAGCCAGTTGTCGTGCTAAAAAAGAGTAGTGCTTCTATTTCGTACCTTACGCACAATGAGTTTCTGAGAGATCTTCCTACAATGGAGCAAAAATTTCCAAGTTCCTGACTGGGTAAGTTTCCCTTTAGCAGCGTAGAGTGTGTCAGTATTTCCATAACTCTTCTTCATGTACTGGGCCCATAAACCTTTATTAGCAAGGAGTCTCCAAGTCATTCTGACACCCGAGGCCAGGTTGAGATCTCTAAGCAGTCTTAGTCCCACTCCCCCCTCCTCTTTGGGGGTGCAAACATCCTTCCAACTCCAAAATTTTGAATTCCCCCAAATGAAATCCCTGCAAGCTGAATTTATGGTATGAAGAACAGACTTAGGGATACGAAAAGCATGCATCCAAAAAGAAACCATACCATATATAACAGTCTTCACCAATTCAATGCGTCCCGAGATGGAGAGTAAGGATGAAGTCCAACCTGCTAAGCGCTTCTTGCATTTATCCACTAGCCTATTATACATAGACGCCTTTGGGTAATTTGTGGAGAGGGGCAGACCCAAATATGTAGTAATAGTAGACGCTAGTCTGATGCCCATGGAGCTAGCCAACTCCATAGGATTTTTGGTGCCCTTACTGAAAATGGCAATGCTCTTTTCCCAATTTACATGAAGACCTGTAAGATTTGAAAACTCTCCCAGGAGGGACTTAAGAACATCCAAAGATTTCTGGTTTGCACGACAAAAGACTAGCAAGTCATCAGCAAAGAGGAGGTGGGTATGTTCGCCTCATAGGGTGGATGGTACGAGCAGTCATTGCCTTAGCAACCAATAGTGAGAATGCCTCCATGACCATAACAAAGAGGTAGGGGATAGAGGATCACCTTAACGAAGCCCTCTATTGCCTGTGAAATACCCCTAAGGAGAACCATTCACCATCACAGAAAAAGTTGTTGTCGCAATGCATTCTTTAATCCAGAGAATGAATTTTTTGCTAAACCCAAATTAGTGGAGAATAAAGTATATGAGCTCTCTATTAACACTGTCAAACGCTTTCTTCAAATCCAGTTTAATGCATGCACAGGCCCCCATGGGATTGCTGAAATCCCTAATTTGTGCATGAGCTAGGAGTGCACAGTCTGAGAGAAGCCTACCCTTAAGGAATGCCGACTGATTAGGTGAGATCAGCTCAAGTACAACTTTTTAATTTTGTTGCATAAGTCCTTGCTAATAATCTTATAAATAAAGTTGCAGCAAGCAATAGGTCTGTAGTCACCTAAACAAGTTGCTTTAGAATTTTTTGGGACAAGAGTTAAGAAGGTATGATTTATTTGCCTCAACATAGAACATGAACGGAAGTAGTGCTTTACTGCTTCTGTGACATTTCTTCCAACAGTACCCCAATTTTGCTGGTAGAAGAATCCATTAAATCCATCCGGCCCCCGGGCTTTATTAGGCCCCATTTGGAATACAGCCTCCTTTATTTCCTCCGTAGAGACACGTCTTTCCAACCAACCCACAGCTTCCATCATGAGTTTACGCTTAGGCACCAATTTAGGGAACACATTCCAGTAATTATTTTGGGAGTAGAGAGATTCATAGATATTAGGGGCATCTACCTTTAATTCCTCAGAAGTTATATTCTGATTTTCGAAAGCATCAACCAAATGTCTCAGATTGTTGTGATCTTGCTTGGCCTTCATAACAGTGTAGAAGAACTTTGTATTACAGTCACCCAAGCTCATCCAGTCCTGACGACTACGTTGCCGAAGCATTTCCTCCTCCAAATCTAACTGATCAGCCAGCGTATAGGCAAGCTGTCGTTCCTTCTGTTGCAGCAGGGTATCAGAGTGAATAGCTATATCTGCCCTTATCTCCTCCAGTGAAGTACTGCATTTTGTTAGAGCAGTAAAATTTTTGTTGGTACAAGGTTTTAAGTATCATTTTCAAATTCTTCAGATTACAAACTACACGGTACAGAGGGCCACCATGAACATACTGTTCCCAGTTCATCTCAATGATCTCCTTGCAACCAGCAGAGCGCATCCAATGATTATAAAATTTCAAAGGCTTAGGTTCAGAAATTACCGTAGAATGGATATTTACGGACATGGGTGAATGATCGCTGGTTCTTAGATCCAAGAATTCCACGAAAGAATCAGACAGCTTGGCAATCCACTCTGAGTTGCCCAGGACACTGTCTAGTTGAGCAGATATACAACCCGTTCCGATCCTGTTGTTGCACCAAGTTGTCTACCAATATTTTTGAGTTCCAGTAATGTGCATTGGTTCATGCAAGAGTTAAAATCATCAGTTACACCCGTATTTAGAGGACGGCCACCCACTTTTTCTTTAGAGTACCGAACGCAGTTGTAATCTCCCCCTACCAGCCATGCTTCTCCGCATAATTTCCTTGCATCCTCAATAAGCTGGGCCCAAAGCTGCAGTCAATCAGAGCTGAAGTTCATGGCATATACAACTGTGAAGTAGATAGTTAAGCCCCCAGAATTGAGACATTTACAGGTGATATGCTGCGAAGATATCGTTAACATGTCACATTGCCAGATATTGGGGTCATATCCAAGCATTATATGTCCTCCCTTGCACGAATCAAAGTTGTGAATATTCTTCCATTGTTTTGGGAAAATAGAGTTCATCTTAACGGACCCATTTTTCAATTTAGTTTCCAGCAGAGCCACCATTGCTGGCTTCATCTCCTTTATCCTATCCCGCAGATCCCTCCTTCTGACATAATTATTAAGACCTCTTACATTCCAAATGAGTACATGCATGGATTACTTTTGGGGTGGTTGACGGCCAAGATATTCTAACCTCGTACTTTTCCTACTCCCAACTACTGAAGGTTGCACAACTTTTTTTGCTGCTTTGGATTCTTGTTTTGCTTCTAGAATATCTAGATCCTCATGCCATTCAGGTTTTTCAAAACTGATCACTGGTGGGAGAGTGTCTATTTCAGGATCTTCTTGTTCAGTAGAAGGGGAAACTAGCCTGTCATGATATCCTGCCTGGTCAGTAGCCACATCATCAATATACAAACTGCTCACTTCCTCCAAAATGGTACCCTCCTCCTGAATTTTATCTGGGAATGCATCCAAGCTGAGCCATGAATCCCCTCTAGTATCAGGTATAGTAACAAGTTTCTCATTTCCAAGAGGCTTGTTAGGTACGGCTATATCCCCTGACATATTCTTATTATTATTCTTAGCATGCTCCTTAACAAATACACCTGCAGCATGTTTCCCAGAATTTATCCCAGAACTACTCCCTTCAATCAGCACATCAGACCCCCTACAGCGTTTTCCCCCGAATTGCTTTGTCCAGGCCCAGCAGCATTACTACACCCCAGGGACATCATTACACCTTTCCCCAAATATTTTCCCCCAGTATTGTTAACCCCCCACACCTGCAGCTGGATTCCTCCCCACAATCAGGACATCACCTTCCCCTGTCACATTATCCTTAGTATTGGCATAGCTATCTCCTGAAGGATTAATATTCCCACCCAATAGCACTTCACTTTCTTCCCCCAACTACATTTCTCCCTTCAGTAGTATTAGAATTTGGCAGGTCATGTCCATCAATAACCCTACTAGTGCAAGCCCCCACCTTTGTCTCAGTAGAGTGAGTATCAGAATTATGAAAATTACTTGAGTTATTGTCTGAATTTTCCTTCTCCTTGACATGTTGATAAGTAGCTGCTCCATCCTCTTGGATTGAAGGAAACTCCTTGGAATCAGGGCATTGTGTATCCGTGTGTCCAAAACAAATGCAATGCTTGCATCTTGGGGGTTCACCTTCAATTTTCACACCAATTGCGACTGTGGACCCATCATCCAACTCAACAGTAATAGATAGCGGAGGAGATTTCTTTACATCAATATCCACAAGACATCGTGCATAAGAGATTCTCTCCTTCCTTGCCGTCATCCTATCCAGACACAAAGGATGCCCAATGACAGATGCAATAATGCTCAGAATCTCCAGATTCCACATTCCCAAAGGAACCCCATGTAGTTGCACACAGACTAGGACAGAAGAAAGAATATCTCTATCATGTCTGAGAGTGGAGCTCCATCGCTGAAGCACTACAAGCCTACCATCAAACAACCAAGGCCCGTCGTGCAGTATCCTTTCATAATCTTCTGCATCTTCAAATTTAAAATAAAAGAAGTCATTTTCTCGACTATAGAGCTGAAATCCCTTTTTGATCTTCCAGAATCTTTCAACCCAAGATCTTATCTGACCATAATACGGGATATCCCCCAACACATATCCCACCAGCGTGTTTCGCCATTTATCAGCTCCCCTTGCCAATTGAGCATTTGCTACCCTTGCAATTTCTGAACCATCTTCTTTGACTATAGGGGGAACGAAAGACATACCCACTTCAGCATCATAAGAACACCGGTTAGCACAAACGTCCGACCAAGACAACTTAGCAACATTAGTATCAATGTTTATAACTACTTTTGGTCTCACAGGAATTATGTCGAGCACCTTCTGTGCCTTTACTGCCAAGCCAGGTTTCCTGATGGGATTAATCCCTCCCCCTCTAGGTAATCGGCCATGTGAATCACCTCTTGCAGGAAAACCTTTGCCTCCTCCCTGATTGTTCCCGATACCTCCCAATCGCCAATTATTTCTAGGTTTCCAAGAGACAATACGTCAGTCGCCATATCCTGTGGCCGCTGAATCATGTCCTGAGTTTGTTGGCTCCTTACCCTCCCCTAGCTCTTGGTCTATTGTCATGGATGAGGCTCCTCCCCCTCCAGATGGCCCGCCACCGGGATCCCCTTGGGCGATTTGATCGCCAAAGCCCATAATCGATTTGATTATTATATTATTCCTTTTATATATATATACTAGTCATAACCCGTGCCCTCGGGCACGGTTCATTTAGGATTTCCCCCGCGAAATCGTTGTTCCCCGAAAAATTATTTTCACATCCAAAATTTAACAGAACAATAAATTAACGGCACGGGCACTTTCGGCGCGAAATAACAAATTCGGCGCAGGCGCCTTCGACGCGGAACAACAAATTCGGCTTCGAACAACAAATTTGGCGCCCGCGCCTTTTGCGCTGAATAACAAATTAGCGTAAAAAAATTAGCGTGCGCCTTCGGCGCAGTTCATTTGGGAAATCCTAGTTCACACATTAATGACATTTACACCATCTTCCATCCAGTGTTCTCAGAACAGAAAGGTTGTGAAACCTTGAGGCCTCATCATACAATCGATTCTGTGTACAATGCACATGAGTTTGATACATTGCCTACACAATGCCTGAAATGAATATATCTAATTCTTGGGCTTGCACTCTTCATTGCAATCGGTTCTGTGTACAATGCACATGAGTTTGCTGTTCAGGAGGTAGACAATGAGACCAATTCTACGATCTCAACACATTGCCATAAATTAAGCAGCAAGGTTTCAGCATTGATAAGCACCCAAACTTAATTTATAAGTAAAGTATGAAATCAACCCAGCTGCAAGGTTTCAGAATTGACACGCATCCAAACTCAAGATATAAATTAAGTTAATCCAAGTCAATCAAACTGAACTATTTACTTTTTTCAAGATATGTAACAATGTATGCAAATAATATAATCCATTTTGTCGTATTTCTTGTATTCATACATGTATATAATCAATTTGACATCAGTTGACAATCAACTACAATAGTATCAAATCCAAAACTATATGTAATGACGGCTGATATGGTTGCCAACTTCATTGCTCAAACACGCATTCCAAGTTTGAATCGGATGTAGACGCATGTGCAGGTGCTGGTGCAGAGTCAATACCAAAACGTCCAGATCCCATGAAAGGCTCTAATGCTTCATCAGGAGCACCGCTTTCAGCTTGATGTTGCTCCTGAATATTTAAGAAATGCATCATTAGGAAAGTGAAAATTCATGAATGGAAATAGTCAATAGCTGCACAATGCAAACACATAACAATCAACATAAAGCATAACAATCTAATATGTGAAATTTAGAATAAAAAAAGTGCATAACAATGCTACATACGTCCAGTTGTAGAAGATTAAATGGGTTGCCTTTGTATCATAGAACTTGAGAAAGAAACATAACAATGCCCACGTTAAAGAAATGACCAAAAGTACATATACATTGAAATTGATACGGGTGTTACCATACGTAACTGACCTTAAAGATATCGTTTTACGTATTCATTGATAAATATAAATAAAATTTAGTTATCCAAGTAACCTAGATGGTGAAAATTTTTGACAGGATATTTTGCTAATACATTTGCTTAGGCTTTGCATTTGCATTTCTGATAGGATATTTTGTTAATGCTTAGGCTTTGCATTTGCATTTTTGACAGGATGTTTTGCATTCACATTTCTGACAGGATATTAGCATTAGCAAATTTTTGACAGGATATTAGCAAATCCTTTTAGGCTTCACATTTCTGACAGGAGATTAGAAATTTTTTGATGTATTAGATATTTCAAAATGGCAATTTCTGACATATTTGACAAATTGAACCATAAAAAATTACATGCTTTGTAAACAACAAAGAACCATAAAATTTTTTATTCATAGGCACATAAAACAACTGCAACGCATCGTGTTTTTAGAAATTACATGGGCATATTTTTTTTCCTGTTTCTTTCTCATTCCCCCAGAACAGGGACAGAAAACAACAAAGAAGCCTACTGTTAAAGTTGGTTAAATATATGAGAACTACTGCATCTGAACTAAAAATATAGGATGTTTAGAACTGAAAAAAATTTGCGTTTAGAACTGAAATACAAACTAATGCATATGCATATGAAACATCATGTCATCCAGCATATGAGGTTGGTAACATATTAGTTCATTATGCATAATGCATATGCATTATGCATAAACAGTGAACTGCAAATATGCATTATGCATAAGCATAGAACTGAAAAAACATTTGGGTTGTTAACACTGGAATTAACATATAAGAATGACAGGATGTTAACATTTGAGTTTAGAACCACATTGTTAACATATAAGAAACCTCAGATAAAAAACATTTCAATATGATACGTTAACATGTAAGAATCATATGCATTTGGTTGTTAACATATTATTGCATTTGAGGTTGTTAACATATAAGAAACATCCTGTCATCATGCATTTTAGTTCATATGCATTAGTTTGTTAACAACCTCATATGAAAAACTAAAAATACAAACTAATGCATATGCATAAGAAACATATGAGGTTGTTAACATACTACATTTAGAACTGTTAAACATCCTGCATTAGTTCATATGCATTAGTTCATATGCAGTTTAAACATCCTGTTAAATTTTGTTAAATAAAGGATGTTTAGAACTAAAAAAATAG
The DNA here is from genome assembly GCA_030789695.1 of Scilla litardierei. NCBI lineage: Eukaryota > Viridiplantae > Streptophyta > Magnoliopsida > Asparagales > Asparagaceae > Scilla > Scilla litardierei. The sequence continues at coordinate 44,026,298 of CM061137.1, read as the reverse complement.
GCGCGATTTTTATGAACTAAAAATGTTTAGAAAGATACATTTCAATACTAATTTTCATGAACTAAAAACGTTTAGGAAAAAAACAGGCACGATTTGATATGCTGATATTGTCCCTCTTCATCATCTCCATCGGGATGGCCTTCGGATCCCCTCCCAGCTCCTCGAACACCCCCATCAGATTGTCCTTGGGCTTCAGCCACGCACATGAGATGTGGTACCTAAGAGCAAAGTTTAAGATGGTGAGCAAATCTCAAGGGAAAATTGACTCCTCACAATGATTGATGCTCACATATGTTGTGATGGTTTGCCAAGAGGATTCTTGAAAGAGATCCAGTAGCGACCGATGCTTTCAACATTGATCCATACCATTCCCTTGCCCATGGAGGTCATGTTGAGAGCCACCGGGTCAGTTTTGCATGGAGAATCAAAGTACATCTGAATATATTTCATAAATTAAGTCGATATCAGTTGTAGGTCTAAGAGCCAGTTTCATGCACGGGGAATGCTAGCTGAATGTCGTTGGCATCGATTACCTTGTACCATGTAATCGTCAAGTCCTTCTTTACCGGTTGCCATTCTACTTTGGATAATACAGATTCATTGTAGATTTTTAGATGCTCTCTAGCTAATCGAGCCTGTTAAGTTAATCAAAAGGCATGACAGATTTCATCATCAGGTTAAAACTGGAACCATTTTGATCGGCTAAGGCATGTATTTTACCACATTTCCCCACTTGGCAAGCATCAACAAAATTGTTCCAATGTTAAGTCCCTGGATTTCAACTTTATGAACTCTTGCTCCTGTGTGTTCCAAATATGCTCCACCATCCTGCAAGTACAAATCAAGAAGAAACTGTAATAAATGGTTGGGTATGTTAATTAAAAGAAGACATGAAAGCACACATTGCTGTGTATGTTTCTAAAATTATAATATTACATGTTACCTTCGATATGATAAATGGTCTAATGGGTGAAAGATTAATAGTCTTTGGGGAAGATGAGCATACAAACAGAATCATAAAGAAACCAAAGGAACACATGAGAAAACTTTAGAGTGTCAGTTAATGCATACAATTAAAGGCAAGTTATGTGCCCTGTTTGACTCCTGTCACACAATACTTGCATAAACTTGTCGGACTCGTAGCTTACACGCCAGATGCATGCCAATTTTATAGGAACTGTAAAATTATGCACCAATGGCATGTAAAATTAAATGAAATTCTAAAGAATGTGTAAAATTTCATGTACTGTTAATATACCTTCTACGAATCATGTTTGAGATTTAGCAAAGTTTGTTTGGACCCATCTTTGCTCAACTTGTGACCTGAAATTTATTTAAAAAATCCCAAATTTGCGTGAATAAAAAATGAAAAATGAAAATGCGTCTTTAACTCTGTATGGATTACTTCTCAAAGTTTCTTTCAAATTTAGTTAAATTTCATGTACTGTTAATATAGATTGTTTGGTATAATTTGATGTAGTTTCATACTCAAGAACTCTTTTGACTAACCTTTGATGTTCTTAAACGCCACAGTAAGCCTCGAGGATGACAATCTAGGATCATTAAGAATAAAAACAAACTTCTCCTCATTCTATATATCAAGAAATAAACAATGAAAAAAAAGTTGTTTAATTGAGTCAATGAAATATAAAATAGAGAGAAGATAAGACAGTCTTGAGAACCCGGCAACACCAGGATCGGTGATGCAGATTTTTCAGGAACATGTAACCTGGGCTGGACATCTGCAGTGTCATATGTTAAGTTATTCAGAATCAAACATGGAGCTCAACCAAAAATAAATTAAAAAACAAATATTCTATAAATTAGGGATCACAAAAATCAAATCCTAATGTTTATGATGTTGTGAACACTCCAAAAAAAATTTGCAAAAGAAATCAAATCCCATTTAATAGATTCCATAACCTTAATATCCATCTTGTTCAAAAACTCAGCAGGATCTGCTCTCCATCGACCACAACAACGGCTTACTCTTTCTCCCATGAAACCACATCAGTCGATGGAGCCTCCTCGATTTCGACCCTGGAATATTTTGTTTATACATGTGCAATCCATATCAGAACAACTTTATATATAGAAATAATTAATTATGTTTTTATATGATACAGTCACAGTTTACCCTGGAATCTGTGGCTGGTCGAACCTGATTATGCCTTCAAAACTCCTACATGCTGTTTGATACTCATGATCAGGGAACTTCGTCAATATGTTTATGCCTGATTGTGGAATCATACACCTGTACCTCAAAAATGAGCTTAGCATTATAAGTACAAATCTGACACGTCAATTCTATGTAATGCCTAATTCCACCTAGAACAATAAACAAAAACCATACAATATTCAAGGTATACTGGGTATTATGCCAGGAGAACAGAAACGGTCTAGAACTTGGGAAGGAAGAGCTTAAAGGTAACATCCTACAGACCATCTTTCCTTTAACAACTACCAACCTAATCATTGTCTATTTGCAGAAATTTTTTGGAAAAAAACAGATTGTAAGTTCGAGCTAAATTGCAGTCCAGAAAAACTTTCAAAAAATAAAATTAAAAAATATTCTTTTGAATTACATGACAGATGGTGGATCTGAAGGTTTTCTACTCTACATACTCCAAGAACATTGCTAAGCATCAAGCTTATCCTTAAAATTTGTTCTAAAAGAGATGGAAAAAAAGAAAATGTTGACTGCAATATAAATAAATAATTTTCAATGTCATTCTATATTTTTTAGCAATGTTATGAAAACATTTACACCATGAAACATGTGCATAGAAGGAAGCATAGAAGAAATTTGAAGACTGGCCATGATTGCGATTGAAGAACATGAAATACATAAAGCACATATATGGAAAAACATAAAAGAGATCAACATCTACCTGCATGATCTCCCTCTAAGATCTACATGTGCATCTATATGTGGCCCTATAACATTGTAGTATCCAAAAATCAGATTTTATGTAGCGAATATAATATTAAGAGAACACATGACAAATTGTTAACCTTGAAATAGTATAAATATCCTCTTCATATATTATCAAAACATCTAAGATTCTTACCTTTTTAGCCATTGTCATTAAAACCATATGAATTAAGTACATTATCTCTGGCGAAGTGACAAACATCTATTTGTAAGAATGAAGCAATGTGATCATGCTTCATGAAAATCCTAGACTTTAAAAGTGCAATTTTAAACTGTCCCTTCTAAAATCGTAGACATCGTTACACACACACACACACACACACACACACACACACACACACACACACACACACACACACACACACACCTCTTTAATCAGAAAATAATTCAAGGCACAATCCAAAATCATGTAGAATGCCACAAATAGTATCAAATTATCCCAACACCATACTTTCAAATACAAATTACGAGTTCTAAAGCTATGTTTTACAAATATTCAAGATGAACAACAAAAATCAATTTTTCTATCTACATCATTAGTTTAATATTGAAATATCATAAGATACCCCATCAGCGATGATATTGGAGTAATTGAAGCAAACACAACAAATAATAGGGAGCAATGTCTTCATGAATCCAATATGAAACATGGGCCTAAAGATTTCAAGATGCCTAAAATGTCTCTGCCAGCACTCTACCATGATATTGGAGTAGTTACTGCATTTTTGTGCTTCTAAATGAAATTTCATATGATATGAAGCTTCATGAAATTTTCTGAAAGAAGAGGCTACTTCATACTAACGGATATGATACTGACGGATATGAAAATTTCATACGATATGTACTTTATTTAGCTAGGAGCTTACTTCATACTGCATTGTTGTGCTTCTAAATGAAATTTCATACCATATGATATCCATACAGAAAATTTCATATTGAATCCTTACAGAATAAATAAGTATTGTGATGTGATCTGTTACATGAATTTCATATTGGATTCATACGTGATGTGATCTGTTACATGAATAAATAAGAGGGGTTTATGTCTTTATTCTCATATGTGCCCAAAGGCAGAACCAGCAACATGCAATAATCGTTTTTAAAAGGATTTTTTTCTGAAAATGGGCATGGCGTAGATAAGAAATATTGACCATGTAATGGTCTAAGACATGTAGTGCACCAGCTAACACAAATAGAATTGCATGGAGTTGGTGGGCGGTTGGCCACTCTCTCATACCAAATTGAAGGAGTTGATGGAGTTGGTGCTCAGCCTTTTGACTTTGTGCTATATTCCTTTGTTTTGTTGAGGATAACATGTGGAGCTGCACATTTGATGATAGCTTTCCTTCAATTATTTTAGGGCTTCTAAAATATCATTCATTTGTATTAGAGTTTAGCCAACAGAATAAGAAAAGAAAATGTACAACTCTATGTTTTCTTTTACTTTGGACTGAATGAATGAGAACAATGAGACAAAGTTTTAAACCAACTTAAATGATTTGAGTGAGCATACAATATGAAAGATTTCAATGGTTCGATGAAACAGAAACGAAATGCATTTGCATGATCATTTTTGTGCTCGACATGCCATGAATGCATCGCTTATTTGTACAAAAAGAGTACTATTTCTCTTTGATGCTGATCAGTTTGGGACTTGTACCTCAGTACGAAACATGTCATTATTCTTCAATTTAAAAATGAATAATCATACGAACAGCAATTTAAGGATTACACAGAATAAAAATGAATAATGGCATTTGATTATAAAAATGAATAATGGCAATTTCTCTGTTAAAGGAAGAATAAGAATATGGTTCTGTGTATATGGTAGGATATAATGGCATTTGATTCTAATCAATTACTGCCATATACAAAGACAAATAAAAATCATGTCATTATTCTTTGATAAATCCTGCCATATACACAAATTCTTTGTGAAAGCAAAAATGAAAAATGGCATTTCACTTGATTAGCTCATTGAATACAAATGGCATATACGCACAGGATGGAATTTGAATTGTAAAAAAATTCCATTTTAATTTAACGTGTACATGAGCTAATCAAGTGCTAATCAAGTACAAATGGCATTTCACTTTCTCTACCTTCTCCATTTCTCCGTTTGCAATGTCGGATTCATGCAACTGCAAAAACTAAATTCAGAAACCAAAATAAATACATAACATTGCATCAACTGAAAGCTCGGCATTTGACATAAAATAGAGCACTTGCACCATTCTTTATCAGAAAATGACTACTTCCCTCCACAAACAGTCATGTGCAACAAAATATGACATGCCATCTCTATCTGAATATGACTTTTCTGGAAGAGAAGGAGCTTACGATTGTCGGCGATGCTGGTGGTTAGAGGATGAGGCTGGATGGTCGTTCTTTTTCCTCCCAATCACCCATACCCAGTTGCACATCTTCTCCCAAACTCATGCAAACAAAAACAATTAGTGGTCTCATTAATAATAAGAGATATAATTATAAACAAAATTACTGCAGAACAAAGAGATGTGTCAAATAGTCTGACTTGGAGCTGTATGAGAAGCCACAACAATTTCAACACCCCATAACCATCTCCTACTCCCTACATTCTCTGTAAAAGAACAAAAAATTGCAAATGAAACATTAATGTTATCTACCTTCATAATACCTAAACATCATTGTTGTACAATGTGAGGAATTCTTTCATTTCTGTAATTTGGAAAAGCAACTATCATGCACCCACTTAGAATATCACCAGTGATTCCAGTAACAGAAATAACATATCCTTTTTAGTCTCAACTATCCTTTCAGCACTGTCCAGTTAATGTTTTAATACCAGATTGCACATTAACACATATTATCAAGTTGGTTGTCAAACATTACCAATTCACTTGGCAAGAAAACAGTCGCATAGAATCAAGAACGCCTAATTGACTACCCTTTTAAAAAGCTAAAATTTTATTTTGGAAGCATCCACTCCTTCCATGATATTTTCTTCTCCTTTATTTTTATTGTATGTTTCAGATAGAAGTAGATAAGCTCGAAGTGTGCCGATTAACAAAAATACAATATCTTTTTTTGTAATAATTGTTTCTGCCAAATGGAAAATCCCTAGAACCAAATAATGTTTGAATTAAGCTCACATGATGTGTTTTTCGGTGATTTTACATAAAACACCAAGACATGTGTTGTTCTAAATAAAACACCCAGACAGACCTAATGATTTCAAATAAAACAAAACCAAATAAGCTCCAGGATGCCACTTCAAGAACTAAAAAGATGAACGCCTTGTATTTATATAGCCAGCATTGAAAGCTAGCCATTCCTTCATGCTATGGCTGTCATTGAAATAGGGAAACAGATAAACTTCATGAACATTAATGTATGATTGTAGAAACTGATATAATGTTGAAGTCCAAAGAGTAGTTGTGTGCATATCATTCATACATTAATATTTGGCAAGGAAGTACTTTGCACAGAACATGCATAACTACTCAATTAAACTGGGGCAAATAATGTCATTGGACTTCAACATACAGGTCATAGCATTAAGGATACAGGTTCTATGCAAAGTCTTTCATTTGTTTCCTTATTTCAATGACAGCCTAAATATTCATGTATGTATCCTTCTATCGAAAATGAGTTCAATATTATATCAACAGTTTTGGGTGAGGGGAGGCTGTTATTGAAATATGGAAACAAATCATTTTCTACTGTTGTGTGTAAATGAGCCATTTCAATGACAACCTAAATCTCCACAGTTTAATTAACACTTGATAGACACTTGATAGAAACAAAGAAAAATGACACGAAATACATTCTTCTTCTTCCATTTAAAACAAACAGCTAAGTATTCCTGTATGTATCAAACAAAGAGATATACCTGGGTTTTACTCAATTACAAATGAGAAGTAATAGCAAGACAAATATTTGGCATCAAGCTATACTCTCAGCTAAATAACCAAATTGTAGACTTAATGTCATACAGTATTTATCAAAATAAACCCCAGTTTGGTCCTACTGTGTTGGTCTTGGCACCAACGCGAGAGCTATATACACAAATACATGATGAAGCAATCAACTTTGGCAGTTCTTCAAGGGTTTCCTACACTATTTGCTCCTCACACAAGTGTCTATTACCTCTGGGATTCGGAAAGACAGCATGGAAAGTAATAAAAAAATTGGAAGGGAGAAATTCATTCTTAGAACTCATGAGATCGTATATTTATATTGATAATCAGAAGCAAGAGCTGCCTATAAAATTTAGTGGCATGCTTTACTATTGCCAGGTGATGATTGATACCTGGAAGGGTGGCGGCAGGGGGTGTGGAACAGAGAAGATGAACATGCTCCGTGGATGGTGGTGAGCTTCCCCAAAGGAATAGCCATGGCCGCTGATTTGAGATTAACAAAAACAAAAATAAGCAACAAAAAATCTGGAAATTTCTTGAAATAATCATCAATTCATATGAATCTGACCTCGTTCAATTTATCAAAGGATTTGAGTGAGGGGAGGCCACGGGCTGAGGTGCTGCGTAGCGGGGCTGAGGGGCGCAGGGAAGAGGGAGGGGGTTTGGGTGAGTGAGAAGGAGAGGAGAGAGGGAGAGAGTTGTATGGGTTGATCAAGAGAAGCGGGAGCAAGAAAGAATGACATCGAGCTGGTTCCCCCCAAAATTTTGGTTTCCAAACCAAAATTTGAATTTTTCAATTTTTGAACCAGGTATTTCACTCCCAAAATGAAAAGCTTCCCCCCAAAATTTTCATCAACTTTCATCTCAACCCTTGATTTCTCAAGATTACATCTCAACCATCCCTCAAAAATCTAAGGTGGGCCCTCATCACTTAACCAATTTCTCATCTCCGAATTTCTCATATTCAAATTCTCTCATACAAAATGTATTAACCAACATACCCAATACCCAAATTCTCTTATCCCTTATCCAAATTCTCTTATCCAAATTCTCTTAACCAAAATCTCTTATCCAACAACTCTTATCCAATAACCCATGATAACATCTCTGTTTTATAGTGTGTGTGTGTGTGTATATATATATATATATATGAAACAAAGAATACATCTGATATATACAAGGAAGTTTACAATTTGAAAATGAGAAAACTGAATACATCAGAAAATTTAAATAAAACTAAAATGGCCACAACCCAAAAGTACAAAAGGGGTAACATAGGTAAGATTCTCAATCCACAAAATAGAGTCAACATACCAAGTACAACTCACTCCCTAAGCTACCCCTGTGTATTCAGCTCCACGAAATCACCCTAAGATGACTCCACCTCTAACTCAAATCTCTGAATAGTCTCCTGATTTGGTTCCTGCTCTGCCATCTCAAACTCTAATCCTGGAGAAAGGGGGTGGTACATGGCAATGCGTGCCCAATAGGAAAATAACAACCCTAAGTCGGTATGAAATTCTCAAAACTGCTCTACTTAACTAAGGGCTGGCTACTGGTGATGATCATGGCAATAAATTAAATGCATAAAGTAAAGCGAAACATCACATGCATGTACTGAGCATAAGAGGAAAAAGCAATGCAAGAATAATACGCATAATGAAAAATAGATAACAATAAATGATCATCCACAGATAATAATTCAAGGAAATTTAATGTGTATTAATCCTTCAAAGTTAAGATTATAATTAGTATTTGGACGTCCGGGTAAAATGTAGGACATAAGGAACTGGACTTCACCCAAGGTGGGTGAAAAGGTGGTACCCCGCCAGCGAGCACGAGCAATGTGAAAAACAGGGCCTCTCGTAACTCCCCCATTTCGGGAGTGAGATGGTGTTGTTCCACTATCTCATGATGCATCACGAGTACACCATAGGCATCTCTAACACTGCCCACTCCCCTTGTCGTTTGTCGGGAGTGCAAGTGAGCTTCATATCAACTGGTCTAGTCCATAAGCCTACATTTTACATGTGTTTCCCCTCAAACTCAATGTCTGGAATCTCACCTATCTCAAGATAAACCGAGAGTTCCAAGTTGTTACACTCAATTCCACACTCTCAGTTTATAGAACAATATATCATTTCATTCATTTCAGTGGTCTCATTTATCGCATTCATATCATTTTCTTTCCATCATTATTTCGACGATGTCATGATTAAACAACAAACATCGTATCACAATCTCATAAAACGAACATAGCATCACATTCTCATAAAGAAAACATTACAACGTAATATGCTTCCATGACTTGATAATAATTAACGTTAACATGAACATGGGTAACATCATAGCTTATGCATGTATAACATTACTACTAATCATGGAATAGCATGGAATGGCATGACATACGACATATGAAAAGTCATTAACAATGAAGCTAATAACATAGTTAGGTTACAACACTTTACTAACATAATATGACTTCATATCATATCAACATGGTTATTTGAATCATATTCCTACTCGCATGGACCTTAGCAACATGAAATCATATTAGTATTAAGAAAACATGATATAACATGACATCTTGTAATATGGCCACTTAACTAACATAACATGATAATTTTACTAATATACATGGCAACTAAAAAATGAAGTCATTAGCATATTGCATACTAAAAAGTGAGATACTAATATGTGGCAAGCATACTAGTAACTAACATGGAACATATCAATAAATTAGCATGGAACGTACAACTAACCATTATGAAACAACTATAAATGAAACTAACAATTATAAATGGAACTAACCATTAGCAAGCATATTGCATACATTTAACCTATGGCATGCTACTAATATATGAAGTTATTAACATATTGAACATACTTACAAATGAGGCTAATTGGAAGCATAGAACAATTTGAACACGTTACTAATTGCGTACTATTCTTAATTCAAGAACATGGGCCTCAATATATGGATGGCTTGAACATGTCATAAGCATAAACATTGCATACATGGCATACTAGGTTGGGCTTAACTACAACATATAGCATACTTCCATAAAATTTTCAATGTATATAATGTTAATTAATGTAATCATGGAGCGTGCTAATAAATTGACGACAACTAACATGACATGGATTTATTTTCCGTAAGAAAAATTTTAAGCCTAACATCCTAACTAAGGGTGAAGTCTCCTATCTTGAAAACTACTCCTTCTTCAAGCTCTAGCTTCCTCTTCTTCTCCAAAAGTCCTCCTCCTTCTTTCTCCTTCCTTCTCTTCAAGCCAAAGGGATATGGTGGTCGGCCTAGAGGGGGAGGTCAAGGAGGTGGTGGTGATGGGCTAGGTGGTGGCCGGCCATGGAGGAGGGAGGAGGAGATGCATTCGGCCATGGAGGATGGAGGAGGAGAGTGTATGAAAGCAATTTTGGTTTACTTTCTTTTTTTCCTCCTTTTTTTCCTTTTAAATTTCATCTCCATCTTCTTTAGCTAATGGTGAGACATGTGGAGCTTAGGTGGCAAAATAAATATGAGGCTAGCTTTAGCTAATGACACATAAGGGCTAATATGGCATGCTTAGAATTTAGGAGTATTAAGTGATGACACCTAAAGTGAGGAGGTGTCATCCTAGGAAACTTTTGGAATTTCTAATTTTGGAAAATAGAAATACTCCCAATATACCCCCATACAATACCATACACACTAAATACTTAATGTATTAAAAGATTTAAAACATGTAAAAATAGTTTTATTATAATAATAATTTAGAAAAAAATTAGGGAAAATACCCCCAAAATACATAAAGATGTATGTCATGTGTATAAATACGATCAAAAATATGTACATAATACTCGTATACATGAAAATAGGGTATTACATGTATGCTCCCATTTACATCAAATTTTTTGTTAATGTCATGTTTTTCTCTCATATTATGATTTATATACTCCCATTTATATGTTCTCATTTCTGTGTTACAATAAAATTTATGTTCTTTTCATGTTTTTATGAGTTGTTTTTGTTAATCTGTTCTTTGGAAAGAAGTAGCAGAGTATCATGGATGGTTAATATCTTATTTTGGTGGGCATGAATCCAACATATGAGCATGTCCAGTCTGCAGATTGTAATACTCTTTATACATGCAACACTGTTTATATCTCTTCAATGCTTCTCTCTTCATCCTTCATCCTCTTCCACATCCATGTCATGTGATTGGCTATTCTGATATCTGCTCATATGAATATAATTTCTACATCTATGCTTTTTGGCTTAGTTTGGCAACATTATTTTAGAGGTGATGATGATGATAATTTACCAATAAAGTTTACATCTTATTTTTAAGAAAAATGGCAAGGCGAGGTAGGATAGCCTGCAATCATATGGACAACCATCTTGCAGCCATTCTTTGTCAATAGATTGCAATGGACATATCTGAGACTCCTCCTTTATCCTCCTCTTTTATATTCACATGAGCAGATATTAGGATAGCCACACACATAACATGGATGTGGAAGAGAATGAATAGAGAAACACTGAAGAGATGGAAACAATGTTGCATGTATAAAGAGCATTACAATTTTGCAGCACGTTCATAACAGTGATGCATCATCATTAAATAGACATGCTCATATTTTGGATACATGACCACCAAAATAAGATATTAACCATCAATGATAATCTGATACTTCTTTCCAAAGAACATATTAACCAAAAACTCAAATTATAGGCGATGATGATGATCTGCCAATAAAGTTTACATCTTATTTTTGAGAAAAATAGCGAGGCAAGGTAGGATGGCCTGCAATCGTGCAGACAACCATCTTGCAGACATTCTTTGTCAATTGATTACAATGGGCAGATCTGAGCCTCCTCCTTTATTATCCTCCTTTATTAAAACATCCTTTTTAATAAAGAACACATGACAAAATATCGGGATAGCCAAGCACATGACATGGATATGGAAGAGGATAAGCAGTGAAGAAATGGAAACAATGGTGCATGTATAAAGAGCATTCCAATCTGTAGCCTGTTTATAATTGTGGTTGTGAATTCAGTACATAGTGATTAATCAATTAAACACAATGATTAAGCATAAAAACCAAGCAACGACAACTAAAACTTGGTAACGCAGTTTGTTGCGTGTGAATTCAGTACATAGTGATTAATCAATTAAACACAATGATTAAGCATAAAAACCAAGCAACGACAACTAAAACTTGGTAACGCAGTTTGTTGCGCACACCTACATCTGCGGGGCCACGCCCAGAAAATCAGATTACTCCACTAAAAATATCAATGAATACAATCACTAATATCAGATCTATATTAGGAGAAGCATACTCCCCCTCAATACAAACCGCGAGGGGTGATCTCAATCAACCCCGTGAAGTAATCTAAGCAAGCTCCCCTTGCATGCAAGATCCCCTTGCACAACCGACTAGATCAACTCCCTTGATCCCTACGTGCGTAGCCGTCAACCTCCGTCCCCGGATGTAGAAAACCGCAAGATCCCCTTGCACAACCGACTAGAATCAACTCCCTTGACTCCTACCTCTGGTAGTCGTCGGCCTCCTGATCACTCCTTATTTTACACCTTTTTCCCGCATGTTTGCATGCCATTTAGATCACCCAAATCATGTTTTTCACGATATATCGACGATATTGCGATGCTTTTCACGATTTGTTGTTTTTGTCGCATTTCAGGTGATTTGGGGCGATTTGGAGTGATCTCGAGATACGCCTACTCCAGAGTGTCACCGACGACCTCCCCGAGGGGTATTTTGTTGTTGGAGAGGAGAGGAAGAAGAAAGGACGTCGCAGGAGCGATGAGAAGGCCAAAACAAGCTGTTTGGGCATTTTTGGTGTCCCACTCGGCCGAGTGAGGAGTCACTCGGCCGACCAGCGAGACACCGCTCGGCCGACCTGATCGGACACGCTTCATGTGTGCACTCGGCCGAGCGACGGAAGCCACATCGGCCGAGTGACGAGATCCCGTCCGCCCGAGTGGCGCTCAGACGAAGCCATTCAAAAATCGCCAACTTACTGTTTTTCGTCTGCCTGAGCTTCAGAAGACCCACTCGGCCGAGTGGCAAATGCCGACCGCCCGAGTACTAAGAAGCCATCGGCCGAGTGACGACAACTCACTCGACCGAGCTACTCCCGAAGTGAAGACCCCCGAAGACCCAGACTTACTGGAAATTTACAGGGTTTCTCACTCGGCCGAGCGACTTTTGTCACTCGGCCGAGTGCGACGCGCTGCCTGTAGCGAAAATTGCGGATTTCAGGCTGCGCAGGGGCATTTTGGTCACAGTTTTTTGGACGATTTTGGGGGGTATTTAACCCCTATTTTTACCCTAGGTTAGGGAGCTTTTCTCTTAGATTTTTGCAGCTTTTTAGATTAACTTTTTAGCTTTATTCTTGTGATTGGAGAGGAGACAAAAAGTTGATTTTTGTTGGATTATTTGAAGAACTCCATTGGTTTGTGTCTCTCTCCTCTAAAAATACTATTTTTATTGCTTATCTCAATATTGTGATGAATTCTCTTGTTAATTTCATTGATTATTTTTGTGTTTGTGCTATGAATTGTGAGTAGTCTCCACGTCTTGGGGCGTGGGGATGAACCCTACAAGCCCAATTTCAGATTTGTGATGAATTGGTAGAAGTTTTGCTAGAATTGCTATTAGGGTTAGTTTGGGATCGATTTATTATGGATAGCTAGGTGTTCATATCGATTGGGATTTGCAAGAGATTGGATCCCAATTCGGTAGGAAACCCTAGAAATCCGAATTGGGTTGGAATCGAATTTCCATAGTATCGGTTTGCAAGAGATTGGACCGATACTAGGGTTTTCGGTTGTAATTCCGTGCCGATACCCGTTTGCAAGAGATTGGACGGGTAGGAACTATCCCAACCTAGGTTGTGGCCCGAGTTTGCACGAGAGTGGGCTCGGGGCGCGATTGAACGATGATGTTGATCCTAATGCTAGCTTGCCTAGGGTAGGGTTTGCAAGAGATTGGACCCGAACCTAGGATAGCTATAGACCGGCAACAGCGCGAGAGCGTGAGCCAGGTATTACATTCAGTTGCAACTAGTTCATCCAAAATTTTATTCTAGCAATTTTGATACCAATGAACCACATTGACGAGATACGGTGAGTAGCGGGGATTCCCCATTCCCTAAACGTCCTTTATTTGATTTGATATCTTCGTACTTTGCCTGACGATTGTGACAGGATCGCCAAAGGCAAATTCGCTCTTTTCTGTTCTTAAATAGCCAGGTTGATTGGAGCAAGCACTTTCATTCGTCCTCCCTGTGTTCGATAACCCGCTCGCCGCTACACCGTGCGCTTGCGGTAAAACTACATGGTCGTACTTTTGGGTTACATTCCGGAGCGATCAAGTTTTTGGCACCGTTGCCGGGGAGGCATATTGCGTTTGATCTTACCACCCTAGCTATTTCTTTCTTTTTGTTTTTATTTTATTTTTTTTTACCTAACCCTTCCACTGTGCTAATCACTTCTTTGAAACTTTGTTTTCCCGTGCATGAACATGAGATCAACGGCGGACCCTGAAGCTATATTATTTGATCCCGAGAATCAGAGCGGAGAGAAGACAAGATCCGGAAGGGAGGTTTATGACCAACCCGGAAACTGCGGAACAATTAGCGGCAAGAATGGCGAGGATCATTTCTATTCGAGATAGGCTTCGGCCTAAGACCTCTTCTACGACCTCATCCATTGCCATGCCGGAGTTGGCAGCTGACAAGAACTTTAAGCTGAAGACTGGACTAGTGGTTCTGATGCAGCAGGATCCATTTCATGGGAATGCCCATGAAAATCCCCACTACCACATCCAGCTATTCTTGTCGAAGTGCGCCACATTTCAGATGACGGGGGTCTCCATCAATGCCATCAGACTGCGCCTCTTCCCCTTCACACTAAAGGACAAGGCACTTTATTGGTTGAGGACGCAAGCTGAGGGAGTCTTTACCACATGGGACGAGTTGGCGAGTGCATTCATTGACAAGTTCTATCCGCCCTCCAAAACGGTAAAGATTCGGAGCGCTCTTATGTCCTTCAAGCAAGGACCCCAAGAGACGCTCTATGACGCTTGGGAGCGTTTCAAAGATCTGCAGCATCAATGCCCGCACCATAGCATTGAAGATTGGGAGCTAGTTCATAGCTTCTACAATGGTCTCCAACCGGGGACCAAGCAAATTATTGATGCCGCGGCAAATGGTGCTATCTTATCAAAGACTCCCGAAGAAGCTACGGCCCTAATTGAGGAGATGGCCTCAAACAATCAACAATGGGGCGACGAGCGAGGACACTCTACGTCCTCCTTGAAGCCAACTAGCATCTATGAGGCGAAGGCCGTAGCGGAGCTTACAAGCAAGTTTGATTCTCTCCACAAGGTGGTGGAGAGACTAGAGAAGTTTATCACGGAGCCCCAAGGAACCCCTTCCACCTCCGCACCGACTAATCAAATGTGTGATTGGCAAGACCAATCTCAAGCTATGTATTTGGGAGGAGAGCAAGGAGAGGGATCCTTGGAGCAAGTCCAATATGTCGCGGGGAACCAAGGGTATTGGGTCAATCCGGCCACAAGAAATCATCCTGGTTTCTCTTACGCCAACAATGAAGGAGATTTGAACCCGCCACAACAACCACCTCAACAATCTCGGCCACCACCACCACCCCAACAACAACAACACTATCCGCCGAGGGGGCCTCCACAACAAAATTTCCAACCGAAGCAACAAGTTCCACCCTATATGCCGCCCGGATACAATCAAGGGTGGAGAAATCAAAACCCTCCACAAGCTCAACAACGATCCGACTTCGAAGCTAGAGTGGAGGAGTTTATGGTCGAGCAAAAGAAGGTCAATGCTTCCTTGAAGGCGGGCCAAGACTCCCTTACAACTGTTGTGGCACAAATGTCGGAGCAATTGGCGTTGCTCAATCGGAATACTCAACAATTGCCGGCTCAACCCGAGCAAAACCCACGGGGCAACACCGGCCACATCAATGCCATGGTTGCCGTTACTACTAGAGGCGGGAAGGATACCACCCCCGCCATGATTCCTACCGAGGAGCCCGTGGAGGAGAATGTAGAGCCAATGGAGCCGGTAGTTGAAGTTGAGAGGGAGGAAGAGCCGCAAGAAAAGGAGAAATCTAGAGCGGAGCAATTGATTGAGGAGAGGCGCTTCATGCCACCGGTCCCATTCCCCCAAAGGCTTGCTAGAGCGAAAATGGAGAAAAGGCTAGCAAAATTTCTCGAGTATCTGAGAGGGGTTAGCCTCAACATCCCCTTCCTCGACGCCATCGTGGAAATCCCCACATATGCTAAATTTTTAAAGGATTTGATTTCGGGGAGAAAGAGGAAGGAGAAAATTATGCTAGCCGAGGAGGGCTCTTGGTTCACCAAGAGAGAGAAGGAGCTGACCAAATTCAAAGATCCGGGGAGTTTCCGAATTCCTTGCACCTTGGGCGGCGTCCCTCTACAAAAGGCGTTGGTGGATTTAGGGGCTAGTGTAAGCCTCATGCCTCTCTCCATGTTCCTAAGGCTAAACACCGGGACGAAGTTGAAACCTACCGACATGCGGATACAATTGGCCGATGGACGGATAACAAGGCCGGTAGGAATCGCCGAGGACATCCCGCTACAAGTCCCAGGGGGAATATGCTTGCCATGTGACTTCGTGATCATGGACGTTAAGGAGGAGGGAGATACGTCATTGATACTTGGACGCCCATTCCTCGCCACCGCCGGAGTCATTGTCGACGTGCGAGAAGGTACCCTAACATTGAACGTCGGCAACATCGAGGTGGAGCTTCACATTTCTAAGGCTATGAAACACATGCCTTACCACGAGGAGCTAGACTATATGGACCTCCTTGACGAGGTAATCGAAGAGGCGATCCCCCATTCGATCGGCGCCCTATTCAATGAGGATTTCGAGGAAGGCCCGGATTTAGGCCAAGATGAGAAGAAAAATGATTTCCCCGAATTCTCCGCTGAGATTGACGAAGGCGACGCTGATGTCGCAAGGATTCGAGAGCTCTGCAAGCTCTCGAAATTGAAGTCTTCGAAGAAAGCTCCGCCGATACGGAAATCGGCGTCACCGGTGAAACTGAGGACCGGAGAAAATGCTAGCTTGGGGGAGCCTCCCCCCAACACTATTCGAGATGGGAGACCACCGAGGGAGAACACGCCGCCGCAACTTCCGAATCCAAGCGTTCTCCCCGGAAAATTTGACGGGTGCATCCCATATGCACCAAACATCCCGCATTAATTGAAAATCATAGGGGGTCGAGCTCACGACCTTAAACGAGCGCTTGTCGGGAGGCAACCCGACGGTTATTGTTTATTTTCACTTTTCTTTTATTTTTGTTTTAGAAATTTTTAGTGTTTTGAGTCATTCGCCCAAAAATCTTGTGATAACGGGTCCTATTTTTTCTGACAGGAGAGGAGAACGAGGTACCCATCATTAGGAGGATGCACAAGGTGACGAGGAGCGCCACAGGAAGGCGCTCGATGCTTAGGAGGAAGATGAAATCGACTGGAGGAAGAAAAACGGAGTTTAGAGCCCAAACGAAGACAAACAGCAGAACACAAGGCTCACTCGGCCGAGTATACTAGTCACTCGGCCGAGCACACAAGTTCGTCCGGCCGAGCCGCTCACGAACGAGGGAAGTCTGTTGTACCCAACTCTCTGTTTCTTTTCCTGATTTCAGTATAACTGCTACTCGGCCGAGTATATATATTCACTCGGCCGAGTAAAACTGATACGCTCCTAGGGCGAGTCATACGGAGTAGCTTGAGCCACTCGGCCGAATGGACTTACTCCACTCGGTCGAGGGTGGCAAGGCCACTCGGCCGAAGCGTAGCGGGGAGGAATTTTTCTTAAAAGTTCACTCGACCGAGCGACCCAGTCACTCGGCCGAGTCGTAACTTTTGCTATAAATAGGGCGAGGGTCGGGCTCGTTTTTCGAAACGAAACAAATCGCAGCCCCCGACCCTTCGCATTCCCTCGGCCGATGCCCTCGCCCGCTCGCCCGATCGTCGACCCCGTGCCACCGCTCGGCCACCCACCGTCGGCCGAGCCGCTGCCGCTCCTCGCCCGAGTCGTCGCCGGCGGCCACTGCTCCGGCCGACTCCGGTAACCCCATTTTCGCCTGTTTTCTCCTTTTTTTTGTGTATTTTTCAAGGATCCATGTGCTTAACGAACCCCAAACCCGAATTAATTTCAATTTCTACCTATTATACCCCTAATTCCCCATACGTATTGAATATTACTCGCTGATATCTCCATTTCATGCGCAGGTTATTTTTGGGAGCTTATGGGAGCCCAAAAGCTACACGCTTCCACAGCTTTGCACTCGCGGCGTGTCGTGGTATATTCTTTCCTTTATTTTACGCACGCCGCACTTTTCACGCTTTTTGGTGCGCGCTCGGGGCCCATATGCCGCCCCGGACACGGCCGAGGTCGAGGAGAGCTTCCGCCAAGCGGAAGCGGTCGGATGATGCCGGCCCCTCCCACGAGGTGGAGGACTCTCCTCCGCCTTCTCCCACACACCACGTCCACCCAGCACAGCCTGCAGGCCCCGCACACCCCGCACAGCCTGCAGAGCCCGCACAGCCACTCCCCGCCGCTCCACAGCCACCACCTCCGGCTCCACTTATCGGGCCGCTGGGGATCACGTTCCGGAACGACGCACACCGCGTCGCTTTCGAGCGTATCTCCCAGCGCTCGATCGTACCCTCCAGGTTCGCACACCTTGCAGACCTAGGACGCCTGGGGGTACTCGAGGGGATGCTCACGTTGTACGACAACGTGGGCTGGCGTGATTTCTTCCAGGTGTCGGCGGACACGTTTATCCGTCTGACACTTGAGGTTCTTAGTTCGATCGCCCGGACCGACGAGGGATGCTCGTTTCGGTTCATGGACCGAGAGTGCCAGGTCACTCTCGGTATGATGAGAGCTTTCTTCTCGTGGCCCGATGTCCCCGGGGCCGACCGAGGTTACGCCCCCACCCATATCCCCCCACCTTCCTTCGATGCCAGTGCCTTCTGGGCCCGGATTACGGGTCTTCACGCTACCTTTGACCCTAGTAGGGCCAAGGCATCGGCCATTGTCCATCCCTGCCTCCGTATAGCTCAGCGCCTTATGGCGACGACCTTTTTGGCGAGATATGAGCCGGGTACGATGTCCACGCCGGAGCTCTATATGCTCTACGCGATGACACGGCCCAGAGCTCTATCTAGGGAGGGCGATGAGTTGGTCCCCGCCGTCGTGATTGATGTCGCGGCTTGGTTTTTGGACCGCATCATCGTATCGGTGGGCGCTCGCTCACCGATATGTTGCGGCGGCCTGATCACCTTGCTCGCCCTTATGACCGGCGAGGACTTTCCAGATGACCTTCGACGAGCACCGGGCCCCACTTCACTGTCCATAGATGTTATGGCCCGGATGAAGATGATGCGTCCGCACGGTAAGCGACACTGGGTCTGGCTGCACGGCCCTTACGGTGCCGATTACATGATTCTTCCAAGCCCAGCTCGGACTCAGATTGCACCGACCCACTTGGACTGGCTCCCTGCAATGGATGTTCTAATCCCTGCCGCTTACGTGCTCGAGGCCGAGCAGGCCCACGCTGCCCCCGCAGACCCCGTTGCACCTGCCGAGCCTGATGCCCCTGTCGACCCCGTGGCCCCTCAGCCTTTCCCTGATATTTCTGCTGCTCCCGACACCTCTGTCCACACTTCTGTCGGTGTCGGGAGTACCCTAGCTGAGCCCACCTCCACTGCTTCCACGCCTGCCACCACCACCACTGGCCCTCTGTCTGCCGAGCCCGTTTCCTCTGCCCCACCCGAGCGCCAGCCGACTATAGTTGAGTGCGGAGAGCCATCTTTTGCCACTGCCGTAGAGACCGTAGTCTCCACCTCTGTCTCCACCGCTGCTGTATTCTCTGAGAGTGTCGTGGCGTCTGTCCACACTTCTGTGTCACCGACCTCTCTGGCCGCCGCGTCGCCACTTTTGCACTCCTCTTTCGTTGCTACTGCCTCCTCTTCTTACCGTCCTGCCCAGCCAAACACTGAGGCCAGGCCCACTTTTGCGAGCGCAGCACCTTTCGTTCCCTTCCCTGCTGAGCCCATCACCTACGCGACCAGAGTACGCCAGCCCCGACCTGCACAACACAGACCGGTGCGTCCCTCTGCACCACCTCCCCCCGACACTGTACTTCAGAGCATTCATGCTCTCGAGGGGGCGGTGAGTGGCCTCCGAGGCGACCTTAGGACCCTGTCCTCCACCGTCTCCGCGATGGCTGGCCGCTTCGACCTGCTCCCGCAGATTCACTACTACCTTACCCAGGTCCTGGAGCGACTCCCACGCGTTCCCCCACCCACCCAGCAGGTCACCACCCCCACTCCTACCCATACCCATCCTGCTGCCACTTCCACACCCACACCCTCTCAGCAGTCTGTTCCACCTCCTCCTCCTCCGCCGCCTCAGGACGGAGACGGCGCAGCCCCACCTTCTTAGGCACTCTTGATGCCATCGATTCCTTTTGCCGTTGTGCTGCCCGTCTCTGCTGGGTCCTGTTGATTTTTGCCCACCCCACCCTCTCCTCACTGTTTTTGGATGCACATTTTGATCATATCTTTATATATCATTTTTGGGAGAGCGGGAGTGTTTTTGGTGTCACACCTTTATATCTGTATCACTCCTATATCTGCATGCATCATGTCCGCATCATATTTTTATTTCTTATTTTTCTTTTGTTATTTTATTTTCTTTTTCCCCATGCATGCATCCTCACTTACCCCTCACACTACTTATCTCTCGGTGTGCCACACTTTGCACATTGAGGACACTGTGCCATTTAGCTTGGGGGAGTGAGTTCTCACGTTCTTTCTCGATTTACCACCTTTATTTTTTGTTTTTTCACGTCGTTTTCCGCTTTTGCACTTATTTTCATCATTTTTTCTTTTATTTTACCATGCATCACGTTTTTCTTATCTTTCTGTGTGCTGCATTTTAAATAGTTTTATTTTCCCCTTTATCTTTATTTCTTTTTCATCTCATGCTAGAGATGACTTTTCTATGATGATGATTACGTGGAGTTAGCTTCCTTTATACGCATGCTATATTTGTCATGTCTTAGATTCTATTTCTGATATCATATGCTATGACTTGTCTTGCATCTAGATATAGTAACCCACACTTTTTCCACATGAAAATGGATGAAATTTTATTATTAGTTGAGTCTAAATATTCATAAGTATGCTATAGTAGAAAACACACCAAGATTCACGCATTGAATGCTTATATCTGGAGTACCGACTTCTTTTCCTATATCACTTCTATATGCATGATTTGTACATTTCACTTCAGGATGATTGAATGATGTTAGCTATGATAAATCTGGATTAGTTAGTTTTTTTTTGTGATCGAAATTGAGTAGACTAGATTACCCTGCTGAAGTTGTCGTGCATGTCTTATAGAGTGAACCGAGAGATATCTTTATTTCTTTCTCCACAAATCTTGAACATCATTTCTCTATTTTTAAATCATTGGTGAATCTCCCCTTAGCGATTCTATTATATGGCATTTCCCCCGCTATTAATTCCTAGCTCCAAATTTCCCAAAACCAAAGAAAGAAAAAAAGAAAAATTCTTGTATGCTCTTACGTCTCTTTGAGTTGGGATCATTGTGTATATATGCTATAAGAAAAAAAAAGAGAAAAGAAAAAAAAAGAAAAAGAAAAGGAAAAGAAAAGAGGAAAGAACCTCAATAAAAGATCCTTTCTCATGTTCTCTCTTTCTTCTCTCTTTTTGTATTTATTTTCATTACTTTTGGAGCTTTATAAAAATGGGGATGTAAATATTTTTTATGCCACCACGCTTATAGATAAGCTTGGGGGAGGGAATCCAATGATGTGTGAGAGAGTGACTACTTGACGTTGCACGACAACCTAGGCTAAGTAATATTTTATACTCGGTAAGATTATTTTTAGCTTTACGAAGTCCAGAAATCTATGCCTAGCACTCATTTCATGAAATCCACACTTATCTATTCTTTCTATTCTATTGTGTGATATTCTTATACTCCTCATAGAAAGTGTTCAATTGAAAAGTGTGTGATCTGCGATTTGTATACCGCTTTAAATGATTCAGACGATGTTAATTCTAAAATTATTCCGTTTTTCATGATTATATCATTGTTCGTGGGTTTTCTATTTCTATTTGCACTATTATACTATGATATCGAAATAAAATTCTTTGACATGTGTTCTTCATTCAGTGCATGCTATATGAGTAAGCGAAACCCACGTCCTGAGAAAATGATCTAGCAGCTTCCCTCTTCGCTTCTTTCTTTCTTCTTTGTTTTTATTTCGTTTTTCATTCTTCTCCGTTTTTCATTTTTTCGTCTTTCGCCGTTTTCGTTTTCCGAATCCACCGGGTTCGCCTTTTACTTATCTTCCTCGAGGACGAGTAAGAGGTAAGCTTGGGGGATTTTGATCACTCCTTATTTTACACCTTTTTCCCGCATGTTTGCATGCCATTTAGATCGCCCAAATCATGTTTTTCACGATATATCGACGATATTGCGATGCTTTTCACGATTTGTTGTTTTTGTCGCATTTCAGGTGATTTGGGGCGATTTGGAGTGATCTCGAGATACGCCTACTCCAGAGTGTCACCGACGACCTCCCCGAGGGGTATTTTGCTGTTGGAGAGGAGAGGAAGAAGAAAGGACGTCGCAGGAGCGATGAGAAGGCCAAAACAAGCTGTTTGGGCATTTTTGGTGTCCCACTCGGCCGAGTGAGGAGTCACTCGGCCGAGTGAGGAGTCACTCGGCCGAGTGAGGAGTCACTCGGCCGACCAGCGAGACACCGCTCGGCCGACCTGATCGGACACGCTTCATGTGTGCACTCAGCCGAGCGACGGAAGCCACATCGGCCGAGTGACGAGATCTCGTCCGCCCGAGTGGCGCTCAGACGAAGCCATTCAAAAATCGCCAACTTACTGTTTTTCGTCTGCCTGAGCTTCAGAAGACCCAGACTTACTGGAAATTTACAGGGTTTCTCACTCGGCCGAGTGCGACGCGCTGCCTGTAGCGAAAATTGCGGATTTCAGGCTGCGCATGGGCATTTTGGTCACAGTTTTTTGGACGATTTTGGGGGGTATTTAACCCATGTTTTTACCCTAGGTTAGGGAGCTTTTCTTTTAGATTTTTGCAGCTTTTTAGATTAACTTTTTAGCTTTATTCTTGTGATTGGAGAGGAGACAAAAAGTTGATTTTTGTTGGATTATTTGAAGAACTCCATTGGTTTGTGTCTCTATCCTCTAAAAATACTATTTTTATTGCTTATCTCAATATTGTGATGAATTCTCTTGTTAATTTCATTGATTATTTTTGTGTTTGTGCTATGAATTGTGAGTAGTCTCCACGTCTTGGGGCGTGGGGATGAACCCTACGAGCCTAATTTCAGATTTGTGATGAATTGGTAGAAGTTTTGCTAGAATTGCTATTAGGGTTAGTTTGGGATCGATTTATTACGGATAGCTAGGAGTTCATATCGATTGGGATTTGCAAGAGATTGGATCCCAATTTGGTAGGAAACCCTAGAAATCCGAATTGGGTTGGAATCGAATTTTCGTAGTATCGGTTTGCAAGAGATTAGACCGATACTAGGGTTTCCGGTTGCAATTCCATGCCGATACCTGTTTGCAAGAGATTGGACGGGTAGGAACTATCCCAACCTAGGTCGTGGCCCGAGTTTGCACGAGAGTGGGCTCGGGGCGCGATTGAACGATGATGTTGATCCTAATGCTAGCTTGCCTAGGGTAGGGTTTGCAAGAGATTGGACCCGAACCTAGGATAGCTATAGACCGGCAACAGCGTGAGAGCGTGAGCCAGGTATTACATTCAGTTGCAACTAGTTCATCCAAAATTTTATTCTAGCAATTTTGATACCAATGAACCACATTGACGAGATACGGTGAGTAGCGGGGATTCCCCATTCCCTAGACGTCCTTTATTTGATTTGATATCTTCGTACTTCGCCTGACGATTGTGACAGGATCGCCAAAGGCAAATTCTCTCTTTTCTGTTCTTACATAGCCAGGTTGATTTGAGCAAGCACTTTCATTCGTCCTCCCTGTGTTCGATAACCCGCTCGCCGCTACACCGTGCGCTTGCGGTAAAACTACACGGTCGCACTTTTGGGTTACATTCCGGAGCGATAACCTCCCTCCCAGAGTTCTTTGATCAACTTTCGCAAAAGCCGTTCCCTATCTGTAAAACCGCACGTCCCTTAAGAACTCTGCTCCCCATCAATCACGGAGTAGATATAGAAGGTCGCTCGATAAAATCTCGTGCAGATCGGTAGCCCACAAATTAAGGAATCACTTTGGACAAGTGGTTCCGCAATATCTTCAACAAGATCTTTCAACCAATATTTGCGGGCTAATATTTCTCCAACAGATTCTTCAATCAACTCTAACTTCCAAATGTATCTTCAACGATTCTTCAATCATAACAGCATATACCAGAGTACCTTAAAGATACTACAATAAGATCTGAATTAATCCACCTTCAAAACTGCTGAAGGCCGTCATCCTTTTCAAAGCTTCCGACACAGCATGTTGGACCTCATGTTGCAACATAACATTCAACATGTCATATAATATGGCCAATAAACTAGATCTCTCATTCCAAGATAATTAAGAGCTACTGATTTTGGAAAGCTTTTTCAATCTTCTCTCATGCAGATATTCTGCCAATATCTAGGAATACTTCGAGTAAGAAATCCCATAGATCAAGGAACCATTTAACCATTTCGGGTAAAATGATTTAAACAAATCTCATGCGGATATTTTGCCCCTAGAATAAGGATCTGTTTCTGGTAAATAGAACCAATAAATCTCAGCAAATATTTCCTCCCATCAATTAAAGAACTAACCAGATTCCTAAATATTCTCAGCAATCCTCCCATCAATTAAGGAACTAATTCGGGTAAGAAGGAATATAAAAATGTCACCAAGATATTTCATCAATCAATTCAGGAACCCCCGAGATTCTAGGCTACAAATCAGATCTGAATCAGCAAGACAGATCTGCAAACTAAAACAACATATCTTCATACGAACTATACTACAGATCCCGCATGTTGTACAAAATGTTGCAACATTATGTACAACATGACTGCTCAAACTGCTCAAAAACAATTCTGATTCCACAAACTGAGCTCTCCAGATTTAGTGCCACTAATGCCAACTTATAGCAACAAAAAAACAACCTAACAATCTCCCCCTTTGGCATTATGTGGCACAACCCAAAGCACCAACCAAGCACATTCTCCCCCTTTGAGCCACAATAAGCCAAAGCACACTCCCCCCTTACCAGTAAAAATCCGAGCAGAGATCACCTTAGACGAGACATCCACTTCATACGGTTTCTGAGACAATATTTGCTGAGAGATAAGACATGGATGGGAAGGGTTGGAATGCACATCTAGATTACGGGTCTCCAACGGATCTTCTTAGAAGTCAACATTGAAAAGGAGGGAGTTGGAGAACTAGACGGAGCACCATGTCGCTTGGCAGAACTATGATGACGGCGACAAGAATGAGAAACTTACAGATCTGGCATGGTCAAATCAGGAGCATGTGAAGATGTATAGTCACCAGGTGCAGAAGATGTGCATGTTGTGTGCTGCGTCACAGCATGATCTATGACATCAGGTTCAACATGTGCCAATGTTGCAACATCGTGTGCAACATCAAATACAACATGAGCATTTGTTGTAACTTGGGAGCAATACCGGACGAACATTCCAAATACTTTTCAGTGGTCGATAGAAAAAGTGTGAACTCATCGATAACTTTAATACTTTTCAGCTAGCCTCCAATAATACACGTCCAAATCTCCAATAGTTAATCCAGAGACAACAACAACTGAGACACTTCAAAAGGCTCTCATGTCTCTCTCAGTAGCAATTAAAACCTCAGGCACAGCGGAAATAAAGGAAGAAAAATATACCTCACATCTGATAGTAGGCTGCAATAAGGATGGAACAAAATCCAGAGTAGTAGTCAAGCTTTGATAGGCCGAAAAGTAGCTGGAGAGTTGAAAACATCGGTGGTGTTGACAGAGAAGCTTCGGTGTTCTGCACGTCAAAATTTGGAGACGTGGATGCGGTGGAACCCGCGAAGAGGTGAACAAAATTTAGGAACATCAGCCGAAATGGGTGAATAAGCCGTGATAGATGGATCGGCGGCACATTGCCGTGCTGGAGAGGGTACATGCGAAGATCTGGTGGCGCTGGTGGAGGATGAGCGGCGAGAAAAGCGGTGAGGTAATTCTCTGATAATTCTGGAGGAAGATTCATAAGAATTTGGCATAGATTGCTCACATTGATTGTCGAGAAATGTCGAGTCTGGTGTCATAACATCTGCAGCAACATCGTTCTGTGTTGTATCTAATGTTGCAACATGAGGTATTTTCTCTGAAACTGTAGTGTTCAGGCAGTATAATTCAGACTTCCTGACCCATTGCTTCTTCATCTTCATATCAGGTTGTCTAACATTTCTTCCTTCTGACCAATGTCGCAGGCGACTGAAGCAGTTTCTCTCGGTATGGCCTATGAAGTTGCAGTAACTGCACACAGAATGACCATCTTTTATGCCTCTAATCTGATTCTTCTTCTGCTCATGCCCCTTGTGCTGACCCATTCTTTCAAGTTCTTTGGTAACTTGTCTTCTTCTTTCAGAAACATTATAGAAAGCTCATCTATTGTGTCCCATTCCGGTGCGATCTCCTAAAATCTTACACATGTTCAAGATATCATCCAGCTTTGATTTTCCAGAATTCCACTTATCCAATGTGCATTCAGCGTTCTCTACCCTGATAAGAACATTTCTGAAGTTGCTTTCTAATTCTCTACAGTTTTCCTCAACTTTCAAACATTTGATTTTGACCTCCTCCTTCGCTTTCTTCAGTCTTTCATTCTCCTCCTTCAGGACTTTGTTGATATTGCAGATTTGCATCCACTTCTCAAACATCATCTGATATGCTTTTCGGATATCATCGTCACTAACTTTCTCATCGCTATCAACTTCAGACTCAGATTCAGTGCAGGATGTTGGACTTAATGTTGCAACATTCTGTCTGACATTGGCTAGTTTGTTGCCAGATGTTGTTTTTGATGTTGCAACATCTGATCCAACATGACTATGAGTGTCACTATCTGATTGTCCTTCCAGGATGGCTGTAAATGCAACATAGTTTCTGGTTATGTCCTCATCTCCAGCACTACCTTCCAATTCATCATCACTCCAGGTTCTTGCTAAAGATTTCCCTTTCTGCTTCTTGAGGGTATTGGCACATTCAGCTTGTATGTGGCCAAAACCCTCAAATTCTCTGCATTGTATATCTTTGCATTTGTTCTTCTGATCATGCCTCTGAGTCAGACGACCAGTGTCCTTGCCTGCAGAGGGAAGATTTGCATGTGCCACATTGTTACCGGATCTAAAGTTTTGACCATTGTTGATTATCTCTTTCATCAATCTGCTAAAATTCTTGGTCAGCAAGGCAATGTCATCATCTAACTCAGACTCATTATCTGACTTAGATACTTCACGAACTTCTGATTTTAGGGCAACCCTTTGTCCCTCTGATTCTGCTTCAGATTCATTTCATAGGTATGAAGAGATCCTATGAGTTCATCCAGTCTCATGGTGGACGTATTTCTGGCCTCCTCAATGGCTGTAACTTTGGCTGAGAATTTGTCTGGAAGAGATCTCAAGGTTTTCTCAACTAACTTCTTTTGAGAATATTTCTTCCCAAGCTAGAAGGCCTGATTGGCTATATCTCTCAACCTCCCATTGAATTCGGCAACAGTCTCGTCGTCATTCATCCTTAGGTTTTCAAACTAAGAAGCTAACAGATGGAGTTTAGAAGCTTTTACCGCATTAGTTTCTTCATGAACATTCTGAAGTATGTCCCAAGCTTCTTTAGCATACTCACTGGTCGAGATAAGTTTGAACTGCTATTCATCTACAGTCGAAAAAATAGCATTAATAGCTTTAGAATTGCACAGGGCCGCATGTTCTTCAATCCGACTCCAGTCGCTTGCCGACTTGAGGTGTTCTTTGCCATCTTTGTCAATTTCGATCGGTGGTGTCCATCCTTCAATGATAGCGATCCATGCCTTCTCATCAAGGGACTTAATGAATGCACGCATCCGAGACTTCCAGTAAGTGTAGTTTATACCAATGAGCAATGGAGGACGAACAACGGAGGCACCTTCTCGTGTAGTCATGATTCAAGTACTGAAAATCAAGATCACACCCTCTTTGATAACAAAGTAACACGGGTGACCTGCTCTGATACCAAATGTGAATTCATTACGTAGTGATTAATCAATTAAACATAATGATTAAGCATAAAAACCAGGCAACGACAACTAAAACTTGGTAACGCAGTTCGGTGCGCACACCTACATCCGCGAGGCCACGCCCAAAAAATCAGATTACTCTTAAAAATATCAATGAATACAATCACTGATATCAGATCTATATTAGGAGAAGCATACTCCTCCTCAATACAAACTGCGAGGGGTGATCTCAATCAACCCCATAAAGTAATCTAAGCAAGCTCCCCTTGCATGCAAGATCCCCTTGCACAACTGACTAGATCAACTCCTCTGATCCCTACATGCGTAGCCGTCGGCCTCCGTCCCCGGATGTAGAAAACTGCAAGATCCCCTTGCACCACCGACTAGAATCAACTCCCTTGACTCCTACCTCTGGTAGCCGTCGGCCTCCCTCTCGGAGTTCTTTGATCAACTTTCGCAAAAGCCGTTCCCTAGCCACTAAACAGCACGTCCCTTAAGAACTCTGCTCCCCCTCAATCACAGAGTAGATATGGAAGTTCGCTCGATAAAATCCCATGCAGATCGGCAGCCCACAAATTAAGGAATCACTTCGGGCAAGTGGTTCCGCAATATCTTCAACAAGATCTTTCAATCAATATTTGCGGGCTAATATTTCTCCAACAGATTCTTCAATCAACTCTAGGAGATAACAACTTCCAAATGTATCTTCAACGATTCTTCAATCATAACAGCATATACCAAAGTACCTTAAAGATACTGCAATAAGATCTGAATTAATCCACCTTCAAAACTGCTGTTGGTCGTCATCCTTTTCAAAGCTTCTGACACAGCATGTTGGACCTCATGTTGCAACATAACATTCAACATGTCATATAATATGGCCAATAAACTATATCTCTCATTCCAAGATAATTAAGAGCTATTGATTTTGGAAAGCTTTTTCAATCTTCTCTCATGCAGATATTCCGCCAATATCTAGGAATACTTCGAGTAAGAAATCCCATAGATCAAGGAACCATTTAACCATTTCGGGTAAAATGATTTAAACAAATCTCATGCGGATATTTTGCCCATAGAATAAGGATCTATTTCTGGTAAATAGAACCAATAAATCTCAGCAAATATTTCCTCCCATCAATTAAGGAACTAACCAGATTCCCAAATATTCTCAGCAATCCTCCCAATAATTAAGGAACTAATTCAGGTAAGAAGGAATATAAAAATCTCACCAAGATATTTCATCAATCAATTCAGGAACCCCCGAGATTCTAGGCTACAAATCAGATCTGAATCAGCAAGACAGATCTGTAAACCAAAACAGTATATCTTCATACGAACCATACTCTAGATCCTGCACGTTGTACAAAATGTTGCAACATTATGTACAATATGACTGCTCAAACTGCTCAAAAACAATTCCGATTCCACAAACTGAGCTCTCCAGATTTAGTGCCACTAATGCCAACTTATAGCAACAGAAAAACAACCTAACAGTGGTGCATCATCATTAAAAAGACATGCTCTTATTTTGGATACATAATCACCAAAATAAGATATTGACCATCCATAATCTTTTTTGTTGGCATCGTTTCTTTTGTATTTTGCAGCTTATTTAAAAAAATTATTTTTAAAAAAATATTCAGTATCACTGACAGCACCCCGTTAGTGGTTCAGTTTTAATAAAAAACTATTTTTAAAAAGTCAGTATCACTGACGACAACCTGTCACTGATAATTCGTACAACCATTCCTGATGGTTGCACTATATCATTAAAGGGATCACTGAAGATATCTATCAATGGTAACATGATATCTCTGACTATTGCCATAAGCGATACAAGAATATCGCTGACAGTTCCGTCAGTGATAAAATCATATATCATTGATGGTATCCGTCAGCGATAACAGACTATCACTGACATTCGCCATCAGTGATACAAAGCTATTGCTGATGGGTCCATCAGCATATAATGTGGATACCTTTGATGGAAGCTGTCAGAGTTAAGGCAACTATCCCTGATGGTGACTGTTCACTGTCAAGGAGTTTCAACTGATGGCAGCCGTCAGTAATTGTTACTTACCACTGCCCACTGATGGGAGTGCTGACATGAAGTAACCGTCAGCGAAATATTTTCGTCGACAGTTATTTGACTTATACTGACAGCTCGTGCCGTCAGTAATAGTTGTTTTTTCATGTAGGGTTAACCTCTCTCAAACAACCGTAAGAGATAACTTACCCTTCTCTCAAACACCCTTGAGAGAAAAATTACCTTTACAATGAGATTGAGAACAATATTCCTATAGCCTTGAAGATGAAGATCATGTGTATAGAAGTGGCTATAAGAATTGGATTTTATATTCAAGAGATTGGGAATTTGGAAAATATGAAATATATAGCTTTGGCTCAAAAAGAAAGAAAAAGCATGAAGGGTAGTTTGGCCAATCTTGAAAACTTTCTATTTTTCAAAATAGATAAAAAAATTTGTAAATATTCTAATGTCTTAATGTAAAATATTCTGAGGTTTTTTCAATCTCTAAATATGAAAAACCATAAAAGAAAATTACAAAAATATCTGTTACAATGGCTTGAAAATGGATAGTTTCTCAAAGTCAATTTAGGCAACGGTAACATCGTTAGTTGACCAGTGAATTTTTCGACTAATGGTTTGATGTCAGTCAACTAATGAACCGTCATTGGTCAATAAAACTAAGCCATCAGAGATTATGTCTTCTATTAGTCGACTAGAGGTTGAATATTGGTCGGCTAATAAGGGTAAAATGCATAGTTTAGAATAAAAACCTAGGATATTGAGATGGATTAAAACCAAATTAATTATAAGTCTTTTCTAGGGTTTCTTTTATGTGTGTGGGTAAGGTGCCTATTCAAGGCTTTAACATATATTGTAAGACAAGAAATTGAAAATACATCAATTACAAAATATACACTTGTTTGATTGATGCAGTCTTCATGCTTCATACCATTGTCATAGAAATCTTCAATTCATTTTTCCATTGCCTTGTTACACCATCACTTAATCTTGTACACCTTCTAAAATCTGCATACGTAAATTTAGTATAAGTAATATGTTTGCTCATCATCAAAACTTAGATTGGGGTGACTCAATATCCAACATTCTCCCCTTTTTTACGTTGAAAGACATATAATACATAACATGAATTAAAAATACTTACTCCCCTATAAAGATGAATGCTAGTCATATATTTAAGGGTTATTTAGTACCGACCCCCTGTGTTTTCTCCAAAATTAGTATCACCCCCTATGGTTTCAATAATTAGTAAGACCCCCCTCTGGCACCTCAAGTTTTTCGCCACAATTAGTATCACCCCCGGTGTTTTCTCAAAAATTAGTATCACCCCCCTGCCACCTCAAGTTTTTCGCAACAATTAGTATCACCCCCGGTGTTTTCTCAAAAATTAGTATCACCCCCCTATGGCAGGGGGGGTCTTACTAATTATTGAAACCATAGGGGGGTGGTACTAATTTTGGAGAAAACACAGGGGGTCGGTACTAAATAACCCTATATTTAAAAATAACTCTCACTACATCAGTGCAAGTTGGTATCATGTATATTTTAATATGTATCATTTATATCCTATCATGCATCATACGTATCATAATATGTTAACGTTTATATATTCAATGTACTTTTCTCCATTTTTATTTAGATTATGTATTTTTATATCTTTGTCAAGGGAAGTCAATGTTGATATCAAAGTGTTCTTCCAACCAGAGTTCTCCATACCAAAATGCTTCAACGGCTCCTTCGCATACTTGCTTTGGTGGATGAATGTCCCTTCATTGAGTTGTTTGATATGAAGCCCGAGGATGAAATTGAGTTCATCTATGTAACTCATTTCAAATTCATCCTACATTATCTTAGAAAATTCTTGGTAAAGAGACTCATTAGTGGACCCAAATGTAATATCATCTACATATATTTGAATTAAGATTTTATCACTTTTTATTATTTTTATAAACAATGTGGTGTCTACTTTTCCTACTTCATAACCAGAAGATAAAATAAAAATGTTTAGTCTTTTATACCAAGCTTAAGGAGCTTATTTTAAAATTTCAAGTGCCTTTTTAAGTTTGGAAACATTTTCAAGAAATTGTTCATGCTCAAAGCCTGCGGGTTGTTCTACAGATACTCTCATTTTATGTATCCATTTAAAGCAGCTCTTTTACCATCCATTTGAAAATGTTTGAAATCCATAAAACTTGTAAAAGCTAAAAGCATCCTAATGGATTCTTGTCTAGCTACATGAGCATATGCTTTATCGAAGTCAATACCTTCCTCATGGTTTAGCCTTGAGCAACCAACCTTGCTTTGTTTTGAATGACTTGTCTAGATTCATCAAGCTTGTTCCTAAAGATCCATTTGGTTGCAATGACTTGATGATCTTGAGGTCATGACACAAGTTTTCAGACTTCATTCTTGATAAATTAGTTGAGATCATCATACATAAACTATTATCCAAGAGCTATCTACAAAGGCTTCTTTAACATTCTTAGATTCAATGTTAGAAATATAAGCACAGTATAACATATGATCAATTTGAGACATGGTTCAAATACCATCATTAATATTACCAATTATTTGAGTGTAAGGGTGATTAGAGATTTAAGTATATGCTTTAGGTAAAACTTTTATGGGTGCTTCAATATTATCACTGGAATTAGCACTAATCTTTAGTTTAGTTGTTGAATTAGTAGTTAACTCTTCATAATTTTCAATAAAATTTGAGGGTTTAGAATGGCATTCATCAAATATGACGTAGATAGAATCTTCTTTAAGTGAAGTACTTTTATTAAAAATTCTGTACGATTTAAATAAAGTTCTTTTATTAAAAATTCTGTATGCCTTAAATAAAGTTCTTTTATTAAAAATTCGGTATGCTTTACTTCTAGTTGAATACTCCTACATCTGATTTTGAATCAAATATGTTCAAATTGCCTTTTGAGTTTAAGGGATAACATTTATATCCAAGGATTTTGAAATAGGACACATGTGGAATCTTTCCAAATAAAATCTCATAACACGTTTTATTAAGATTTGGTCTTATGAGAACTCTACTTTGCACATAACATGTTGTTGCAACAGCATCCACCCAAAGAAACTTTGGAACGTTACTATAATATACTATAGTTCTTGCACATTCTTGTAGAGTTCAGTTTTTCCTCTCAACAGCTCTATTTTGTGGAGCGGCTCGAGAAAAAGCAAAGTTGTGTGAAATACCATTTGAGTTACACAAGCTTTCAACTAACTCATTTTCAAATACTCCTTTATGATCGGTTCTTATCGAAATGATTATGGATAGGAATAGGTTGTGCAATCTTTTACAAAAATTTGAAAACACTTGAAAATCTTTATTTTATTTTTCAAAAACAATGCCCATAAGAATAAAAAAAATCATCCACTATAACAAAAGCACTAGATGATGCGACTCTAGAAGGATCAAAAAGATCCATATGAAGTAGTTCTAGAGGCTTTTTGTAGAAATTGCATGGTTTCATGTATTTTTCCATACCAGCATGCATCACACAAATGATCAATTTTATAGGTTATTTTAGGAAGTCCTTTTACTAGATCATTTTTGGATATTTTAGAGATACTTTTCAGATTAATATGTCCAAATCAAGTATGCCATAGTAAATGGTCATTAAAAGATGCAACTAAACAATGATGTGTGTTAAAACATTTCATTAATAATGTGTAAAAATTATTTTTTATTTTTCCTATTAGTGTTAGATATTAG
The DNA here is from genome assembly GCA_030789695.1 of Scilla litardierei. Classification (NCBI taxonomy): domain Eukaryota; kingdom Viridiplantae; phylum Streptophyta; class Magnoliopsida; order Asparagales; family Asparagaceae; genus Scilla; species Scilla litardierei. The sequence goes on along the minus strand of CM061137.1, from coordinate 43,992,277 downwards.
AATCCCCTATTATATGTTTTGATAGTGATCAAATATAGTGCTTGTGCAAATGTGTTTATGCAATTGTTAGCAAAAATGTTAGCAAAGATTAAAGGTCAAAAGCTCATTTGTGGATGACAAACATTGACACATAGCAACAAACTTGACACATTGATACAAGTTTCTGTGATGATGTGACAAGTAATGGCAAGATGGCTTGAAGCCATCTATGACAAAGGACGTGGAGCAAAAGACAACTTCAAATCAAGATTGAAGCTTTGTATAAAGATAAGATGTACAAAGATCAAAGCAATGACACAATGATAGATTCAGAGTTTAGAAAAGCTCAGATGGAGTTGTTGCAATGTCTTTGTCATTCTGCGCATGCATAGCTTCCCAATGTCTCTGGCCATTCGTCATTTGGATGCTTCTGTAGAAAGTTGTCTCTGTACCAAGTTTGACCGTCGTATCGTCTCCTTATTTAGCTATGAAGAGCCCCCTAATTTTATGGATCTGATCTGTGATTTCTCTATCTCAGGTTGTTCCTCAACTCGTTAGGGATGCACAGGAGAAGACAGCTCGTCAATCAGACTTTCTGGATCTCTTGGAATCTGCCAAATACCCTAGGTATACAATGAGAGTATATATAGAGCTAGGGTTGATGGCGGCTGCAGGTCGGATCCACTCAAAAACACTTCAAAATCCACTTAAAACTCAAACCCACATCTGTTGAACAATTGTGATGGTTGGATCAGCTCTTTAGATGTGGGATTTGATGTGGTGTTTCCACGTGTCCAAGAGATTTGCTCAAACTCAAAAACCATGTGTATTTCAGCCGTATTTAAGTGTATTTTGAGCTCTAAAAATTCCTAAAATCCTACAAATATCACCTAAGTTCTCATAGGCAATTATTCACCTTGTAGAATTTTCTCAGCCCTTTTATTCCACTTTAGCTCAAATTCCCTTTATAAGAACTCTGTTTCTTCACGTATTTTTCCCGTATACATGACATTTCATGTTACAAAATTATTCCTAAATTCCCCATAAAATTCCTGAGAGTTCTTTGACATACTCTTCACTATCTTGAAGAGTTTCAATTCAATTCATCGTTTTTTGCTTTGACATCCCCTTGCTAGTACTCAATTTTCCTTCGTATTCAAGAGTATACTCCGCATAATCAACTCCATCATGATTATTGTCTCCACCATCATATTCCATAGTCTTCATAGCCATGTAATGACCTAAAATACACTTAACAAACACATTAAAATAGTTTACATAGGTTTGTTATCGTCAAACAAGAAATCATTAACAACGATGTTTCCAACAATCTCCCCCTTTCGATGATGACAAACTGCACTTAAGATTTGATCATATAAAGCTCATAATCATGGCATCGTGCTTGTGTTTTTGAAGTGTGATCATGCAAGTCAATGGGATATAATAAATCATACAATTATAAAGCTCCCCCTTTTGACATGCTTCCCCTATTTGGATATCCATATTAACATGTGCAACCAATTACTTCAACATCCAAGATGGTGTTTCAAATATTGTAAATTTCTCCCCCTTTGTTATCATCAAAAGTCCACAAAAGATTATATTTCATATACATATAGAAAATAAAGCATTATAAAACACGGCATATGAATACATTAAGACCATCACGAGTTGTTAATCAATATTCAATAATTTAGAACTTGGATTATAAACATCTTCGTGCTCGTGTGATGATTAAAAGTTAAGTTCATAGGGAGTTGACTTCATGTATTCAACATTTACATACCAACATTTTCCAAATGTAAATTTCAAAGATTGAATTCCCCCACTTCATGAAACATGAATTCAAGTTACCAACACACATACATAGCCTATAAGGACTTTTAAATGAGGGGTGGCATTGCTTGACGAACAAAACAACTATGCTAATAAATAAGAATTTCATAGCTAATTTGAATATCTGTGGGTTGAGACTTAGCCTAGAACTGTATCCATTTTACGTGCAAGCTCTTTATATATAATTTTTCTTTCTTATGAAATTCAATACGCAGTAAAGAACAAAACGAACAACAATAAAGACACACAGTAAGCAAGGACACACGAGACTTGGTATCGCAGTTCGGTGCGCACACCTACATCTGCGGGGCCACGCCCAAAAAAATAGAATACTTCACTATAAAGATCAGAGAATACAAACTCTAAAATTCACGCTTCTATAAGGAAGAACACACTCATCCTTAAAACAAACCGTGAGGGGTGATCGCAATCAACCCCATGAAGTATTCTTGGCAAACTCCCCTTGCCTGCAAGCTCCCCTTGCACCACTGACAAGATCAACTCCCTTGATCCCACCAACATGATAGTCGGCCTCCCTCCCGGAGTATATCGAACAGAACTACTTTCGCCGAAGTACTTAACCTAGCCGCCAATACCCTCACGCCTTTAAAGCAGCAACGCAATCAATCACCGTTCAATCAGCGCTAGATCAATCAATCTAGAAGCAACTCAATAACAGCAATAACCGCAACTCCCATAGATGGAACGAGATCCCTAAATCTCCGCAGGAGATCTTTGCCAGTATCTCGCCATCGAAGATATCTTCAACTAATTCTTCACGAACAGAATAGAACGATATTCGCAGCCAATCAAATCTTCAGCAGATATTAACCGTCATAAATACCTGAACAAATATGAACGGCGACTTAAGATCACGTGCACCTCAGGCTTAGATCTACAGCAGTCGCACATAGACACAGCATGTTGAACACGGGGGTTCAACTATCTGTCCAACAAAACGTCCAACAAGCTCAGCTGAGACATGACTCCACTTCAGATAATAAGGTTCTGTCGCAACAAACCGTTCAACAAGATGTCCAACATCCTTAGATACTTTGTCCAATCACTTCACGGAGTACATAGAGAGAGACGATTATCGGAGTGCCACAAATGACAAGCAAAGCATAAACAAGCAGTAGAGACAAAACTTAACAATCTCCCCTTTTGTCATTTAGTGGCACAATACAGTATGATATTCAATAACATACCAGACAAGAAGAAGAACTGAGGAACTCCCCTTCACCATAAGAGCCACAAGCCAAAAAAATACCTCCACACAGCCATCTGGCATCAACTACATAAAAGAAACGAAAATATCATACCTTTGTCTCCCCTTTTGAGCCACTAGAAACAAAAGGCTTATCTGAGAAATAACAGTCAGAGATCGGCAGAGGAGCCACGCTTCAGAGCAGACAGCTTATCTTGCAACAGCAGCCTGTGACGATCCAAAAGAACCCGCTGGCTATCAAGAACAATAAGCTGATCATTGACATTTTGAAGAGCACATTCCAGGAACTCAATGTCCACTACACTCGAACGAGAGGAGTTAGCAGACTGAGAATCAGGAGGCATAGAGGACTGAGTTCCAGCATTACTAGACAGAGGAGGTGAAGACAGACCACCATGCAAGGAGGGCAACACCTCAGAGATATCATTGAATTTACCAGCCACAGACTTAGCTGTATACGAGATATTGTCACAGGTAGAGGGAAGATCCGAAGAAGACAAGGGCACCTTTTGAGCCAAAAGCATCATGGATATGAGAGCTCCGTGAGGTAAAGAGGTCCCGGAGGATGATAATTCAGCAAACGATAAGATAGAATCGAAAATGATTCTTCCTAAATTGAAAACCTGAGACGTGCCAGCAGAGAACAATAGTTTGCACATGTCTCTAGTGACTACTGAAACATTTGAGGTAGGCAGCCAGTTTCGAGTAGCAACTCTGAATAGAATAAAATACTTTGCAGTAAGTGCAGACGAGGGAAACACAGATGACTTAGTAGGCCAGCGTGACAACTTTCCAGCAGTCACGACCTCAATCAGTCTGTCAAAGCTCACTCCAGCGATGTCACCAAACGCTGGAACAGATTGGGAACATTTCCATTCTAATAATTTGTTCAGAGATGCAGGAGAGAATGAGACAATCTTTCCTCGGACATAATTTCTGAAACTCCAACGAGAGGATCCATCACTTGCAGATTTGGAGAGATTACAGTAAAACTCTCGCACCAAAATAGGATAATAGACGCTGAAGCATGTGACAGCATGGACAAGACCAAGATCCTTCAGAATAGATTCCAACTGAGTCTTGTCAAAAGATGACAGATTGAGGACTTTCTCTGATATAAGAGATCTCTCGGAGTAGGCTGGCCATCTGTTCTTACGGGTTTTGTCAAAGAAAGTTTTGCTCAGGGCATCTGAAGATGTAAACGAGGGAGTGCGACAAGGAGCAGAAGCTGAAAGTTTAGGCCGCTTAGAAGGAGAAGACTCAGCACTCCTGGAAGGTGGAGGAACAGGACGCTTCTTGGACACAGATCTACTCTTGCGCATAAATGAGGACATGGGAGGATCATTTTCTTCAGGTAACTCACATGTTGAAGGACTTGTTGTAACATTTTGTACAACAAAATCTTCATCAGCATCCTCCACACGGGGAATAGCATCAATATTCGACCCTGCAATGTCACCATCAGCATCTGCAGAGCCTTGAGTCATATCACAACGATCAGCAGAACCAATCTTAGTCTCAACAACAACAGCATCATCATCTTGACCAACTTGCACAGCCTCAGTCTCTGGCAGAACAGAGGGAAGATCCACATCTTGGCCATCCAGGGGTTCTCCTGAGATGTCTAGATTCATAGAACCAGGTACCGACCCCACAGCATCTTTGAGAGACTGCCTATTTTCTAAACCTACACCAGCAGGATCCGCATCTACACTTGACACAATTTGGCCCACACAAGAGGAATATTCAAGGCATGCTCCTTGATCACAGACATCTTTCTTGGATTCTCTTTCAGTCTCAGGCACTTGCTGAGAGAAGACAGAAGATACAAACTGAACTCCTTCATCTGAACCACGATCATTGTCATTAGCCACATTTTGTGCATTCTCATCCTCACACATAGGAGACAGAGGGAGAGGGGTCTCTTCCTGAGATGGAATAGGAGGCACAGAATCAGCATCAACAACTACTTCCATTTCAACATCCTTGTTCATCTTTTCATCACTTTGCTCAAAAGAATTCTCAGAGAACAAATTTGCCAGGGAATCTTCAACAGTGTCCCTAGACTTAGGTATTTCAGCAAACACTGGAGGTTCCTCAGAATCCGAAATTTCCACAACTTCAATTTCAGAGATTTTCACATAGGACTTGGGATTCCAAGTTCGAATCACAATCTTCCTATCTCGAGGCACTTCAACGCTCATAACTTTCCCTTTAATCTTCTTGTGCATGAAATTTTTGAAATGAATATGAGATACATCCAAAGACGAAAGGTCTAATCTCTTACCAGTTCTCCGCAAATACCAAAACCAGTCTTGAATTGTAACAGGTTCAGGGAATTCTTCAACATCAGACACTTCATCATCAGACTGGTTTTGACAAAGGGGAATTTCGAGAATTGGGGAAAACTTGACTAGCTCCAAATTTGAAGATCCATGAGAGTGCATGCCAGAGAAAATGCTAGAGGATTGAGGAAATAAGGTAGTACCCATGGGAGACCTGTGCCTGGAGCGAGAAGACCCCCTTTTCCATTTGATAGGAGAGGAAGAAGATGGTGGAGCATTTTTTCTTGCGGAGGCAGTCCGACGAGAAGACCGGCAAGGAGGCTGCGAGGGCGATTTCGAATGATCTCTCTCCATAATCGAACAAAGAAAAGAACCGGTCACACAGGCACAAAGATCAGATCAAGAACCCTAGAAGACCAGACAGGAGAATCTTGAAGATATTTGATTTTTAAGAGAGTAGAGAATTGCGCCTTGGGAACGGGATATGAAAATAAGGAATTAAATACCGGGTAACGAACACAAAGAGGAACCCAAACCCGATAGCCCAAGACGGCACAATTCTCTTGTTGTTGCAACCCAATGTTGCAACAATGTTCACAACAAAGTGAACAACATCAGATACGACACAGCCCTAAGGCTTGTCGCAATTCCTCAAATCTAGTGGTGTCTAAAGGCTTTGTAAATATGTCTGCTAGTTGATTACCTGTAGCAATATACTCCATGACTAGGGACTTCTTCTCAACCAGCTCTCTAATAAAGTGATGTCGGATGTCGATGTGTTTTGTTCTGGAATGCTGGACAGGGTTCTTGGAGATATTTATAGCACTCTGGTTGTCACATAAAATAGTCATAATTCCTTGTTCCAGTCCATAGTCTATCAACATTTGCTTCAACCACAGCAATTGTGTACAACAACTTCCCGTTGCAATATACTCAGCCTCTGCTGTAGATAACGATATGGAGTTCTGTTTTTTACTATACCATGACACCAGATTGTTCCCCACATAAAAACATCCTCCGGTGGTGCTTTTTCGATCATCTGTATTTCCTGCCCAGTCAGCATCACTATATCCTGAGACAAGAGTATTCGTATCCTTTGTATACCATATACCATAGTCTGTTGTTCCGCTGATATACCTGATAATCCTCTTTACGGCAATAATATGAGATTCCTTAGGGCTTGCTTGATAACGAGCACAGACTCCAACACTGAAACTGATATCTGGTCGGCTAGCTGTTAAATATAACAGACTACCTATCATGCTTCTGTAAAGAGTAACTTCAACATCTCTTCCTCCTTCATCCTTAGAGAGTTTTTCAGATGTACTCATGGGAGTCCGAACATGTTTAGCACTTTCTAAACCGAATCTCTTGACAAGATTCCTTGCATACTTGCTCTGCGAGATGAACAGACCATCTGGACACTGTTTAACTTGGAGGCCAAGAAATACATTCAACTCACCTACCATGCTCATTTCAAACTCCCTTTGCATGAGATTAATAAACTCATGCACAAGCTGCTGCGATGTTGAACCGAAGACTATGTCATCAACATAGATCTGGGCAATCATCACACTTGATCTTGTCCTTTGAACAAATAAGGTCTTATCAGCTCCTCCTCTTTCGCATCCCTTCTTGAGAAGATATGTGGTCAATCTTTCATACCAGGCCCTTGGAGCTTGTTTCAGACCATACAGCGCCTTCTTCAGCTTATAAACATGATGTGGACGAAATGGATCAACAAAGCCTTTGGGTTGTTCAACATACACTTCTTCATTCAACAGCCCGTTCAGAAACGCACTTTTCAAGTCCATTTGGTGCAGTTTGAAATTTAGACTACAGGCAACCGCTAGCAATAGTCTAATAGATTCCAACCAAGCTACTGGAGCGAATGTCTCATCGAAGTCAATGCCTTCCACTTGGGTATACCCTTGAGCAACAAGCCGGGCTTTATTGCGAGTGACATTTCCCTTTTCATCTGTCTTATTTTTGAATATCCACTTTGTCCCGATGACATTAGTTCCTTTTGGTCTCTCCACAAGACTCCAGACGTCATTTCGTTGGAATTGGTTTAGTTCCTCTTGCATAGCCGAGACCCAGAAATCATCACCAATTGCTTCCTTCACATTTTTGGGTTCGATAGTAGAAAGAAAGCAAGCATACCCAGCCAGATCTCTGTAATTAACACGACTAGTACCTCTGGTGCGACGACTGTCGTGAACGTCACCAATGATTAGCTCCGGCGGATGGTCTCGTATAATCTTTGTAATTCCCTCAGCATCTTGAGCATTTTCAGCTTCTACTTGAATCGACTCCATGGTGGCAGTATCCTGTGTTGCAACAATTTGTTCAACATTGTTCTGTTTGGTCTTGTTTGTTGCAACATCACTTTCAACATGAACATCATCCTCATTTCTGTCTTCTTGAACTCCTTTCTCACCAGTTAGAATAGATTCTCCCTGATCAAAATCATCAACCACAACGTTAATGGATTCCATCATGACATCTGTTCGTTCATTCAGCACACGGAAAGCACGACTCCTTGTAGAATACCCCAAGAAGATTCCTTTGTCAATCTTGGTGTCGAACTTCCGTCTTGGTGTCCGATCTTGCAGGATGTAGCACTTGCTTCCAAAAATATGAAAGTAAGAGACATCAGGCTTTCGTCCTTTCCAAATTTCATATGGAGTTTTCTCAGTCCGTGGACGAAGGTAAACTCTGTTGATAGTGTAGCATGCAGTGTTAATTGCTTCAGCCCACCACTTAACATTCACTTTTCGGGCATTCAGCATAACTCGAGCCATTTCCTGAAGTGTTCGATTCTTCCTTTCAACAACTCCGTTTTGCTGAGGAGTCTTAGGAGCCGAGAACTCATGTCATATACCTTGTGCCTCACAGAATTCAGAGAATGAGTGATTCTCAAACTCTTTTCCATGATCACTTCGGATCCGAATGACTTTCCCTATGTTGTCTCCTCTTTCAACTTGAAGACGAGTACACAATTTTTTGAAAGCATCGAAAGTATCTGATTTCTCCTTCAGAAAATCCACCCATGTGAAACGTGAAAAATCATCAACACATACAAAGATATACTTCTTACCTCCGACGCTAGTTTCTGAAGTGGGTCCAATCAGATCCATATGTAGCAGCTCCAGAGTTTTTGAAGTTGTGATATTCTGAATTTGTTTGTGACTAAATTTCTTCTATTTTCCCAGTTGGCAGGCTTCGTGACGTGCGTTTATATTTCATATATTCACGCACGTTTTCTTTTGTGTTTCTCCATGTTTTTCCGCCGTCTCTTATTCGTTTTCGTGTATTTTCCCGTTTTCTTTCACTTTTCTTTGTTTATCCATGATTGCAGGGGATTGACCACGTAGGGGATGTTTAACGATGATATCCCAAGTCCCCGGAGCAACGGGAGAAGTCACGCGTGATCCAGGGGGTCAAACGCCAAAGAATTCATCTTTCAGCCCCTCACCCGGTCGGTTGGCCATCCCCAACCAATCGGGTGATGCACGCGTGCACCACCCGGTCTCTGCCGCAGCTCACAAAGAAGTCACCCGACCGGTTCGCAGACCGGTTCAGCGGGGGCTGTTCTCTGTCTTCTCGAAGCAAAACGCCAACCGATCGGGTGACTCTCACCCGATCGGTTCATCTGTAGCTGAAGAAGAAGAGCTGAAGACACGGACGTCGAACCGATCGATTCACCCGACTGCTCCAAGATCCAACCGGTCACTCAAGAACTCACCCGACCGGTTCATGTGATCGGGTGAAAGCTCGCCGTTTTCTGTTATTAATTTGTAACGGATCAACCGATCGGTTGACTTGTCAACCGATCGGTTGATGCGAAGGTCTATAAATAGAACCCCTAGGGTTCCAGAAACGGGAGCTGTTGTTTTTTCTACTGTTTTATTTCCTTGTGACGGCTGTAATTGTTACTCTTTTGTAAGTTTTCATATCTTTCTAAAATTTTAGTATTGTCTTTATTACTCCATTACTTCTGCATTGCAATTGTCCGATTATGATTTCAACGGTTAAATTTCATTTAGATCGCTTTTTCATGAATTTTTGTGAGTAGTTCCCAAATCTGGGATTTTGGTGAAAACCCCTTCGGGGGCTCTTCCCGATGCGTCCATAGGGTTAGGAAATCGATAGGGAGTAGGAATCTAACGGTTACGCTGGGTGTTTCATTGTCATCGGCGGGAAAAAGACCGCCTTTGACCGTTGGGCCAAGGGGGAATAAACTTGGCGGTTGACTCCCTAGCCATAGCTCACACCCTTAGCGTAGACGCCGAATCCTAGCACGCGGGAGCGACAGGATGAGACGTTGGGAGATATCGTTGCGGGCTTAGTGCTCCCGGGATCGATCAGTGTTAATGGACACGGGAGTGCCCACTGACCGAATCCGGGAAGTCTGGTGTATCATCCTGGGCACCGACCGGAATATCGGGCCCATGGGACACCGGTACCACTTTCAGAGGCAACGTCTCACCATTAGACCCCAATCCCGATCGCTATCCATACCCGTAGGCCGCATCGGCGAGAGTCTCTCGTCGGGCTGGAAACCAAAGTCCCGGATTTTCTTTCTTGTTGTTCATACCCTTTTATTTCCATTCGTGACAACCATTCACCGATTCGGGCTAGCTCGCCCCCTCGGGGTGATTTAGGTCCTATCTGACCCAAGCACAACCTCGCCTCCCTGAGTTCGATATTCCCGCACCCTACACTAACCGTGAAACTTGCGGTAAACGACACCGCGCCGTCGCAACGCAAGCGGGGCACCGGTCAAGTTTATGGCGCCGTTGCCGGGGAGGCAACGTGCTTGTTATTTTAGGATCTCTTGAACCCTCGTGTCTAGCTCACATCCCTACCTCACGATAATTTTCGCACTCTCTACACTTTTAGATTTCACTTGGATATACTGTGGATAGTAATTGTATAGAGCTAATTGACTGGATCGCCGTGCTTCCATCGTAACTTGCGGTTCCCGTTTATGCAACCTGTGCTTTTGACGTATTTGCCACTTGTGCAGTTCTCTCTCCCTCTCCTTTCGTATAAGATCCCGGCCCCACGGCAAAGATGGTGCATGCAGTTTCAGGAGACATCTGGGATCACTCTCACCATATCCGCTGTTTGGCGCAGAGCTTAGCAGAATCACTGAATACTTCGAATATATTATCCCTCCTGTCTGCCGCCGTGGAAGGCCAGAGATATCGAGATGCGCAGGAGCACCTTGCCATGGCAACTCCCTTTCCCCACGAAGAAGTGGCGTATATCGACAACCATGGTCTCGAATGTAGCGAAGAAGAGTTAACCGCAGAGTTGTGTCAGGAGATCCACCCGACTGGGTTTGTAGGCTACGCTGAACAGGAATCAATCTATCCCTTGCAGACTTCTATTGAGCGTCCCCGGTCTTTGGATGGAGAAGCTGGAAACGGTTGTGGAGAATCGTCGATGACTGAAACTTGTTTTCACCTGCAAGCCTTCTTCCCGGATAATTATGATGAGCTCGGAAGAGACCCGGTGAATCCCTCGATCGTTCCCACTATACCCTGTGAAATTTCACCGTGCGGAGCCACGGCCGAGGGTGAGATTCCGAATGCTGGCTTCAGAGAAATCCACGAAGAACTCCTTTCCCTTGAGGATGCTCAGCTTGAAAAGTATGCGTCAGGGCCCCAAGAAGTTGAGATGAAAGAATTACCGCCGGGGCTTAAATATGAATATTTGGGAGCAGGCTCGACCCTTCCAGTTATAGTCAACTCTTCGCTACCCGAAGACCAAATGACCAAACTTCTTGGAGTTCTAAAAAGGTTTAAAGGAGTTTTCGGATACACAATTGAGGATTTAAAAGGGGTTAGCTTAGGCCTCTGCTCACACAGAATTCTACTTGAAGATGAGCAAGCCTCCTCGATTGAGCCACAGCGGAGGTTAAATCCCATAATGATGGAAGTTGTGAAGAAAGAGATTGTTAGGCTTCTACATGCCGGTATTATATACCCTATCTCCGATAGTCGCTAGGTTAGCCCGGTGCACGTTGTACCCAAGAAGGGAGGGATGACGGTGGTTCGCAATGAAAAGAACGAGCTTGTACCAACGAGGACCGTCACGGGGTACAGGATGTGCATTGACTATAGAAAACTGAACAAAGCTACAAGGAAGGATCATTACCCCCTCCCCTTTATTGACCAGATGCTCGAGAGGCTGGCGAAGCATAATTATTTCTGTCTCATGGACGGGTATTCAGGATTTCTTCAAATCCCTATTCACAACGATGACCAGGAGAAGACGACTTTCACTTGCCCGTTCGGGACGTATGCCTATAGAAGAATGTCGTTCGGACTTTGTAACGCCCCTGCTACATTCCAAAGACTCATGTCCGCTATCTTCTCCGACTACTCCCAAGACATCATGGAGGTTTTCATGGACGACTTCTCAGTCTACGGAACTAAATTTGACTCGTGCCTCAGTAATCTCACTAAGGTCCTGGAGAGATGTTAGGAAAAGGGACTAGTCCTAAACTGGGAGAAGTGTCACTTCATGGTCCAAGAGGGAGTTGTGCTGGGACACATCATCTCTTCGAGGGGAATCGAGGTTGATAAGGCTAAAGTCGAAGTGATTGAAAAGCTTCCACCACCGCACAATCTTCGAGGAGTCCGTGGTTTCTTAGGACACGCGGGATTTTATCGCCGCTTCATAAAAGACTTCTCGAAGATTTCCAGGCCTCTGACCCGGCTCCTCGTGAAGGACGCACCTTTCGTCTTCAGCGAGGAGTGTATGGAGGCCTTCCGCACTTTGAAGAAGCATTGATTTCCGCACCCATAATACAGCCACCAAACTGGAAACTCCCCTTTGAGCTGATGTGTGACGCTAGTGATTATGCGGTTGGTGCCGTACTAGGGCAGAGGAAAGATAAAAATCTTCATGTCATATATTATACGAGCAAAACCCTTGATGCCGCCCAAAGAAATTATACTACCACGGAAAAGGAATTGCTCGCGGTGATCTACGCCATGGATAAGTTCCGACAATATCTCGTTGGCACCAAGGTGATCGTGCACACGGATCACGCGGCTCTTAAATACCTATTGAACAAGAAAGAAGCCAAGCCATGACTCATTAGATGGATTCTCCTCCTCCAGGAGTTTGACCTGGAAATCAGAGACAAGAAGGGGGCGGAGAATGTTGTTGCCGATCACCTGTCCAGGATGCCCACTCTCGATTTAAATGCTACACCGATCGATGATTCACTCCCTGATGAGCATCTCTTCTCTGTCTCTTCCTCCTGGACCCCCTGGTACGCCGACATCGCAAATTATCTGGCTTGTGCCATCGTTCCCCACAATGTGAGCTTTCAGCAGAAGAAGAAATTTTTCCATGAGGTCCGCAAATTCTATTGGGATGACCCCCACCTATACAAAACCTGCAATGATGGGGTGATACGAAGATGCATCCCTGAAACTGAGGCGACTTCCATCATTTCCCACTGCCACGGGCAGCAATGTGGAGGGCACGCGAGCACCCACAAGACCACCGCAAAAATTCTCCAAAGCGGATTTTACTGGCCTACACTCTTCAAGGACACACATGTTTATGTCCAAGCCTGCGATAGATGCCAAAGAGATGGGAATATCTCCAAAAGAAATGAGATGCCTCAACACTACATCCTGGAGATAGAAATCTTCGATGTATGGGGAGTGGACTTCATGGGACCGTTCCCTTCTTCCTCGGGGAACCAGTATATCTTGGTGGCCGTAGACTACGTGTCGAAATGGGTTGAAGCGGTGGCCAGTCCGACCAATGACTCCAGAGTGGTGGCCAAGTTCTTTAAAAGCAACATCTTCCCGCGGTTCGGTGTGCCTCGTGTCCTGATCAGTGACGGAGGGAGCCACTTTATAGAGAAGAAATTTGAGGCCCTCTTAAAAAAATACGGGGTACAACACCGGGTGGGGCGTGCCTACCACCCGCAGACCAGCGGTCAAGCGGAAGTCTCTAACCGGGAGATTAAAAGCATACTAGAAAAGACAGTGGCCAATTCCAGGAAGGACTGGTCATCAAAGCTCCCTGACGCGCTTTGGGCTTACAGGACGGCATTTAAGACTCCTATCGGCACAACTCCCTATCGGCTCGTCTATGGGAAAGCTTGCCATCTTCCTGTGGAATTGGAACATAAGGCATATTGGGCGGTTAAGAATCTGAACTTCGACACCAAGAAGGTAGGAGTGCACCGGCAGCTACAACTCAACGAACTCGACGAAATCCGGCTCGATGCCTATGAGAACGCCAAGATCTACAAGGAGAAGCTGAAGCGGTGGCACGATAAGCGAATCTTAAGGAGGGAATTCAAAGAAGGGGACTTAGTTCTCCTGTTCAACTCACGGCTGAAGCTCTTTCCTGGAAAACTCAAGTCAAGATGGTCGGGACCGTTCCGCGTCACCAAGGTTTTCCCGCATGGGGCTATCGAGATAATGGGAAGGGATGAGCCGTTTAAAGTAAACGGGCAGCGTCTGAAACACTATGCAGTAGGAGAACCAGAGTTCTCTCCGGTCGGATCCCCCACGAGCGAAAAATCTTCCTCTAACCCTCCGGATCCTAATTGACCACCGCTGCGGGCGTCGAGCCAACGACGTTAAACGAGTGCGCTTCATGGGAGGCAACCCATGTTCTAAACTTATGCTTCGTTTTGTAGTATTTTTTCCACTTTATTTTTCTTTATTTTTATAAATAAATCCAGCCGAATCTACTTCTTTGAAGGATCTCAGGCATTTCTTGGGGTTTGCAGAAAAACAAGGCCTCAACCGATCGGGTGGGTTCCCACACGATCGGTTGGGATGTGTCAGATACAAACCAAGAACTATGTCCGAATGAACCGATCGGTTGAACAAATGAGGAGACCGGGTGACAGACCGGGTGAGCTGGGGAGAACTCTCGGGAAATTCTTGGGGAAAACCACCCGATCGGTTGAGTTCGAAAGCGATCGGTTGAAGCAACCGGGTGAGCAGCCCTAAATTCTCGGGAAAAACTTGGTAAGCGGCCAACCGATCGGTTGACATTTCAACCGATCGGTTTGCCTGTAGCTGTTGACCGACTAGAACTTTCGAAATTTGGCTACCCGATCGGGTGGGTTCCCACCCGATCGGTTCTCTTTCGCCCCTATAAATAACCTTGACACACGGCGACCGCCACCCGACCTCAGAAAATCCCCTCCACGCGATTTCCCACCCTCCAGCTGTAGGATCGACTTCCTCGACCCTACATACTGTCCCTAAACCCTCATCCCCACTCGCTCCCATACTTCCCCACCTCCGCCACCTCGCCATCGTCGACATTCCATTATCAAAACCCCCCAAACCCTAACCCTAGCCCCAAAATTTTCAAAATTCTGTTCTTGTTGGATCAGCGAGCGGTGACTTCCCGGATTGTTTCCTCCTACTACGCGAGACCCCCGGGCGCTTGATCTTGCTACATCGATGGGTAACATTCTTCCACTCTGCACATCTTCAACTTTATCTGTAATATCCTAAATTGGTGTGGTATCTGCTTCACTTGCCATATATTCATCTTAAGTTCGCCACCCACATAGCCGCCATGTCTAAGAAAGGGAAAGCGATTGCATCATCTTCACGCCATGATCCGCTCCACGGCCCCTTTTCCCTCTCTTTCCTTGGCATAAACCCTTCTACGGAAGAGCAGTCTGACCGTTTGCGAGCACTGCTTCATCGCCCGATGAGACCTACACTCTTCGCCGATCGCCCCACGCTCGAAGCTTTAGGGCTTTCGAACGGCTTCGCCAGAATTTTCAACTGTATCAGGTGCCATACCCTCTCTCACATCCATGCTCACACACACAGAAATCTCACGCTTGAATTCCTCAGTTCCCTCGAGTTGTTTGATGGAGGTTTCTCCTTCCGCGCTTTCAATTGTGACTTTACTCTGGGTTTCATCGAGCTGAACAATATCCTTAATCTCCGTCACCCCGACCCTAATACTGAACATTCCACCCACGATCGAGCTGACATCTACTCTCAATTTCAGGCTGATGGTTTTTGGCAAAGATTTACCCGGTACACCACCTTTCCACCCGAGGCTTCTGCCTCCTACATTATTCACCCGTGTTACCGCCTCGCCCATTGTATCCTCGCCAACACTGTTTTCGCCCACGTGGATGTGTCCACTGTATCTAGGGATGAGCTCTTCTTTCTCTATGCCATGTCCAATGACAGGATCCTTGGGCACATCCCTATGCCCATAAACGCCGCTCATTGGATCGTCCACGAAATTTTCGCTGTTAGCCGCGCCACTTCTGGTTCCATCTGTTGTAGTGGGATGATCACTCTTATTGTCAGTTGTGTTCTGAGGGTACCTCCCGACCTCCCTATTTTGCCTGGACGTAGCCGTATTGATCGCGATTACTTGATCGACATCAATATGCTCACTCCCTTCGGTGAAGACCGTGCTGTCTACCTCTACAGCCCCGCCTGCGAACCTTTCGCAATCCTGCCACCTTTGGCCCCTTTGCAGATACCCTATACCCCGTCTCGCCTTCCTTGGGAGTTTTACCCCGATCCTTGGTATTCTCCATTAGTGCATCTACCACCCTTGGATCCTCCCGATTGGCACCCAACTGTCGGCCCACCTAGTACGATCTTCTTCCACTACAGCCCACCGGTGCACATCGATCCTCCCGTGCTGCAGCCTGTCGGCCCTCCTTCACCCATAGGCACACCCTCCTCTTCCTCTGAGGATTCTTTCATTCACTAATCCCCTCCCTCCTCCCCCTCCCCCTACCATTCCAGTACCAGCGAATCCGATTGACTCCCCCTTGCACATCTCTGCATTTCTTCGATCACATCATTTCGCTAGCACTTTCTGGTCTAGCTTGGGGGACGTCTATTTTGGTATGCTGTCGTGTTTTGTTTGTTTTTCTCATTTTTTGTGTGTGTGCTTGTTTTTCATTTTTTGAGTGTCGTGTCATGTGGTTTTATTTTTATTTTCGTATTGTTTGATTTTGATTTTGATCTTTCTTTCTTTTTCAGTTTCATCTATGTGTTTTCCTCGTTTTCATTTCTTTTTGTGTCAGTGCGTATTCCCCCCCATTTTTCATTGCCCTCCCGTACTCACTCATATTGCATTGAGGGCAATGCAAACTTCAGCTTGGGGGAGTCGCACTGTGTGCGTCGTTTGAGTCCTTCTTTTTCGTTTTTTGTGTCGTTTTCATCGTGTTTTTATTTTTTCTTTTCTTCTTTTTTTAGCTCTTTCTCCTAGAGATGAATCCTATGATGAATCGCCACAAAGCCACACACACCTAGCATTGCATCGATAATCACACTCACTAACCCTAGGATTTCGAGCCCTGCATTTCACGCATCGCGGGTCCACTTAGCTTTTTGTGAGTCGTGTGTCGTGACTAGCATTTGGTGTGCTTTTGCTTTGTGATTTTACTTTATATACCTGTCCAGGAATGACCCCTAGATTATCATGCTCCGATTTGAATATGCGGCATTTGTTTCCACTATATGCATGCTATATTTATATCGTATACTTCAATTCGCATGCGTCGGGATTCCACAACTAAGGACTAGGATAACCCATTTAGCCTATGCTCTATTTAGCGAGAATAATTTCCTTTGCCCGAGTGTTTAGATTTCGACTTCTTTTTTGTTTTACTTGGTGCAAATCCCCTCGTCGTGTACCGTTCTCCCACTTGGGAGAGTACACATGTGTATAGCCAAAAATCCAAAAAAAAGGGAGAAAAGAAAAGAAAAACCCAAAAAGAAAAGAAAAGAAAAATTGTGTATAGCCCAAAAATCCAAAAAAATACAAATGCCCAAAACCCAAAAAAAATTTCCGTGTGAATATTTTTTCATACTTGCCAAGAATAAAGGGAAGGCGAGAATTTGCACCGAGTGTTCTTCTCCACATCATCTCAACCCCCGTCGTTATCGAAAACACTTGGCTTAGGAACTTTTTAGCTAGTATCTAGGCTATAGTGGCGTGATTTCCTTAACCCTAGTTGTGGAGTCCCCGATGCATGATACGCTTCTATTCTCACTCCTCTCATGCATGCTTGAATTTATATTCATCGCTTAATTCAATTCGGATCGATATTTTGGGTCATATCTTGGATTTGTGTATATCGAGCCTCATAGCACATTGTAGAAAGCATCACCATTTGCTAGCACACAACCACGCTCACTCGCGCTTCACTGCGAGGACCCACGACACTTATTTGGACTCGCTTTCCTAGGTTTAGTGGTGTGATTTGGCGTTTGCTTGCTTTGTGTGTCGTTTTTGATTTTGGTGGCGCTGATGGACGATCTAGGGTTTAGAGTTTTCTTTTTCTTTCTTCCTCTCTATTTTTCCCTTCCGAGCTCCTACTCTCACTCGTCTTCCTCGAGGACGAGGAAGAGTTCAGCTTGGGGGATTTTGACGTGCGTTTATATTTCATATATTCACGCACCTTTTCTTTTGTGTTTCTCCGTGTTTTTCCGCCGTCTCTTATTCGTTTTCGTGTATTTTCCCGTTTTCTTTCACTTTTCTTTGTTTATCCATGATTGCAGGGGATTGACCACGTAGGGGACGTTTAACGATGATATCCCAAGTCCCCGGAGCAACGGGAGAAGTCACGCGTGATCCAGGGGGTCAAACGCCAAAGAATTCATCTTTCAGCCCCTCACCCGGTCGGTTGGCCATCTCCAACCGATCGGGTGATGCACGCGTGCACCACCCGGTCTCTGCCACAGCTCACAAAGAAGTCACCCGACCGGTTCACAGACCGGTTCAGCGGGGGCTGTTGATCACTCCTCATTTTACACTTTTTTCCGCATGTTTGCATGCCATTTTGATCGCCCAAATCGTGTTTTTCACGATATATCGACGATATTGCGATGCTTTTCACGATTTGTTGTTTTTGTCGCATTTCAGGTGATTTGGCGCGATTTGGAGTGATCTCGAGATACGCCTACTCCAGAGTGTCACCGACGACCTCCTCAAGGGGTATTTTGCTGTTGGAGAGGAGCGGAAGAAGAACGAACATCGCAGGAGCGACGAGGAGGCCAAAACAAGCTGTTTGGGCATTTTTAGTGTCCCACTCGGTCGAGTGAAGGAGTCACTCGGCCGACCAGCGAGACACCGCTCGGCCGACCAGATCAGACACGATTCATATGTGCACTCGGCTGAGCGACGGAGACCACATCGGCCGAGTGACGAGATCCCGTCCGCCCGAGTGGCGCCCAGACGAAGCCATTCAAAAATCGCCAACTTACTGTTTTTCGGCTGCCTGAGCTTCAGAAGACCCACTCGGCCGAGTGGATAATCCCGACCGCCCGAGTACCAAGAAGCCATCGGCCGAGTGACGACAACTCACTCGGCCGAGCCGCCCCCGAAGTGAAGACCCCTGAAGATCGAGACTTACTGGAAATTTACAGGGTTTCTCACTCGACCGAGCGACTTTTGTCACTCGGCCGAGTGCGACGCGCTGCCTGTAGCGAAAATTGCGGATTTCAGGCTGCGCAGGGGTATTTTGGTCACAGTTTTTGGACGATTTTGGGGGGTATTTAACCCCTGTTTTTACCCTAGTTTTGGAGAGCTTTTTCTCTTAGATTTTTGCAGCTTTTTAGATTAACTTTTTAGCTTTATTCTTGTGATTGGAGAGGAGACAAAAGTTGATTTTTGTTGAGTTATTTGAAGAACTCAATTGGTTTGTCTCTCTCTTCTCTAAAAATTCTATTTTTATTGCATATCTCAATATTGTGATGAATTCTCTTATTTATTTCATTGATTATTTTTGTGTTTGTGCTATGAATTGTGAGTAGTCTCCACGTCTTGGGGCGTGGGGATGAACCCTACAAGCCCAATTTCATATTTGTGATGAATTGGTAGAAATTTTGCTAGAATTGTACTAGGGATTAGTTTGGGAGCGATTTACTACGGATAGCTAGGAGTTCACATCGATTGGGATTTGCAAGAGATTGGATCCCAATTCGATAGGAAACCCTAGAAATCCGAATTGGGTTGGAATCGAATTTCCGAAGTATCGGTTTGCAAGAGATTGGACCGATAATAGGGTTCCCGGTTGCAATTCCGTGCCAATACCCGTTTGCAAGAGATTGGACGGGTAGGAACTATCCCAACCTAGGTCGTGGGCCGAGTTTGCAAGAGATTGGGCTCGGTGCACGATTGAACGATGATGTTGATCCTAATGCTAGCTTCCCTAGGCTAGGGTTTGCAAGAGATTGGACCCGAACCTAGGATAGCTATAGACCGGCAACAGCGCGAGAGCGTGAGCTTGGTTCTACATTCAGTTGCAACTAGTTCATCCAAAATCTTATTCTAGCAATTTTGATACCGATGAACCACATTGACGAGATACGGTGAGTAGCAGGAATTCCCCATTCCCTAGATGTTCTTTATTTGATTTGATATTTCCGTACTTTGTCTGACGATTGTGACAGGATCGCCAAAGGCAAATTTCTCTCTTCTTAAATAGCCAGGTTGATTAGAACAAGCACGGTCATTCGTCCTCCCTGTGTTCGATAACCCGCTCGCTGCTATACCGTGCGCTTGCGGTAAAACTACAACCGTTCTTTGGGTCACTTCCCGGAGCGACCAAGTTTTTGGCGCCGCTGCCGGAGAGGCGATTGCGTTTGATCTTACCACCCTAGCTATTTCTTTTTTTACTATTATTATTTTATTTCTTTATTTTTACCTAACCCTTCCACGGTACTAATCATTTCTTTGAAACTCTGTTTTATCTGTGCATGTACACAAGATCTACGGCGGACCCTGAAGCTATACTATTTGATCCCGAGATCGAACGTACCGCGTGGAGAATTAGAGCGGAGAAGAGACAAGATCGGGAAGGGAGGTTTATGACCAACCCGGAAACTGCGGACCAATTAGCGGCAAGAATGGCGAGGATAATTTCTATTCGAGATAGGCTTCGGCCTAAGACCTCTTCTACGACCTCATCCATTGCCATGCCGGAGTTGGCGGCTGACAAGAACTTTGAGCTGAAGACTGGACTAGTGGTTCTGATGCAGCAGGATCCATTTCATGGGAATGCCCATGAAAATCCTCACTACCACATCCAATTATTCTTGTCGAAGTGCGCCACATTCCAGATGCCGGGGGTCTCCATTGATGCCATCAGACTGCGCCTCTTCCCCTTCACGCTAAAAGACAAGGCACTCTATTGGTTGAGGACGCAAGCTGATGGAGTCTTTACCACTTGGGACGAGTTGGCGAGTGCGTTCATTGATAAGTTCTATCCGCCCTCCAAGACGGTGAAGATTCGGAGCGCTCTTATGTCCTTCAAGCAAGGACCCCAAGAGACGCTCTATGAGGCTTGGGAGCGTTTTAAAGATCTGCAGCATCAATGCCCGCACCATAGCATTGAAGATTGGGAGCTAGTTCATAGCTTCTACAATGGTCTCCAACCGGGGACCAAACAAATTATTGATGCCGCGGCAAATGGTGCTATCTTGTCAAAGACTCCCGAGGAAGCTACGGCCCTAATTGAGGAGATGGCCTCCAATAATCAACAATGGGGCGACGAGCGAGGACACTCTACGTCCTCCTTGAAGCCAACTAGTATCTATGAGGCGAAGGCCGTAGCGGAGCTTACAAGCAAGTTTGATTCTCTCCACAAGGTAGTGGAGAGACTGGAGAAGTTTATCACAGAGCCCCAAGGAACCCCTTCCACCTCCGCGCCATCGAACCAAATGTGTGATTGGCAAGACCAATCTCAAGCCATGTACTCGGGAGGAGAGCAAGGAGAAGGATCCTTGGAGCAAGTACAATATGTCGTGGGGAACCAAGGGTATTGGTGATCGCGCCCCGGATACACACCCGAGGCGACGGTTGTAGTTTTACCGCAAGCGCACGGTGTAGCGGCGAGCGGGATATCGAACACAGGGAGGACGAATGACCGTACTTGCTCCTAATCAACCTGGCTACTTAAGAGAGAAATTTGCCTTTGGCGATCCTGTCACAATCGTCAGACAAAACGTGCAGAAATATCAAATCGAATAAAGAACGTCTAGGGAATGGGGAATCCCCGCTACTCACCGTATTTCATAAATGTAGTTCGTTGGTATCAAAATTGCTTGAATAAGAATTTGGATGAACTAGTTGCAACTGAATGTAGAACCAAGCTCACGCTCTCGCGCTGTTGCCGGTCTATAGCTATCCTAGGTTTGGATCCAATCTCTTGCAAACCCTAACCTAGGGAAGCTAGCATTAGGATCAACATCATCGTCCAATCGCGCACCGAGTCCAATCTCTTGCAAACTCGGTCCACGATCTAGATTGTGATAGTTCCTACCCGTCCAATCTCTTGCAAACGAGTATCGGCATGGAATTGCAACCGGAAATCCTAGTATCGGTCCAATCTCTTGCAAACCGATACTTCGAAAATCCGATTCCAACCCAATTTGGATTTCTAGGGCTTCCTATCAAATTGGGATCCAATCTCTTGCAAATCCCAATCGATATGAATACCTAGCCATCCGTAGTAAATTGATCACAATCTAATCTCTAATTATTGATTCTAGCACAATTTCTACCAATTCATCACAAATACGAAATTGGGCTTGTAGGGTTCATCCCCACGCCCCAAGACGTGGAGACTACTCACAATTCATAGCAAGTTCACAAAAATAATCAATGAAATAAGCAATAAAATTCATCACAATATTGATATAAGCAATAAAAATAGAATCTTTAAGGAAAAGAGATGCAAACCAATGGAGTTCTTCAATTGCTCTAACAAAAATCACAAACTTGTCTCTTCTCCAATCACAAGAATAAAGCTAAAAACTAATCTAAAAGGCTGCAAAAAATCTAAGAGAGAGGCTCTCTAAACTAGGGTAAAAACAGGGCTTAAATAGCCCTCAAAATCGTCCAAAAATCGTGACCAAAATACCCCTGCACAGCCTGTTTTCCGCAATTTTCGCTACAGGCAGCGCATCGCACTCGGCCGAGTGACAAAAGTCGCTCGGCCGAGTGAAAACCCTGTCATTTTCCAGTAAGTCGGGGGCTTCAGAGGTCTTCAGTTCGGGGGCGACTCGGCCGAGTGAGTTGTCGTCACTCGGCCGACGGCTTCAAGGCACTCGGGCGGACGTAATAATCCACTCGGCCGAGTGGGTCTTCTGAAGCTCAGGCAGCCGAAAAACAGTAACTTCGATGTTTTGGAAGGGCCTCGTCTGGGCGCCACTCGGGCGGACGCGATATCGTCACTCGGCCGATGTGGTCTTTGGTACTCGGCCGAGTGCACATAGGAATCGTATCTGTTCAGGTCGGCCGAGCAGTGTCTCGCTAGTCGGCCGAGTAGCTCCTCCACTCGGCCGAGTGGGACACAAAAAATGCCCATTCTGCTTGTTTTGGCCTCCTCTTCGCTCCTGTGACGTCCATTCTTCTTCCGCTCCTCTCCAACAGCAAAATACCCCTCGGGGAGGTCGTCGGTGACCGTCTAAAGTGAGCGTATCTCAAGATCACTCCATATCGTGCCAAATCACCTGAAATGCGACAAAAACAACAAATCGTGAAAAGCATCGCAATATCGTCGATATATCGTGAAAAACATGATTTGGGCGATCTAAATGGCATGCAAACATGCGGAAAAAAGGTGTAAAATAAGGAGTGATCAATTGGGCCAATCCGGCCACAAGAAATCATCCCGGTTTCTCTTACGCCAACAATGAAGGAGCTTTGAACCCGCCACAACAACCACCTCAACAAGCTCGACCACCACCCCCACCCCAACAACAACACTATCCGCCGAGGGGGCCTCCATAACAAAATTTTCAACCGAAGCAACAAGTTCCACCATATAGGCCGACCGGATACAATCAAGGGTGGAGGAATCAAAATCAAAACCCTCCACAAGCTCAACAACAATCCGACTTCAAAGCTAGAGTGGAGGCGTTTATGGCCGAGCAAAAGAAGGTCAATGCTACCTTGAAGGCGGGGCAAGACTCCCTTACAACCGTTGTGGCTCAAATATCGGAACAATTGGCGTTGCTCAATCGGAACACTCAACATTTACCGGCGCAACCTGAGCAAAACCCACGGAGCAACACCGGCCACATCAATGCCGTGGTTGCCGTCACTACTAGAGGCGGGAAGGACACTACCCCCACCATGATTCCTACCGAGGAGCCCGTGGAGGAAAATTTAGAGCCAATTGAGCCGGTAGTTGAAGTTGAGAAGGAAAAAGAGCCGTAAGAGAAGGAGAAATCTAGAGCGGAGCAATTGATTGAGGAGAGACGCTTCATGCCACCGGTCCCATTCCCCCAAAGGCTTGCTAGAGTGAAAATGGAGAAAAGGCTAGTAAAGTTTCTCGAGTATCTGAGAGGGGTTAGCCTCAATATTCCCTTCCTCGACGCCATCGTGGAAATCCCCACATATGGTAAATTTTTAAAGGATTTGATTTCGGGGAGAAAGAGAAAGGAGAAGATTATGCTAGCCGAGGAGGGCTCTTGGTTTACCAAGAGAGAGAAGGAGCCGGCCAAATTTAAAGACCCGGGGATTTTTCGGATTCCTTGCACCTTGGGCGGCGTCCCTCTTCAAAAGGCATTGGTAGATTTAGGGGCTAGTGTGAGCCTCATGCCTCTCTCCATGTTCTTAAGGCTAAACACCGGGACGAAGTTGAAACCTACCGACATGCGGATACAATTGGCCGATGGGCGAATAACAAGGCCGGTAGGGATCGTCGAAGACATCCCGCTACAAGTCCCGGGGGGAATATGCTTGCCATGTGACTTCGTGATCATGGACGTTAAGGAGGAGGGAGATACGTCATTGATACTTGGACGCCCGTTCCTCACCACCGCCGGTGTGATTGTCGACGTGCGAGAAGGTACACTTACTTTGAACGTCGGCAACATCGAGGTGGAGCTTCACATTCCTAAGGCTATGAAACACATGCCTTACCACAAGGAGCTTGACTACATGGACCTCCTTGATGAGGTAATTGAGGAGGCGATCCCCCACTCGATTGGTGCTCTATTCGATGAAGATTTCGAGGAAGGCCCGGATTTAGGCCAAGATGAGAAGATAGATGATTCCCCCGACCTCTCCGCTGAAAATGATGAAGGCGACGCTGATGTCGCAAGGATTCGAGAGCTCTGCAAGCTCTCGAAATTGAAGTCTCCGAAGAAAGTTCCGCCGAAACAGAAATCGGCGTCACCGGTGAAGCCGTTGACCGGAGCAAACGCTAGCTTGGGGGAGCCTCCCCCCAACACTATTCGAGACGGGAGACCATCGAGGGAGAACACGCCGCCGCAACTTCCGAACCCAGGCGTTCTCCCCGGAAAGTTTGATGGGTGCATCTCATATGCACCAAACATCCCGCATTAATTGAAAATCATATGGGGTCGAGCTCACGACCTTAAACGAGCGCTTGTCGGGAGGCAACCCGACGGTTATTGCTTTATTTTTACTTTTTCTTTATTTTTGTTTTAGAAATTTTTAGTGTTTTGAGTCGTTCGTCCAAAAATTTTGTGATAACGGGTCCTATTTTTCTTGACAGGAGAGGAGATAGGTAAATCCATCATGAGGAGGATGAACGAGGTGATAAGGAGCATCCCAGGAAGGCGCTCGATGCTTAGGAGGAAGATGAAATCGACTGGAGGAAGAAAGACGGAGTTTAGAGCCCAAACGAAGACAAACAGCAGAACACAAGGCTCACTCGGCCGAGTATACTAGTCACTCGGCCGAGTACACAAGTTCGTCCGGCCGAGCCGCTCACGAACGAGGGAAGTCTGCTGTACCCAACTCTCTGTTTAATTTCCTGATTTCAGTATAACTGCTACTCGGCCGAGTATATATATTCACTCGGCCGAGTAAATCGGATACGCTCCTAGGGCGAGTCTTCCCGAGTAGCTTGAGCCACTCGGCCGAATGGACTTACTCCAATCGGCCGAGGCTGGCAAGGCCACTCGGCCGAAGCGTAAGCGGGGAGGAATTTTCCATTGATCTCACTCGGCCGAGTGACCCTGTCACTCGGCCGAGTCGTAACTTTTCCTATAAAAGGGGAGGGGTAGGGCTCGTTTTTCGAAACGACGCAAACCGAATTCGCCCGACTCCTCGCATTCCCCTCGCCCGTTCCCCTCGCCCGCGCCCCCTACTCGCCTGACCGCCGTCGCCGCACCGCCGCTCGGCCAGCCACCGCCGGCCGAGCACCCGCCGCGCCTCGCCCGAGTCGCCGCCGGCGGCCACCACTCCAGCCACCTCCGGTATCGCCTATTTCGCCTTTTTCTCCTCTTTTTGTGTATTTTTCGAGGATCCACGCGTTAAACGAACCCCAAACCCAAATTGATTTCTATATCTATCTATTATACCCCTAATGCTCCAAACTTTTTGAATATTACACGCTGATATCTCCATTTCATGCGCAGGTTGTTTTTGGGAGCTTAGGGGAGCCCAGGGGAGCTTCTAGGGACTGATTCGGGCTTCACGGAGGCGCTGTCTTCGCACGCTTCCATTGCTTAGCACTCGCGGCGTGTCGGGGTATACTCTTTCCTTTATTTTGCACACGCCGCACTTTTCACGTTTTTCGGCGCGTGCTCGGGGCCGATATGCCGCCCCGGACACGGCCGCGGTCGAAGAGAGCTTCCGCCAAGCGGAAGCGGTCGAATGATGCCGGCCCCTCCCACGAGTTGGAGGACTCTCCTCCGCCTTCCCCACCACATCCCACACACCCCGTCCACCCAGCACAGCCTGCAGGCCCCGCACACCCCACACAGCCACCCCCTGCCGCTCCACAGCCACCACCTCCGGCTCCACTTGTCGGGCCGCTGGGGATCACGTTCCGGAACGACGCACACCGCGTCGCTTTCGAGCGTATCTCCCAGCGCTCGATCGTACCCTCCAGGTTTGCGCACCTTGCCGACCTAGGACGCCTGGGGGTACTAGAGGGGATGCTCACGTTGTACGACAACGTGGGCTGGCGAGATTTCTTTCAGGTGTCGGCGGACACGTTTATCCGTCCGACACTTGAGGTACTTAGTTCGATCGCCCGGATCGACGAGGGATGCTCGTTTCGGTTCATGGACCGGGAGTGCCAGGTCACTCTCGGTATGATGAGAGCCTTTTTCTCGTGGCCCGATGTCCCCGGAGCCGATCGAGGTTACGCCCCCACCCATATCCCCCCACCTTCCTTCGACGCCGGTGCCTTCTGGGCCCGGATTACGGGTCTTCACGCTGCCTTTGACCCTAGTAGGGCCAAGGCCTCGGCCATTGTCCATCCCTGCCTCCGTATTGCTCAGCGCCTCATGGCGACGACCTTTTTGGCTAGATATAAGCCGGGCACGATGTCCACGCCAGAGCTCTACATGCTCTATGCGATGACACGGCCCAGAGCTCTGTCTAGGGATGGCCATGAGCTGGTCCCCGCCGTCGTGATTGATGTTGCGGCTTGGTTTTTGGACCGCATTATTGTATCGGTGGGCGCTCGCTCACCGATATGCTGCGGCGGCCTGATCACCTTGCTTGCTCTTATGACCGGCGAGGACTTCCCTGACGACCTGCGACGAGCACCGGGCCCCACTTCTCTGTCGATTGATGTTATGGCCCGGATGAAGATGCTTCGTCTGCACGGTGAGCGACACTGGGTCTGGTTGCACGGCCCTTACGGGGCCGATTACATGATTCTTCCGAGCCCAGCTCGGACTCAGATTGCACCAGCCCAGGTGGACTGGCTCCCTGCGATGGATGTTCTCATCCCAGCTGCTTACATGCTCGAGGCTGAGGAGGCCGAGCAGGCCCACGCTGCCCCCGCAGACCCTGTTGCCCCTGCCGAGCCTGCTGCCCCTGTTGACCCTGTGGCCCCTCAGCCTATCCCCGATGTTTCCGATGCTCCTGACACCTCTGTCCACACCTCTGTCGGTGTCGGGAGTACCTAAGCTGAGCCCACTTCCGCTGCTTCCACGCCTGTCACCACCGCCACTGGCCCTCTGTCTGCCGAGCCCGTTTCTTCTGCCCCACCCGAGCGCCCGCCGTCCATAGTTGAGTGCGGAGAGCCCTCTGTCTCCACTGCTGCTGTATTTTTCGAGAGTGTCATGGCGTCTGTCCACACTTCTGTGCCACCGACCTCTCTGGCCGCCTCGCTGCCACTTTTGTACTCTTCTTTCGCTGCTGCTGCCTCCACTTCTCACCAGCTGGTGCCCCGACCTCACATTGAGGCCAGGCCCACATTTGCGAGCACAGCACCTTTCGTTCCCCTACCCGCTGAGCCCGTCACCTACGCCACCAGAGTACGGCAGCCCCGACCTGCACAGCCCCGACCGGTGCGTCCCTCTGCACCACCTCCCCCTGACACTGTACTTCAGAGCATTTGTGCTCTCGAGGGGGCGGTGAGTGGCCTCAGAGGCGACCTTAGGACCCTGTCCTCCACCGTCTCCACGATGGCCGGCCGCTTTGACCTACTCCCGCAGATTCACTACTGCCTTACCCAGGTCCTGGAGCGTCTCCCCCGCGTACCCGTACCCACCCAGCAGGTTCCCACCCCCACTTCCACACGAACTCAGCCTGCTCCCACTTCCACACCCACCCCCGCTCAGCAGCCTGTCCAGCCACCACCACCTCTTCCGCCTCAGGACGGAGACGGTGCAGCACCACCTTCTTAGGCACCCTTGATGCCGTCGATTATTTTTGCCGTCATGCTGCACGTTTCTGCTGGGTCCTGTTGCATTTTTGTCCACCCCCCCCCCCCCCCCCCCTCCCCTCACTTATTTTGGGATTCTCATTCTGATCGTATCGTTATATATCTTTTTTGGGAGAGAGTGAGAGTTTTGGTGCCACACCTATATATCTGTATCACTCCTATATCTGCATGCATCATGTCCGCATCATATTTTTCGTTTCATTATTTTTCCTTTTTATTTTTTTTTACCTTCCATCATGCATGCACCCTCACTTGCCCCTCCCATTACTTGTCTCTCGGTGTGCCACACTTTGCACATTGAGGACACTGTGCCATTTAGCTTGGGGGAGTGAGTTCTCACGTTCTTTTTTTCGATTTGCCACCTTTATTTTTAGTTTTTCACACCATTTTCCGCTTTTGCACTTATTTTCATCATTTTTTCTTTTTATTTTACCATGCATCACGTTTTTCTTATTTTTTCTGTGTGCCGCATTGTAAATAGTTCTATTTTCCCTTTATCTTTATTTCCTTTTTTTTCTTTTCATCTCATGCTAGAGATGACTTTTCTGTGATGATGATGACGTGGAGTTAGCTTACTCTATTTGCATGCTTTATTTGTCATGTCTTGGACTTTATTTCTGATATCATATGCTATGACTTGCCTTGCATCTAGAGATAGTAACCCATACTTTTTCCACATGAAAATGGATGAAATTTTATTATTAGCTGAGTCTGAATATTCATATGTATGTGATCGCGCCCCGGCGTACACGTCCCGAGGCGACGGTTGTAGTTTTACCGCAAGCGCACGGTATAGCGGCGAGCGAGTATCGAACACAGGGAGGACGAATGACCGTGCTTGCTCCTAATCAACCTGGCTATTCAGAGGGATAATTGCCTTGGGCGATCCTGTCACAATCGTCAGACAAAAGTGCAAAATATCAAATCAAATAGAGAACGCCTAGGGAATGGGGAATCCCCACTACTCACCGTATTTCACAATTGTGGTTCGCCGGTATCGAAATCGCTAGGATGAGAATTCGGATGAACTAGTTGCAACTAAATGTGGAACCAGGCTCACGCTCTCGCGCTGTTGCCGGTCTATAGCTATCCTGGGTTTGGGTCCAATCTCTTGCAAACCCTAGCCTAGGGAAGCTAGCATTAGGATCAACATCATCGTCCAATTGCGCACCGAGCCCAATCTCTTGCAAACTCGGTCCACAATCTAGATTAGGATAGTTCCTACCCGTCCAATCTCTTGCAAACGGGTATCGGCACGGAATTGCAACCGGAGATCCTAGCATCGGTCCAATTTCTTGCAAACCGATACTTCGAAAATCCGACTCCAACCCAATTCGGATTTCTAGGGCTTCCTATCGAATTGGGATCCAATCTCTTGCAAATCCCTATTGACGTGAATACCTAGCTATCCGTAGTAATTCGATCCCAATCTAATCCCTAATAACAATCCTGGCTCAATTCCTACCAATTCAACACAAATACGAAATTGGGCTTGTAGGGTTCATCCCCACGCCCCAAGACGTGGAGACTACTCACTAATCATAGCAATAGCACAATAATTGGCAAAGAAATAGACAATGGAATTCATCACAACAATGATATAAACAATAAAAATAGAGTTTTTGTGGAAGAGAAGTGCAAACCAATGTAGATCTTCAATCAACCCAACAAAAATCCAAGTTTTTCTCTTCACCAATCACAATTAATAAAGCTAAAAAGTGGACTCAAAAAGCTGCAAAAAATCTGAGAGGTGGCTCTCCAGACTAGGGTAAAAACAGAGCTTAAATAGCCCCAAAAATCGTCCAAAAATCCTGACCAAAATGCCCCTGCACAGCCTGTTTTCCGCAGATTTCGCTACAGGCTGCGCATCGCACTCGGCCGAGTGACAAAAGTCGCTCGGCCGAGTGAAAACCCTGTCAATTTTCCAGTAAGTCGGGGACTTCAGGGGTCTTCAGTTCGGGGGTGGCTCGGCCGAGTGAGTTGTTGTCACTCGGCCGATGGCTTCACTTCACTCAGGCGGACGGGATTTGCCACTCGGCCGAGTGGGTCTTCTGAAGCTCAGATGGCCGAAAAACAGTAACTTCGGTCTTTTTGAGGGCCTTCGTCTGGGCGCCACTCGGGCGGACGTGGTATCGTCACTCGGCCGATGTGGTCTCCGTCGCTCGGCCGAGTACACATGGAAGTCGTGTCTGAACGGGTCGGCCGAGCAGTGTCTCGCTGGTCGGCCGAGTGGCTCCTCCACTCGGCCGAGTGGGACACAAAAAATGCCCAAACTGGTCGTTTTGGCCTCCTCGTCGCTCCGGCGACGTCCATTCTTCTTCCGCTCCTCTCCAACAGCAAAATACCCCTCGGGGAGGTCGTCGGTGACCGTCTATCGTGAGCGCATCTCATGATCACTCCAAATCGCGCCAAATCACCTGAAATGCGACAAAAACAACAAAGCGTGAAAAGCATCGCAATATCGTCGATATATCGTGAAAAACATGATTTGGGCGATCTAAATGGCATGCAAACATGCGGAAAAAGGGGTGTAAAATAAGGAGTGATCAAAATCCCCCAAGCTTGCCTCTTACTCGTCCTCGAGGAAGATAAGTAAAAAGTGAACCTGGTGGATTCGGAAAACGAAAACGGCGAAAAACGAAGAAAAATGAAAAACGAAGAAGAATGAAAACCAAACAAAAATAAAGAAAGAAAGAAAGAATAGGTGGGATGCTAGATCATTTTCTCAGGACGTGGGTTTCACCTACTCTTATAGCATGCACCGAGTGAGAAATACATGTCAAAGAATCTCAATTTTTTTTTTTTTTAGATATCATAGTAGAATAGTGCAAGTAGAAAATAGAAAACCCACGAACAACGGTATAATCATGAAAAACGGAATGATTTTTAAAATTAACATCGCCTGAATCATCTAAAGCGGTATACAAATCTCAGATCACACACTTTTCAATTGAACGCTTTCTATCTGGAGTATAAGAGTATCACATCATAGAATAGAGAGAATAGAAAAGTATGGATTTCATGAAATGAATGCTAGGCTTAGATTTCTGGATTTCGTAAAGCTGGAAACAATCTCACCGAGTATAGAATATTACGTAGCCTAGGTTGTCGTGCAATGTCAAGTAGTCGCTCTCTCACACATCAATGGATATCCTCCCCCAAGCTTATCTATAAGCGTGGTGGCACAAAAATATTTACATCCCCATTTTTATATAGCTCCAAAGGCCAAGAAGGGAAAGAAGAAAGAAAGTAAGCGAGATGTGATCTTTTATTGAGGATTTTTCCTCTTTTCTCTCTTTTTTTTTTTGAAATAAGAGATTTGGAGCCAGGAATTAATAGCGGGGGAAGTGCCATAAAATAGAATCACTAAGGGGAGATTCACCAATGATTTTAAAAGTAGAGAAGTGATGTTCAAGATTTGTGGAGAAAGAAATAAAGATAACACTCGGCTCACTCTATAAGACATGCACGACAACTTCAGCAGGGTAATCTAATCTACTCAGTTTCGATCACAAAAAAGCTAACTAATCCAGATATATCTTAGCTAATCATCATTCAATCATCCGGAAGTGAAGTGTACAATTCATGCATATAGAAGTGATAAAGGAAAAGAAGTCAGTACTCCAGATATAGGCATTCAATGCGTGAATCTTGGTGTGTTTTCTGTGATAGCATACATATGAATATTCAGGCTCAGCTAATAATAAAATTTCATCCATTTTCATGAGGAAAAAGTGTGGGCTCCTATTTCTAAATGCAAGCGAGTCATAGCATATGATATCAGAAATGAAATCTAAGACACGACAAATATAGCATGCATATAGAATAAGCTAACTCCACGTAGACATCATCACAGAAAATTCATCTCTAGCATGAGATGAAAAAGAAAGAAGTAAAGATAAAAGGAAAATAGAACTATGCAATGCGGCACACAGGAAAGTAAGGAAAACGTGATGCATGGCAAAACAAAAGGAAAATAACGAAAAATGAGTGCAAAAGTGAAAAGCGGTGTGAAAAACTGAAAATAAAGGTGGCAAATCGAAAAAGAACGTGAGAGCTCACTCCCCCAAGCTAAACGGCACAGTGTCCTCAATGTGCAAAGTGTGGCACACAGAGAGACAATTAACGTGAGGGGCAAGTGAGGGTGCATGCATGAGGGGAAGGAAGGAAAAAAAATAATAAAAGGAAAAATAAAGAAGTGAAAATATGATGCGGGTATGATGCATGCACAAACAGGAGTGATATGAAAATAAATACGGCACCAAAAACGCTCCCTCTCTCCCAAAAAGATATATATAGATGTGATCAAAATGAGAATCCCTAGTAGATATGATATGATGTGCACAAAAAGATATGATCAAAAATATAATCCCAAAATAAGTGAGAGGAGGGGGGGTGGACAAAAAAAAACATCAGGACCCAGCAGAGACGGGCAGCACAACGTCAGGAATGGATAAAGGCATCAAGAGTGCCTAAGAAGGCGGTGCCGCGCCGTCTCCGTCCTGAGGCGGAGGGGGTTGTGGTGGTGGTGTAGGCTGCTGAGCTGGGGTGGGCGTGGGAGTGGAAGCAGGTCGAGCGTGTGTGGGAGTGTGTGTGGGAACCTGCTGGGTGGGTGGGGGTACGCGCGGGAGACGCTCTAAGATCTGTGTCAGGCAGTAGTGGATCTGAGGGATCAGGTCAAAGCGTCCAGCCATCGTAGAGACGGTGGAGGACAGGGTCCGAAGGTCTCCTCTAAGACCACTCACCGCCACCTCAAGAGCACGTATGCTCTGCAGTACAGTGTCGGGCGGGGGTGGTGCAGAGGGTCGCACCGGTCTAGGCTGCGCAGGGCGAGGCTGGCGTACGCGTGTGGAGTATGTAACGGGCTCAGCAGGGAATGGGACAAAAGGTGCCGTGCCAGGAAATGTGGGCCGGGCCTCAGTGTGAGGCCGGGGCGGGCGGTGAGAAGTGGAGGCAGCGGCAGCGAAAGAAGAGTACAAAAGCGGCTGCGAGGCGGCTAGTGAGGTCGGTGGCACAGAAGTGTGGACAGACGCCACGACGCTCTCGGAGAAGACGGCGGTAGTGGAGACAGAGGAATCTCCCGCTGGGGAAGAAGTGTGTGGTCCAAAAGGTGTATCCCCAGCGGAGATCATGCTAACCATGGTCTCCACGACCGAAACGAACGAGGGCTCTCCGTACGCGACTACGGTCGGCGGGCGCTCGGGGAAGGCAGAAGAAAGAGGCTCGACAGACAAGGGGCCAGTGGTGGAAGTGGGAGTGGCGGTGACAGCCTCGGAAGCGGTGACAGTGGTGGAAGTGGGCTCAGCAAGGGTACTCGCGACACTGGTAGAGGTGAGGACAGAAGTGTCAGGAGCAGCAGAAACGACAGGTGTGGGCTGAGGGGCCACAGGGGCGGCAGCGGGCTCGGCAGGGCGTGCAGCAGGGTCTGCGGGAGCAGCCTGGGCAGCGTGGGCGGCGGGGCCCTGCTCGGCCTCCTCGGCCTCGAGCACGTAGGCGGCGGGGATGAGGACATCCATATCTGGGAGCCAGTCAACGTGGGCCGGTGCAATCTGGGTCCGAGCAGGGCTCGGGAGAATCATGTAATCGGCCCCATAGGGGCCGTGCAACCAGACCCAGTGACGCTCACCGTGCGGACACAGCATCTTCATCCGGGCCATAACGTCTATCGACAAGGAAGTGGGGCCCGGAACGCGTCGCAGGTCGTCGGGGAAATCCTCGCCGGTCATAAGAGCCAGCAGGGTAATCAGGCCGCCGCAGCATATCGGTGAGCGAGCGCCCACCGATACAATGATGCGGTCTAAGTACCATGCCGCGATATCGATCACTACGGCGGGGACAAGCTCATCTCCATCCCTAGACAGAGCTCTGGGACGTGTCATCGCATAGAGCATGTAAAGCTCTGGCGTAGACATCGTGCCCGGCTCATATCTGGCCAAAAAGGTAGTCGCCATGAGGCGCTGGGCAATGCGTAGGCAGGGATGTATGCTGGCCGAGGCCTTGGCCCTACTAGGGTCAAAGGCGGCGTGGAGACCCGTGATACGTGCCCAGAAGGCACCGGCGTCAAAAGAGGGTGGAGGGATATGTGTGGGGCCATAACCGCGATCGGCTCCGGGGACTGCGGGCCAAGAGAAAAATGCTCTCATCATATCGAGAGTGACCTGGCACTCTCGATCCATGAACCGGAATGAGCATCCCTCATCGGTCCGGGCGATCGAACTCAAAACCTCAAGTGTCGGACGGGTAAAAGTATCCGCCGACACCTGGAAAAAATCTCGCCAGCCCACGTTGTCGTACAACGTGAGCATCCCCTCAAGTACCCCCAGGCGTCCTAGGTCAGCGAGGTGTGCGAACCTGGAGGGTACGATCGAGCGCTGGGAGATACGCTCGAAGACGGCGCGGTGTGCGTCGTCTCGGAACGTAATCCCGAGCGGCCCGACCAGTGGAGCCGGTGGTGGTGGCTGTGGATCGGCGGGGAGAGGCTGTGCGGGCTGTGGGTGCGCTGCAGGCTGTGCGGGGTGTACGGAGCCTGCAGGCTGTGCGGAGTGTGCGGGGTGTGTGGGGGGCGGTGGAGGAGAGTCCTCCAACTCGTGGGAGGGGCCGGCATCATCCGACCGCTTCCGCTTGGCGGAAGCTCTCTTCGACCGCGGCCGTGTCCGGGGCGGCATATCTGCCCCGAGCGCGTGCCGAAAAAGTGAAAAGTGCGGCGTGTGCACAAAGAGTGGAAAGAGTTTACCCAAACACGCCGCGAGTGCTAAGTAGTGGAAGCGTGCGAAGTCCGCGCCTCCACGAAGTCCTGAGCAGCCCGTAGAAGCTCCCCTGAGCTCCCCTAAGCTCCAAAAAGCAACCTGCGCATGGAAAAGCGATATCAGCGAGTAATAATCAAAATGTATGGAGCAATAGGGGTATAACAGATAGATATGTGACTTGATTCGGGTTAGGGGTTCAATTGACACACGGATCCTCAAAAACTACGCAAAAAGAGAAGAAAATGGTGAAAATAAGCGAACCGGAGGTGATCGGAGACGGGGGTTGCCGGCGGCGACTCGGGCGGGGTGCGGCGACGGTCGGCCGGCGGTGGCAGGCCGAGCGGCGGCGCGCGCGGGCGAGTGGATGTTGGGCGAGGCGCGATCGGGCGAGGGGAAGCTGAGGGGGCGCGGGCGAAAGGGTTTTTTTTTCGTTTTCGAAAACTGCGCCTCCCCCTTTGGCTTTATATTAAAAAGTTACGACTCGACCGAGTGACGTGATCACTCGGCCGAGCGAGGCAAATAAAAATTTCTCCCCGATATCGCTTCGGCCGAGTGGCCTTGCCAGGCTCGGCCGAGTGGAGTAAATCCATTCGGCCGAGTGACTCAAGCTACTCGGCATGACTCGCCCAAGGAGGGTATCTGTTTCACTCGGCCGAGTGAATATATATACTCGGCCGAGTAGCAGTTATAATGAAATGAGGAAAATAGACAGAGAGTTGGGTACAGCAGACTTCCCTTGTTCGTGAGCGGCTCGGCCGGACGAACTTCTGTACTCGGCCGAGTGACTAGTATACTCGGCTGAGTGAGCCTTGCATTCTGCTGTTTGTCTTCGTTTAGACTCTAAACTCCGTCTTTCTTCCTCCAGTCGATTTCATGCTCCTCCTAAGCGTCGAACGCCTTCTTAGGGCGCTCCTCATCATCTCGTTCAACCTCCTCATGATGATCTACCTATCTCCTCTCCTGTCAAGAAAAATAGGACCCGTTATCACAAAATTTTTGATCGGATGACTCAAAACACTAAAAATTTCTAAAACGAAAATAAAGAAAAAGCAAAAATAAAGCAAAAACCGTCGGGTTGCCTCCCGACAAGTGCTCGTTTTAGGTCGTGAGCTCGACCCCCTATAATTTTCAATCAATGCGGGATGTTTGGTGCATATGAGATGCACCCGTCAAACTTTCCGGGGAGCGCGCTTGGATTCGGACGTGGCGGCGAAGCGTTCTCCCGCGGTGGTCTCCTATCTCGAATAGTGTTGGGGGGAGGCTCCCCCAAGGTAGCATTTGCCCCGGTCAACGGCTTAGCCGGCGATGCCGATTTCCGTACCGGCGGAGCTTTCTTTGGAGACTTTGATTTCGAGAGCTTGCAGAGCTCTCGAATCCTTGCGACATCAGCGTCGCCTTCATCTTCATCAGCGGAGAAGTCGGGGGAATCATCATTATTGTCCTCATGGCCTAAATCCGGGCCTTCATCCAATTCTTCATCAAAAAGGGCACCAATTGAGTGAGGAATCGCCTCCTCTATCACCTCATCAAGGAGGTCCATATAATCGAGCTCCTCATGGTAAGGCATGTGCTTCATTGCCTTGGGAATGTGGAGCTCCACCTCGATGTTTCCGACGTTTAAGGTTAAGGTACCTTCGCGCACGTCGACGATGACTCCGGCGGTGGCGAGGAATGGGCGCCCAAGTATCAATGAGGTGTCTCCCTCCTCCTTAATGTCCATGATGACGAAGTCACATGGCAAGCATATTCCACCCGGGACTTGAAGTGGGATGTCTTCGGCAATCCCCACCGGCCTTGTTATCCGTCCATCGGCTAATTGAATGCGCATGTCGGTGGGTTTCAACTTTGTCCCGGTGTTAAGCTTTAAGAACATGGAGAGGGGCATGAGACTCACACTAGCCCCAAGATCGACCAACGCCTTTTGAAGAGGCACGCCGCCCAACGTGCAAGGAATCCGAAAACTCCCCGGATCTTTAAATTTTGCCGGCTCCTTTTCTCTCTTGGTGAACCAAGAGCCCTCCTCGGCTAGCATGATCTTTTCCTTCCTCTTTCTCCCCGAAACCAAGTCCTTCAAGAATTTGGCATATGTGGGGATCTCGATGATGGCGTCAAGGAAGGGAATATTTAGGCTAACTCCTCTTAGATACTCGAGGAATTTCGCTAGCCTTTTCTCCATTTTCGCTTTCGCTAGTCTTTGGGGGAATGGGACCGGTGGCATGAAGCGCCTCTCCTCAATTAATAGCTTCTCCCTAGATTTCTCCTTGTCTTGTGGCTCCTTCTCCTCTTCAATCTCGATTATCGGCTCAACCGGCTCCAAACTTTCCTCCACGGCCTCCTCAATAGGATTCATGGCGGGGGTGGTGTCCTTCCCGCCTCTAGTAGTGACGGCAACTACGGCGTTGATGTGGCCCGTGTTGCCCCGTGGGTTTTGCTCCGGTTGTGCCGGCAATCTTTGAGTGTTCCGGTTGAGCAACGCTAATTGCTCCGATATTTGAGCCACTACGGTATTGAGAGATTCTTGCCCCGCCTTCAAAGTAGCATTCACCTTATTCTGCTCAACCATGAACGCTTCCACTCTAGTTTCGAAATCGGATCGTTGTGGAGCTTGTGGAGGGTTTTGGTTTTGATTCCTCCACCCTTGATTGTATCCGGGAGGCCTATAAGGTGGGACTTGTTGCTTTGGTTGGAAGTTTTGTTGTGTAGGTCCCCTCGGCGGATAGTATTGTTGTTGGGGTGGTGGTGGTCGAGCTTGATTAGGCGGTTGTTGTGGCGGGTTCAAAGCTCCTTCATTGTTGGCGTAGGAGAATCCCGGGTGATTTCTTGCGGCCGGATTGGACCAATAACCTTGGTTCCCCGCAACATATTGCACTTGCTCCAAGGATCCTTCTCCTTGCTCTCCTCCCGAATACATGGCTTGAGGTTGGTCTTGCCAATCACTCATTTGGCTTGCCGGCGCGGAGGTGGAAGGGCTTCCTTGGGGCTCCGTGATGAATTTCTCCAATCTCTCCACCACCTTGTGGAGAGAATCAAATTTGCTCGTAAGCTCCGCTACGGCCTTTGCCTCGTAGATGCTAGTCGGCTTTAAGGAGGACGTAGAGTGTCCTCGCTCATCGCCCCATTGTTGGTTATTAGAGGCCATCTCCTCAATTAGGGCCGTAGCTTCCTCGGGAGTCTTTGACAAGATTGCACCATTCGCCGCGGCATCAATAATTTGTTTGGTCCCCGGTTGGAGACCGTTGTAGAAGCTATGCACTAACTCCCAATCTTCTATACTGTGGTGCGGGCACTGGTGCTGCAAATCCTTAAATCGCTCCCAAGCTTCATAGAGCGTCTCGTGTGGTCCTTGCTTGAAGGACATGAGAGCGCTCCGGATCTTCACCGTCTTGGATGGTGGATAGAATTTATCAATGAATGCATCCGCCAACCCGTCCCAAGAGGTGAAAACTCCGTCAGCTTGCGTCCTCAGCCAATAGAGTGCTTTGTCCTTTAGCGTGAAGGGGAAGAGGCGCGGTCTGATGGCATCAATCGGGACCCCCGGCATTTGGAAAGTGGCGCACTTCGACAAGAATGATTGGATGTGGTAGTGGGGGTTCTCGTGAGCGTTCCCATGAAATGGGTCTTGTTGCATCAAAACCACCAATCCCGTCTTTAGCTCGAAGTTCTTGTCGGCCGCCAACTCCGGCACGGCGATGGATGACGTAGTAGAAGAGGTTTTAGGCCGAAGCCTATCGCGAATAGAAATTATTCTCACCATTCTCTCCGCCAATTCTTCGGGAGTTTCCCAGTTGGTCATAAACCCCCCTTCCGGATATTGTCTCCTTTCCGCTCTGAGTCTCCGCGCGGTACGTTCGATCTCGGGATCGAATAATAGGGCTTCGGGGTCCGCCGTAGATCTCGTGTACATGCACAGTGAAAACAGAGTTTCAAAGAGATGATTAGTACCGTGGAAGGGTTAGGTAAAAATAGCAAAGGAAATAATAATGGTAAAAGAAATAAAATAAAAAGAAAATAAAAGAAAGAAATAGCTAGGTGAAAAAGAATCAAACGCAATCGCCTCCCCGGCAACGGCGCCAAAAACTTGATCGCGCCCCGGCGTACACGTCCCGAGGCGACGGTTGTAGTTTTACCGCAAGCGCACGGTATAGCGGCGAGCGGGTATCGAACACAGGGAGGACGAATGACCGTGCTTGCTCCTAATCAACCTGGCTATTCAGAGGGATAATTGCCTTGGGCGATCCTGTCACAATCGTCAGACAAAAGTGCAAAATATCAAATCAAATAGAGAACGCCTAGGGAATGGGGAATCCCCACTACTCACCGTATTTCACAATTGTGGTTCGCCGGTATCGAAATCGCTAGGATGAGAATTCGGATGAACTAGTTGCAAGTAAATG
The DNA here is from genome assembly GCA_030789695.1 of Scilla litardierei. Classification (NCBI taxonomy): domain Eukaryota; kingdom Viridiplantae; phylum Streptophyta; class Magnoliopsida; order Asparagales; family Asparagaceae; genus Scilla; species Scilla litardierei. Next base: position 43,953,146 of record CM061137.1, on the reverse strand, counting down.
TGGAACCAGGCTCACGCTCTCGCGCTGTTGCCGGTCTATAGCTATCCTGGGTTTGGGTCCAATCTCTTGCAAACCCTAGCCTAGGGAAGCTAGCATTAGGATCAACATCATCGTCCAATTGCGCACCGAGCCCAATCTCTTGCAAACTCGGTCCACAATCTAGATTAGGATAGTTCCTACCCGTCCAATCTCTTGCAAACGGGTATCGGCACGGAATTGCAACCGGAGATCCTAGCATCGGTCCAATTTCTTGCAAACCGATACTTCGAAAATCCGACTCCAACCCAATTCGGATTTCTAGGGCTTCCTATCGAATTGGGATCCAATCTCTTGCAAACCCCTATTGACGTGAATACCTAGCTATCCGTAGTAATTCGATCCCAATCTAATCCCTAATAACAATCCTGGCTCAATTCCTACCAATTCAACACAAATACGAAATTGGGCTTGTAGGGTTCATCCCCACGCCCCAAGACGTGGAGACTACTCACTAATCATAGCAATAGCACAATAATTGGCAAAGAAATAGACAATGGAATTCATCACAACAATGATATAAACAATAAAAATAGAGTTTTTGTGGAAGAGAAGTGCAAACCAATGTAGATCTTCAATCAACCCAACAAAAATCCAAGTTTTTCTCTTCACCAATCACAATTAATAAAGCTAAAAAGTGGACTCAAAAAGCTGCAAAAAATCTGAGAGGTGGCTCTCCAAACTAGGGTAAAAACAGAGCTTAAATAGCCCCAAAAATCGTCCAAAAATCCTGACCAAAATGCCCCTGCACAGCCTGTTTTCCGCAGATTTCGCTACAGGCTGCGCATCGCACTCGGCCGAGTGACAAAAGTCGCTCGGCCGAGTGAAAACCCTGTCAATTTTCCAGTAAGTCGGGGACTTCAGGGGTCTTCAGTTCGGGGGTGGCTCGGCCGAGTGAGTTGTTGTCACTCGGCCGATGGCTTCACTTCACTCGGGCGGACGGGATTTGCCACTCGGCCGAGTGGGTCTTCTGAAGCTCAGATGGCCGAAAAACAGTAACTTCGGTCTTTTTGAGGGCCTTCGTCTGGGCGCCACTCGGGCGGACGTGGTATCGTCACTCGGCCGATGTGGTCTCCGTCGCTCGGCCGAGTACACATGGAAGTCGTGTCTGAACGGGTCGGCCGAGCAGTGTCTCGCTGGTCGGCCGAGTGGCTCCTCCACTCGGCCGAGTGGGACACAAAAAATGCCCAAACTGGTCGTTTTGGCCTCCTCGTCGCTCCGGCGACGTCCATTCTTCTTCCGCTCCTCTCCAACAGCAAAATACCCCTCGGGGAGGTCGTCGGTGGCCGTCTATCGTGAGCGCATCTCATGATCACTCCAAATCGCGCCAAATCACCTGAAATGCGACAAAAACAACAAAGCGTGAAAAGCATCGCAATATCGTCGATATATCGTGAAAAACATGATTTGGGCGATCTAAATGGCATGCAAACATGCGGAAAAAGGGGTGTAAAATAAGGAGTGATCAGTATGCTATCACAGAAAACACACCAAGATTCACGCATTGAATGCTTATATCTGGAGTACTGATTTCTTTTCCTTTATCACTTCTATATGCATGAATTGTACATTTCACTTCAGGATGATTGAATGATGTTAGCTATGATAAATCTGGATTAGTTAGCTTTTTTGTGATCGAAACTGAGTAGATTAGATTACCCTGCTGAAGTTGTCGTGCATGTCTTATAGAGTGAACCGAGAGATATATTTATTTCTTTCTCCACAAATCTTGAACATCATTTCTCTACTTTTAAAATCATTGGTGAATCTCCCCTTAGCGATTCTATTATATGGCATTTCCCCCGCTATTAATTCCTAGCTCCAAATTTCCCGAAAAAAAAAGAGAAAATATTCTTGTATATCATTATCTCTTTGAGTTGGGATTGTTGTGTATACATGCTATGTCAAAAAAAAATAAAAGAAAAAAAGAGAAAAAGAAAAAGAAAAGAGGAAAAATCCTCAATAAAAGATCCCATCTCACTTTCTTTCTTTCTTCTCTCTTTTCGTGTTCATTTTCATTGCTTCTGGAGCTTTATAAAATGGGGATGTGAATATTTTTTATGCCACCATGCTTATAGATAAGCTTAGTTTTGGTCACAGTTTTTGGACGATTTTGGGGGGTATTTAACCCCTGTTTTTACCCTAGTTTTGGAGAGCTTTTTCTCTTAGATTTTTGCAGCTTTTTAGATTAACTTTTTAGCTTTATTCTTGTGATTGGAGAGGAGACAAAAGTTGATTTTTGTTGAGTTATTTGAAGAACTCAATTGGTTTGTCTCTCTCTTCTCTAAAAATTCTATTTTTATTGCATATCTCAATATTGTGATGAATTCTCTTGTTTATTTCATTGATTATTTTTGTGTTTGTGCTATGAATTGTGAGTAGTCTCCACGTCTTGGGGCGTGGGGATGAACCCTACAAGCCCAATTTCATATTTGTGATGAATTGGTAGAAATTTTGCTAGAATTGTACTAGGGATTAGTTTGGGAGCGATTTACTACGGATAGCTAGGAGTTCACATCGATTGGGATTTGCAAGAGATTGGATCCCAATTCGATAGGAAACCCTAGAAATCCGAATTGGGTTGGAATCGAATTTCCGAAGTATCAGTTTGCAAGAGATTGGACCGATACTAGGGTTCCCGGTTGCAATTCCGTGCCAATACCCGTTTGCAAGAGATTGGACGGGTAGGAACTATCCCAACCTAGGTCGTGGGCCGAGTTTGCAAGAGATTGGGCTCGGTGCGCGATTGAACGATGATGTTGATCCTAATGCTAGCTTCCCTAGGCTAGGGTTTGCAAGAGATTGGACCCGAACCTAGGATAGCTATAGACCGGCAACAGCGCGAGAGCGTGAGCTTGGTTCTACATTCAGTTGCAACTAGTTCATCCAAAATCTTATTCTAGCAATTTTGATACCGATGAACCACATTGACGAGATACGGTGAGTAGCGGGAATTCCCCATTCCCTAGATGTTCTTTATTTGATTTGATATTTCCGTACTTTGTCTGACGATTGTGACAGGATCGCCAAAGGCAAATTTCTCTCTTCTTAAATAGCCAGGTTGATTAGAACAAGCACGGTCATTCGTCCTCCCTGTGTTCGATAACCCGCTCGCTGCTATACCGTGCGCTTGCGGTAAAACTACAACCGTTCTTTGGGTCACATCCCGGAGCGACCAGCTGTTCTCTGTCTTCTCAAAGCAAAACGCCAACCGATCGGGTGACTCTCACCCGATCGGTTCATCTGTAGCTGAAGAAGAAGAAGAGATGAAGACACGGACGTCGAACCGATCGATTCACCCGACTGCTCCAAGATCCAACCGGTCACTCAAGAACTCACCCGACCGGTTCATGTGATCGGGTGAAAGCTCGCCGTTTTCTGTTATTAATTTGTAACGGATCAACCGATCGGTTGACTTGTCAACCGATCGGTTGATGCGAAGGTCTATAAATAGAACCCCTAGGGTTCCAGAAACGGGAGCTGTTGTTTTTTCTACTGTTTTATTTCCTTGTGACGGCTGTAATTGTTACTCTTTTGTAAGTTTTCAGATCTTTCTAAAATTTTAGTATTGTCTTTATTACTCCATTACTTCCGCATTGCAATTGTCCGATTATGATTTCAACGGTTAAATTTCATTTAGATCGCTTTTTCATGAATTTTTGTGAGTAGTTCCCAAATCTGGGATTTTGGTGGAAACCCCTTCGGGGGCTCTTCCCGATGCGTCCATAGGGTTAGGAAATCGATAGGGAGTAGGAATCTAACGGTTACGCGGGGTTTTTCATTGTCATCGGCGGGAAAAAGACCGCCTTTGACCGTTGGGCCAAGGGGGAATAAACTTGGCGGTTGACTCCCTAGCCATAGCTCACACCCTTAGCGTAGACGCCAAATCCTAGCACGCGGGAAAGACAGGATGAGACTTTGGGAGATATCGTTGCGGGCTTAGTGCTCCCGGGATCGATCAGTGTTAATGGACACGGGAGTGCCCACTGACCGAATCTGGGAAGTCCGGTGTATCATCCTGGGCACCGACCGGATATCGGGCCCATGGGACACCGGTACCACTTTCAGAGGCAACGTCTCACCATTAGACCCCAATCCCGATCGCTATCCAAACCCATAGGCCGCATCGGCGAGAGTCTCTTGTCGGGCTGGAAACCAAAGTCCCGGGTTTTCTTTCTTGTTGTTCATACCCTTTTATTTCCTTTCGTGACAACCATTCACCGATTCGGGCTAGCTCGCCCCCTCGGGGTGATTTAGGTCCTATCTGACCCAAGCACAACCTCGCCTCCCTGAGTTCGATATTCCCGCACCTTACACTAACTGTGAAACTTGCGGTAAACGACACCGCGCCGCCGCAACGCAAGCGGGGCGCCGGTCACTTCGCACACTCCTTCTTTCTTCTTGATTAAAGTAGGCATTCCATGGACAGCTCTTGCTTTGGAGATTTTCATTAGTATCTTGAAATTTACATGTCCTAGCTTCTGATGCCACTGTTCAGAAGCATCCGTGGTGATACTCAGACATCTGTCAGGTTCTTGCAACAGGTAGCAGTTGTCACTAGATCTTTTTCTAGAAAGAATGCACACTTCATCACCATTAAACACAAGGCATTCATTTTTGTTGAATCGAACCAGCAGACCTTGATCGCACAACTGACTGATACTAATGAGATTAGCCTTTAAATTTTCAACATGCATCACATCTTTCAATTTCAGAGTTTCTGTCATATTCAGATTTCCTTTTCCAATGACTCTGCTTCTCTGTCCATCCCCAAAAGTGACATGGCCTTTATTCCCAGCAGTGTACTCAGATAGAAGACCCTTGTTCCCTGTCATGTGCCGAGAGCAACCGCTGTCAAAATACCACTGATTTTCTGCAAAGGTAGCCAAAGATGTGTAAGCAACCATACTGATCAGCTCTGACTTCTTAATCCATTTCATGCTTGTTCGCTGTTGTGGATGAATAATATTTCTTCCTTCACTCACATGCCTCATGCGACTGAAACAGCTCCAATCATTGTGTCCTATTTGTTTGCAGTAATTGCATATAGGCTGCCTAAAAGTAGTACATTTTCTGTTCTTTCCTCTTGACTTGGCCTCATCATGTGAACCCCTTTTAACATGTTCCTTAGAATTGAGACTACTCCTGGTCTTGAGTGTGTGTAGATGACTTCCTCTGTGGTAACCAACTCCTGTTCGATCTCCAGCCACCTTTCCCATGTTGAGGATGTCATCGAGTTTGGTTTTTCCTGAGTTCCACCTGTTAACAGTGCTTTCTGCCTTCTCAGCTCTTAGTAAAGCTCTCTTCATATTTCTCTCACAGTTTCGGAGGCCTGTTTCAGTCTTCAGAAGTTTGGCTTGAGTTGCAATCTTCTCACTTCTCAACTTAGAGCATTCATCTTTCAGTTTCTTGTTGATTTCACAGATTTCCATCCATTTGTAGAACATAGTTTGATAGGCTGTTCGGATATCCTCATCATCAATATCTTCTTCACTTCCACCTTCTGATTCAACTTCACTGTCAGAACTAGCATCATTTGTTGCAACACTTCGTACAACATTTTCTCCCTTGTGCTTGGATGTTGCAGCACATGTTGCAACATTATGTTCAACATGACTGAAGGACTTACCTTCAGATTTGTCATTCAGACTAGCTGTGAAAGCAACATAATTACTAGTAATGTCTTCATCTTCCACACTACCTTCAGAGTCTTCATCGCTCCAGGTGCTGGCGAGGGATTTCCCTTTTTGCTTCTTTAGGGTGTTTGCACATTTTGCATGTATATGTCCGAACCCTTCACATTCTCTACATTGTATTCCCTTTCCTTTGTTTTTAGACTCGTACCTTTGTATAGGGCGACCAGCACTCTTTTCACCAGCAGGAGGTCCTGACCGCACCTTTTTATTTGTGGCTTTGAAATTCTGACCTCTGTTGCTAATCTTTCTCATCATCTTACTAAAGTTCTTGGTGAGAAGAGCGATATCATCTTCGAGTTCTGACTCATCATCAGATTTTGACAGCTCACTGGCTTCAGTCTTCAAGGCAACACCCTTCTCCTTTTTGTTTTGTTTGAGATTCATCTCATAGGTCTGTAGGGAGCCCATGAGTTCGTCCAATCTCATGGTCGATGTGTTTCTTACTTCCTCTATTGCTGCAATCTTTGCTGAAAATTTATCTGGCAAGGACCTCAGGGTCTTTTCAACAAGTTTCTTTTGTGAATACTTCTTACCCAGTTGGAAAGCTTGAGTTGCAATATCTCTCAATCTTCCATTGAATTCAGCAACCGTCTCGTTTTCATTCATCCTCAGATTTTCAAACTGACTGGCGAGCATTTGCAATTTTGAGGCCTTAACAGTGATGGTTCCTTCATGCACGTTTTGAAGAATGTCCCAAGCTTCTTTAGCATGCTCACAAGTAGATATAAGCTTGAACTGCTCTTCATCAACAGCAGTAAAGATGGCGTTAACCGCCTTTGAGTTTCCTAAGGCAGCACGTTCCTCATCAGAATTCCAGTCTCTCACAGGTTTGAAGCATTCCTTGCCTTCTTTGTTGACTTCAACCGGAGGGTTCCATCCTTCAACTGTAGCAACCCAAGCCTTTTCATCCAAAGATTTGATAAAATCTCGCATACGAGACTTCCAATAAGTGTAGTTCGATCCAGTGAGCAAAGGGGGACGAGTAACCGAAGCACATTCTTTTGTATTCATGATCAGCGTACTGACACACAGGATCACACCCACTTTGAAAGAAAGTCAAAGTATAGTGGATGACCTGCTCTGATACCAAATGAAATTCAGTACGCAGTAAAGAACAAAACGAACAACAATAAAGACACACAGTAAGCAAGGACACACGAGACTTGGTATCGCAGTTCGGTGCGCACACCTACATCTGCGGGGCCACGCCCAGAAAAATAGAATACTTCACTATAAAGATCAGAGAATACAAACTCTAAAATTCACGCTTCTATAAGGAAGAACACACTCATCCTTAAAACAAACCGTGAGGGGTGATCGCAATCAACCCCGTGAAGTATTCTTGGCAAGCTCCCCTTGCCTGCAAGCTCCCCTTGCACCACCGACAAGATCAACTCCCTTGATCCCACCAACGTGATAGTCGGCCTCCCTCCCGGAGTATATCGATCAGAACTACTTTCGCCGAAGTACTTAACCTAGCCGCCAATACCCTCACGCCTTTAAAGCAGCAACACAATCAATCACCGTTCAATCAGCGCTAGATCAATCAATCTAGAAGCAACTCAATAACAGCAATAACCGCAACTCCCATAGATGGAACGAGATCCCTAAATCTCCGCAGGAGATCTTTGCCAGTATCTCGCCATCGAAGATATCTTCAACTAATTCTTCACGAACAGAACAGAACGATATTCGCAGCCAATCAAATCTTCAGCAGATATTAACCGTCATAAATACCTGAACAAATATGAACGGCGACTTAAGATCACGTGCACCTCAGGCTTAGATCTACAGCAGTCGCACATAGACACAACATGTTGAACACGGGGGTTCAACAATCTGTCCAACAAAACGTCCAACAAGCTCAGCTGAGACATGACTCCACTTCAGATAATAAGGTTCTGTCGCAACAAACCGTTCAACAAGATGTCCAACATCCTTAGATACTTTGTCCAATCACTTCACGGAGTACATAGAGAGAGACGATTATCGGAGTGCCACAAATGACAAGCAAAGCATAAACAAGCAGTAGAGACAAAACTTAACACTTTTCACAATTATTTTTCTTTTTTTCATGAGCATCAATTTTTATTCTGGGCTAGACTCATCATATCCCATCAAGATATAAACGTATAAGTATCCACCTTCATACACTTCTAACATATTCATGAAAAGCAATACCAAATGAATGATAACATTTAATCCTTGAAAGTGTGATAGAAGATGTAAAAATCTAGTTTTCCATTATTGAACATGTCTCAACTAAACATCAAGTCTATTATGCATGCTTAGCCAAGAAAATAATACTAGAAATCTATCGGAATATGAATTTCATCTAAGACTTTTCATTTATCAAATAAAAAGATATAGAAATTCAATAATCTCATATTTTTAAAAAAATCTTTTCCATTTTTTTCATCTTTTTCGTAAGAATCTAAAACATGTAAGCAAAAGAAGCATAAACTCAAGGAAAATAAAATCAACCTAAAAGAAATATAAAAATGAAACACACCAAAAAAACATTATCCTATGAAGGTAATTAAAACTTTAAAATCAAGCAAGAAATCATACCTTCGGGTCGTCAACTTGGTCAAGGAACACTTTTACATTGAAATCCAAGTTCCTCGCCCAACCATCTTTCCTTCTTACTTGGAAGATGAGATGTGTGGCCTATTCACCAACATAGGTCCACCAGCGTTCTTGAATGTGCACTTAGGAACGCAAACCTGCTTGAACTTTAAGTACTTGTTCCTATTCCAACAATGATTAAAAGTGTGTCCATATTTTCCACAACACATGCATCTTGCAACAACACTTTTACATTTGTTAGAAACATTAGTCTTATGCACATATTTCACTTTAGCAACATTCAAATTTGCATGCATAACATTCTTTCATTTAGCAACATTCATGTTCTTATGCACAACATTATTAAATCCAAATCCTTTTCTATTGTTTGCATACAGTTGATTATTCAAAAACATATTCAATGATTTTTCACTTATAACAAACTTTTTCATGCAATTTTCCAATTCACGGACTTTGGATTTAAAAGAAAGATTCTCATCAACAAGCATTGAACAACGTGAGATAAAAACATCATCTTTCTATTTCAATTCAACATTCAAATCATCAACATTAACTTTAAGCTCATCTCTTTCAATTTTATTGTCATGCAATTCTTTTTTAGATTTAGGACAACTATCACAATCAAGTTTCTTTTCAAGCAATTGTTCTTCTAAAGCTAAGCAGTTTTGACATTCTTTTTTAAGCAATGAATTTCTTTCAGATCTAAGTTTCTTAGCTTTAGCAACTAACCTTTCAATTTCATCAGATAAGAAATTATTCTCTTTAAGCATGGTATCACACGTCTTGACTAAATCACCATAAGACGGTTGAGTTACCTCATCGTTAGATTCTTCAACACTTGAATCATTGTGTGCGATCAAACATAGATCAGCTACATGGTTTTGATCATCCTCGCTGTCAGCATCCCATGTAGACACCAAAGCTTTCTTATTCTCATCATTGTCTTTGCCCTTTGTCAACAATGGACACTCCACTTTGATGTGTCCAAATTTCCTGCAATTATGGCAAATAAGTTCCTTATTAGAGCTAGAAGGAGTTTTCTAGACATAGAAGCGATACTTTTATTTACTATAACTTTTTTCCCCTTTGATTCTTCTTATTGCGTAGCCTCTTTCCATCACTTGAGGCATGATTCTTGAAAGGTTGCTCGCTTCCATATGTCATCTCCAAGGTCCTCCATATTTCTTGCACAGATAAGCAATGAGAAATAGAGCCAAATACATTTCTATTTAAGCCACAATATAAAATATTCATTGCTTGAGAATTTAGAACACATGATTTATTTTCATCTAAACTCCAATTATTTTTAGGCTTATGAATTTCAATATAACCATCTTCAATGAAATACCAAGTATCTAAATCCACAGATAAACTATAAACTTTCATCCTTGCCTTACAATAATCAAAATCATGTCTAGAAAATATGGGAAGCATATTAAAACCTTCAACGACATCATGTGAAATATGCATGGTTGTGTGTGCTTGTAATCCTACACACACACACACACACACACACACACACACACACACACACACACACACAGAGAGAGAGAGAGAGAGAGAGAGAGAGAGAGAGAGATATATATATATATATATATATATATATATATATATATATGAAAGGTTAGCATGTATATTTATTAATATGGCCCAAAAATGTAGAATTTGTTTGGGATGAGGAAGAGTAATTTATTATAGAGAGGGGTGGGCACAGGCGCCGTCACTTTTAAATAACTAATTTCCCCCTCTCATCCACCAAAAATTACATTAGCTTTAATGTGGAAAAATGAATGATACGAAACAGAAATGAAGATACAATTTATCCTGCATCTCTAAAATCCCAGTTCTCCATTGCATGTCTAGCATCCTGGTCATTCGGGTCTTGATCTCTAAGAATAATTCTGATATTCATATCTATGTCTTCAAATAATAAGGTCTTTGTCTTTTTAGTGCCATTGAAAATCCTCATGTTCCTTTCCTTCCAAATGTGCCAGACAATAGCTGCAAGAGTGGTTTTGGCAAGCAAGCAGATTGTACCCTTCCCATTAAAATGCGATAAAAAGTAGTTCCCCACTGCTGAGAGTTGTGGCTCCAAGGGGTCTGATACACCCAATTTGAGAAGACACCTGCTCAATATATACTTTGTGTAGTGGCATTCAAAAAATAAATGCCTATTATTTTCAGAATTCCCGTCTTCACATAGCACACAAGAAGTATCAGTGTTTAGACCCAATTTATCCAGTATATCCCTCGTTAGGAGCCTCCCGTGTAAAGCTCTAAGCAGAGTTAAGGACATTTTTGGCACATGATTTCTATACCAAACCAATTTGACATAAGGAAACGGAGTACCACGTAGCCGAGTACCTTCCCAAGCATCTCTAAATGAAAAAGACGAATCCGCTGAAGAGGTGGATGATGAACTTGATGTTGTTGTAGTCCAGGCTGTGTTGTTTCTGGTTGTTGAAGCCTCGGCCCCAGTGCATGTGCCTGTAGCTGCTCCGGCTGAAGTGTTTGGTGCCGAGGAACCCTCCACATTAATTGTTCCTATTGTAGTCCCAGCCGCAAGATTAGACGAAGTCCCGGCTGCAAAATCCGATGAAGTTCCGGCTGCAAAATCCGATGAAGTTCCGGCTGCAAAATCCGATGAAGTTCCAGCTGCAAAATCCGTTGAGGTACCGGCCGCATAATCTGCAGAAGTTTCAGCCGCAAAATTTGAACACGTACCTGTGGAAGTATAAGTTGTTGGTGTGCGTGCCCAAGGGGAAGTATGTGTATCAACAGAACTGTGCGTTGGAGCATTCAAATTGGAGATGGGAGTCCAAATCCATATGTCAAGCCATGGCATCAGCTTGATTGTTTGAAGTAGTGACTGGAATTGAAAAATCTCGGGGTCATCTTTCCAGTTGTTTCCGTCCCAGTAATCACATACCCGTTTTATGCTTGCCTCAGGGGGTACCTCATAAAGGTCACTAAGTGGACCACACGGTAACCAGTTGTCATGCCAAAATAATGTAGATGAGCCATCCTTTACGTGTCTCTTAATAAGTTTCTTAGAGTATTGTCTGCACTTCAACATAAACTTCCATGTACCGGAACAAGTTATCTTTCCTTTTTTCTCAAAGAAGTTGATAACTTCCTTATAATTGATTCGCATATAATTTGCCCACATACTCTTTGCCGATAGCATTCTCCATGTTAGAGAAACCCCAGCAGCCATATTTGTAATGCCCGGCGTAGCTACTGCACAAGTACTAGAGGGGGGTGAATAGTACTTTAAAATAATTAAGAGTATTATTCCTAATTATTGTGCAAACACAAACAACAATGCGGAATAACTACAAACAACAAGAAATAAACAACGCAAACAAACGATATAACGGGTTCGGATCCACCCAAGTCTACCCAACTTGTTCCTGGTGATCCTACGTCCCAAACACCCGGATCCCCCCCAGCTACTTGAGTTAGAAACCACTAACCCAAGCTTTGCACTATGAAATTCTTGTAGAAAACCTCTACAAGATCAAATCATACACAAATGACATGTGACTCCCACAACCAGGGATCACACACTTCTCTCACAACCGAGAGAACAACTTGCAATAACAAAGTAAATGAAACAATGAAATACTTACCAACAAAATCCTATGCCTTGCGTAAACTTACAATATTAGGGCAAGGAGGATTTTGAGGAAGACGAAGGCACCAAACCCTAGCTCCACCAAGATGGACAGCAATAGATGGCTAGTGTGGAGATGGTGACCTTGAATCAAGCTCTTGGCTTGAGAGGCTCACAATGAAGAAAATCTCTCTTGAGGAATTAGGGCTCAAGAAGTTGAGGGAGAGATTCTTGTGAGAAGAGAGAGCTTTGAAATAGAGTTGAATGGCTCCTCTTTGATTTCTCTAAACCTCTAGAATATCAGCCTTAATAGCCTTGAAGAAGCCCTTCAAGTATATATAGGATAGAGGATAGAGAAGAGCAAAATTCGTGCCATAAATGCTCCAACGGCTCTATTCTGAAGCAGCTTAATCGGTCTAAGAAGGATCACTGACCGATTAGTTTCTTAACTAGTCGGTCGGTGATTCTTCTTGGACCGACTAAGAGGATGACAGCCAAGAATATAGAATTCAGGTCGATAGAACTAGTCGGTCTAAGAAGACGTGCCAACCGACTAGTTTCACAACTAGTCGGTCGGTGAGTGTTCTTTGACCGACTAAGAGATGAAATACGATAGGCTGTCTACAAGGAGAACTTGTCGGTCTAAGAACAAATCCTAACCGATTAGTTTCTCAACTAGTCGGTCGATGATTGTTCTTTGACCGACTAACGATAAACAGTAGCTCAGGCTGTGAAAATGAAGATATAACTAGTCGGTCCACGAAGGTTTCCAAACCGACTAGTTTGACAACTAGTCGGTCGATGAACCTTCTTGGACCGACTAATTGGTCAATAGTGAATGAGCTGAAATGAGGTAGGATATCTAGTCGGTTCACGAAGGATTGCCGACCGACTAGATTGACATCTAGTCGGTTGGTTCTTCTTCTTGAACTAACTAAGATGCACTAGAAGACGCAAAATGAAGCGTAAGGCTTCGGGAAAGTTTCTATGGGCTTCTATGATAATCCTAGCTCTTATAATGTAAGACCTACTCAAGGCTTAACATTCTATACGATGAAGCTAGAAGACATTAAATTAAACATGACGAACCGTCTTCAAAGCTTCAATCCGAATCTCTTGACTTCAATGACAATGGCCAAAAATAAAAGCACGAGAGTCTAAGAATACGACCACGGTCTAAATGACACCAATGTAAAATACCAAATGTAAAATACCGAAGAAAATCAAAGCGTGCCAACGAGACCATAGTCGAAAATCGAAAAACGAAATCATCAAAACTCAAATCAATTGCACTTATTGAATTATGGAACATATTCTCCAATATCAACATTCTTATGTCTCCAATAGCAATAGCACTTATTGAATGATCACTAGTATTTGGGTCTAGGTATTCAACAAATGTCTCCGGCATCATACCTAGCCATCTAAGGCTACAAAGAGCTCGATCTAGTCTTGCCGCAATACGCCCCGAGCCTATCCTCCTGTTACTCCAACTCATTGATTTACCCACACTTTTTAGGTCAAGAAGGGAGCAAGAATCAAGGCAAGTATTCAACTCTTCTAATACATCCGTATTGATTTTCCTTCCACTTATCTTTTCCTTCGCATACCTGATGCAGTTGAAATCCCCTCCCACAAGCCATGCTTCTCCTCCTACTCTGTTTGCTTCCACTACTAAATGACACCATAGCTTGTGTTGTTCCGAACGCAAATTAGACCCATATATGCATGTAATATAAACTGCGAGGCCCCCGACATTCTTGCATTCTAGAGTAATATGCTGGTAAGAAATGGATATGACTGTAGCTCCCCAAACTGAGATATCATATCCAATAAGAATGCGCCCTCCCGAATGCAGGGAGAAATTATTCACCGTTTTCCAGTTCATGGGAAAACAAGATTTCCATTTATTATTGTCCTCTTTTAACTTAGTCTCAACTAATATAACCAGAGAAGGCTTTAACCTCCTCAATCTGTCACGAAGATCTCTCCTCCTTACGGGGCTATTGAGACCACGTGTATTCCATATAAATAGACTCATCAATTAACAGGGGGGTTTTGTTTACCATTAGCTCCTATACGCGAGCTCTTTCTTAATCCTCCTCCAGCTCCCGATTGGGTCATATATTGCTTATTGATATTCCCAGGCTTTCCATCCTTTCCTTTAACTTTCTGTAATTCCAGATTCCATTCTGGATCCTCATATGAAAGTGTTTCCGGAATGCTATCTATTTTGGGGTCAAAGTCATCATCAAGAGGAGTAGGCTGGACTGAGATTGGTTTTTTATTTCTTCCAATCTCCTCTTTCCGAGTACACCCTTGCATTCCCGAATCAGTTTGATCTAATCCATTTGCATTTCTCGTCTCGTCGAATGTCTCCTTCATTAATGCGTCTCCAGTCTCCCTACTAGGTAGAACACCAACATTACCACCCCCACTAGATGCCGATTCTTCCACTTCATTGCCGATTGTCCATCTGACGCTAATATCCCTCACAACCGAACCTGGCGCGATGCCACATGGAGAAGCATTGCCAAAGCCCTCTTCCGTCTCTGCCTGAAATTCACCCATAATAGCCTGAGTCAGTCTCTCCCCTGGACTGCCCGCACTTACCGTACCCATAACATTCTCTTCTGTCTCAGGAACCATCCTCTGCCCTGCAAGAGTAGCCTCTATACTGGAATCTGTTATCACCTCTCCTTTGCTCTCCAGACCCTTTTCAGTTTGCGACCCATCTCCTATCCATGCCCCTCTCATGGTCAATCATGTGATGCCACTTGTTTGATCAGCCTGAGTATTTGATGTCACTGTATCCTTGCCACAATTTTGAACTCCTGCCACCTCATTTGCTTCCAAAACCAATACCAACACATTAGCCTCTTGGGCTGTGTTCTTTCGTTTACTTATTATGGTTGATGTTCCTCCTTTGCGTGCATCTACTTCCACCTCACCTGTATCTAACGATGACCCATCCAACGCAGCTCGTATTATGCTAGCATCAACCTGGCACACTTCTTCCTCATTTTGGATTGAAGAGAGCTTTAGTAAATCTAGACACTGGATGTCTGCATGCCCAAAGCAAACGCAGTGGCTACATCTCGGTGGCTCACCCTCAAATTTAGTATCTATCATCATGATGACACCATCATCCATTTTTAGGCCCACCTTACTGGGCAGGGGGTTCTTAGCGTCTACCTCAACTAGACATCTAGCATAAGTTAACCTTTCTAGTTTCGCTGTTGCTCTGTCCAGACATATAGGTATACCAACAACCGAAGCAGCAATATTTAGTATGTCCAACGTCCACATGCCTAATGGCAAGCCATGAAATTGGACCCAGACGGGGACTGTTGCTAGAATGTCCCTATCATGACGGAGGGTTGAACTCCACCGTTGCAACACTGTCAGCCTCCCATCAAAAGCCAGGGCCCTCCCTTTAATATCCTTTCATACTCCTCCTCACATTCAAACCTAAAATAAAAGAAGCCATTTTCCCGACTGTATATCTGAACCCCCTTCTTTAGCTTCCATAGACGGTCCACCCAGGCACAAATTTGCCCGTAGTATGGCACATCGCCGAGGACATAACACTACTACAAAATGGACCTTTAACAGCGCTTAAATAAGGTCTTTAATAGCGCTTTACAAGCGCTGTCTATCTCGCCGCTGCTAAAGGGGGGGCTGGTTTTAATAGCGCTTTACAAGCGCTGTTAAAGGGGGCCTTTAACAGCGCTTGTTTGTGCAAGCGCTGTTAAAGGGGGGCCTTTAACAGCGCTTGTTTGTGCAAGCGCTGTTAAAGGGTGGCCTTTAACAGCGCTTGTTTGTGCAAGCGCTGTTAAAGGGTGGCCTTTAACAGCGCTTGTTTGTGCAAGCGCTGTTAAAGGCCCCCCTTTAACAGCGCTTGCACTAACAAGCGCTGTTAAAGACCCCCCCCCCCCCCCCCCCCCCCCCCCCCCCCCCCCCCCCCTTTACAGCGCTTGCACTAACAAGCGCTGTTAAAGGGGGGCCTTTAACAGCGCTTGCACTAAAGAAGCGCTGTTAAGGGTGGACCATTCACAGCGCTTGTACTAAACAAGCGCTGTCTATTGGGACCTTAGACAGCGCTTCTTTAGTACAAGCGCTGTTAAAGGTCCACTATAGACAGCGCTTGTTTAGCACTTGTATTAAACAAGCGCTGTTAAAGGTCCCAGATAGACAGCGCTTGTTTCAATTCATTTTATTGTTTCTCCCTACGTTTTATATTTAAATAGATCCATTTAATGTTCAAAATGCTTAAATAAACCACAAATAACATTAGCTTGGACAAACTGCGGTTTCCTTTCATTTTTCAATTTATGAAAACTAGTTTGATTAGCTTTTCAACAATATAATTGCCAGAAAGGTTGCATGCAAGAAATGATGCATATATCTACCACGAATACATCTACAGTCATCCGAAATTGTTGTTATAGCATAAAAATGAGGAATTAATCCTCTTTTATTTACACATACATCTCCGAAAATTTGTAAAATTCACCCCATCTCGGAAACATTCTTTCTAATCTAAAAACTGCATTCTGTGTGATATAACAAGAACATTATCATAGCTAGAAATCAAGAGTCGACTCCGACCCCATCAAGCCACATGACCACCTGGTCGATCGTCTGCTGGTGCCTTGGATCAGAACCGATGCAACTGTATGCGATCTCAAGAACCACCATGAGTTGCCTCTTGTTCGCCTTGGAAGCAAGATAATGACTTCCGCCGCTGTCAGGGTGGTTGACAACCATCGCCCTCCTGTAAGCCTCTCTAATCTTTTCTATTCCGGTCTGCTCCCTGAAACAACATCAAAATAAACATCAAAATAAACATAAGCAAATAAACCAAAACTTGACACCAATAAGGGGAAACAGTGCAGTTTATTGAAGTGTAATTGTACTCATGCTCCGTGTGCTAATTCTAATTGTGCAGCTCATTGGGTAGCAGATCACAAAGAAGTTTGACGTCCTCGCTTAACAAAGCTGGAATTTTAATCCCCAACATCTTCTCCTAGCATCCGAGTGCATCGGGGATCCAATCTCAGTTTCGCATCCGAGTGCATCGGGAATTTTAATCCCCAACACCAATAAGCTATATCATCTTTTTCAAAGGCCTCTTTACAACCCAAAATTTATTATCTAATTTCATATAAATTTAAATTTAAATTCAAGTTTCATGCATTCACACCGCCTCCAAAATCCAGCATGATAAAACATGCATACCTAATTCCAAGAATCAATGCAGCTTCCCTTCTTGTCATCTGCTGCTCAAATCCTCCAGGGTAAAATTTTCGTAATCGGGGAACAACAGGACGGGCTTTAAACGCTTGCCATGCCTGAATCATAAATCTACCGCCCAATGCAGCTACTGCAACTGAGAAGCCGGTAACAAGCGGACTCGCCTATGGTGCCATAGGCACACAAAAAAGGGGGAAAAGAAAAAAAGTATAAAAGAATCATCATATTCCAATTCATAATACATTAAAAGTGAAATTCATTCATGGTCTAGACTAACCACTGTAAATTAAGCCCATGTAAAATGTAAATAAAGCTAAGACATAACATGCATGATACACTAAATGTGCAACATTGGTTTCATCAGAATTACCCTCCAATGGGGAAGGCAGAATGAGAATCAAAATCTTTCATAGATATAATGCCAATTCTGATTAAGTCAAACAATGATAACTTAGCCTTGAATTTAGTGCTAAAGAATACGGGAACACTATCATATAACTAAAGTCAAAATCTCAGGTACGCAAACTAACAGGAAAAAGTTACAGTGTGCCATTTTTTTCCCCTTCCGTAACTTGTCAGATTTGTTGAACAGACATTTGGTAGACCAGATGGACTGATAACAAATTCGTCTCTGGCGTAAATGGCTGATGCTGGTGTTTCTCCCAGTTCTTAACAGTTTATCAAATCGGGCAGCACAAAATAAATGTAAGCTTATGTGAAGCTGGTTCACAGAAACCAGGTTCGGTTGGATTCAAAACTAATATTTGATTAGGTCAGAATCTCAGAATGGATCAGGGAGATGAGTTGGAGTAGTAAAAAACAAGCAAATATAACAAAATATGCAGTCAACACCTGCAGACTTAGCGGTGCTGACTGATATGTCAGTTTCAAACAAAAACAGGGAGTCATTCTCTAAAACAAATTCGTCTCTGGTGGAAATGGCTGATGCTGGTGTTTCTCCCAGTTCTTAACAGTTTTATCATATCGGGCATCACAAAATAAATGTAAGCTTATGTGAAGCTGGTTCACAGAAACCAGGTTCGGTTGGATTCAAAACTAATATTTGATTAGGTCAGAATCTCAGAATGGATCAGTGAGATGAGTTGGAGTTGTAAAAAAACAAGAAAATATACCAAAATATGCAGTCAACACCTGCAGACTTAGCGGTACTGACTGCTATGTCAGTTTCAAACAAAAACAGGGAGTCGTTCTCTAAAAGAATAAGAATGTCTCCTGTTTCAGCATAGGGTAGAAAGAAATTGTTTTCTTTTGTGTCATCGGACCCATCCTTGAACGTTAAACTAAGTATTTAAATGTTATTACTAGGAAAGATGCAATTTCTTGCTCCTGTTTACTTGAAACAATAAGCTCAAAGAAAGAATAGAATCTTTGATTCCCATCAACAGCCAGCCTGTAACATCATCAAACCATGAATGTACTCTACAACTATTGTCCCTTCTATTAACACAACCACAAATAGATATCTGATGAGCATGAGCATGATATTACTAGTGATAATCAGCAACATATTCTGACAGTAACCCTAACAAGATTGTTAAGGAAAAAGCTTAAACGTTATCTTATTGCAGATGGGGCCGTGTAACTATTATTCAAGTGATGCCTGACTCACTTGTAAAGGGGCAGGTTGGAAAATGGGAGGTCATAGGTTCAATACCATTCTACAGCCTTTGTTCAACAAAAAATATAAAAGGGAATTATATATTATGATAAACATTATACCAAATTACAGAACTAGTTAACTTTCAGTTAGCTCTAGAACCAGTAGGAAGCATAACATGCATAAAAGTAACATGTGGAAACGCCGTCTGTACGCCTTGTTTCTTTAAATTACGCATGACATACTCATTATAGTCTTTAAGAATTCTCATTAATATCTGATCTGGAAACGCCGTCTGTACTCCTTGTTTCTTTAAATTTTCCGATGGCTTTCACCTGTTTCCAAGACCAATCTAGGCAAGTAAGTGTATGGAAAGAGTTAAAACAAGAATATGAATAGTAGCCTACTTTCAGTGTCAAGAGGACAACTAACAAATTCATAAACGTCGTTACCAGCTCCACTTGCATCTGCATATCTACATGGGATAAACATGCAAACATGAGTAAGAACACTCCAGAGAAATTCAATTACAAAATTCGTATTAATTATTTAACCTAGAGAAAATAATATGGATGCTGGGGAGCCTCAAATAGAATAATATGGGAGCTGGTTATTCAACTAGCAATACATAAAAAGGGTAGCTGACGGTCCAACTATGGACAACTAATAGTCAACTGAACTCTTGATTAAACAGTTATATCCTGTCTTTACGTTTTACATAAGTTTGTAAACCTTCTACATTTACCTTGAATGATGAAGAAATTCACCATGTGAACCTGCATTCAACATAGAGGATTCATTATCCGAGCAGAACAGATCAAGATGAACATGTTCACTCTTATTTCACTTCTGAATTTAGCTATGAAAGATCAATGCACTTGTATAGCTTTAGAATGAACAAACACCATGCTGTCAATCTTATTTGTTATTGCGCAGTATGCCTTGTGGTCTCGCTGCATATATATTGTTATCTTCTTTTGTAGAGCTTTGCAGATACTTTTGGGTGATGAATCACAATCTGAATGTAGGCATCCAGTGTCAAGAAAGCATCCAGCACCTCACTTGTGCACTGCCTTGTGAAAATCTTGCAGGCTTCTCTGTACCTCCCTCTACAAAACTTCTCCTTGCCAACCTCCCTTTCGATCCTTGCCATCTCTTCTTCCACCACCCTGCCGAACAACTCTCGCGTCACCTTCACCCCGACCCTATCTCCGTCAAGATCAACCATGTACTTCAGCCACTGCCAGTACATCAAATGGTTTCCCTGGGAAGGGACACATATTCATTATGATGAATGAATAAGGGATGGCTTACAAACCGTGAGGGGAAAATGGTTTGTGTAATAAACAAATACCATAAATTGATGTTATGGTGACAGAAAAAAATCAGTTAGTATTACAATAACAAGTAAAAAGTGATAGTAAGTAAATTATGAGCAAATAAATGGATCATACATGATACTTGGCAACTACATGAATGGAATATTGATAAACAAAGGAACATAGAGAAAAGAGTTTAATAGGGAAAATGGGTTTAAAATATAAGCAACCTCCTCTGAGAAGCTGAGATGAAGGCATCTACTTTTGGTGCAGAAATTGAAGCGCATAACAAAAGGGTGCCTACACCAAATCCTGCTATCTTGCTAAATGTAATGTTATCCATTCTTTAATCTCCTGAGCTCTGCAACTCCCAATCACCTATAATTCATTTAGAGATCATCAGCAATCCCAAGTGTTGACCCCCAGAGACACGCAAATAGTCAACAGAACTCCGCAACTCGAGAATTTCCCTACCACACAGGGCTCCGTAATTAGTTCGATGCAATCCAAAAACAAAAATTAATGCTAACTGATCAATGTCAACCATTCAAAAAATGATATGAAGTGACATGGTAGGAAGGCATATCATTAATCCTCAGACCATAAAACGAGGATTGATATTAAGTTTTCAACATCATTCTTGCACACAAAAAATACAGACTGCACGCTAATCAGAAGGCATCTTGTTAATAATGACGACGTCAAAATGGCAATGTCATTCCATATTACATCATTAACTTGCCACACATGTTGCCACATTTACACAAACACGTTGGCTACATCCATTAAGAGAATTATACTTTTCTCTATAAATGCCAGTACCTAGGATGGAGGACACATATGTTGACATCCATTAAGAGAATTATGCCTATCACTAGGAATGTATTTAGTAAACCTCATGTGGAAGCACATCACAACTAAAAGACTAATGGAGTACCAATGCAATATCAAGAGTTGCTAACATGTCTTTGATCCAAGACTTATGTACAATCAGAATACTGCATTAAAAGCACAAAGAAGTTTGTTGTTCTAAAAGAGGTCATGAAAAGTATCAGTTGTAAATTTAAATTTAAATTGTGTACATAAGATAATCTACCTGATTCAAATCCTCAGGAGCTCTATTACTGGTAGCCACAAGGACCGTCCCATTACTTAACAATCTGCTAACAATACCAGACAAGGCCACAATAGAAAATACATCAACATTTTGCATATAAATTAGTATTTGCTCACTATGTGCAAATCAAGATCAAGGATTGAGATTTCTTACAAGAACAGCGACTGTTTTGGTGTCTGGGCTCCAAATCGCCTGCAAATTCTCACCCTCTCTCTGAATTGAATCCAAATCTCTCACATACATGCCTAATTGAACCTTGTGCTGATCTCATTTTCAGAACAAAAGGAGTAAACTAAATGTCAGGGCTTTGATTAAAAGAAATTATGATTAGGGCTAAGGGAGCATGCACCTGAGAGGAACTCCATAGCCCGAGCCAGGTAGGGGCAACGACGAGGAGGAGGTTGACGGTTTTGATAAAGAGTATCCGATCCGATAAGGAGGCAAGGCAGCTGTCGGGGTCTATGGGGATCACCTGCGGCCACCCGTAGGCCATGTACATCTTGGCGGATCCAGGCTGGCGGGTACGAGTAGCCGACAGATCAAAATGGAGGGAGGCCATTTAAAGGGGGTAGGGATCTGGGAAAGAGGACGGAGATGGACCCCCGACCGTCGCCACCGACGATCTCTTCAAGCTTCTGCCTGAATCGATCGGAGACGCCGCTGAGGAAGTAGAGCAGCGGTCGGAGACTAGGCCTGTGAGGAGGGGGAGGTCGAAGATGGCCGGGAGGAGGAGGGAGGAGGAGGAGGCCTGAGACGAGGGTTGGGAGGAGGGGGAGGCCTGAGACGAGGGTTGGGAATTTAATCTAGGGCTTCGGTTATACGAGAGGGTTACGCGGGTATCGCGAAATTGCGAACCGCTGAGTGTAAATGTATAATACCTTTAACAGCGCTTGTTTCAAACAAGCGCTGTTAAAGGGATGCCTTTAACAGCGCTTGCAGATACAAGCGCTGTTAAAGGGTGGCCTTTAACAGCGCTTGTTTATGAAAGCGCTGTTAAAGGCCCCCTTTAACAGCGCTTGTCTGTGCAAGCGCTGTTAAAGGGGGGCCTTTAACAGCGCTTGCACAGACAAGCACTGTTAAAGGGTGGCTTTTAACAGCGCTTCTTTCTACAAGCGCTGTGTATTATCTGTGCCTCTAATACACAGCGCTTGCAGAAAGAAGCGCTGTCTATTATCCGACCTTTAACAGCGCTTGTAGAAAGAAGCGCTGTCTATTCTCCGACCTTTAACAGCGCTTGCAAAAAGAAGCGCTGTCTATTATATGTGCCTCTAATTAACAGCGCTTATAATTGGCAAGCGCTATTAAAGGTGTGCTATTAAAGGTCCTTTTTGTGGTAGTGTAACCTACCAAAGTGTTCCTCCACAGCTCCGCCCCCCTTTCAAGCAAAGACCCCCGCACTCGCCCCAAGGTTGAACCATCTTCTTCAATAATGGGAGGAATATAAGACACACACACACACACACACACATATATCGCAGTGCACGTTGCAAAAAAAGCCCACGAACAATATACGGTGTGCGCGCGAAACCGAAAATGATTGAGAAAGTGTGGTGTGGGTGTGTGTCGGTATCGTCGGAGGGTAAAAGGTGTAAACATCCCAATGTCAATAATGTAAATAAGAGGGTATCAACGGGGGATAAATTCCAATGGCACACTTGTAAATAAAGGGATGGTAAGGGGCTAAAGGGTAAAGGGGGTTGATGTGACATTGCCACATGGGACAAAATCACATCAACATCCCTCTTTTGTAATATGTGTGTGTGTGTGTGTGTGTGTGTGTGTGTGTGTGTGTGTGTGTGTGTGTATAACTTGGCTCTGATACCACTTGTTAGGATCGAGAAGACACCATAGAGTGGGGGTGAATAGGGTGAATGCAGAATTAAAATTTTTTAGACTAGCAAGCACATGCAGTTATATGATTTACAGAAATAATCACAAGAAGTAAAAAGATATGTAGAAAATAGTAGACAACTAATCACAGATGACACCAAGATTTAGCTGGTTCGGTCAACCTTGACCTACTCCAACAACCCCCAAGATCTACTCTTTGATTAATCAGTTTCTCCACGCCTACAAGACACTATGAACGCGCAACTCCCTTTGCTCCATGCCCAATAGCTCTCTAGACTCGCAACTCCCTTTGCTAAATTAAACTAACCAAATAAGCTAGACCATGTCTCGATTATATCCCATGCATCGAGAATCTCCCAAACTACACCAAGTAGCTTGCACAAAAAGTTTGTAAAAATAAGATGTACAAAGATCGAAGCAATGAATCAATAATAGATTCAGAGTTTAGAAAAGCTCAGATTGAGTTGTTGCAATGTCTTCGTCCTTTTGCACGTACACAGCTTTCCAATGGCTCTGGCCGTTCGTCGTTTGGATGCTTGTGCAGAAAGTTGTCTCTGTCCCAAGTTTAACTGTTGTATCGTCTCTTTCTTTTGCTATGAAGAGCCCCCTAATTTTCTGGATCTGATCTGTGATTTATCTATCTCAGGTTATTTCTCAACTCGTTAGGGACGTACATGAGAAGACAGCTCGTCAATCGGACTTCTGGATCTCTTGGAATCGGCTAAATACCCTAGGTATACAATAAGAGTATATATAGAGCTAGGGTTGATGTCGGCTGCGGGTCGGATTCAATCAAAAACACTTCAAAATCTACTTAAAACTGAAACCCACATCCGTTGAACAATTGTGACCGTCAGATCAGCTCCTTAGATGCGGGATTTGATGTGGTGTCGCCACGTGTCCAAGAGATTTGCTCAAACTCAAAAAACATGCGTATTTCAGCCATATTTAAGTGTATTTTGAGCTCTAAAAAATTCTTTAAATCCTAAAAAAATCACCAAAATTCTCAGAGGCCATTCTTCACATTGTAGAATTTTCTCAGCTCTTTTATTCTATTTTATCTCAAATTCCTTTTATAAGAACTCCGTTTCTTCACGTATTTCACTCGTATACGTGACATTTCATGTTCAAAAAATATTCCTAAATTCACCATAAAATTCTTGAGAGTTCTTTGACATACTCTTCACTGTCTTGAAGAGTTTAAATTCAGTTCGTCGCTGTTTTATTTGACATCCCCTTACTAGTACTCAATTTTTCTTCGTATTCAAGGGTATTACTCCGTATTTCTTCGCTTAATCAACTCCATCATAAGTATTGTCTCCACTCATATTCCATAGTCTTCATAGCCATGTAATGACCTAAAATACACTTAACAAACACATTAAAACAGTTCACACAAATTTGTTATCATCAAACAAGAAATCATCGACAACGATGTTTCCAAAAACAACAACAACAACACACGCACACACACAGAGAGAGGGAGGGAGGGAGGGAGGGAGGGAGAGGGAGGGAGAGAGAGTAAACTGGGTTTAGTTACCCAAGAAAGAAATTTTCTCCTTGGGTAGTGTCAAACTCACACCCCTATTTTTTGCTTTGGTCTAAACAGTTCATTTTGATCTTCATGTTCTAAAACTTAGACCTCTCAATTTTTAATTGAATCCAATGAGTTTTGCTCGTTCATCCACCCGTCACAAGTTTAACGATTTCACTGTAACAGAACATTTTGTAACGGTTAGATGACCGATGAAAACCCCTGGGGTTCACTTAAAAATTGTTTGTTTGGAATTTTAGAATATGAAGAGCAAACTGAATGAATCCAGTCGTCAAAAGGGGGAGAAATTGGTTGCGTGAGATACCTCCGTTTGAAGTTATCTTATTGGGTAGCTGATACCCATATTGCTCATACACACACATATAGCATAATAGAAAGAAAAATACTTACATGCTCAGAGAACAAAATGATTTTTGGGTGGAATGGTTGGGGAAAAAGTAAATAAAATGCCCAAAATTCAATAAATGACTTTCCATTTTTGAGATTTACAAAAGTTTAGCTTGGGTTAAATGATGCAGATATAGATACGAATTTCATTATTCTACCAATAATTAACATGGATAATAAGATATAAGAACAACTACACAATAATTTTATAAAACAATAAATATTGGATCTCATTATTTTACCATTACAATGAATGATAAGATACAAGAAAACTACACAAGTACCTGTATCAACAGATAAGTTTTGAAGTTTTAGAAGATAAAATAAATAAGAGGGAGGGAGAGCTAGGATAATAACAATAATTATCTAGTTTGGAAGATAAATTTTGATGCTAAAAAATAGAGAAGAGATAAAAGAAGAGATAAGAGAGTATCTATTGGTATTGGAAAAATGAGGTTTTTGCCTATCTGTCCTTTAGATCATGTGTATTTTGATATTTGTCCCTTAAATCTAAGTATTTTCTTATAAGTCCCTTAAATACATATACTAAACCTTAAAAGTCCTTCTTGTCTCTATTTTGTCACAAACTTAACACAACTTCATTTTTGCTTTGTTTTTTGCATGATTTATGAATTTCTGCAGCATATGATTTATGGGTTGTAGCAAGCCATTGTATCATTATTGATTTTTTCCCATGAACCATCATTTTTGTATGAAAATTCTTCGTTATAATATTATCTCGGAGACTGTTGCCCTCTTCTTACAACAAGCACATGCTAGACAAGAGCCAAAAAATAAACAACTCTTATGCACTAGTAACATGGTTTAGGTTTAAAGTTTAGACACAAAAATTTCTTTTTCTCTAAATACTCATATCTAAGACATGTATTTGAGGGACTCACAAGAAAATACTCATATTTAAGAAACTATTAATGTATAAGACATGTATTTGAGAGACTTACAAGCAAATACTCATATTTGAGGGACTAGTATCAAAATACAGAAGATTTATGGGATGAATATCGAAACAAACCCTAAAAAGATATAAAATATTTTTCTTTGAGTTTGAAGAAGTAAATTAAGAGAGAAATCCAAACATTGCAAGATGAAACATGAATTTTTTAAGTGGATAACAAAAAATATTAGTTAAGCACCCAAATATTAAAAGAAAAATCTCAGAAGTTTTTTTTGATATGATTCCAAGATATGCAAAAGTGATAAAGTGAATCTTTTTTGGATCTTCAAACCATTGCTTGTTATAATAGTTTAGATTATTCATGGAGTTAGGCTAGGCTACCACATAGACATGCCATATGGATCATGTTGATCTTGTCAACAAAATTTAAAATTAGCAACACAAATTGGAAATATGTTCCATTTGTATTTAACCTGGCACATTCAAACCATCTATTGAACATTCAAATGCTTCTATACAAAAATTGGAGACAAAAAAGTTATGAAATTGATTATCATGTTGTTATTTGAGGCATGAATAACCACATCAAAATTATTAGAATTTTTATTAATAGATTATTTGAATGTGTTACAACAATCTAACAAACCGAATTTTGAGTTAGGTTGCAAGTTGTACAATTTGGTTATTTCCGCAGAGAGTATTCAAATATGTAGAGGCATATGTTTAGCTCAATAATAAATGGCTTAAGTGGCAAAATAAGAGTTTCGAGGTTAAAGAAAAGAGAATTGCTAAATACACCCCTACACATAGGGGTGTATGTTATGATTACATGCCAAACATGGAAAAATTTAAGAGATATAAATTGTGGAGTGTATATAGTCTTCATCAAAGAAAATTGACTTAGTTAGTACAACCAACATTACAACACCATTTTTCGGAAAAAAGTGACACAGACGGATAGTAACTTTCATTTTTCCCATAAGATGATAACAATTTTTGGATATTAGTCTAAATTTAGATTGTTTTTATCGAGGCCATCTGATTGGCATATGCAACACAGATTTTTAAGTTTTGTCTTGGCGCTCGGCCGTAACCGACTATCCAATTAGAGAAAGCTAGTTATCTACACCGAATATGATTCTCTTTAACGGGAAAAAAAGCTTCCAACGTTGACGGCATTAGCGAAACGGTTGAGATTCACGCCACCAAGAGATTACCGTCTTTTCCGGTCATCCGGTCGATCTTGGTGACGTGGTTCCTAGTTATTGTCGTGTGTGCAGTAACTATCCAATCGATTGTAGACATCTGACCACGAATTTGTTCGTTACAGACACCAACGCTGAATCTCCGTGAGATAAAAGGAGGCAATCAATGCAGAAGACGTGCCCAAAAGCACGCGTTGACCTAAATTAATTTTGTCGCTTAAGTATAATTTTCCAAGTTTAACCAGCCAAGCCACATGCACTTGTGAGCTCAAATTAGAAACCACACACACCCAACCTTCCCTCCTCCATCTAGGGGGAAAAAGGCATGGACAGGTAAACTTCCTCCCCAATCAAGCCACTCATTTCAACTATTTTTGAAGTGGTTTGCCTTTCTCATTAGTAGATGAGGTGATCTAAACTTGGACTATAAAAGAAAATTCCTATAAAAGGGGGGGCCCGGGCTCAACTCCAAACCCACTTGTTTGTGAAGATACTTATATTGTATGTGCGGATATTTCGGTATCTCTTTCTATCTGCAGCCGCGTTGAGGGGGGGAGAGAGAGAGTGATGTTTGGTGTGTGTTATTTAATAAAGGCTAGTTACACGAGAGACCGAGAGAGAGAGAGAGCAAAAACAAAGGACAGAAAAAATTAAATAAAAATTAGTGGGAGGAGTGTGAAAGAAGTGAGAAGGGGGGAGAGAGAGGGGAAAGCGTTGATCGGGTCCGCCCCGAGGCCACGGGCAGGGCCGAAAACTAAGGGGAGGAAAAGGAGGGAGCTGGCGACTCTCCTCCTCCATTTCTCTCTCTGCAATCGCAGAGCTGGATTCGGTAATCTCTCTCTCTCTCTCTCTCTCTCTCTCTCGCTATTCTCTCTGTCTTCCGCCTAATTCTAAGGATCTTCTACGAGCTACCTAGGGTTTTTCAATATTCGAATTTGAGCTCTCCCGTTACCCCTTTGTATACCCCCTTCATTCCTCATCAGAAGCTCGGTTTGATCTGAGCTGAAATGGAGCTGATCGCTTCTCGATTCCGGTTTTTCTGAGCTTTAGAGTGGGATTTCAGAGTTGAATTTCTTTTGCTGCCGATAAATTGAGCTATAATTTCGTTCAAAGTAGTTTTCTTTTTTCTCTCCTTGTGTGTGTGGTTTTTTTAATTTGATCTTTTTCCCCCCGTTGAGATCGAGGAGATTAGGGTTGTTGGCGTTGGGGCACGTGAGTGTTGGGCTTCTGGTTGATGCCAAGGTGGTGACTCTGTCCGCTTTGGGTTTTCAATTAAGGTGATTTTGTCTTTAGTTCTGTTAATGCTGAGCGCAAAAGTGTTCGGATTTATTTTGTCCTAATTGGGAGTGATAATAAATTTGGTTGGCTGGATTCGTCTTCTTTCTAAATCTGGGGGAGGTTCATGGGTTTTAATCTATTAGGTTTCCAGTTTTTAATTGGCAAGTAAGGGTGAGAGTTATTGTGAGTTGTGTTTCTGATAAAAGCAAGAAATCTGATGTAGAGATTGTGCTTAAACGGTGTTCATGCATGTACTTTCCTTAGATTTTGGTATTAGTTTTGATGACCCTGACTGAAGTAAAAATGGATCTTTCTCCAACTTCTAATTTGATCAAGTAATTATATGCTTTATGTGTGACCCAAAGTTGGTTTAATGTTTATTTTGATATTCCTCTAGGTTTAATTTTGATTGTTTTCCCACCCTGGAAGTAGAATAATCAGTGGTTTCTTTATTCCTGATTTTTAAACTGCAATTTATCATTTGTGTTTTTTTATTTTTAAGTTTGGTCCTTTAGGTTTCATTTGAGTAAAAAAAAGTCTTGTCTTTTTATCATTTGCTACCATTTGTTATTATTCTTAAAACTTTATGCCGTTTGGATTGGAAATACGCTTTTCTTAAAGCTTTTGGTATGTTGACTAGCTGTTATAAACCAATTCTTTGGGCAAAGTGAATGATTAATATCGATATGATTGTTACGATAACTTTTAATTTGTCGCTTTCGAAGGTCTTTAAATTTTCATTTTGTTTGTTTATTTTTTTGTATCTCTCCTCCTCCTCCTAACATGTATATGGAACTGTATGTGTATTGTTATATTGTCATTTCTTGAAAGAGGTGAGCCATTCACCCTAATATTGTTGTATGATTTGCAAGCCTGTTGTGGATGTCTATTGTGTTCTTTGGAAACAATTCTCTAGATTTATTTTCATAAGGACATTAAAGCAATCATTTGTTACACTTGCATAATTCATGCATATATTTCCTTTGGCATTTTCTTCTTCCTGGATATCTATTTGTTGTTTGCTAATTAGTTTCTGAATTCAATTCCTTTCCAATGCAGAACAGTGAGTGGACGCTCTGCTAGTGATTCTTGAAACTTATTATATCACTTGCAAAGTTCTCCTTAATTTTTTTGAAATTCATTTATGCTATCCGGTAGAAGATCTTTTTTTGAGGAATTTCTGGTAGAATTTCTTTTGGTTCCTTTTTTCTAGTAGTCTAAGAATGAATTTTAGTTATCATGTAAATACCCATTTTTATTTCATTAAATGTTTATATGCTCCATGAAGAAGTGGGTTGGGCATTTTTGATCACAAGTGAAATTACGATTAGTTTCTCCATTCACAATTGTTTAACTATCTTTTATGTGCATCAATATCACTTTTGGATCAATTGGTTGGGCACCGTTTTTTCAGAACATAAATTATAGTTTATAACTATATGGTCTTAAACCATCTTTATCTGCATCTACGTTGCTTCTGAAAACAATTAGTTGGGGACCATTTTATCAGAACTCAAATCATAATTTGTTACTCTATGTTCATGTTGGGTTCCTGCACAGGTTTTAGATTTTTCTTTATTTAATTAAGTTCTGGGACCTTCCTTTCTCAGTTTTCTTGTTTATTTATGTTTCCCATGTTATTTCTTCATATTTTTGACCCTTTAGTTTTTGTAAGAGGCAGCATGCTGCATTATTTTGTGCATTTGATTGTATTTTGGATAACCTTCTTTAAGATAATACAAAAAATTTGTTGCATGTAGTGTTATAAAGGTGTCAATATGTAAATATTGTTGTGAAACAGGCTCTAGGCCATGGGTCAGACCACAACTGAGAGTGACAAGAAGATGCTGCCAAAAGATCAAGTTGGTTCACCATCATTTGATGAAGGTAGCCCAGGAGGATCAATGATTGGTGGAGGTTCGGGCTTGAAGAAGGGACCTTGGACAGCTGCAGAAGATGCCATTTTGATCGAATATGTTAAAAAACACGGCGAGGGGAACTGGAATGCTGTACAGAAGCACTCAGGACTGTCTAGGTGTGGCAAGAGTTGTCGCTTGCGATGGGCTAATCATCTGAGGCCAAATTTGAGAAAGGGAGCCTTTTCAGCAGAGGAAGAGCAGCTGATAGTTGAACTCCATTCTAAAATGGGTAACAAATGGGCTCGGATGGCTGCACATGTAAGTCTACCCCATATCCTATAATTTTATATATGTTATTTTAGTGTTTGCAGTTAACATGCTTTTGTTGATCTAGACAAGTCATGAAAATTCTCTCTGTGTAAAAAGAAAATAGTGAAGTTTTATTTCAACTAAGTTTGATACTGTTTGGATAAAGAAAGAAATAAAATGTAATTTCTGTAGTATAGACATGCTTTATTCATCTATTTATTTACACATTTAAAAACTATTGTTTTTCATCCTAAGAGAAATGCTTCCAGGTCCAGAATCCAATGGAAAAATCTACATGTCATTGTGTATGACAATAAGAAGCTAATATTTCCAAGTTTTGGGTCCCATGGGGAGACAATTATTTGGGTATTTACTGGAGAAGTAAACAAAATTCATGTGACCGCATATTTCCTGTTAAGATCTTGGGTATAGTAATGACACTACCAGAGTGCTAATTAATGTATCAAAGAAATGATAATTAAGGTGAGGGAATTAATTTATTGATTATCGAAAAAATGAAAAATAATTTAGCTACTTAAGCTGTAAATTGTTGCAATGTCATTCAGACCTATGCATAAACGGTTTTAAGATACAACTTTATTTTTCAATAGTGGCAAATGATTATACTTTGATTTACTGGAATTATTTTTAATTAATTAAAAGGTGTATTCACATTAGTTGCATATTTCACATAAATATGAAATTTTAAAAATTTTATTTAACTGCAAATTTTTGACAGCTATTTACACTTTAGACACATGTGGGCCCCAACACCCATAGCTGTAATGGGCAAATTTTTTAGTCTCAACTAGTCAGACGACTCAGACCAGTGATTTAAATAGCGGTCGATATGTCGGTATCAGACCGGATTGGGTCTGATATCGATATATATGTCAAAAAACCCGATATAAGAGTTTATCGGCCGATACAAACGACATATTAGCCGGATATATATCTGGTCGATAAAGGCTGATACTATGCTTAGCGGGTTTCAAAATTTTTTTAAACGGGTTTGGATCGATTTGATCCAAACCCGTTTGATTATATCGCAATTACGCACCAGCTCATCCTCTCATTTGCATCAATCTGACGCTTATCTTACTCGTTTGCGTCGTCCATGGTAAAAGTCGATGAAATTAGGGTTTGATGGTCATTTTCTTTCAAAAGTTGACGAAAATTAGAGATAATTCAACGAAAAATGTAATTTTTTTAATTTTTCTTCTTACTTCTACATTTTTTTCATATATATTGGATATTTTTCATGATTTCTTCTTCTTCGTTCTTCTACGTGGATGATGTTGCTGTTGCTGCTTCTTTCTTGTCCTTCATTCTTCTTCATTCTTCTGTTCTTCCTCTTCTCTGCGGCTATTGTCACTTCTTCTTTTCCTCCGTGGCTCCTCTGTGGCTGCTGCCACTTCTTTTATGATGATTACATTTTTTCGATGTTGGGTTAAGAATTAAGAAATATTTTTCCGATGACGACATTGTTATGAGAAAAAATTGTTGGGTTGAGATATTATTTCGATGATGATATTGTTCTCAATTTTCTGAAAATAATATTGTTGGGTTGAGACTTGAGAAATATTATTTCGACGAAGACATTGTTCTAAGAAAATAATAAATATTGCGGGGTTGAAAATTATTATTTCGATGATGGCATTGTTTTGAGAAAATTGTGGGATGCACTTTCCTCTTGATCTGAGGTGTGAAGAGAAACTTCTCTTTTTTATGATTTCCGCTTATCGATCTTGGCCCGGAAAAGTGACCGACTAGGGCCCTCTTGATGAATGTGCATAGATAGATAACTTTACAATGAAATTGATTCCGATTAATTTTTTTAGTCAAGTCTTGGGCCATGCTATGAATCTATGATTATGTTATTGTCTTATTAGACTATTGGAGATATAACACTTGTATTGGTTGTGTTCATTCTCTTGGATAGTTGGACTATTGGATTATTAGATAATGGATATTATATCAGTTGTGGGTTGACATGGATATTATGCATACTGTCTCTTACAGGTTATCGCATAGGCCCGATTCTTGACTATATAGATTGACATGATGATATATGTCTTTGAGCTATACATAGAGACATCTCCTGAATCCCGAATATATGATATGTACTATGTAAATCTCACAATTTTTTACATTCACGAGTCATGAGGCTTACAGCATATGTTATGTTTTACGTTATTTAAATTTTTGTATCTTGCATTTTAATTTAATAATTTTCCAATGTTTGTGCTCTTTGATAATAGATAGCGAAAATGTCTTCGGAAGCGTCTATCAAGGCATCATCTGTCACAACAGGAACCAATTTTTGGGATCACGAGGAGAATATGAGACCTAATAAAAATGAAGTGTAAATTTTGTGATCATGTCCTGAGTGGCGATATTAGCCATTTCAAGACATCTTATAGGAAAGAGAGAATTCTTTGCATAAAAATTCTTGAGGAGATTTGGTTGAATGCAATTGATGTATTAAAAGTCACACAATCATAGAAAGAGGTCAATGAAGTTAAGATTCAAGCTCTTAGAGATGAAGTGGAAATTGGAGATGAAAAAGTTAAATTTGGATTCCTCACATGATACTAGTTATGATCCCAGAAGTCTAAAATTGAAAGAACCTATGGACAAGCATGTGACTGGTCAAGAAATAAGAAAGTGGAGCCGCTGGCGAAGGATAAAGGAAAAAGGGGTGCTACTACTCTTAATGAACATATGAAGACGGAAAGAGAAGATGCATGTGAGTGGATCACACGATATATTTTTGAGACAAAATCAACATTTTCTTTGTTGAATCACTCTTCTTTTAGGCAGATGTTACAAGTTGTTAGTAAATATGGATCGAATTTGAAAGGTACTACATCTTTTGAGATAGCTGAGAAGTATCTTCCTAAGGAAGTAGCTTCTAAGAAGGATATCAGTATCATATTAGATTGCTAATTTTCATATCAGATATCGGATATCGTGAAATACATCGGGATACATGTCAATATCGAGTTGCTCTTATCGGACTATATATAAATATATATACAATTATTATATCATAAACATACATGTTTGTTTATATTACCAAAATATCATCAATAAGATCACATAAAGTTACAATGCATTAAGTACCCATTATCAGTAACATACTATGTACTACTATAAGTCCACAAATTAACACAATATTAAAATTTAAAATGCTGCAAGAATAGAAAATGAATTAAAAGATTATTAGAAAGAGTGACTTATCCCACATTTTCTCAACATGCTTATTGTTCACTCGTCTTAGGACAAATGTTTCAGCATCTTCTGCCTGTGATGAAGAACTAGCATCTGAAGATGAATCTGAAATCCATGAACAGAACCTATTCCTCCTCGAGTATTTGCTTCCTCTTTCCCTTTGCTTTTGATGACAATGTGATGGCTTTTCCTTTCTTTGAAATCTTTAATCTTTTGCTAGCTCGTGGTGTCGGATCGGCCCCCATCACATCTTCAATTAACTGCCACGTCAACCTTTCTTGAGAGAAGACTTCATCATCAGCCTCATCATTTGATGCAACAGATGTATCAATTGATATTTGAAGAGCCACCACTCGGCCACCTTGTCCTTCGTCATGGAACGAGCAGATATGCTATATACTTCTGCTCGCAAATCTTTCTTTCAGTTGATTAAGTATTGAATTTGACATAGACTAAATCTTTCAATTTATCGATACTTAGTCTATTCCTTCATTTCATGTGAATCTGTTAATGAAAATAGGATAACCAATTATCCATCACGAGAAAAGAAATTATTTAAATTTTTATCATTTCAAAAAAACTTTAATTTCTTTTATAACTACTTGAGCTAGTGGTTAATCTCAAAATCCTCATTGTCATCTACAAATCATGAGCCGTGCCACCATGCAAAAACCACCAATTAATTAAAATAAAAAATCAAAATCAAAATTATTTTAGTTAGTTTAAACTTTAAAATATTAAAAATATACTATAATAGGAAATTAATCTTAGTTTCGTGGCTATACTTGGATCAAGTGAAGGATTTTTAGTTTTCATTTGTGCTGCGTCCCCTCAAAAGATCCGCTTCGATTTTAATACAAAGGCAGCTGGACGCTCATTTCGTCCTGCATCTCAGGATCACAGACATACATATGTCTATCCTGAACAACATTCTATGAATCCATATGCAAAACACCATCTTCATCATTAGCCTCTCGTCTTTGGTAATAAAATAACGTGTTCAACAAATATTCTGACATATGCAAATGAGTCTTTAGCTTATAATTCCATATTTTATCAATTAACAGAGAGATCAGCTTGAATTTTTCCCATTATGCTTCAAATTGAACGCGATCTCCTTCTTGCACATGTCAAAGTCCACATATAACCACCCCATTGATGGAGTGTTGCTATCTACCCTTTAAAGAATGTTGACGATTGGCTCAAAAATATTCAATACCAGTATAATGTTCTTCCAAAATGAATGGCTATTGAGGATGGTATATAGCTACAAAGTATTAGTTAATTGCGATAATATGTGAATCAAATAATAAATTAGATTAGATATTTGATTTTTATCCTTTTGCTTGAGCAGTTCTGGAGAACTTCAGCTCTCCCATTCAGTGAAATTGACAAAAGACTTCAATTTGGACTTCTTCTCTTCCAAGCTTTGCAATGATAAAAATGCGGTGGCAAAGTGAGTAACCCCGGACCTAATAAGATTATCCCCAATCTGTTCCATCATCGTATCAAGAATGATAGTTTGAGCATACATATAGATAGTACAACTTTAGCATCTAAAATAGCATATCAAATATGCTTGATTTTTCAATATCATGTAATAAGAGATTCAATGTGTGTGCAGCATAGGAAGTCCAGAAAATAGATGGATATCTAATAGCTAACAACTTCGATGCAACATATTGTTAGATGCATCGTCGATCACTATTTGCATGACAAATTGTTCTCTCAACTTTTCAATTGTTGCATTCACCAAATCATAGATATGCTTGCCATCATATATTATTAAATGCATTCTTTGAATCGTAGAATATTGTTCTTGTATAAGCATGAATGACAATGTTCATTATGCTCAAACGCCCTCAGATCAGTTTATTAATCTTTTAAAATAATATAACCATGCAGTCTACATGTCTCGAGAAAAGATTCCAACTTCTTAAAAGCTACTTCCTTAGGAAGATACTTCTCAACTATCTCGTAACATGTAAGCCCTTTCAAATTCAGTCCATATTTACACGCTGCTTGTAACATCTGGCCAAAAGAAGAGTGATCCACCATAGAATATGGTGATCTTGTTTGAAAAATACATCGTGCGTTTCACTCGCATGCATCTTCACTTTCCTTCTTCATATGTTCATTAAGAGTGGTTTGCACACCTTTTCCTTTATCCTTCCCCTGCGACTCCTACTTTCTTATTTCTTGAACATTCACATGCTTGTCAATAGGTCCTTTCACATGCTTGTCAATAGGTCTTTTGAACTTTAGACTTCTAGGATCATAACTAGTATCATGTGGGGAATCCACTTTAACTTCCTCATCTCTTATGACCACTTAATCTCTAAGAGCTTGAATCTTTACTTCATTGCCATCTTTCTATGATTGAGTGACTTTTAATGCCTCAATTGATTTCAACCTAATCTCCCCAAGAACTTTTATGCAAGGATCACAATTTTCTCTCTTTCCTATAAGATATGTCTTGAATCGACTAATACCGCAACTTAGGACATGATCACAAAACTTACCCTTCACTTTATTGGATTTCATCTTCTCCACATGATCCCAAAAAATTGTTCATGTTGTGACGAATGTTGCCTTGCTAAATGCTCCTGACGCGGTCCATATTTTTTCTATATGATTTTTTGAGAATTTCTCTCATATTTTTGATTTTTTTTCTTCATTCCTTTCTTTTCTTTTCTTTTCTTTTTTTCTTTATCATTTTGTTTTTCCTTTTGGCCCAACAGCATGGCCATCCTATTTCTTTCTTTTCCCTTTCTATTTTCTTTCATCCACCCAAGCAAAACCCATGGCCCATATAATTTTCCTTTATTATTTTTCATCAAAGCCCATCAAGCCACATCCTGTTGGCCCATAGCTCCAGTTGCCATTCCTCCGTTATTTCTTCCATTTTAATTCTCTTTAATACTTGAAGAAAGCCCAAACCCAATCATTAGCTCTCTGCCCAACTTCCCCTTTATTATTCTCTCTTTTCTTTTCATTTCCCTCTTAATTCTTTAACCCACAACCCAACATTAAGAGCCCAAATCCATCTCTTTATTGACCAGTCTCTCTCCCCCACACTCTTTCGATCAGGAGGAACGAACCGAGCCGCCGTCGCTCTCCCTTTCAACAGAAACCCTAACTTTGAAAGATCGACTTCGATTCGAATTCCTCTCTAATCAGGGTTCCTCCTCGCTCACGATGTCCTCTACTCTTCTCTATTTTAGCATGTTAAATTCTAGGGGTTTTAGCATGCAGAAGTCTTCCTCTTCTTCCTTAAAATTTCTTTTAATTTTGATTGCTTCGATCGTGGGGTTTTCGAAGATTTCCTAAACTCGAGTGGAATTCCTAGCTTTTGATTGATGATCGGTAGATTCTTTATTCAAGAATTTCGGTTTATGTTTTTAGTTTTTGTTTAATTTTCTAGAAATTTTTCGAGTTCAGAAATTGTTGGGAAGATGATTCTTAATTGCCTAGGGATTTTTTCCTCTGATGACTAGTTCGGCACTCTATTGCTAGGGCTCTGGCGACCCGCGCTGTTGTTTAGTGCTCCCTTGTTTGTTTATTTGTTTTAATTAACCACTCCTTGGTTGCGGTTAGCCGCTGGGATGGACGGTCTCGGTCGTGGGTTGGTTGGTTAGTTGGTCGGTTTTCTCTTTGTCGGCTGATTGTGGGTTGCCGTCTCAGTCCATGGGCTTCACATGGTGACCTGTGGTTCTGTCTTTGAGTTGTTGACCTGTTGCGATGTCCCTGAGTTGCCGACTTGTTGAGACCTGTCCTGTTTGTTGCCGACCTGTTTAGACTGTGTGCTGGGTTGCTTTGTCTTGTTGCTGGGTTTCCACAGCCTGCCCTGTGGTTTTCTTAGGCTGGTTTTATTTGGGGCTTGGCTGTACTTCTATAGACTGTTGGGCTTTTCCTGCGGGCTTAGTGGGATTGTTCCTTGGGGCATGATAACAATGTCCCGTGTGGTTCTTCCATTGGGCTTGACGATTTGATCTTCGGCGTCTTGTTGAGTTCTTTGCTGGGTTGACTACATTATCTCGGGCATGTCCTGACCGCGACTTTATTGTTGGGCTGACTACATTATCTCGCGCATGTTCTAACCGTGACCCACATGTTGCTCTAAGGGCTTTATTTGGGCTTTTGTTTATGTTAGAGGGCTGCACTTTATTGTTTTAGTGATTTCAATGTTATGGGGTTATTGTTGGGTTTGGTGCACGTAATCGTTTGGTCTAAGCAACCCCCCTAGACAGGTGGACTACAATCCATTAGGGTGCCGAAGATTGTGAATCTGATCCCATATGTTGTATATCTTTTCTTTCATTTTATAAAATATTTTAATTTCAGTTTCAAATCAATATTCCAGATTTAAGTGTTGTGCAGCATAATACCGAAATAACTGTCTTTATGTCTTGACACTGATACTTGACACATGCCATGCTACAACTGTTGATAACCATACTGGAACACTGAACTTTTGCATAGAACCTCTAGCCGTGTAATTTAGGTGATTAGAACATGTACACCTACTGACAATCTTAGATGATACCTACATTGACAACTTATGATATGAACTTAGAGAACTCCTAGATGAATAGAACTGTCACTGTACTCTGACATGACATCTGAAATAGAACTAGAAAGTGGACAACCTTATGCTTGATACTGTAACTGTATAGCTACATGTAAATACTTTAATGTTTCCTTACGTCATTTTTGTTACTGGATGACATGCTCTTGTTACATAGATTGCACATCACATGTACATATTTTAATAATTGCTGCTTATAATCATGAACATGAAACTATTACATAGTCATTTCCTGGCAATAAGTATGGAATATTGTACATTGGAATGCATGCTATTAATGTTATACATGCATTGCTATTGTTTATTGAATATTATGAACATTGTGTCTGATCATTGAATGATGTATACTGATTGCAAGTTCTTGATTTTGTGATCGACCATGTTGGGAGCTTAGTGCTACATGAGGACAAAGTGTCACCGTACACCGGGGGTTACCTCTTGAACCCATGTGAGCCACAGTTAGAAACCATTCTTCATGACAATACCTAAAAGGCTAAAACCATTACAATGTCTTACACAATAATAGTCATAACATAAACACATGAAATGAAAACAGTACAACTGTCACAGTATCTTGACACTGCACTTGACTCACGGGTAGGGGTGGCAAAATAGACCCGGCCCGACATGAACCCGGCCTCTTGGGCCGGGTATGGTTAGGGGCCAATCCGGGTCGGATCGAATTCGGGTCAACCCGACCGACCCGGATAAAAATCCGGGTCGGGTACGGGTTTGACCACTCGACCCGTTTGACCCAAATTTGACCCGTTTATATATTATAAATATATATTAAATGTAATACAAAGCTTGCATGGTAGCATCGGTGGAGCTCTTGGTTAGTGCTTCTTGTTGCATCTCAAGTGGTTGTGGGTTCGAATCCTGGAAATCCCAATCTCCTCATTATATTATAAGCTTTCAATTTCAAATAATAATATTTAAAAGAAATATATTAAAGCACGATTAACTTAACTCCAACAACTATCGTAGCACACTTGGTTTGGGGCGTTGTCATGTTTCCTTGAGGTTCCGGGATCAATCCCCATTAGTTGCACCCGGTAATTAGTGTTTTTTGCAAAATAATTTCCCTCTTTTCACCCCGAACCCGACCCGAACCCGACCCGCAAAACAAACCGGGTTGGGTACGGGTTATCCGGGTTGCACCTGGGTTAGGTACGGGTTTCCGAACCTTGACACAGATATGATCCGGGTCGGGTTCGGGTTTACCCCTATTCGGGTCGGGTCAAATCTGACCCGACCCGACCCGACCCGTTTGCCACCCATTCTCACGAGTTTGTGAGAACTCATCTTAAAGAGTGCGGGAACGATTGGAGCCATGCTTTCGGCTCGTATCTGGGAAGATTTTCATTTTGTCTCTTAATCAATGGATCTTAATCAATGGATCCTGAGTCCTCTTCCTGTCTTTTTGTTCTTGGATCCGGTCCGGGTTGCACCATGCGATACAAGGTGACTTCACGTTGCATATCATGCTCTCCAATATGAGTCACTAGTATATGACAACACAGTCTAGTATTTAAATAGTACTTGTAGGATAGACTATCTCTTGTTTGGTCTATTGTTACAGTTTTGTGTTGACTTGTTTGGATGATCACGTTAATATTAAAATGTCTTGTTTGCTTCTTAGTGAGGTTTACTTATCAATCATCATTGTCTTTCTGTTATTAAATAATGTTCATGTCATGCATGCTTGTTCTCTAGTATTGTCGTACTTTACTTTTCCTTTAACTATCCATAGCATGTTGCACTTGTTTAGTGGTTTACTTTACTTGCATGTCACTTGACCATAATTTTCGCTCCTGTTTAGTGGTTTTGCACTATTGTTAC
This sequence comes from Scilla litardierei, assembly GCA_030789695.1. Classification (NCBI taxonomy): domain Eukaryota; kingdom Viridiplantae; phylum Streptophyta; class Magnoliopsida; order Asparagales; family Asparagaceae; genus Scilla; species Scilla litardierei. The sequence goes on along the minus strand of CM061137.1, from coordinate 43,912,875 downwards.
TATTTTTGTTGTGTGCATAACTGAAAGACTGGATATTAATATAATTTACTATCTAACCCAATCATACATCTCTCAGGTGTTGAACATGTTTTTCTATATAGGTTTAGAGTTCTAGAAATTTTGCTTCTCTTCCTTTGAATCATGTACAGAGATTTTGAGGTTATGTTTTCGGTATATTTTTATTTTGTCTATTCTGTTTTCATTGGTAACTAGCATGACTTGCAGATTCTTGAAAAAGGAATGAACCACAGAAACTAGGGCGTTACAGCCCTCGAAGACATTTTCGATATCTATTATCAAAGAGCACAAACATTGAAAAATTATTAAATTAAAATGCAAGATATAAAATAAAAAAAATAGGAATATAATATATGTCGTGAGATTTATGACTAGTGAATGTAAAAAATTGTGGGATTTACATGGTATATATCTTATATTCAAGAATCAAAAGACATCTCTATGTGTAGCCCAATGACAATATTATCGTGTCAATCTATATCGTCAAGAATCGAGCCTATGCGGTAACCTGTAAGGCACAATATCCATAATCGTCATGTCGACCCACAACTGATATAATATCCATTATTCAATTAATCCAGCAATCCAACTATCTAAGTGAATGAACCCAACCAAGTGTTATATCTCCAATAGTCCAATAAGACAATAACATAATCTTAGATTCATAGCATGTTCTAAAAAAATTGTGAGATGTACTTTATGTGTACATTGATGATTTCAATTAATCTTTGTAGTTACCCATTAATGCTTAGCGCCTTCAAACCCTTCACCATATTTTCTATTAAATTTCAATCATATGATGCCATTTTTGCTCATTGTTTCATTAAAAGTAAAACTTGAAAGTTGTGAAACTTTCTTTTTTTCCCATAGGCGCAAGAGAATATTTTGATGGAGAAGTTGAGTGCAATGTCTGAATTGGAGGCTGCAAATGGGTGTGAAGTCCATTTTTTTGTGATATCATTGGCAACATCAACTTAGCATGGTGATCTCCAGTTTAAAATGTGAATGTGAGAGAATTTGTAAATGGGAGGATGAGAAAGGAAGGGGTTGTTTGAAAGAATCAAAATCATAGAGGAAAAAGCTATAGAATTTTGGTTTAAAAGTACGTTTGGATTGGGTCCCGCAACGGTGGGGGCCAGACGAGCCAGCCAGCTTGGACCTACTATGTGTGGGCTTTTCGCATCCTCAACAATTGACTACACGGATCCTAACTTAGGAGGTCAGCTTGGCCCACAGTAGCACTCTGCTAGGCCCGAGGTCGGCTCATTCAGCTGCCACACTCAACAAGGACGACCTCCATGAGGTCAGCTCCTTCAGACGACATGCTCAACAAGGACGACCTCCACGAGGTCGGCTCCTTTAGCATCCATGCCCTATAAGGACGGCCTTAGCGATGGACACCCTAGGTCGGTCCCTTAGCGGCAACCTCTGGAGGGCTGCTTGTCTTACGAGGTCAGTCGCCATAACTATCCCGTAAACTTGGGCGACTCACTCTAGCGATCGTCTGAGTCTCCCTGAGCCGTTACGCGAGAGTCAATTGCAATTACTCGCCTGCAGAATCATATGCTTGATCTGTGGAGTTAGTTACGTGCATGATATCCGGTGTCGCCATAACTCCCCCTAACATGACGTAATTGACCCACATCTCTAAAAAAAATGTCACAATGACATCATCCAAAGTATGCAATTCATAACGCTCAACTACACCCACATCTCTAACATGACGTAATTGGCACACATATCTAAATGGCACAATGGCCTCATCCAAGGTATGCAATTCATAACGCTAGACTACACTAGCAAACTGACCCCCTATTGTTGGAATTGACTTACGCATCGGAGCTGAATTGGAGGGCCATCCCATTCGTTTCCTCTGACTTTCTTCCTATTTGTTTCAAGCATCGGTGACTCGTCTCAAAAGATGTGAGCGCTACTCCCAAGTATATGAGATCGAACAAGTAAATCTGGAGAGTCAGGTATCGTATCCACGGGACAGTTGACATGCAATGCCAAAAGATCAATTTATAAAGAGCAATAAAACGACGAAAAGCTACCACCTTTCGAAGGCGAGAAAATCGTGACGGGTTTTGTGTAAGCGAAAAGTAGTCCTAAAACAATTACGGAGAAGTCGATAAGAAACCAATGAGAGGGGCATGTGTCGGTTGTGATTTCGTTAGGGTGTTTGCAATCGCTGATTATTGATGTCCTTTCTAGAACTCTAACGTTTCATCCCGCAAAGGTATAAGAGTGTCGGAAAATATAATGATAAAGTTCAATAAAAAGTGCCATAAGTAATCAAGTAAATTATTAGCTTCATGAAGAATTTAAGCTTATGTGCATGCAAGGGTCACGACAATGTCCGCAAGGATCACACCACGATTAAGTTCGCAAAGATCATATTCGATCCAAGTACGCCAACAACGATCATACTCGAATAATTTGTAGAAACTAATAAAATACTCGATATAACATGAGAAATAGGGCAAAAAGACATAAAACCCGATATTACATAACCCCAACTACATCACAACCAACATATATGAGAATTAGCCAAGCATGGAGAGAAACATCAATATTCATGGTCAAATACATCATCTAATACTCAAAATACAAGGCAAATACTCAAAATACAAAGCAAAAGTTTAAGATTTTTATCACCAAAGCTCCTCAAATAGCCTTTAGATCTCCTTCAGAAATAGCCCTCTGCCCCTGCTCCAAAGCCCCAGTAAGTTACGCACGGATACCCTCTGGATACCCTCTGGATTCCCTCTGGATCCTCCAAAATATACCCAAAATATGCCTTCAAAAATGCCAAATACGCTTTGAATACCCCCATTTAAATAGATTGCGGGTTGGAGTCAGTGACGGATTTGAAATCTGCTGAAATCCGCGTAATCTTCACATCTGCAACCCGCGTCATCTCTGAATTGTTGGATGAAGGCGGGATGCATTTCTGGGATGCCACTTGTACACGCTCCACTCCGAAGAATCCGTTTAAATCGATCGCATCCAAGTCTGCATCGGACTCTTCCTCAGCCGTTGATCGCATGCGCGATCTGACCACGTTGCACCATGTGGCCGCAAGAAGCCGCGTTCTACGCCCGCTTCCCGCTAGAATCCGAATTCGTGTTGAGCTACGTCTTGATCGTTGGATCATTAAGCAACGGTGTAAATAACGCCGTGTTGCCCGCTGTCGCATCCGTAGGATAATAGCAGGAAAACACAGATGGCAGCCACGTGTCCCGACGCTGAGCGGGGTGCGTATTTTCTCTATATTTTCGCCGTATTTCTGCATTTAAATGGTATTTTGCCTTCAAAAATTCATAGAAATAGCACAGATCTCAGAAAAATATGGAAAAATAGTCGACGGAATCGTAACATTAAGATCTTCACATAGAAATTATGAGAAGACAAAAATACTCCATAAAATGTCATTTTGTGCATAAATCAATAGATTGCAACGATAATTATGAATATTCTAAATACGCTTGTATTAGAGGCCAAATACACATCAAATATGCACAAAATGATACTAAATGAGAGGTTAAATATGTAATGTTTACCTTGAATCACTCGCCCCGGTAAAACCATGTTTGGGTCCTATGTTGCAAAGATTCCCGCATCAACAGCTGGTGCAAGATCCTTGTATCAATAGTTGGCAGTAGAGGAAGGACATTGTGACAACTTCTGTTACATAGGCTCTCTAAACACAGCATCCGCTCCAATAACTCTTCGACACCTTTCTGGCATCATCCTTTCCGATGGCGAAAGGCAAAAAGATCGTGGGTGTTGAGCCCAGCTGCGCATCCGAAATCCTTACCACCGATGTGATGTGAATAATCGTAAATCGATTCACAATTTAATGTGGAAAATTAAAAGAGGAAAAATATTTATATTTTGCTTGATTGAAGAACAAAAGATAACAAGATAATGATCTTATTAGAGACAAGATCGATCTCCCCACTTTGGATGAACGGACCAAAGTTTAAGCACCTTCAAATGACGCTTGAGAGTTTTCTCACAATTCAAGCATGCTCAATAAGATGACGGCTAGACCTAATATAAAGAAAGATGAGGTATTTTGGTAAAAGACCAAAATACCCTCCCACTAAGAAAAAGGCCTAAACCGCGCTCCCGCGTCTCCTGCAACGTGCGTAAGTGATGACGCCTCTGCTGCCACGTGCTCCATCGGCTGAGGGGGATGCGATGCTAGGTGCGCTCGCATCAATACCCCCCCTAAAAGAGCCACCTTGTCCTCAAGGTGGAAATCCGGATATTGCGCCTGGACCACATCATAATCCTCCCAAGTAGCGTCGCAGTCTGGTAGCCCTGCTCGCACCTCTCTCCACCGTCCCGTTCCCTGGCGAACCGCTCTCACCTCTAAAGGCTCCAACACCTCCATGTCCTCCGTAAGTGTAGTGGGAAGAGTGGATGAAACAGCATGGTCTCCAATCGCCCTCCTCAACTGCGACACGTGGAACACAGGGTGAATCGTCGAAGTGGCCGGCAGCCTCAACCGGTACGCCACCTGTTCGACCGTGGCCTCCACCTGATATGGACCGAAGTAATGAGCCGCCAGCTTCTCGTTCGGCCTCCTCACCATTGACCTCTGCCTGTAGGGACGTAGCTTGAGATAGACCTTATCTCCCACCTGGAAGCTAACGTCCCGTCGATGTCCGTCCGCCTGAGCCTTCATCACCTGCTGAGCCCGCAACAGGTGCTTCCACAGCTCCTCCAACAGCCCATCCCTCTCCTCCATGTACGTCTCCACTCGCGACACAGGAGTCTGGCTGTTCCCAAAGCGCACCAAGGGTGGAGGGTCACGTCCGTACAACACTCTGAAAGGAGTCGTCCTTGCCCTCGAATGGTACGAGGTATTGTACCAATACTCCGCCCACGCCAACCACCTGTATCACTGCCTAGGTGTCTGAAGCAAAGCACCGCAAGTACGTCTCCACGCTGCGGTTGACAACCTCCGTCTGACCGTCGGTCTGAGGGTGGTAAGCGGTACTCCTCTTCAGGACCGTACCCTGTACCCTAAACAGCTCCCTCCAAAAGATGCTCATGAATACCTTGTCCCTGTCGGACACGATGGACGCCGGTACCCCATGCAGCCGTATCACCTCCTTCATGAACGTCGCTGCTACTGATACGGCTGTGTAAGGATGCTTCAAGGGAATGAAGTGGGCATACTTACTCAACATATCTACCACCACCATGATCACCGTGTACCCCTCTGAACGTGGTAGCCCGTCGATGAAATCCATGGTGATATCCTCCCACACCCTCTCCGGTAGTGCCAGCGGCTGTAGCAGCCCCGTTGGAGCCAACGCCATGTACTTGTGACGCTGACAGACGTCACAAGCTGCAACTAAGCGTGCAATCCCCCTCTGCATCCCTGGCCAGTATACCTCTCTGGCCATCCTCTGATAGGTTTGCTGCACCGCCGAGTGACCCCCCGTCACAGAGCTATGGAACTCCTGGAACAAAACGGGTATGAAGACAGAGGTCCTCGGTAACACTAACCTCCTCTGGTACAGTAGTCGGCGCCCCTCCAACGAATATCCTGCTGGCCCGTTCGCCCCACTCTGTAACAGCCCGCGGATCTGCTGCAACTCCACATCACCCTTCGCCTCCTGCAACATGGGCTCCCAGTCCAGCCACATGGGCCGTGACAATGCCCTCAAGTCCACACACTCCCGTCGAGACAAGGCATCCTCATCCTTGTTCTCCAACCCGGGCCGGTACTCTATCTCGAAGCGGTATCCTACCAGCTTGGATAACCAACGCTAGTGCTCCTCCGTGACTAGCCGCTGCTCGAGAAGGTATTTGAGGCTCACTGGTCCGTCCGGACCACGAACTCCCGACCCACCAGATAGGGTCTCTACTTCAGTACTGCCAACACTATGGCCATCAACTCCCGCTCATAGACCGATTTCAGACGTGCCCTAGCTGATAGCACCGGGCTGAAATAGGCTATGGGCCTCCCCTCCTGCATGAGCCCCGCTCCCAAACCATACCTCGATGCGTCAGTCTCCACCACGAAAGCCTTGCCAAAGTCTGGCAAGGTAAGCACTGGCGCCATCGTCATCGCCACCTTTAATGCCTTGGTGGCCTCCTCCCCCCCAGTGGAACCCATCCTTCAACTGCTCTGTGAGGGGCCACGCTATAGTGCTGTACCCTTTGACGAACTTCCTGTAGTAGCCTATCAGCCCCAAGAAGCCTCGCAGTGCCCGTAGAGTAGTAGGCACCGTCCAATCCAGCATGGCTGCTATCTTCGATCTGTCGGCCGCCGCCCCCTCTGCTGACACCACGTGCCCCAGGTACTCAACTCTCGCCTGACCGAAGCTGCACTTCTTTTGGTTGGCATATAGCTGATGCGCAATCAGCTCCCTGAACACCACCTCCAAGTGGTCAATGTGCTCTCCCATGCTCCAACTGTAGATGAGGATGTCGTCGAAGAAGACTAGGATGAACCTCCGCAAGTAAGGCTGGAAGACCTTGTTCATCAAGGCCTGGAATGTCGAAGGGGCGTTGGTCAAGCCGAAAGGCATGACCAGGAACTCGTAATGTCCCTCATGGGTGCGGAAGGCGGTTTTCGGCACGTCCTCTGGTCGCATCAAGATCTGGTGGTATCCCGCCTTCAGGTCGATCTTCGAAAAGATCGCCGCCCCATACAGCTCGTCAAGCAGCTCGTCGATTACCGGAATAGGAAACTTGTCGGCGACAGTCTCCTTATTGAGAGCCCGATAATCGACGCAGAATCTCCAACTACCGTCCTTCACCAGTAGTACTGGAGAAGAAAAAGGACACACTTGGCTGGACCACTCCAGCCTGCAGCATCTCCCGCACCATCCTCTCTATCTCATCCTTCTGCACGTGCGGTATCTGTAAGGGCGCACGCTCACCGGTGCTACCCCATCACGCAGTATTATCGCGTGCTCATGCCCCCTCGCCGGAGGTAGCCCTTGCGGGCTCTGGAAGACCTCCTGGTACTACTCCAACACCGAATCCACCTCCTCTGGAGTCGCCTCCTGCTCCTCCACTGACAACCCCGGGCACTCCACCAAAAACCCCTCTCCCTCATCCTGCAACGCTCGCGTAATGGCCTTGAAGGCCACTACTGAGAAGCAGAGGGTCGGGTCCCCTGTCAACACCAGTCTTGCCCCCCCTCCTGGAACTGCATCCGTAGAAGCTTCCAGTTCACCTTCATCTCCCCGAGCTTCTTCAGCCACTGCACTCCCAATATGATATCCACGTTGCCCAACTCCAGCGGCAAGAAGTCCTCCACTATCTGAAGCCCCTGTAGTGTGAAAAACACCCCCTTGCAGAGCCCCTTACTCTCCTCCATCTTCCATGTGCCCAGCAACACAGTGAACTTCTCCATCGTCCTCAACTCTAGGCCGTGACGCTTACCAACCTCCTCGAGATGAAGTTGTGGGTCGCCCCACTGTCAATCAGCACCGTCACCGTCTGATCCCCCAGTGTCCCTGCCAACTTCATGGTATGGTTCGGAGTGAACCCCACCACGGAGTTCAGCGACACCTCTGCAAAGTCCATGTGCACATGCTCCTCCTCAGGGTACTCCTCGTCGGGCACGATCACGTTCTGCAGCAACTTGCTCGCACATCGATGACCGGAGGTGAACATCTCGTCACACCTGAAACATAGGCCCGTCGCTCGCCGTGCCTTTATATCAACCTCCGTCATGCGCCTCCCAGGTACGGCTGTGCAGACCTCCACTGCAGCTGGTCTAGGTGGTACTGGTGCTGGTGCCCCTGTAGCTGGTCTAGGTGGTGCTGGTGCTGCCTGGTTGCGCTGGCCCTGCGCCCCCAAGTCCCCCTAATGCGTCTCTCCTTCGGCTGCTTCTCCTCCGCCTTGTGAGCTAGGCGACGGACATCCTCCAAGCACAGAGGGCTCTGCATCTGTAGCTCTGCCCGTATAGAGGGCTTAAGCCCCCTCATAAACAGACATGTCTACATCTCATCTGTCACCACCCTCACCCTACTGGACAACAGTTCGAACTTCTCCACGAAGTCCCGCACTGTTCCCTCCTGTCTCAGGGCTGACAGCTGCTCGTAGAAATCCCCCGCCGATGTATCCTGAAATCTATCCAGGATGTATGCTGTAAGTTCCTCCCAGCTGCGGAATGGGGTCCTCGCTGCCCTCCAACGGTACCACGCCAGGGCCTTGCCCTCGAAGTAGTCCCAATGCCCGCAACACCTCTGCCTCAGACAACCCCATCGCCTGGAAGTAGCGTTCTGCCCCGAAGATCCAACCGTCTGGGTCCGTACCCTCAAACGTTGGCATCTTCAGCTTCTGCAGACGCCGATCGGCATTGATATCTCCCAACTATCCTACATCTCCTCCATATCCCCCACCTCTGTCACCCCCTCTCCTGTAGCCCTCCGGTGGCTCCCCGTCACCCCCTCCGTATGGCCCCTCAGGCCACAGGGGCTCCCCCGATTCATCCTGGTAGTAATGCCCCGGATGCCTCTGTGGTGGTGCAAAAGTGGGTGCTCGCGCTCCTCCGTAAGGCTGGGTAGGCGCTGTCTGGCCCCTAATCCTCCTCCTAGACCCTGCCCATGGCCCGGGAAGCCCTCAAAAGTCTGTCTGAGGTCCCCCACAGGCCTGGGCCCTTGTAACGATGCCCCTGACCTCCAAAACTGATCCGCAGGACCTCCAATCGCCACTCCCGAAGCCCATCCGCTTCCACCAGCTCCCCCGGACTTCCCCGGGCCCACCATGAAGCCCGCCACACCCCCAAAGGGCCTTCCCGCGCTCGCCACGGCCCCTGGGGGGTCGCCCGGGCCTGCTGACCCCCGCCTGTGGTCCAGCTGGCCCGCCCGGCCCCAAAATGGGGCTGGCAGCCCTTCGCCGCCCCCGCCTGGGGCTGTCGACCTCCCGGCGGGGGTCGCGATGCTTGTTCGACCCCCAATAGGGGTCGGCGGTCCTTGGGCACCCCCGGAAGGGGGTGTCGGACCTTCGGCGATCCGGATTGGAGTCGCCGAAGGTCGGCTAGTGCCGACAGGCACCGAGTGGGCCTGTCGGCCCCCAAACAGGCCCGACAGGGCCTGTGTTTTCAACCACAGGCCCTGTCGTGCCAAACCCTAGCGCGCCGGCTAGGGTTTGAGCCGCCGCCTCCGCGGATGTTCCCCCTTGGCTCGGGGATTCCTGATTTGTTGAATCGACGCCGGAATCGCCTTGGATCTCTTCCGTCGCCTTCCCCTTGTCGCGATCCGCTGCCTTCTCTTTGGTCAAGTCATGTAACATTGCCATCATTGCCGGAATCGCAGTCGTGGCGTCCTTCAAACTTTTAAGATCCCTTCCCGACTCCGCGGCTTCCCTTCTCATGATCCGAAGTTCCGTTTGAATGTCCTCTTGGTTGTTTGCGTGATCCTTGATCGAAGCCTCCATCGTTTTCCTCAAACCCTCGATCTCTTGATTGAGATCCGTCGCGGAGACCTTGGATCTTCTCGTCCACGGAAGCTCTCGTCCCCGTTGTCATGGAATCGTAGTGCTCTGATACCAATTGATGTGAATCGTCGTAGATCGATTCACAATTTAATGTGGAAAATTAAAAGAGATGAAAAATATTTATATTTTGCTTGATTGAAGAACAAAAGATAACAAGATAATGATCTTATTAGAGACAAGATCGATCTCCCAACTTTGGATGAACGGACCAAAGTTTAAGCACCTTCAAATGACGCTTGAGAGTTTTCTCACAATTCAAGCATGCTCAATAAGATGACGGCTAGACCTAATATAAAGAAAGAGGAGGTATTTTGGTAAAAGACCAAAATACCCGCCTACTAAGAAAACGGCCTAAACCGCGTTCCCGCGTCTCCTGCGACGTGCGTAAGTGATGACGCCTCCGCTGTCACGTGCTCCATCGGCTGAGGGGGATGCGACGCTAGGTGCCACGATGACAGCCAACCGATGGTGGGCCGCCTATACAAGCCTCTGACGCTCACACAGTGGCTCATGTCGCTCCCATAGCGGTCGACTTCCAAACTCGTGGCGGAGCTTTGCGAGATGCGAGAGGACCAGGCTCGTCAAGCTAAGAATACTGAAGGCTAAGAATATTGAGATCTTGCAAGAGTCGTATCTAGATCTGGTCTGAGAAAAGAAGCCCAGTGCATCTATGGAGAGCGTCAGCCATGCGACGCCTCTTTCTAAAAAGGAGGAGCTCATAGTAGTCGATGACAGTAGCTAGACGCAGAGCTCCAATAACGATGATGAGGTAGAAAACGGTGATCGTAAGCCTCATAAGGGCAATGCGAAGCCTTCTACAAGCCGACACATCAAAAGCCCTTTGCATGTGACAAGTGCAGACCTATATGCTTAATTGCAGGTGAATAAGGGCGACAAGCCCGATCTCAGACAAAAGATCACTGCGAGGTGAGCTACTCGGGCTCCCTTGGTGGAATATCAGATCGTCGACCTGCAACGGCAGATTGAGCGACTTCGGCGAGGGGACCTCGATCCCCTAAAAGACAGTGGGAATGGGGGTTGCGGTTACACCGGTGGCAATTGTAGTTTTGGGGCCAAGGGGCAATGTCGTAATTTGGTGCCATAGAGGCAAATCAGCCCTATAAATTGGAGTGAATGGGTTAGGGTTATGAGGAAGAAAATTGATGAAGAAGAATTGACAGTAGAGAAGAGTAGTTTAGGGTTAGAATAGATTTAGATCTTGTGGGAGATTTAGCACTTTATCGCGAATCAAAGCGTAGGATAGCGGTTCCTTCTCGAATCAGAACTACTTATCTTTGTATTTTGTGCATTGATATATAAAAATTATCCTTTTATCCCCTCAAACCTTAGCCGTTCCTATCAGATTGGTATTAGATTACTACGATCCATGGCGGCGGTTGACGCAAATAAAAAGATGGACGCATGTCTAGCCTCCATTAAGGAAGTCTTGGAGATCCTTCGTTGCGAGAGGGCTATGATGCCAGAACTGAAGACCATAGGCTCGGATCTGAAGGTCGCAAGCTCAAATCCACCAGATCTGGAGGAGTCTAACGTCGCAGATATGGAGATTTTCGGCATCGGTGACCTGGATCTAACTATGGCGGAGGCACAAGAGGTCGTACTGGAGGCCAACAACCTTCGACAGTGTAGCCGGGGGGTTACGGCCTCTGGGTGAGACCCCGCCGGGGTTTGGCGAGCCTCGCAAGGCCCGTCAGGCTTCGGCGAGCCCCGACAGGGTCGCCGAGGGCCATGCGGACCCCAAGCGACCCTGCCTGGGGCTGGCGACCATTCGGCCGCCCGTCGAAGGCCCGACAAACTTCTGCCAAGCCGACTGACCCACGTGAGGTTTCTCTACCGACCGTCAAAACTTTCGATGTTCGCCGACGGAGCCTCCGATGACATCTGGGACCGCACCAACAACCATCTTCATCTCGTCCGAGCGAACTCAACGGCACAAATTTCACGGCAAACCACCTCCGGAGATGTTGGAAAAAGACATCGACGTCGGCGAGTTGTCATTGCTACAGTAGCGGCTCGATCTAGCCGATCCAGAGTGGCGGCCGAGCTGTGAGCCGCTAGTGCGTCGGCCTAAGCCGACTCAGCCGATCCACTGACCCGAGCCGGCTCAGTCGAGCCGCCAACCGGTCAACGGCTGCACAGTGTGCTTTGGGATTTTCCGCGAATTTCTGGGCTATTTTCGGTAGAATTTTTGCACAGCTTTCGTATTTGACGATTCCGGGCCCGTTGAGTCCAAATTCAGAACAAAAATGCTAGTGCGTAGACAACTCAGTCATAGACGCACTATCATCCTTGCAGCGATGTTTCGAGGGCAGACTCTTGGGTGACTTTTTGATCCAGGAGAAGGCGATTGGACGAGCATCAACACTCGAGGAAGCACACCCGTAGACTTCATGCACCACCTTGAGGACAAGGTGGTTTTTCGGGGGTGGGATAGTGTTGGGAATGGGGGTTGCAGTCACACTGGTGGCAATTTTGTAGTTTTGGGGCCCGAGGGGCCATTTTGTAATTTGGTGCCTAGGAGAGGGTAATTTCTGTAATATTAGGCAAATCAGCCATATAAATATGAGTGAATGTGTTAGAGTTAGGAGGAGGAAAATTGATGAAGAATAGAAAGTATAGAAGTGTAGTTTATGGTTAGAATATATATAGATCTTGGAGAGATTTAGCGCTTTATTTCGACTCAAAGTGTAGGATATCAGTTTTCTCCCGAATCAGAACTACTTATCTTTGTATTTTTGTGCCTTAATTTATAAAAACCATCGTTTTATATCCTCAAACCCATAGCCGTTCCTATCAAAGACCCAAGCTTTCTCTCCACCTTGCTTTTCACCTCCGTCATTCGCAGCACACCCTATCCGTGGAAGTACGCTCCACCTTCCATGGATGATGTCCCAAGGTACACCGTCGTATGTGACCTGGTCGAGCACCTTGAGACCTACGTCGAATACATGGAGTCGAATGACCACTCTCCAGACCTGATATGTCGGGCCTTCCCGAGTTGTCTGACAAGGGTGGTGCAACCGTGGTTTAGGAACCTTTTCAAGGGGTTGGTTGGCTCTTTCGCTGATCTCTAAAGGCGGTTCCTCTCTTACTATCCTACCCAGAAAGTGACTAAGAGGTACCCGAGTCCATGGTCTCCAAGTAAGGGACTGATGGGTCCAACATGGCTTTCCTTGCTCGTTTCAACCGAGCTCACATGGCAGTCGACATTTACCTTGATGACATCGCCAAGACGTCACTCTAGGCGGGTTTTCGGTTTGGGTCCGACCTGAAATTCAAGATCTGCAAGTAGCTTTCTCTGACCTTCGCTTAACTGGTAAGCCAAATCAGCAGATTCATAACTGCAGAGGAGGCATGCGTGCGATTAGCTGACAGTCGTGGGTCCTCTCAGAAGTGGCCCGACCCTGACCATACTATCCCAAGCAATTGTCCCAGATCCGAGAAGCCTTTTGAACAACCTGAGTGTCCTCAGGCAAGCAACGTGAGACCCAGGTCCATCGAGATACAGGTCTACACGGCCTTATCAGCCACGCCTTTAGAGATCATATCAAATGTAGCAAGGGAGTTCAACACTGCACATACCCTAGCGGGACACTATACAACCCTTAGCGGACTACGCATGGCAGATAAGTCCAAATACTGTAACTTCCATAAGGGGTACGTGCATTTCATGGAGAATTGCAAGATCCTCCCTGACCAAATCGAGCGTCTCGTCCAGAAAGGACGACTTCGGGAGTTTAAAGCTCCAGATCAGGGCCGAGCTAAAGGACATCATACCAAGGCAATGACATTTCCAACTCGTCTGATGTTATTGATGTATCTTTGGGCCCATTAGTGCAGTGGGCTGCAACCTGACCCAGTAATTCAACCACGCGTAGAATAGCCTTGCTCGTCGGGCACACACCCCTCGGACTGACTTCGACTCTGTCATCGCAGATCGAGCTTCGAAGTAGCTTAAGCTTCTCCGAGGAGACTCTACTCTTCACAGAGGCCCAGGCAAGACAGGTTCATCAGACCTATAATGATGCCATTGTCGTCAATCTAATGATCACCAACCACAGAGTTCGGTGCATCCTCATAGACTATGGGAGCGCAGTCGATATCCTCTATTGGATATGTGGAGGAGATGAGGCGGTACTCATATCAGAAGTTGACCCGACTCGAATGGTCCAAATCGGCTCCGTCTTGTGGCCCGATCTCCGGGCCCTCATTATCGATTTCCTTTGACGGAACGGTGATGTCTTCACTTGGTCGCACTAAGACGTACTGGGCATAATTCCAAATGGTCGCAGTTCGCAGACTAAACATCAATCCAGCCATGCCTCCGATTCATCAGAAGCATCGAACTTTCAATGCCGAGAGGAGCCAAGCCATCAAAGACGAAGTCGACAAGCTCATCTGTGCGGACTTCATTAGGGAAGCTTCTTATCCAGGATGGCTCACTAATGTCGTTCTGGTAAAGAAAACAAACGGCAAGTGGATGATCTATATTGACTTCACAAATCTGAACAAAGTGTTAGATCCGTGCGCGGCTAAAAGGAGAGGAAATTACTTTGCGCACAAGTCATGGAGAAATTATTTTGCGCACAACAAGTCATGGAGAAATTACTCTGCGCACAACAAAGAGGTTTTTTCTATTTAAACTAGGGCTAGCCGTCATTTGTAGGCATGCTTGATATTTGAGATATTCTCTATTGAGCGTCATTAGGAGTAGATCTTAGATTAAACGAGTGCGGACGTCCTCTTCGGCGTCTTGGGAGGAGAGCACACCTCTTTTGTACTCAAATATCTTGTTATTTCTATTGTTTTCTCAATAAAAATCCTATCTTTTGTTGGTTCCTAACATTTTGGTATCAGAGCAACGATCTTGGCATCCATGGAGGCGGCTACAACCAAAAAAATTGAAGCTTTGGAGGAGAAGTTCAACGGCGAGATCGAGGGAATAAAGAGATCGTTGACGAGGAACGAGGAGGCCGTAAAGAAATTGACTGCATCTATCGACCAATTAACAGCGAATCAAGTAAAGCACGACGAACAATTTGCATATATCTTCTCCCTCGTGGCGGCTATTACACAAGGCGAAGGAAATCCTAAATCGACGTCAAAGGCGGCATCTTTGGACGAGAAAGGTCCAGATCTAGAAATTTTCAGATCCAGATCTGAAATTTTCAGATCCAAATCTGAAGGCGACGGAGGAAGACGAGAAAATTTTTAGATCTGAAACTTTCAGATCTGAATCTGATAGCGGTGAAAATCTAGATATAAAGACGGCGGCGGAAGACGAGGACGAGACCCCAAGACGAGAAAACCCTAGCCGTTGTCTCAAGAAGGCGGCCACGACCCTTGCAGAAATTCTGCAGGGACGGCCAGCTCTGCAGAAATGCAGGGGCCGCAACAGCCCTGCAGAATTTCTGCAGGGGCCCTGCGTTCCTGGAGTGCCTGTAGGGCCTCTGCAGGCCCCTGCAGTGGGCCTGCAGGCCCACTGCAGGGCCTGCAGGCCCACTGCAAAACCTGCAGTGGGCCTGCAGGCCCTGCACCCCAGCTGCCCCTGCAGAGGCCTGCAGGGGCATGGCAGGCCCGGCAGCCCCTGCAGGCTCTCCCATGGCAGTTTTTGCCTCTCCAGCGGCGACGACAGGCCCTCCGATGCAGCGGACAACGAGTTTTCGACTTCCTGGGCCCAAAACAGCGAAAATTCGAGCTACCGGAAGGGCGACGTGGGCCCCAAGGCCATTGGTTTTCAGTTCAACGTCCTTCAGAGCGCCAACATCTCAGTTTTGGGTATAGATGGCCTTTAGATCTGACTGGTGACGACCGTGGCTTTCGTCTGGGCGTTGATGAAGGTGGTGGAGACCAATCTCATCCTTTCAATCCGGGAGGAGACATGCAATACGTGGAATGGATGACACAAACACTCCATGCACCACCTTGAGGACAAGGTGGATTTTCAGGGGCGGAGTAATGTTAGATCCGTGCGCGGCTAAAGGGGTGAGGAAATTACTTTGCGCATAACAAGTCATGGAGAAATTACTTTGCGCACAAGTCATGGAGAAATTACTCTGCGCACAACAAAGAGGGGTTTTCTATTTAAACTAGGGCTAGCCGTCATTTGTAGGCATGCTTGATATTTGAGATATTCTCTATTAAGCGTCATTAGGAGTAGATCTTAGATTAAACGAGTGTGGACGTCCTCTTCGGCGTCTTGGGAGGAGAGCACACCTCTTTTGTGCTCAAATATCTTGTTATTTCTATTGTTTTCTCAATAAAAATCCTATCTTTTGTTGGTTCCTAACACAAAGCTTGTTCGAAAGACAACTTTTCTCTACCCGGATCGACCACTTTATCGACGCAATAGCTGGGCACGAGCAGCTTAGCTTCATGGATGCTTACTCCGGGTACAATAAGATCCGTATGCACGAGCCGGCCAAAGAGCATACAACCTTCTTGACAGACCGATGACTTTACTGCTACAAGGTGATGCCCTTCGGTCTGAAGAACAATGGGGCCACCTACCAACGCCTCGTCAACATGATGACAGATTAGATTGACAAAATAATGAAAGTATATATGGATGACATGCTGGTCAAATCACTGGAAGCGGCCCATCACGTGAACCTTTTCCATCATGCAGAGGTATCCCATGAAGTGCAACCCGAGCAAATGCGTCTTCGGTGTTGCTTCCGAGAAGTTCCTGGGCTTCATGGTCCACCATAGGGGGATCGAAGCCAACCATGAGAAGATCAACACCTTGATCAACATGTAGTCCCTCATCAAGGTGAATGACGTCCAGTGCCTTACTAGACGGGTGGTAGCCCTCAACCACTTCATCTCCAAAGCCACCAATAAGTGCCTACTTTCTTCAAGACACTGAAGAAAGGCAAGAACTTCCAATATACAGAAGAGTGCGAGTAGGCCTTCGCCCATCTCAAGGAGTACCTCGGCCGACCTCCGTTTATGGCTAAACCCAAGGAGGGCGAGACACTTTGCCTCGTAGTTTCCTAAATCGCGGTAAGATCGGTCCTCGTACGAGAAGATGGCATAGAGTGGCACATCTACTGCGTCAGCTGATCCCTCTTGGATGCAGAGACGAGATATCTGGAGATTAGGACGCTGACCATGGCGTTGATAGTTGTAGATCTGAAGCTCAGACCCTACTTCTATGCACACGATCGCGGTCCTGATGACTTACCCACTGCATCAGGTACTCCAAAGGCTAGACACGTCAGGTTGGGTCGCTAAGTGGGCGGTCGCGCTTGGAGAGTTCAACATCCAATTCTTACCGCGGACTACCATCAAAGGTCAGGCTTTAGTTGACTTCATCTCGTTGCAGGACCTGCTCAAGGATCGACATGTGTGGATCATCTATGTGGATAGCTCCTCTACCGAGCAAGCATCGGGAGCCGGCGTGCTTCTAGTCCAGCCTTGAGGGTATCTACCTCCCTTATGCCTTCAGCTTCAGCTTCAAGGCACCCAACAATGAAGTTGAATATAATGCCTTTATTGTGGGGCTCAGGTTAGCCAATGAGGTCGCTACCCATCACATCATCGTTCGATGCGACTCTCAACTCGTCATCAACCAAGTCAACGACAGTTACCAGGCAAAAATGGAGGAGCTCCTGGTGTACGTGAAGATCGTCCGAGCTCTGTTGATGGCTTCCAGAGCTCTTAGGTGGAGCACATCCCCCGTGATTAAAACACCACTGCTGATACCCTAGCATGTCTTCTGATGGGGTCCGCGTGTACCAGAGGAGGCGGGCCAAGGGGGATGCATGTGCAAGGGCTTGGCCGAGTCTAACTTGAGGCAAAGGGGCATTTTTGACGCTCTATTATTTTATATTATAATGACAAACTTGTAATTAGATGGGAGGGGGGAATTAGTATCTAAGCCTAGGGTTAGCCGTCATTTATTTTCTATACGGAATTTTGATATTGTGTGAGGAAGGGAGTGTTCTTCGGAAAAGGTGCGGACGTCCCTTATCAATTGGCGTATTGGGAGAGGTTACATCTTCTTTGTAGCCTATTTATCTAGTAAAAATTCAGTTTTATTCCAATAAATTTCAGTTTTGTCGAGTTCCTATCAATTTGGTATCAGAGCACGTCGATCCATGGCGGCAGCTACGAGATCCAAAGATCGGATCAATGCGGTAGAGGAGAAATTGACGGGGGAGATCGAGGGCATCAAGGGTGAGGTCGCAAGCGTGAAGGAAATCCTAGCAGATCATGGTGGGCAATTGAAAGAACACGGCGAAGCCCTAGCGATGATTATATTCCAACTCGGGGAGATTTCATCACATCTAAAAGGAAGTGATGGCAACCCTAAAACGGCGACAAAGGTACCACCTTTGGACAAGGGGAAGGAGAGGGAGAAAATTGATGCAGAATCCGTTCATGAGGAGGAATATGACGAGGAGGAAGATGGAGGGCCATGGAAGGAGGATTATCGAGACGCGGTGCGTTGAAAAGTGGGGGAAGCAAGGAGGGGGGCCGCGGCCCTAGCCGCCTCCCCCATGAGGCACGCCACGACAACGAGGGGCCGCAGGTTCCTCCACAGGCCCCCGCGGACCCCCAGGACTTCCAGCGGGAGGGGTGCATCCCCCAGTAGCGACCGGGGCCGGTGAAGACCCCCAGGGCCCCGGCGGTCCCCGCTGACCAGCGACAGGGCCGTTGGGGCTTTGAGAATCCTCGGCAGGGCCCAGCGGTCACTTCCATTGGCCGTTGGGGCCCCGCCGAACATCGGCAGACCTCCCGCGGGGGTGCGGTGCATGGGTTGACGCGCAGCCCTACGGTGATTTTCGGCCATATTTGGAGGACCAGGCACGTGGTTTCGAACGATGGATTTGGCCCGGGAGTTCTTTAGGAGTACAACGACAAATGGGAGTTTGGGACCCGCCCGACCATCTGTATATGAGACACCTGGAGAGGTGGCAGCACCACCATCAGTCCAGATATGGCGGGGGACGAGGGGACCAGGGAACATTCAATATGGACATGCTGTGAAAGCTGAAAATGCTTGTATTTGATGGGGTGGATCCAGTGTCGTGGATCAACAGAGCATTGAGATTTTTAGGGTCTCGCATGACTGAGGAGTAGTAGTTAGAGGCAGGAGGTATTTGTCTGGATGGAAAGGCCCTCACTTGGTTTCAGTGGAAGGACGCGAGACGTCCTTTTCGCTCATAGAAGGAGATTCGGGACCAGATGGTGGAGAGGTTCAGAGATACCCACTTGGGAAACGTGAGGGAGCAGTTGCTATCACTCAGGCAGGAGGGCACAATGAGAGATTACCTAGAGAGGTTCGAGGCCCTATCAGGACATGTGCACGGGGTGACGGATGAGACGATGAAGAGCACCTTCATAAAGGGGTTGAGGGCCACTATTCGAGTAGCGGTGTGCATGCAGAAGCCTCAGTCTGATAGATGCCATGGAGTACGCTGAGATGGCGGATGACTGGCAGATGGATGAGAGGAAGACGAGGGGTGGTTGGAGTTGCCCAGTTTCCCGTAGCCAGACAACAACAGGAGGGCAGCAGAGAGTCACTACGGGAACAGATCCTGCACTAAGGAGAAGAGTGGGGAGAAGAATAGTGCACCGCAGGCTGGGGGCAGTTCAAACGGATGACTGACGCAGAGATGAGGGAGAAGCGAAAGAAGGGCATATATTTTAGATGCGATGATCGTTTCACACCAGGCCACAGATGTGCGGGGCGTAAGCTCTAAGTGCTGCTACTTAAGTATGAGGATGACGAGGCTGATGTGGAGGATGAGACCGCTGAGGTGGAGGGAGTCTGAGGGCCATCAGCTAAACGTGGCGGAGGTTTTCCTTAACTATGTGGTGGGTTCATATCGAACCATACTATGAAGTTAAGGGGGCATATCGGTGACCATGAGGTGACAATACTTATTGACAGTAGGGCAACCCACAATTTCATTTCCAGGAGAGTGGTGGCCCAGTAGGAGCTCCAGCTTACAGACTGGCAGCTTCATTGTCGTGATGGAGACTAGGAAGGAGAGCAGTTGTTGGGTTTGTAGAGGTCTGGTGCTGACATTACAGGGGGTGCAGGTGATGGCTGACTTCCTGCCTCTAGACTTGAGGAGCACCGATGTCATCCTGGTCCTGACTTGGCTACAGACGCTGGGGGAGATGTCAGTGAACTGGAAACTTCCCATGATGGAGTTCCAGGAGGATGGGAGAGCAGTACTATTACAGGGAGACCCCAGCCTATGCAGAGTATTGGTCTCGCTGAAGACCATGGTGAGGATCATCCAGACGGAGGGCGGTGGATACTTAGTAGAGTTATATTCGTTGACGGAAGAGGGTGTCGCTGAGGCCATCGGGGAGCAACACATTCCAGGAGAGGTTCAGCAGCTGATGGAGCAGTTCGAGGATGTCTTTCAGGAGCCACGGGGTCTTCCACCGCCGAGGGATCACGAGCACGCCATAGTTCTGCGAGAGAGCGTCCCCCATCAGTGTGAGGCCATACCGTTACCCCAGGCACAGAAGGACGAGATCGAGAGGATGGTGGCGGAGATGGTGTAGGCTGGTGTGATACATCCCAGTGTGAGCCCCTTTTCCAGTCTGGTGGTGCTAGTGAAGAAGAAAGATGGGAGCTGGCGGTTCTGCGTTGACTACATGACATTGAACAAGGAGCGTGCCAGATAAGTTCCCTATACCAGTGATTGATGAGCTTCTGGATGAGTTGCACGGGGCAGCCATATTCTTGCCAACATTCTCCTCCCAAAGATTGGTGATGTAGACTGTTCTTGATTTCATCCTTGTTCAATGCTTTTGATTTTTAGCCATCTAGAAAATTGTAAATTTTATTTTTATGTCCCAACCTCGGTATAAAATAATTCGATTAAATTCCAACCTTAATCTAATTTATATAAAAAATAAAAGAAAATTGAAGAGCATTGAAGCCACTATTACGGTCTACATTATTGTTTTCAAAGCAAAAGCCCTTTTTCAGTGAAAAATCCATCATTGAGTTAATAAAAACCAAAAAAGTCCTAAACTATGTGAGTGAGTTAGAATTAAAGGGAAAAAACCAAACTTCAGAGATTTGAGAAGAAAAAATAAGCTAACCGTAGGATCTCGAGATTGAATTTGAGAAAGAACAAGGTGGCCTCAGTCAGTTACGAGAGAGATGAAACAAAGATATGTTCCTAATATTTAATAATCGACAACTCCACTGATTGTTTTGTCGATGCAACAAGAAATTCATTGCCGTCGCAAAATAGCCTAATTCTGATCGACTAGCAGCCGTCGATGGTGGGTTACTCAAATGGTTTCTAGATATAATTAATTAAAATAATTAAGTCATATGTTATTAATTAATTTATTTCCACCGTGTGTTTTGGTTTTTTGGTATTTCTTTAATCACTACAATATCAGTCAAATTGAATCACCATCGTGTGATATTTTTGATAAAGGGCCATGATTGAACAATTAGGGGGCTTTTACCCAACGGCTGAGGGCCTAATTTGCTATTCCAATTTTTTTCGATGATTTATTTTATCAATCAGTTTTTGGTTGTAACAATGAGCAAATACCACCAGCCTTGAAAAAGAAATGATATCCATGTTTGGGCTCAATCCGTCTAGCCGGGTAGAACCTTCTAGGTTAGAACCAGTTTGTTAGGGTTTCAGAATTGTTCGGTTCAGTTCAAGCTTGGGTTGAAAAATTTTCGGTTTGGGTTATCAAACCGAACCACTTTAATTACTTTTTAGCCAGTTTACCATAATCCACATTCACATCTCTTAACTCTTAAGAGATTGATGGTATATTATGTTGTATGACCTCTGGAAATATAGTATTGTTGCTAGGGTTAAACCATGTCAAATAATAAATTTGTATGGCATGGATGCCACTGTACCGAAGGTCAAGAAGTTACATCTGTTGACAAATGCGTAGAAGACAATGATCTGGGCGCGGGGCGGCCGGAAGGCTGCGAGGACGACGTGTGTCTCCTCAAGATGAGGCGGAGGCGGAGGTAGGCTGACGTAGCGGAGACTGATGTTTCTGGCGTTGTCACGGCGGAATGGGTTGCCAACGTAGATTATGGAGTTGTCATTGCTTAGGCAAGCGACGAGTCCTTATCAAGAAGAGTATACGGTGGCTTCGGGATGGACGTTGGCCGGCAAGATGGGGTTGTCGACTCCCATGGGCTGCCATTTCAAGACTCCAAGATGAGCATTGTCGTCATAGAAAAAGATGTTTGTGGTTGAATGCCCGAGGTAATACCCGAAGCCTTCGTTGGCCGCCATTGGATTTATAAAATTAAGCTACTAATCTACAGTTCTTGATTTCTTGATGCGTGAGTGAGGGAGGGAGAGAGAAGAAGGGTTTAATTTGGGAGCTACAGACTTCTTTTTGGAATTAGTATTCTTTATTTATAGATGATGCCTCATTGCTTGCCGTGAGGCTTCACGCCTCATCGGGCTACACACTTCTTTGTATGCTGGTTGGCCATGCACCTGTGACCCCACGGGGCTCGGCCCAGTCTCTAATCGGTGCCTGTGGGTTTCATCACCGTTGTTTTGGCCACGGGGTTCCACCCCTACATCCGGCTTGCCCGTCGATCGGTCCCTGAGTGGTCTCGGCCCCTTGTCATGGCCTGAGGGATCCACCCTCTGTTGATCATCGACCAAGGGAATTCGTTCCCTTTCTCGGTCTATCTCTGTGAGGCTTTGTCTGAGGGATCTCGGCCCACTGTCTTGGCCTGAGAGCTCCGATCTCCTCTAGTGAATGGTCATTGGGCCATGAATGGATTCTAATTTTGAATGGGCCATGATTCTATTAGCAAATCATTGATTTAATTAACAGGCTTGCAAACATTAATTTTTCGTCTTTGAGCATGAATATGGCATAATGAGTCGGCGACAGGGCTCCACTAGGATGTCACTAATATGTGCATATAATAGCAAATATAGGGTGGCTATAATAAATTGAACATGCAAGTGAAAATCACATGAATTTTTTTCAATAAATGTATATATCCCCTTCTCGGGTGAGGAATGGTTGGTCGGAGGCATGTGGGAGTTCTCAATACATAATTATCAGGGATTGATTGAAAAGATGGATAATCCTAAGGCAAAGTGGTGTGATCTTGAAATAAGTAACATGCACTGATGCATGAAGATAGGAGATTAGTGCTGGAAAATAATTAAACTGATGAAGCTACAGTTAATTCAAGAAGAAATGACTTATCTTGGTTGAGACATGCTAGGTACTGTCCTTAAAAGTATATTTTCGCTACTCGAAGACAAATCTCGCTGTAAGATAAGATCGAAACAGTACCTTGCAGGATACAATGACCTCTGGTAATATTACCATACTTTAGCAAGTACAAAACTCCAACGAGTATCAATGTTTCATCCTTCTCACAAAACAGAGAGCTAAGAAACAGAACAAAGAGGAGAACTGATTGTGGAAGGAGAAAATAATTCAATCTGACTAATTCTATATCGCAATGTTCTCTTTTTAATGAGATGAAAAATATTCAATTTGTTAAATCAATGTTTTGCTAATAGAATCATGGCCCAATCAAAATTAGAATCCATTCACGGCCCAATGACTATTCACTGCCACGGGAGGAGATCGAAGCTTTCAGGCCAAGACATGGACCGAGATCCCTCAGGTAAAGCCTCACAGAGATAGATCGAGAAATGGAACGAAGTCCCTTGGTCGATGATCAACAGAGGGTGGATCCCTCAGGCCATGACAAGGGGCCGACACCACTCATGGACCGATCGACGGGCAAGCCGGATGTAGGGGTGGAACCCCGTGGCCAAAACAACGGTGATGAAACCCACAGGCACCGATCAGAGACTAGACCGAGCCCCGTGGGGTCACAAGTCCATGTCCAACCAGCATACAAAGAAGTGTGTAGCCCGATGAGGCGTGAAGCTTCACGACAAGCAACGAGGCTTCATCTATAAATAAAGAATACTAATTCCAAAAAGGAGTCTACAACTCCCACATTAAACCTTCTTATCTCTCCCTTCCTCACTCACGCATCAAGAAATCAAGAATTGTAGATTAGTAGCTTAATTTTATAAATCCAATGGCGGCCAACAAAGGCTTCGGGTATTACCTCGGGCATTCAACCACAGACATCTTTTTCTATGACGACAATGCTCATCTTGGAGTCTTGAAATGGCAGCCCATGGTAGTCGACAACCCCATCTTGCCGGCCAACGTCCATCCCGAAGCCACCGTATACTCTTCTTGTGAAGGACTTATCGCTTGCCTAAGCAATAACAACTCCACAATCTACATTGGCAACCCATTCCGCCGTGACAACGCCAGAAACATTAGTCTCCGCTATGTTAGCCTCCGCCTCCACCTCCGCCTCTGCCTCATCTTGAGACCCACGTCGTCCTCGCGGCCTTCCGGTCTCACCGTGCCCAGATCATTGTCTTCTGTGCATTTGTCAACAGAGGTAACTTATTGACCTTCGGTACAGTGGCATCCATGCCATACAAATTTATTATTTGACATGGTTTTATCCTAACAACAATACGATATTTCCAGAGGTCATACAATATAATATACCATCAATCTCTTAAGAGTTAAGAGATATGAATGTGGATTATGGTAAACTGGCTAAAAAGTAATTAAAGTGGTTCGGTTTGATAACCCAAACTGAAAATATTCAAACTGTTGTAAGCTTTTCGGCTACGGAACCCGTAGACCTGTATTTATAAAAGTATGGTTACATAATGGATGGATACCCAATACACCAATGGGCATACAAAAGCCCGCTTAGAACACTTCCCATTATCCATCCATTGTAAGACATACATGAGCGCTTCAGGGTTCATATAGCTTATTTGACCATGGGGGTATGGATACTTCTGGATCCTAAGTTAAGAGTACCTGCCTCGTTAAAACCTTTGCCATGGAAAACCCAGTGAGAAAAACCAGTGGCTAAGGGAAAAGAGTACAAGTCTCTGTAACTTCCCCTGATCGATGGATATCATCAGAGGTGGATACTTCTGGATCCAGAGTTGATGTGGTTGCCTTGTTAAAACCTTTGGCTATGGAAAACCCAGTGGGAAAAACCAATAACCAAGGAAAAAAGAGTACAACTCAACATTAACTCCACCGGATATGTACAAGCTTCAGGCTTGTAGATCTTTCAACTGTCTCATCCCAATTCCTAATACAAGTTTTCTAAAGGTACAACGAGGTAAAGCTTTAGTAAATAGATCTGCCAGGTTGTTGCACGACTGGATCTGCTGGATGTCGATCTAGTTGTCTACTTGTTCATGCGTCCAGAAGAGCTTGGGGGAAATGTGCTTCGTCCTGTCACCTTTGATGTAGCCACCTCGTAGTTGAGCTATGCAGGCATCATTGTCTTCGTACATGGTGGTTGGTCCAAGATCTCCCGTCTTCAGGCCGGTAGTCACGAGGATGTGGTGGATGACTGAACGAAGCCAGAAGCATTCTCTGCTAGCTTCGTGGATCGCAATGAGCTCGGAGTGGTTGGATGAGGTTGCTGTTGAAGTCTGCTTCACAGATCTCCATGAGATGGCTGTTCCACCGTAGGTGAATACGAAGCCGGTCTGGGACTTTACGGTGTGCAGATCAGACCTATATCCTGCATCTGCATAACCAACTAAGTTGGAGGATG
The DNA here is from genome assembly GCA_030789695.1 of Scilla litardierei. Lineage (NCBI taxonomy): Eukaryota > Viridiplantae > Streptophyta > Magnoliopsida > Asparagales > Asparagaceae > Scilla > Scilla litardierei. Next base: position 43,887,731 of record CM061137.1, on the reverse strand, counting down.
CATCTTTCTTGAAGTATAGTCCCAGGTCAACTGACCCTTGGAGGTAGCGCAGAAGGTGCTTCACTCCGTTCCAGTGGCGCTTTGAGGGCGCTGAACTGTATCTGGCTAGTAGGTTAACTGCGAACGCTATATCGGGACGCGTGCAGTTTGCCAGGTATAGGAGTGCTCCAATTGCACTCAGGTAGGGTACTTCGGGACCCAGTGCTTCCTCCCCCTCTTCCAGCGACCGGAAGGGGTCCGTATTAACATCCAATGATCTGATAACCATTGGTGTACTAAGCGGATGACATTTGTCCATAAGGAAGTTTTTCAGCAACTTCTTTGTATATGTGGATTGGTGTAACATGATTCCTCCGCTTAGGTGTTCGATTGTAAGCCTAGGCAGAACTTCGTTTTGCCAAGGTCTTTCATCTCAAAAGTCTGTGTGAGTCTCTTGGATATCTCAGCTATCTCTTCAGGAGATCCGATGAGGTTTAAGTCGTCTACGTAGACGGCGATAATTACGAATCCTGTTCCCTTTGCTCTTATAAAGATGCAAGGGCAGATTTCATTAGTTGTGAATCCTTGTTGCACTAGGAATTCACTGAGTCTGTTATACCACATTCTCCCGACTGTTTTAGACCATACAGTGATCTTTGGAGTTTGACAGAATAGACGTCCCGAGGTCTTTCTGTCATTTTCGTCGGTAGTTTATATCCATCCGGAAGTCTCATATAGATATCCTTATCTATATTTCCATATAGGTATGCAGTCACAACGTCCATGAGCTGCATATCCAGGCCTTCCGTAGTAGTTAGGCTAATAATGAAACGGAAAGTGATCGCATCCATGACCGGGGAATATGTATCATCATAGTCTATTCCTGGTCTTTGGGAAAAGCCTTGTGCAACAAGGCGCGCTTTGTAGCGTACGATCTCATTATTTTCGTTTCTTTTTCTTACGAATACCCATTTATATCTCACAGGTTTAACACCCTTCGGTGTTAGGACTACAGGTCCAAAAACTTTGCGCTTCGAGAGTGAGTCCAGCTCTACTCTTATTGCCTCGTTCCACTTTGGCCAATCCTCTCTGCGTTTACATTCTGCTAGAGAGCGTGGATCGGTCTCATCGTCGTATTCAGTGACGTGATTGGCAATAATGAGCGCGAAGTTATCATCGATGATTGTGCTTTTTCTGTCCAGTACCTCCTCAGTACGTACATAGTTTAATGATATTTCTCCTATATTTTCCTCTTCAGGGGTTTTTAGGAGGGGAGAGGTATCTGGGCTGAGCTCAACATCCTGTGGTGGTATCGTTATTATTGCTCCAGGATTTTTCCTATTTCGAGGGTTTTTATCTTTGGAGCCTGGGGTCGTCCTCTCTTTTGTTGAGGTACGGCCGCTTCTGCTGCAGGTGGATTGCATCCATCTTTGGGTATGTCAATCCTAGCTGGCGTGTTTGCAGCAGGGACGTGTGATCTGACAATCTTCTGGTTGTCAGTAAATTTGTCCGGTAAAATGTGAGCTGTATTCTGTATTTGGAGGATCTTCAGGATCTCATCTTCACATTGGTTTGTACGCGGATCAAAATGGGATAAAGTTTTGGTGTCCCATGAAATGGTCTTTGAAGCTTCTGGCTTCTCTGTGTTAATGCCTAGTTTGGGAAAAGTACTTTCGTCAAACTCACAGTCTGCTAGACGTGCCTTAAAGGCGTCCCCCGTTATGGGGTTCCAGGTATCTAATGATCGATGGTGAGTCAAATCCTATGTAGATACCCAGTCTTCGTTGGGGACCCATCTTGGTCCTCTGCGGTGGTGCTATGGGGACATAGACAGCGCATCCGAATATCCTCAGGTGAGAGATATCCGGTGGAGTCCCATATGCGAGTTGCATTGGAGAATAAGATTGACTTCCTGACGGTCGTAACATTATTAGCGATGCAGCTGCAAGATGGCATGTCCCCACGCATGTACCGGCAACTGGCATTGCATCAATGGACGAGCAATCCATTGTAGTCTCTTTATAAGAGATTCGGCTAACCCGTTCTGGGTGTGAACATGAGCTACAGGATGTTCAACTTCAATGCCAGTTGCTTGGCAGTAGTCTAGGAAGACTTGTGATGTGAATTCCCCAGCGTTATCCAGACGCAATTTCTTGATCTGGTTGTCTGGGAAATGTGCCTGCAACTTAATGATTTGTGCCAGTAGCTTTGCAAAGGCTACGTTGCAGGTGGACAGTAGGCACACATACGACATTTGGAAGATGCGTCTATCAGTATCATGTAATACCGAAATGGGCCACTTGCGGGGTGAATAGGCCCGCAAATGTCTCCATGTATTCTCTCTAGGAAGCTGGGAGACTCTGAGTCCACCTTAAGTGGAGATGGTCTCGTAATCAATTTCCCTTTGTGACAAAGGGGACAAGGAAATGCACCCTTTCGAAGTAGATTCAGGCTTTTCGAGTTAATTCCACGGGATTGGGATATGATGCGGCGCATCATGTCCCTTCCAGGGTGTCCGAGTCTATTGTGCCAGAGTTGGAATTCTGGTCGATTATCGCACTTATGGTGCTCAAGTGTGTTGGCTTCCATTGCTCGTATCTTTGTATGGTAGAGACCCGACGGGAGTCCCTCAAAACGCTCGACGATGGTTTTAGCACTGTTTTTATGAGTCGTTACATACAAGAATTCTCTGTTTTGTTCGTTCACCGTTTCTAGGTGGTATCCGTTTAAACAGATATCTTTAAAACTTAACAGATTTCTGTGAGAGCTAGGGGAGAGAAGAGCATCTTTTATTAGTAGTTGTGTTTTGTTGGGGAGCAGAAAGTATGCTTCCCCTGATCCTTCAATTATTCCTGACGGACCGGAAATTGTATTCACGGTTCCATCGTATTTATTTATGCTTTGAAAAAAGCAAATATCTTGGAGGATCGTGTGCGTAGAGGCACTGTCCACTAGGCATTTATATTCCATCTAAAATGAGAGAGAAAATAAACATAGCAGTATAAGGCACAAAAGATAACCAAATATCATTCAACGTCTGAAAAATCATTCAACATGCTAGGAAACAAACAACTAGATAGTAAATTGTTTCAATTACAATGCATAGCAGAAAATAGATAAGGCTTCAGTCGAGCAGGTCATCATTTGAGAAGTCCTCAGCGATGAACCTGATTGGTGCCAGGTCTTCGTGTTCCACCAGGTTTGTTTCGGCTGGCTTCTGGCTAGCTTTGTACAAGTCCTGGAGGTGGCGTGGAGTCCGACAATTCCTGGACCAGTGTCCAGTCATGCCACACCTGTGGCATTTATCTTCCCAGTCTTTTCTGGGGGCAGATGTCTGGCCGTTGTCTTTTCTCTTCCACACATTTTTCTTCTTTCCCTCATTGTTGGACTTTGGAGGGGGTCCTCTAGCCTGCTTCTTCATTGCCTTGCCCTTCTGGGGTTTGCCTTTGAAGTTGGTCCTCTTCTTCTGGGAGAGATGTGGTGCGCTTCAGGCGCAGGAGCAGTGCCAGCAGGGCGCGAGTTATGGGTGGCCAGAAGGAGGTCTCTATTCTGTTCTGCCATCAGAAGGCATGAGAGAAGCTCCGAGTATTTCGTGAACTTTCGTTCACGATACTGTTGCATAAGTATGACATCCTTCTCGTGGAAGGATGTATACGTCTTCTCTAGCATGCGCTCCTCCGTCACTTTCTCACCACACAACTTCAGGCGTGAGGTGATACTGAAAAGTGCCGAGTTGTACTCGGCGATGGACTTAAAGTCCTGGAGACTGAGGTTCTCCCATTCATATCACGCTCGGGGAAGGATAACATCTCTTTGATGTTTGTATCTATCCTCGAGGGCGGTCTATAACTCATAAGAGTCTTCCACCGTGAGGTACTCGGCCTTCAGGGTCCAATCGATATGGCGTCTGAATAGATAATTGCTTTCGCTTTATCTATGTCAGAAACCTTATCACCTTCAGCGATGGCATGACTCAGTCCCTATGAGCGCAGGTGGAATTTTATATCCAACTGCCAGCTCAGATAATTTTTGCCTGTAGAATGCAATACGTCAAAGTCGACGCTCGCATTTTAGCCATTATCTCTAGCATGTTAAAAATGAGCAATAATTGGATATTTTAAAGTAAAACAAGTAATTATGCATTTCAGACACAGATATTTGTTGTGCGGCTAATCACCATTTTAAATAAAGTCCATACAGTCTCATAAAATAGAAAATACAACCCCGGGAACCCACGTGTGGTCCCTATTCTTCTGGAATAGATCATCTTCGTGGGACGTCCGCCGGTCTTGGAATTTATACAATTAAATCCTCACTACAATTTCTCTCAAAAAGTAAAAAAAATGCGAGGAAAATAATGGTGATAGCTAGTCGATCCAAAACCACAACAAATATAAACATACATCGCAGGAAAAAAAATGCAGCATGCATTTTATTTCATTTCAGACAATTAATCATCACATGCATTTTATAACGGAAATGAAAATTTTTCGTTTAATAATTATTGGATCACTAGGCAACGTCATACACCGTTAGGTTAGTTAACTAACGACTGAGCGGGCGCAGGATCTTCCTAATTATTAAACGTATAATAATCAGATAATCCAAAAAATGCGATGATGTAAAAGCATGTAATATTTCAGAATTTAACGAAGAAAAATCTTAATTAAATCTGAAAAAGAGTTCGTAAAAACAAAATTTTCGGGGGAAAACCCTAGTTAGATTTTTGGAGGCGATCGTTTGTGCGGGCCCGTGCGGGCGGATAGGTTTTGCGACGTAGGGACCACCGCTTCGGGCGGCTAGGGTTTCGTTCGCGCGCACGGAGGTTGCCGCCGCCGCCGATTCTGGCGGTTTGGCGGCGGTGGTCGTCGCTGCCGGCGGCGGCCCAGCAGGCCGCCGCAGCGGCGACAGCCCAGCAGGCCGCCGCAGCGGCGACAGCGCCCGCAGCTGCGGGCGGCAGCGGCACGACGCCGCTTCTGGCAGCGGGGATAGCCTCTCGGGGTTTAAAAAAATTTTGGGGGAAGATCGTAAAAATATGATTTTTATTAGAAAAAAAATCTATTTTTAGTCTTCAAAACAACGGTTTTCATCGTAAAAATTTGATTTTTATAGATAAAAACGTCGAGTTTTCATTAAAGGGTTGATTAAGCATGCAGATCTGAGATAAAAATCCGATCTATACTAACCAAACATTGATCCCAACATGTAGATCTAATCGTATGCGCATAGAAGTTTAGATTTAGGGAATAAAAATTACCTCTATATCCTACCCGCCGGATCCAGCGACGTTCGGTGAAGGAAGCCCGTTCGCGTCGCGGTTCATCTGTCGGCAGAGCTTCGGCTCAGCTTTGAGCGTGCTGATAACGTGTTGTAAGCTTTTCGGCTACGGAACCCGTAGCCCTGTATTTATTGAAGTAGAGTTACATAATGGGTTGATACCCAATACACGAATGGGCCTACAAAAGCCCGCTTATAACACAAACGTTAATTTTTGATGCGTTGCAGAAGCATGAATATGGCATGAGTCGGCGACAGGGCTGCAGGGAGCCCACGCGCAACCATTGCTCTGGGCCTTAATTCCCTTTGAGGCGACCACAACCACAATCTCTGTCTATGTCGCCAGTTCAGGCCTTAGGGGGCGTACGTACATTAGCGCGTGTTGAACATTATGCGGCTAAAACAACGTGTGCGTCGAAAGGGAAACAACAAGGAGATGGAGGGGAGACTCTCGGTTGGCCCACGTTTTAGCAAGGATGAATGCAGCTGCTGGATGGGATCCAACGGAAGCACTGACTCGTGTGTAGGGGAGGCGATGTTGGGGACCAAAGCATCCCCCCCACCCACCCCCCACCCACCCACCCACCCACCCCACACACACACACACACCCCCCCCCCGACTTTATCAAAGCACCATGAATGCAATACAAAACATCATCACTGTATGTGAGAGAGAACATTTCATCCTGCATCGAAAAATAGAATATTGAAACCGTGAAATGCTGATGTGCTGACTATCGAAAACTTTTCGTAACGATATGATACAGCACTGGGCCGGCCTAATGACCGCTCAGTTGTTTGTTTGAGTGAACAAGCCCAGTAAAGGCCACAGTTTCAGCCCAATAGCCCAGAGGCCCCACCCGAGGTTGCCCGTCTCCTCATTTGATGTCCATATGCACAAATTTTCTATTTTTATATATACAAGTGGCTTCAAAGCTTGTTGTTCATGTCCTTTTTTACTCTTCTTTTATTTTTTTGTCTGTAGCCCTTGCCATTCTATATAAATTTAATTGTAGTGGTCATATAACTACTTTGCCTAATAGCTTAAGCTGTGGCTATATGGGCTGATGATAATAGCATGTCATGATACTTAATTAATCACCTTTGGGCCGTCAAAAGGGTCCTCATGTTTGAAAAGGCAAAGTAATTGACCTAGATAACTATGTTTTTACATTGTGAATTATGAGATTTGAACCGAGGACCTACATATGGAAACCTGGTGATTTGCCATGGTAGGAACCATGTTTTCAGTGGTCCCAAATTTGGACCTTGTCATCGGAGATTTAGAGACATGCCATTTACTGCAAGTTATTCTTAACATAATGCACATGATGTCTTTCCACATGGCCCAATGCCCTACATGAGGGGAATCATTTCAGCTTGATTTAAATTGTATCTTATACCATGCAGGTAACCACTTTGCCTGAGAAGTCTGAATTTTATGGATTTTGGGCTCACAATATATATCAATCGAACTTTCTAACGCTTGCCAATAGTTATGTTTGCTTAGTTGGAACATGGAAGCATTAACCTTTGATCTATTCATCCATTTTCCAGTTACCTGGACGCACAGACAATGAGATAAAGAACTACTGGAACACTCGGATTAAGAGACGCCAGCGTGCTGGTTTACCAATCTATCCTCCTGAACTCTCTTTCCCAGTCTCCAATGAGAACCAGCATGGCCAGGGTGCTGGAGACTTCATAGGCATTGATAACATGCAAAATGAGGCCCTAAGGGGAAGTGGTTACGGTATTCCTGATATTATTTTCGACGACTTCAAAATATCTTATGAGTCACCATACCCAGATATTTCTTATGGTAGCATGCCAAATCAGGGATTTGGATCTCAGAGTTATGGTTTCATCCATCAATCGCTGGACTGTAAACAGCTTCCAGTAAATGAAACCTTATTCCATGGGTATCCTACAAGCATGGGCAATGGGCTTCCAGAGCTTGAGAATTTCTCTAATGTACAGTCTGAAACGATTGACATGACCTTGGGGGCAAGCTACCCCTTTGATCCTGATCCTCTCAGCAATAATCTGGCGCCATACGAAGGTGCAAATCCTGGCAGCCATGCCCTAATGAATGGCAACTACTCTACTTCCAGGCCACTTCCAGGGACTGTGAAGCAGGAGCTCCCTTCACTCCAATATACCGAAACTGATCCAAATTGCTGGTTTGCGTATGCTTCCTCGCCTCAGTCTGACGAAGTTGATGCTTATATTCAATCCCCTACACCTGTTTCGGTGCAATCCGACTGTTCTTCACCTCGGAACAGCGGTCTTTTAGAGGAAGTTCTTCATGAGTCACATGCGCTGCATGGCGGCAAGAAACACTCTTCTGACAAGGGTTCAAATTCTTCTGTAATGACGCCCAGTGATCTTGTGGATAGTTCGGCAAATAACTTCTGTGATGGAACAGCGTGGGAAGACGGTGACCCGATTTCCCCTGTGGGTTGTTCTACTGCTTCTGTATCCAATGACTACACCCCTCCTATCAGTGGCAGTCCCTTGGATGAGCTTCCACCTTGTAGAGGACTGTCCAGTAAGCATGCAACTTACGGTTCAGGTATTGAATAAACTTTGTAGATAATCATATACAATGATATGCCATGGATAAAGGTGCACCTTGATGGTTTCCGCAGCTTCAGACATTATATTGCTAGGTGCGGAGGATGGTTCGACGCCAAACACAGTGGAGGGAGATGCTGATATAAAACCAGATTTCTTAAGGCCTGATGCTCTACTGGGGTCTGCTTGGCTTTTGGAGAACTCCCGAATGGCAAAAGACCGCATGGACATGAACGCTGCAATAGCGGCACTTCTGGGTGATGGCTGCTGCGACGAGCACATGACATTGCCAGTTGAAACACCATCAGCTTTTGCTGGAGGCCTGGGGCTGGACTCTTATCCTTGGAATAACATGCCTCGGGTTTGTCACATGGCTGAACTTCCTTAATGTTCCCGTTTGGAGAACTTTGTTCGTTTAGATGTTCGACATTGGTCTTCCATGCCAAACTGCCTCGAGGGTGTGAACTATGATGTTACAGTATGCGTTGCTATCCTGACATGTGTTGTTGAAAGACGGTAAGACCTAGAAGTGTCTGCAACCTGAAACTCCGTGAATAACTATGCAGGCTTGAATAGGAACAACTACTCCATTTTGTTGCATTTGTTTGATGCTTGATTTTGTGATTTCTTGGTTTTTTTGAACTGGGTCCTTAGTTTTCCCTTGGACATGGAAGTTTGGCTGCCCTCGTTATGTTAGTTTACTTTCTTTGTTGCCGTGTGTTATATGAGTTTGAAATGTTTTTTTGCTTGGTTGTACCTCGACAATTTTTGGGGGGTTTTTTTCCCCAGGAGGTGTTGGTCTACATGCAGGTTAGAGGGATTATGACCTAGAGGTAATTTTCTTCAATGATATTCTTTTTGAAATCCATCCTATTTTTCACCCAAACTAGATCCGGCCCAAAACTTGATTGGATTGATGTGTAAATTTTGACTCGACCCGAACCCAACCCGATTATTGGAAGATCTGTTTCTCGTGGATTTGCTTGCTTTTGCTCCAACACTGTCCATACCCTATTCATCATGTAGCAATATTTTATTTTATTTTTGGTGTAGATGTTTTTCTTTTTAAAGGCTTTCTCTTTGTATGTCTGCATGGCTAGATTTATTGATTTAGGATAAATTTTAAATTATTTATTTATTTTTGTTGTTTCTAGATTTTAAGTTCTAACATCAACTGCAAGCAACGAAACCTAGAAAAATTTGAGTGTCCATTGACCCCCTCCATGCTCATTTGGTTTTTGTTTGTGTGGTATTGTTGACTATGGCGTATAATGGCGTTCTGGGGTTGCGATAAGAGAGAGATAAGGTACTCTGATGCCCTAATATTTTTCTTCTTCCAAGTACATCCAATAATTTGATGATGTTTGCATAAATTTGAAATTGATGCAAATGACTTGTCTGTGTTTTTTTATTCGTTTTTGGAATTGGAGTTTCAATTAACTGGTCACTATCTAAAATGAGATGATATTCTTGATTTGTGCATACATGTCGTGTTAGTGTAATTATATAAGTTGCATTGTCCCCTCTTAGGATGCAAACGGCATATGCGCACACATCATACACTAACAAACATAGAAATATGTAGTCAATGGAGAAAAATCTACAGAGAAGGTCTTATTCAATATGACATGTTAGAATCATTTGCAACTTCTAGTTTGATTCAATGTGCACAGTCCTGCATACTCAAGTGAAGTAAGAATAGTGCTTTCAACCATTAAGTCAAAAAATAAACAAGGAGAAGACCATTAGTGTTCGAGTACACATGATCTAACCAATTGTATCTTGATCCAAGCATCTTTCAATCCCTCCAGAGGAAACATACTTGACTACCATTAAGCTATGGTAAAATCAACACTTTGATGCCTCATGGTGCACCAAAAGTTGATCTTTATAGCTCTTTTACCATTTATATACCCCAGCGATCTTTGCTTCACACGTATCGTTTTCCATTCTCATACACTTGGACCAAATCATTCATGGCCTATGAGGGTAGAGTCAAAGATATTACTGGCAAATATGACTAATGGTACTAGGTACAATGCAAATCGTAATTACCCACATGGTAGCAAAGCAAGGGTCCTTTTACCTATCTCATTCAGTTGTGGCTCTCTGCAAACATGGTATTGCATGTGTGACGATGGAGTTGGACTCTTTTGTTAGAGTAATTACATCAAAACTGAACACATGGTCTACAAAATGTATCTCCGATGATATACGTGTCATAAATCGTTCCCACCCTAGAAGTGGTAAATAAGGTTTAATGATCTCTAATGAAATAAGCACCAAGTTTAAATTGGAATACAAGTAATATAAATGCATCATATAAAGTAAACAATATATATTAATAATAAACAAAAGGGCAATAAGGTGAGTGGGAAGAGTTTAGAAAAATTCAACCCAGTCAAGAACAACATGGTAATATATAGTGATTTGAACCCCTCATAGAACCTACTCTATTACCGGAAGCCTAAGTGAAAGCACCATTTTTAATCAAGCTTTATTAATGCCATTGAATACACCATACCAACTTGCCTAAGTGATAGGATTTTCACCAACCTACTTTCCAATGTGATTAGATTTGCCTCAAACTCCACTATTAGATTTTTAGTTCGACTTACACAATTACCAACTCACTCCTCAAGTGATTTGATTTTGAAGTCTATAAGCTTTGAATATTTTAGTGGTGTTCTCAACAGTGCAATGGTGATAAATTAGTGAAGCACAAAATTTTAAAAGGAAAAGTACAATAGAGGAAATGATATGGAATTAAGCTGTACATTAACACAATCTAAAATGATATGAGATGATTAATGGAATGTTTGAATTTATGTACTTTAGCCCTAGCTCCATGGAATGTTTGAATTTCCTTGTACATCATCTTGAGCTCGGCTTGGGCTTCCCTATATAATTGATTTTTCCTTGTATCCTACAATATTTGGACAAAGAGAGCATATGGGTACTATGTACCAAATGTATATCATTTAGGGTTGTTAATCATCACAATAATAATGAAAAATAAGCAACTGGGGTCAACACAACATCATCTATACAGTCCAAAATCCATAACATGATTTTTAATATAAATCAACATATAATGGCTTAGTCAGCATGTTCATGACCAATTGTAAAGTTAATTTATGCTTAAAGACCACTTCATATCTTCTTTTACTAATAGAATGATATTCTAATCTCTATGTCCTTCCTCCTCTTAAGGTACTTCACATTCCTTAAGTTGTCGATCATCATCATTGAATAAAGTGACCAGATCTGACATATGCGGGAAAGAAACACCATAACCAGACAGCTTCTTTTGCTGCTGCTAAGCCTACAATTTACTCCCAACTCCATCCTTGATAAGGCTACTATGGTTTGCCTCTTGTTGCACCATAAGATGGCCCCATTATCTAAGAAGACATCTCTAATGTCAACATGTGCTCATCGAGATTACCGATTAGGTTTGTGTATGTACAGCCCTAAGAGCTGCAAGTTAGATCCCAAAAGCATAGAGTATAGTTAGTGGTGGTATCTACAAGGTACATCATCACTCTTTTTTATGCAGTTTAATAGTTGGGTCCTGTGTTTAAATTGTATCAACTCAGTAAACCCACTATAAATATAAGGCCCATTCCAGTGCAGATTATAACATAAATTAAGCCACTAATCATTTAAATATAGGACACATGACATCTTCTCATGATCTTATGGTATCTGCAAACAACATTCCCAGTTAAGGCTATGGTCCTCCATGATAGAAGTATAAATAGTTTTTGTTATGAATATGCCCATGAGGCCCATTGGGTATCCGGCCCATCATTTAAAAGCTATAAATATGAGGGTAGGGTGCCCTTAACCCCTTTCACCTATTACTCTACTTTTCCCTTCACAACACGTTATCAGCACGGTCACGCTCGTTGGAAAAGGCGGCGACGCTCGAGGAAGGAGATCCATCAACCGCTCAGTTTTAAGAAGATCGTAATCTTCTCAACGGGGAGCGAAAATGGCATCCTTCACCAACCGTCGTCTAGATTCCCTTGTCAAATCTAGAGGTAAATCTCAAAACTTTTTAGATCTAAACTTGCGTTTCCCGTAGATTTGCATGATTTAAGATCAAAAGATTTGAATACACGGTAAAAATCACATTTTTATTTAGATCCGCATGTCTAAAAAGAATAAAAATCGTTTTTAGAGATCTAAATGTTTGAAAAATCAGTTTTTTACCCCCAACCTTGATCCATACCCCGCACGCCCGAAGGGCGTAACGGCGGCGCTCCACAAGCGTCGCCGGCGGCATGCGCCGCGACGGCCGCGGCGGCGCGCCGCGGGCCCCCTAAGGTTTTTCGAAAATCCTAGCCCTTAACAGGCCAATTTTTAGGGGAGGCCCAATTAACCCTAATGGGTTGTTTTCATGGCCCAAAAAGCCTGAAAATTAACCCATTTACCCATAATTTTTCTTTTTTTATTTTTGGCCCCAAAAGCCCAAAATAATTAAAGAACGTTTAAAATTTATAAAAAGAGTTAAAGCGGAAAATAAAATATAAATTATATGGATCAATGTAAAAAGTTTTTCAAAATAATTTTTAGCACGTCACACACTATTTAGATTATTTATTAATATTTACATGCCTGTGAAATGATTATCTGAGTGGTTGTATATTCGTAATATATTATCTGCGTGGATGTATTATTAGGCTATGTTTTTATGGATCAGCCAGGTTTCTGACACCTTTACTTTTCTGCAATTTTTTCTTTTTGAGAGAAATTTGTAAGTGAGGTTACACATGTAAAAAGAAGCTGAAGGACACCAAAAGGAGCTGAAGGCGTCTGCACAAAGAAGAAAGGGGCTTCTCTCTGAAGTTCCCGAGTTGTATTTACTTTTTCATGCAATTTTTTGATGTAATTTCGGACTGTCTTTTTTCGTTTTGGTGTCGGCTGGCTGATCCCCATAGTCCTAATTTATTTTCATTGCTTATACATTAAATGCGTGGATGTTAACTATTTCATGCTATTTTAATGTTAAAATGAAAATGTTAAAAAGCATGCGTGGATTTTTATTTTCTTAAATAATTCACGTTATGAAAATGTTAAAAAGCATGCATGGATGTTTATTTTCTTAAAAAATTCATGTTATGAAAATGGTAAAAATACATGTGTGGATGTTTATTTTATACAGTTTAATAATCCATGCTATTTTTATATTGCTAGATCATTTAATGGCCAGACGTGCGAATGTCGATTTCTCGGTCCTGAAGGCCGATGGGTCGAACTACTTGAGTTGGCAGTTGGACCTGAAGTTCCATCTGCGATCTCATGGGTTCAGTCTGACACCCACTGAGAAGGCAACAACAAGTATTGCCACAGCTGAAAAGGATGCTTCTAAAGAAGCACCTCATACAGAAGAAGTTTCCGACATACTAAAGGCGAAAGCCATTATCTATATTAGGAAACATTTGGACTCGACGCTGAAGGACGAGTATCTTACTGTAGAGGATCCTTACGAATTGTGGGACGCACTTGAGGAGAGATACATGCATCAGAGGGATGTCATACTCCCCCGTGCACAGTACGAGTGGACTCACCTCCTCATACAGGATTACAAATCTGTAGCGGAGTACAACTCAGCACTGTTCCGTATCACCTCATGCCTGAAGTTGTGTGGTGAGACTGTGACTGAGAAAATGTTGCTGGAAAAGACGTTTACGTCTTTCCACGAGAAGGAAATGATCCTTATGCAACAATACCGTGAGAGGAAGTTCACGAAGTACTCTGATCTGCTTTCATGCCTGCTAATGGCTGAACAGAACAGAGATTTGTTGATTGCCACTCACAACCTCCGCCCTCCTGGCTCTGCTCCACTGCCACCTCCTGCAGAGGCACACTTCCGGTCTTCCCAGAAGAAGAAGATGGTCAAGAGGCTAAATTCCAGAAATGGAGAGAACAGAAGAACCGGAAGAAGGCCACTCCCCAAGCTCCTCTCAGAACCAGAAGTCCGTGGAAAAGAAGCAAAAGTGGACGTCAAACAAAGGTGGTACTCCCAAGAAAGACTGGGAGGATAAGTGCTCCAAATGCAGAATGACGGGCCACTGGTCCAGAATCTGTCGCACCCAGAAACACCTACAGGACCTCTACCAGGCAAGCCTCAAGCCTCGAGCTGAGACAAACCTGATAGAGAGTGCAGCGTTGCCAGAGACCACATGGACTCCTGAAGATTTCATGGGAGACGACACTCTCTAGTTATGGACCATAAACAATTGTTATTGCTAGCAATGTATCTTCCTTTTATGCATCGTATCTAGTTTTTATTCCATGTCAAACATTTTTGAGCATGTTAAATGAAAGTAGATTTCTTCTTTTCATATTATTTACTGCTTAAATATGTCTTTCTTAATATAGTATGGATTCAATTTGCCTAGTGGACAGTGCATCGACGCACTCGATCCTTCAAAACATATACTACTTTACGAGCATAGGTAGCTACTCTGGCCCACTGAGAACAATCTCAGGACCAGCTAATATAATCGAAGGATCAGGGGAAGCAATCATTTTGCTCCCCGGTAACACACTAATCACACTTAGAAATGCGTTATTGACCGGCGCCCGGTTTACGGCTTGGGCGCGGTGTCGTTTTACCGCAAGTGCACGGTTAGTGTAGGGTGCGGGTTTATCGAACTCAGGGAGGTGGATGGCTTGAATGGCTACTAGCCTCGCCTAGGTTGTGTGCTAGCTACGCGGATGGTATGAGTGGAAGTGTGAAATAAAAGAAATAAATGAAAAAGACACGAAATGAATCCCCGCTAACACGGGCTAGAGCATTCATGACACTTGGCATTTGACTTGACCCAGGGTGAGACATTGCCCCAAAAGGTGGTACCTAGCGTCCATGGCCCGATATTCCGGTCGGTGCCTAGTATGCTAGGCCTACCCGGTTCTGGACGGTGGGCATTCCCATGTCCATTAACACCTTCCGCAACCGGGAGCATTAAGGCGACAATGATATCTCCCAACACTTCGTCCAAGCCGTTCCCACGCGCGAGGACTCCATGTCTACACTAGGGGCGTGAGCTATGGCTAGGGAGTCAACCGCCAAGTTTATTCCCCCTTAGCCCGACGGTCAAAGGCGGTCTTTCTCCCGCCAATGACAATGAAACACCCCCGCGTAACCCTAATGGCCAAATAGGTCAAATGTGATTTCTGGCAATACATCAAAGCGGATCTTGACTGGACAAGCACCGGACCCCAACCCCCAACACAACTAGTGTGTTGCCGTACGAATTGGACTCAGATTGCTAGAAATCTCCATTGACACATTTCATCGAACACATGCCATACAATCAAGTCAAATGTAGTTTTCCAAGCATCAATCCTACCCTAACCCGTATTAGGGTTCTTCAAACACTACTCGATGGTGAAGAACATGATAGAAAGCAATAATAACGACAAACAAACATTCACCATCAAGCAACAAAGAAAATAACACAATACAATAGAAAATGAGAGAAGAAAATACTTATCTTGAGTTTGAATCTTCAATCCAATACAAGATTTATTACAATAGAAAACCTAATCTAACCTAATCTAAACTCACAAGAGAAAGGGGCAAAAAGCCCTAGAAAAAACTGAGGAAGCCCTCTCAAAGTCGTGCCCCAAAACAGCATTTAAAACCCCCCTCAAAACCCTTGACAGTTCGGGTCCGAAACCCACTTAAAACTGTTAAAACAGGCCCACCCGATCGGGTGGAAACTCACCCGATCGGGTGGAATAAACAGAGAGCACAGAAACGCAGAAAAAGATCTCACCCGGTCGGGTGGCAACTCACCCGATCGGGTGAAATGAAAATTCAGACTGCAGCCAATTTCAGCACACAGCTGCGCTCCGAAAATTCCAGAAAAATGTAGAAAAATCGGATTTGTGCATGCGACCTATCGTTGGAAAGCTAACGACGATGCCGACGCTAGAAAAATAAGAGATCACCCAAAATCCTTCTGGAAAGATAGCAGATCTTCAATGAATGCATCAGCAGCGCTCAAAGGCGGAAGAAAAGGCCACCCGATCGGTTGAAACATCAACCGATCGGGTGAGCCGCTTGTTGCTTTGGCCATCGGGCTTCGGGAGCTTCAACCGGTCACTGAAGAGAGCGGGTGGAGCCGTCGGTTTGATCTTTGAGGCGATGCGGCTACAGATGAACCGATCGGGTGAGATGTCACCCGATTGGTTGGAATTCAGCTCCAAATTCCCGAGAATTGGGGCGTTTGAACCGGTCACTGAACCGACCGGGTGACTTCATGGCCGCTCCAACTTGTGTCCGGGTGGTGCACGCGTGCATCACCCGATCGGTTGGAAGTGACCAACCGGTCGGGTGAGGGGCTGAAAGATGCAATCTTCGTCGTTTGACCCCCTGGATCACGCGTGACTCCTCCCGTTGCTCCGGGGACTCATGATATCGTCGTTTTATGTCCCAAATGCTAGAAATTCCTGCAAAATACCAAAAACACGGAAAAGTGAAAGAAAACAAGAAAACACGAGAAAACGAATACAAGACGGCGGTAAATAACGGAAAAACACGGAAGAAAACGTGCGTAAATATATGAAATATAAACGCACGTCAAAATCCCCCAAGCTGAACTCGTCCTCGTCCTCGAGGAAGACGAGTAAGAGTAGTAGCTCGGAGGGAAAAAATAGAGAGAAAGAGAGAAAAAGAAAACTCTATATCCTAGATCACCCGTTAGGGCCAACAAAATCAAAAATGACACACCAAGCAAGCAAACGCCAAATCACATCACTAAACCAAGGAATACGAGTCCAGACAAGTTCCGTGGGCCCACGCGGTGAAGCGCGAGTGAGTGTGGTCGTGTGCTAGCAGTCCGTGTCACTATCTACGATGAGCGATTAAGCTCGATATACACAAATCCAGGAAATGACCCAAATATCGATTCGATTTGAATAAAGCGGCGAATATATAGTTCAAGCATGCATGAGAATAGAGAGAATCGAAACATATCATGTGTCAGGGACTCTACAACTAGGGTTAAGAAAATCACACCACTATAGCCTAGATATTAGCTAAAAAGTTCCTAAGCCAAGTGTTTTCGAAACCGATGGGGGGTTGAGATGATGTGGAGAAGAACACTCGGTGCAAATTCTCGCCTTCCCTTTATTCTCGGCAAGTAGGAAAATATTCACACATGAATTTTTTTGGGTTTTGGGTTTTTGTATTTTTTTGATTTTTTTGGGTATACATATTTTTTTCTTTTTTCATTTCTCTTCTTTTTGTGTTTTTCTTTTCTTTTCTCCCTTTTTTGGATTTTTGGGGTTTTTTGGCTATACACATGTGTACTCTCCCAAGTGGGAGAACGGTACACGGCGAGGGGATTTGCACCAAGTAAAACAAAAAGGAAGTCGGAATCTAAACACTTGGGCAAAGGAAGCTATTCTCGCTAAATAGAGCATGGGCTAAATGGGTTATCCTAGTCCTTAATTGTGGAATCCCGACACATGCGAAATGAAGCGTACGATATATATAGCATGCAGAAGAAGCAGCCAGTAGAAATAAGTACCGCATATTCATATCGAAACATGGTAATCTAGGGGGTCATTCCTGGACAGGTATATAAAGTAAAATCACAAAGTAGAAACACACCAAACAGCTAGGCACGACGCACGACTCACAAAAAGCTAAGTGGACCCGCGATGCATGAAATGCAAGAGGACTCGATATCCTAATGTTAGTGAATGTGATTATCGAAGCCGTGCAAGGTGTGCGTGTGATTTTTGTGGCAATTCATCATAGGGTTCATCTCTAGGAGAAAGAGATAAAAAGAAGAAAAGAAAAAGAAAAAGAAAAACACGGAGAAAAACGACTCAAATAACGAAGAAAAAGAGACAAATGACGCACGAAGTGCGACTCCCCCAAGCTGAAATTTGCATTGTCCTCAATGCAATAGTAGTGAATACGGGAGGGCAATGAAAATTGGGGGGAGTACGCACAGACACAAAAAGTGAAAAACATGCAAAACACATGAACGAAACTAAAAAAAATAAAGAAAAAGAAACACTCAAATAAAATATATAAAACACGACGAAAGAATACATAGACTCAGACACACAACACCGACACGCGAAAACATGCACACAAATCGATTCCCCCCAAGCTGAACATGACAATGCTAGCGAAATGATATGATCAATGTGATGCAGAAATATGCAAGGGGAAGATCGGAAAAGAAAAGAAAGAAATCAAAATGCAGGAGAGACGGTGTGCTCATTCTCCTCGGAAGAGGATGTGGGTGAAATGATAGAAGGGCACGACATGAAGGGTTATTATGATGCAAAAGCAAATCCTAGATACGCTCCCCTCGCTAATGAGAGGAGACGAGATTATTCAAATCTAAACTAGAAAGAGGTAAATTTTTACACTACTGGATTAGGATACACCTGAGTATAGGCGGATCCAAGATCTGGAGTGGGGCAGGTAGCTGCTCTAACTGCTCCTTCTGTGGCTCCGCCAGAAGCACTGTGCCACGTGTGCCAATGGACCCAAGCAATGCACCTCCAAGCATCCCTCGTAGGTGTCCACCTGTGACCTGCAAAGGACGAGGTGCATTAGTCTATGGCAAGAAATTATTTCCCAAAATAAATGTACCCCAGAGATAGTCGCCGGTAAATGATGGTAAAATATATGAAATGTGGCGAACACTCCCTAGAAATAGTATGTTATCCTCTGTGCTAGTGACGATCAAACCCTCGCTCTCCATGAGAAGTGGCTCTCCAGGTGGTGACACACCGCAGCATACCTCAAGGGAAGTAGATCCTGTGTCCTGCGAGAGATATGGTGTGTCAAAAACATATAAGTCTAAAGAAATAGGACGTGAAAAGCGAGACTCAAAAGTGGAGTGAGAGTGAGTATGAAAATCTCCCTGAATAGGGGCAATATGCTCAAGTAGATGCTCAGCCGCAGAAGAAGTGGAGAGCGATTGTAAAGGTAGATGTGACTCGGGCTCCATGAAGTGGACCATCGTATCCAGGCCCTCGTGCACATTCTCCTCGACGATATGCTCATGCTCCTCCATCTGCCCGATGTCCTGAATGACATCCTCATGGTTGACCACAAACCAAGGAGGAAGCTGCGACAGAGATGGCTGTGGAGGTGGATGTAGAGCAAACCCCTCGTATGTGGTCGTGGTGTCCTCGTCCTCACGCACATCCTCCTCGCCGGTATGCATAATCTCTGTAAACTCCTCAGTTCTCTCATAGGACTCATATGGGATATCCAAATCAAGACAAGAAATCTCTCCCACAGATCCTATAGAAATCACCCCATCCTCACTATCATCATCAAAAAATGCTTCGTCATCCAAGTGGTAGTGATGGAAAAATGGGGTATCGGCTTGAGATGTGTCTAGGTGGCCGATGGCATGGTGGTCTCAACCATGAAAGTGGGTATATCCTCTCCTTCATCCCCTCTCCTCGGTGTCGCCTCGGTGATTGTACCATCAAGTTTTGTAATATTTGGCCTTGGTTAAACATGGCACTTTCAAGGAGAGACACGAGGCTTGATTCTTCTTGTGTTTGTGGAGGGGTATAAGGTTGAGGAAATGGATGGGAGGTGTTTGGGCTAAGGTTGTGGGAAAATGTTTGGCCTTAGAGTGGGGGGAGGCTCTCAAGCGTAAATGTGCAATCATAATACATGTGCCCCGCCATCCCACAAGTCTCACAAACCACAACTGGATAAGGATCGTATCCTCCCATCTGAGCATCGAAATTTGATCTCCACATGGTAATATCAAAGATACTTGGACAACAAAAATAAGAAAACTAGAGAGGAGCGTCAATAGCACAAGAAAATAACAAAAAGATAATAAAATGGTGGGGGGAAAATTTCTTGGTTATTGAATATTTTTTTTAAAATATTTTTTTGTTTTTATGCGTAGTCTAACGAACCCAAGCTAAGCTAATATCAAACCGAACGCCTCCCTGGCAACGCCGCCAAAAACTTGACCGGCGTCCCGTTTACGACTTGGGCGCGGTGTCGTTTTACCGCAAGTGCACGGTTAGTGTAGGGTGCGGGTTTATCGAACTCAGGGAGGTGGATGGCTTGAATGGCTACTAGCCTCGCCTAGGTTGTGTGCTAGCTACGCGGATGGTATGAGTGGAAGTGTGAAATAAAAGAATGAAATGAAAAAGACACGAAATGAATCCCCGCTAACACGGGCTAGAGCATTCATGACACTTGGCATTTGACTTGACCCAGGGTGAGACATTGCCCCAAAAGGTGGTACCTAGTGTCCATGGCCCGATATTCCGGTCGGTGCCTAGTATGCTAGGCCTACCCGGTTCTGGACGGTGGGCATTCCCATGTCCATTAACACCTTCCGCAACCGGGAGCATTAAGGCCACAATGATATCTCCCAACACTTCGTCCAAGCCGTTCCCACGCGCGAGGACTCCATGTCTACACTAGGGGCGTGAGCTATGGCTAGGGAGTCAACCGCCAAGTTTATTCCCCCTTGGCCCGACGGTCAAAGGCGGTCTTTCTCCCGCCAATGACAATGAAACACCCCCGCGTAACCCTAATGGCCAAATAGGTCAAATGTGATTTCTGGCAATATATCAAAGCGGATCTTGACTGGACAAGCACCGGACCCCAACCCCCAACACAACTAGTGTGTTGCCGTACGAATTGGACTCAGATTGCTAGAAATCTCCATTGACACATTTCATCGAACACATGCCATGCAATCAAGTCAAATGTAGTTTTCCAAGCATCAATCCTACCCTAACCCGTATTAGGGTTCTTCAAACACTACTCGATGGTGAAGAACATGATAGAAAGCAA
This sequence comes from Scilla litardierei, assembly GCA_030789695.1. Taxonomy (NCBI): domain Eukaryota; kingdom Viridiplantae; phylum Streptophyta; class Magnoliopsida; order Asparagales; family Asparagaceae; genus Scilla; species Scilla litardierei. The sequence goes on along the minus strand of CM061137.1, from coordinate 43,867,069 downwards.
TAATAACGACAAACAAACATTCACCATCAAGCAACAAAGAAAATAACACAATACAATAGAAAATGAGAGAAGAAAATACTTATCTTGAGTTTGAATCTTCAATCCAATACAAGATTTATTACAATAGAAAACCTAATCTAACCTAATCTAAACTCACAAGAGAAAGGGGCAAAAAGCCCTAGAAAAAACTGAGGAAGCCCTCTCAAAGTCGTGCCCCAAAACATCATTTAAAACCCCCCTCAAAACCCTTGACAGTTCGGGTCCGAAACCCACTCAAAACTGTTAAAACAGGCCCACCCGATCGGGTGGAAACTCACCCGATCGGGTGGAATAAACAGAGAGCACAGAAACGCAGAAAAAGATCTCACCCGGTCGGGTGGCAACTCACCCGATCGGGTGAAATGAAAATTCAGACTGCAGCCAATTTCAGCACACAGTTGCGCTCCAAAAATTCCAGAAAAATGTAGAAAAATCGGATTTGGGCATGCGACCTATTGTTGGAAAGCTAACGACGATTCCGACGCTAGAAAAATAAGAGATTACCCAAAATCCTTCTGGAATGATAGCAGATCTTCAATGAATACATCAGCAGCGCTCAAAGGCGGAAGAAAAGGCCACCGATCGGTTGAAACATCAACCGATCGGGTGAGCCGCTTGTTGCTTTGGCCATCGGGCTTCGGGAGCTTCAACCGGTCACTGAAGAGAGCGGGTGGAGCTGTCGGTTCAATCTTTGAGGCGATGCGGCTACAGATGAACCGATCGGGTGAGATGTCACCCGATCGGTTGGAATTCAGCTCCAAATTCCCGAGAATTTGGGCGTTTGAATCGGTCACTGAACCGACCGGGTGACTTCATGGCCGCTCCAACTTGTGTCCGGGTGGTGCACGCGTGCATCACCCGATCGGTTGGAAGTGACCAACCGGTCGGGTGAGGGGCTGAAAGATGCAATCTTCGTCGTTTGACCCCCGGATCACGCGTGACTGCTCCTGTTGCTCCGAGGACTCATGATATCGTCGTTTTATGTCCCAAATGCTAGAAATTCCTGCAAAATACCAAAAACACGGAAAAGTGAAAGAAAACAAGAAAACACGAGAAAACGAATACAAGACGGTGGTAAATAACGGAAAAATACGGAAGAAAACGTGCGTAAATATATGAAATATAAACGCACGTCAGTTATACTCCCCTAAATCTATCCGAAATCTCCTAAGCTTTAACGATATCCGTTTAAACGGGTATCACTTAGAGACGGTCGAGGAAAATGAAAGGGAATACTTGCTTATAACGTCTCTTACAAATGGTTCAAAAACCATTGTGGAACGTTTCAAGGGACTCCCCTCAGGACTCTACCAAACAAGTATTCAAACTCCAGAAACATCAATGGCGGAGCACCTGCAGTGCCCCCAAACACCAGGATCTATTATGATGTACCACATCATAAAAAGCTCAAGGGGTATAGATTTGAAGAACATGAAGATTCTTCAAAAAGGTAAATTCCCATGTCCACCCTGTTACAAGGGCAAACTAATTACGAGACCCTCTCCACTGAAAGTGGACCTGGAGTCTCCAAGCTTTCTGGAAAAAAACTACGGAGACATTTGTGGGCATATACACCCATCAAGTGGCCCGTTCAGGTACTTTATGGTCCTGATAGACGCATCTACTAAGTGGTCGCATGTGTGTCTACTGTCCACCTGTAACCTAGCTCTGTCTAAGCTCTTAGCTCAGATAATCAGGTTGCGGGCCCACTTCCCCGACTACCAGATAAAGAAACTTCGTCTGGACAATGCGGGGGAATTTACATCACAAGTCTTCCTAGACTATTGCCAAGCACAGGGCATTGAAGTCGAACATCCTGTAGCACATGTTCACACCCAAAACGGGTTAGTAGAATCTCTAATTAAGAGACTGCAATGGATTGCTCGTCCATTATTACTTCAATCCCAGCTGCCAGTGAATGCATGGGGCCATGCAATTTTGCATGCTGCATCTTTAATAAAATTAAGACCTTCTGGAGGTCAGTCATCTTCTCCAATGCAACTAGCACTTGGAGCCCCACCAATTGTCTCACACTTGAGAATATTTGGTTGTGTAGTATACGTCCCCATAGCACCACCACAAAGGACAAAGATGGGTCCACAACGTCGCCTAGGCATTTATGTTGGGTTTGACACCCCCTCCATAATAAGATTCCTAGAACCCCTTACGGGAGACGTTTTCAAGGCACGTCTAGAAGACTGTGAATTTGATGAAACATCATTTCCAAGACTAGGCTCACAAGCAAAGAAGCCCGAAGCTTCAAAATGTATCACTTGAGATACAAAGATATTATGTCACTTTGATCCGCCCACAAGCCATTGTGAGGATGAAGTCCTAAAGATTCTCCATATCCAAAACACTGTCCATCTCTTACCGGACAAATTTACTGACAACCAGAAGATTGTCAGACCACACGTCCCTGCTGATAACACTCCAGCTAGGATTGACATACCGCAAAATGGATGCAATCTGCCTGCAGCAGAAATGGTCGGACCTCTTAAAAAGAGAGGGCGACCACCGGGATCCAAGGACCAAGTCCCTCGAAAGAGTAGGACCCTTGGCAATGGTAAAACAATACCACCATAGGATGCTACTATAAGCCCTGCTATCCCATCTCTCCCAAACTCTCAAATAGAGGAAAAACCGGGAGAAAATGAAGTTTCGATACACTATGTACGAAATGGGGAGTATTGGGACAGAAAGAGCACAACCATAGATGACGCATTTGCATGTAATTTTGCCATCAACGTTGCGTACTGCGACGATGATATTGAACCACGCTCTCTGACAGAATGTTAAAGCAGCGATGATTGGCCAAAGTGAAAAGCGGCAATAGGAGTGGCGTTGGATTCACTCACCAAACGCAAGGTCTTCGGACCTATAGTTGATGTGCGTTTATATTTCATATCTTCACGCACATTTTCTTTCGTGTTTTTCCGTTATTTTCCGCCGTCTCGTATTCGTTTTCTCGTATTTTTTGTTTTCTTTCACTTTTCCGTGTTTCTGTATGTTTGCAGGAGTTTACCGGCATAGGGGACATAAAACGACGATATCATGAGTCCCCGGAGCAACGGGAGGAGTCACGCGTGATCCAGGGGGTCAAACGACGAAGATCGCATCTTTCAGCCCCCCCACCCGATCGGTTGGACACAGCCAACCTATCGGGTGATGCACGCGTGCACGACCCGGTCAGCCGCTGAAGCAACGAAAGTATCAACCAACCGGGTCGCCGACCGGTTCAACCCGACTGATCTCTCTGGAAATTGGAGCTGAAACTCAACCGATCGGGTGATCTTCACCCGATCGGTTCACCTGTAGCCGTTTCCCTGAAGAAGATGACCCGGAGAGCTAACCCGATCGTCAGCAGACCGTGCCAGAACGTTCAAAGTTACTGTCTTTTGGGCAACAATTCCAACTGATCGGTTGATTTATCAATCGATCGGTTCACCCGACGACGATCAAGATCCAAACAACGAGCAGCTTCCATCAACCGACCGTGTCGTCTGACCGGGTGAAGTCTCGAAGATGGCTGCCGAAGTTCGCAGCAGGTCACCCGATCGGGTGATTCTTCACCCGATCGGGTGATGTCGTTTTCTATAAATACAGAACCTAGGTTTCCAAATTCGAGAGAGAGGTTATTTTTTGCTGTTTTCTCTCTCTTGACGGCTGTAATTTTTCAGATATTTGTAAGTTGTCTGATCTTTACCAAACTTTAATATAGTGTTATTTGCATTGCTCTTACTACTTTTCAATCACCTGATCATGTTTCTAACGGTCGATTTTGATTTAGATTGCTTTTTAGTAAATATGTGTGAGTAGTTCCCAAATCTGGGATTTTGGTGGAAACCCCTTCGTGGGTTCTCCCCGATGCGTCCATAGGACTAGGAAATCGATAGGGATTAGGAATCTATCGGTTACGCGGGGTGTTTTATTGTCATCAGCGAGAAAAACACCGCCTTTGACCGTTGGGCCAAGGGGGAATAAACTTGGCGGTTGACTCCCTAGCCATAGCTCACGCCCTTAGCGTAGACGTCGAATCCTAGCGTGCGGGAGTGGCATGATGAGACGTTTGGAGTTATCGTTGCGAGCTTAGTGCTCCCGGAGTCGGTCAGTGTTAGTGGACATGGGAATGCCCACTGACCGAACCCGGGTAGTCCGGCGTATCATCCTGGGCACCGACCGGAATATCGGGCCCATGGGACGCCGGTATCACTCTTAGAGGCAACGTCTCACTATTAGACCCTAATTCCGATCGTTTTCCTACCCGTAGGCCGTGTTGGCGAGAATCGCACGATAGGGTGGAAACCGAAGTCCCGGGTTTCCCCTTATATCGTTTATCCCTCGCATTCTATTTTCTGTGACAACCCATTTACCGATTCGGGCTAGCTCGCCCATGTGGTGAATTTGGTCTTTCTTGACACAAGCACAACCACGTCTCCCTGAGTTCGACCCCCCAAGCCACACTACAACACCGTGCGCTTGCAGTTATAAATATTTAAATCTCACGCCCCCAATCATACATTGCACACACCTGACACGCACATCGCGGGGGCGTCAAGCTTTATGGTGCCGTTGCCGGGGAGGCAACGTGCTTGTTATTTTAGGATCTCATGAACCCTTGAGTCTAGCTCTCATCTCTATCTCGCGATAATTTTCGCATTCTACACTTTTTGACTTCACTTGTACATATTGTAAATAGTAGTTGTATAGAACTAATTGGCTGAGTCGGTGTGCTGCTATCGCTGCATTCGCCTCCCGTTTATGCAACCCGTGCTTTTGACGTGTTTGCTATCTGTGCAGTTCTCTCTCTCCTTTCTTATAGGTTTTCTGCCCCATGACGAGGATGTTGTATGCCGTTTCAAGCGATATCTGGGATCATTCGCACCACATCCGCTGTTTGGCACAAGCTTAGCAGAATCCCTAAATGCTTCAAATATTCTAACCCTTCTGTCTGCCGCTGTGGAAAATCAGAGGAGGTAACATGATATGCAGCAGGATCCAGTTACGACAACTCTACTTCCCCCCTGATGATGTGGCGTATATCGACATGCCCAGTTTCGGATTCGGGGGAGAGGAATTGTTCACGGAGTCCGGTCAGGAGAACCACCAGGCAGAGTCTGTCGGTTGCGTTGGACAGGGGCCGATCTATTCCTTGCAGACTTTTATCGAACATCCCGGATCTTTGGACAATGAGGAAGCTGGGAGCAATGGTGGGGAATCATCAACTATTGAAACCTGTTTTCACGTCGAAGCTTTCTTCCCGGAGAATTATTATGAGCTTGAGAAAGACCCGGCGCCTTCATCGGTTGCCCCCACGATACCTTGCGAGGGTTTGCCACGCGGGACCATGGCTGGGAGTGAAGTTCCGAACACTGTCTTTCAAGGGATCCACGAAGAAGTCCTTTCACTAGAGGATGCTCAGCTTGAGAAATATGCGTCGGGACCTCATGAAGTTGAGATGAAAGAGTTACCCCCGGGACTAAAGTATGAATATTTTGGGACAGGCTCGACCCTGCCGGTCATTGTGAACTCCTCACTGCCTGAAGACCAGATGACCAAACTTCTTGGTGTTTTAAAAAGGTTTAAGAGAGTTTTCGGGTATGCAATTGAAGATTTAAAAGGAGTTAGCTTAGGCCTCTGCTCACACAGGATACTGCTTGAGGATGCGCAACCCTCCTCGATTGAGCCGCAGCGGAGGCTAAATCCCATAATGATGGAGGTGGTCAAAAAGGAGATTGTTAGGCTTCTACATGCCGGTATCATATACCATATCTCCGATAGTCACTGGGTTAGCCCGGTGCACGTCGTACCCAAGAAAGGAGGAATGACGGTGGTTCGCAACGAGAAGAACGAGCTCATACCTACGAGGACCGTCACAAGATACCGGATGTACATTGACTATAGAAAACTGAACAAGGCCACAAGGAAGGATCACTACCCTCTCCCTTTCATTGATCAGATGCTCGAGAGGCTGGCGAAGCACAACTACTTCTGTTTCATGGACGGGTACTCTGGATTCCTCCAAATTCCTATTCATAACGATGACCAGGAGAAGACGACTTTCACTTGTCCATTTGGGACATATGCCTATAGAAGAATGCCGTTTGGACTTTGTAACGCACCGGCTACATTCCAAAGACTAATGTCTGCTATCTTCTCCGACTACTCCCAGGATATCATGGAGGTTTTCATGGACGATTTTTCCGTCTATGGAACTGAGTTTAACTCATGCCTCAGCAATCTAACTAAAGTCTTGGAGAGGTGTCAAGAAAAGGGACTAGTCCTGAACTGGAAGAAATGCCATTTCATGGTCCAAGAAGGAGTCGTGCTGGGACACGTCATCTCTTCGAGGGGGATTGAGGTTGATAAGGCAAAAGTTGAGGTGATTGAAAAGCTTCCGCCACCGCTCAATCTTCGAGGAGTCCGTGGGTTTTTAGGGCATGCGGGATTTTACCACCGCTTCATAAAAGACTTCTCCAAGATTTCCAGGCCGCTGAACCAACTCCTAGTGAAGGACATGCCTTTCGTCTTCGACGAGGAGTGTATGGAAGCCTTCTGCCATCTGAAGCAAGCTTTGATTTCCGCGCCCGTAATACATCCACCGGACTGGAATCTACCCTTTGAGCTAATGTGCGACACTAGTGATTATGTCGTTGGTGCCGTCTTGGGGCAGAGGAAGGATAAAAATCTGCATGTTATATATTATACGAGCAAGACCCTTGACGCTGCCCAAAGAAATTATACTACCACGAAAAAAGAATTGCTAGCGGTCATCTACGCCATGGACAAGTTCCGGCAATATCTCGTTGGTGCTAAGGTGATCGTGCACATAGATCACGCGGCTCTCAAATACCTATTGAGCAAGAAGAAGGCTAAGCCGTGGCTCATTAGATGGATTCTCCTCCTCCAGGAATTCGACCTGGAAATTAGAGACAAGAAGGGGGCGGAGAATGTCGTTGCCGATCACCTGTCCAGAATGTCTACCCTCGATTTGAATGCTACTCCGGTTGATGATTCGCTCCGTGACGAGCATCTTTTCTCCGTCTCTTCTGCTTGGACCCCCTTGGTACGTCGACATCGCAAATTATCTGGCTTGTGCCATCGTCCCCCACAACGTGAGCTACCAGCAGAAGAAGAAGTTCTTCCATGAGGTCCGAAAATTTTATTGGGACGATCCCCATTTGTACAAAACCTGCAATGATGGGGTGATACGAAGATGCATCCCTGAAACTGAAGCGACCTCCATAATTTCCCATTGCCATGGTCAGCAATGTGGAGGGCATGCGAGCACCTATAAGATGAATGCGAAAATTCTCCAAAGCGGATTCTACTGGCCAACCCTCTTCAAAGACACCCATGCTTATGTCCAAGCCTGTGACAAATGCCAAAGGACGGGGAATATCTCCAAGAGGAATGCGATGCCTCAGCACTACATCCTAGAGGTAGAGATCTTCGATGTGTGGGGAGTGGACTTCATGGGACCGTTCCATTCCTCTTCTGGGAACTAGTATATCTTGGTAGCCATGGACTACGTATCGAAGTGGGTTGAAGCGATAGCCAGTCCAACCAATGATTCCAGAGTGCTCGCCAAGTTCTTTAAAAACAACATCTTCCCGCGATTCGGTGTACCTCGAGTCCTGATCAGTGACGGAGGGAGCCACTTTATAGAGAAAAAATTCGAAGCTCTCTTGAAAAAGTACGGGGTACAACACCGAGTGGGGCGTGCCTACCACCCGCAGACTAGTGGCCAGGTGGAAGTTTCTAACCGGGAGATCAAGAGCATACTAGAAAATACGGTGGCCAACTCTAGGAAGGATTGGTCATCAAAACTTCCTGACGAGCTTTGGGCTTACAGGACGGCATTTAAAACTCCGTTCGGCACAACCCCCTACCGACTTGTCTACGGGAAGGCATGCCATCTGCCCGTGGAATTGGAACATAAGGCATTTTGGGCAATCAATAACCTAAACTTTGACGCCAAGGAGGTTGGAGGGCACCGCCAGTTACAACTTAACGAGCTCGACGAGATCCGGCTCAATGCTTATGAAAATGCCTGGATCTACAAGGAGAAGCTGAAGCGGTGGCACGATAAGCGCATCCTGAAGAGGGAATTCAAGGAAGGAGACTTAGTTCTCCTATTCAACTTGAGGCTGAAGCTCTTTCCTGGAAAGCTCAAGTCAAGGTGGTCGGGACCTTTCCGCGTCACCAAGGTCCTCCCGCATGGGGCTATTGAGATAATGGGAAGAGATGAGCCATTCAAAGTCAACAGGCAGCGCCATAAACACTATGCGGTAGGAGAACCAGCATTCTCTCCAGTCGGATTCTCAGCGACCGATGACTCTTCCTCAAACCCTCCGGATCCTAATTGACCACCATATGAGGCATCGAGCAAATGACGTTAAACAAAAGCGCTTCATGGGAGGCAACCTATGTTCTAAACTCTCACCCTTGTTTTTAGGCTTATTTTTAACTTGATTATTTCTATTTTAATAATTAAATTCAGCCGCGAGATCATCCGTCGAGAAACTTAGGCCATTCATGAATTTTTGCAAGAAACAAGCCCTCACCCGATCAGATGACTACTCAACCGATCGGGTGAGACGTATCAGACGATGGCCGTATCTGCTCTCCTTGCGAACCGGTCGGGTGAAGCATTGTGTGACTGGGTGGCAGACCGTGTGAGAAGGGCCGAATTCTCGGGAAATTTAGGGGGGTATACCAACCGATCGGTTGAGTGCAGCTGCTGTCGTGTGATTGACCGGGTGAAAAGTTACAGACTCGCGGGAAGAAATGGGAAGCGGTCAACTGATCGGGTGAAAACTCACCCGATCGGTTCACCTGTAGCTATTGGCCGACGGAAGATTTTCGAGACTTATCCACCCGATCGGGTGAATCCTCACCCGATCGGTTTGTTTTCACCCCTATAAATATCCTTGTCGCACGATTTCGTCCACCCGACCTCCAAACTTCCATTCGTGCGACCTCTCTCCCTCCAACTGCCGAATCAATCTCCTCCATCCACCCCACTACCCCTAGATCTTCATCCCCACTCATTTCCATACTCCCCACCCTCGCCACCTCCCCATCAACAACATTCTCTCATCAAACGTCCAGAAACTAACCCTAACCCCCAAATTTTCGAAAATTTCGATTCTTGTCTGATCAACGAGCGGCGGCTTCCCAAATTGCTTCCTTATATTGCGTGGGGTCTTTCGGGTGCTTGATCTTACAACGTTGATGGGTGACCTCTTTCAACTCTTCGCATTTATTTCATTTATGTAATGTCTTGAATTTCTGTTTGCACACTTTATCTGCTTCATCATCCTCATAGACACCATATCCCGCTCCATCATTCTTTCCCTCGCCGTCACCATGTCTGGGAAGGGAAAGGAAATAGCCTCATCGTCACGCAGACATCCCCTATACGGTCTCTTTTCCCCATCTTTCCTCGACATAAATCCTTCGTCTGAGGAGCAATCCGATCGCTTACTAGCCCTTCTTCATCGCCCTATGCGACCTACTCTTTTCGCCGACTTCCCCACCCTACAATCTCTTGGACTCTTTAGGGGCGTCTGTGCACTTTTTCGCTTCATAGGTTGCGATTATCTTCTGCGGACCCATGCCAATACACACAGGAATCTCACACTTGAGTTCCTCAGTTCTCTCGAGGTGTCTGATCATGGTTTCACCTTTCGGGCCTTCAATTGTGATTTTTCCATGAGCTTCGACACGCTTAACAACATTCTAAACTTCCCTAACCCCGATCGCCATGTTGAATGCTCCACTCATGATCGATCTGACATCTTTTCCTACTTCCGGGCTGATGGTGTTTGGCAACGATTCACCCGATGCTGATGGTGTTTGGCAACGATTCACCCGATATGCCTCCTTTCCAGCAGTAGCCCTCGCCTCCTACATCATACACCATTGCTACCGTTTCACCCACTGCTTCCTTGCCAACACCATCTTCGCTTGCGTTGATGTATCCACGGTGTCTAGGGATGAGCTGCTCTTTCTCTATGCCATGTCCCATGACCGGATTCATGGGAATATCCCTTTGCCCATAAACACCACTCATTGGATCATCCATGAGATCTTATCCGTCAGCCGCGCAGCTTCTGGCTCTATCTACTGTGGGAAAATTGTCACTCTTATCGTCAGTTGTGTTTTGAGGATGCCGCCCGGCCTCCCTGTTGTACCGATACATAGCCGTATCGATCGCGACTACTTGATCGCTATCGGTATGCTCACTCCTTTCGGGGAGGATCGTGCAGCCTACCTCTATAGCCCTGCCTACACTCCTTTTACCATCCTCCCACCCTCATCCCCGGAGTGTTTCCCCTTACGCCTTACACACCTACCCTGGGAGTTCTACCCGGATCCTTGGTACGCCACACTCGTTCAATTTCCACCCCTGGATCATCCCGACTGGCACCCGTGTGTCGGTCCACCCCAGCCACCATCATCCTCCACCATCCACCGATAAATCTCGATCCCCCGGTGGTCCAGCCTGTTGCTCCTCCTTCTCCTATTCGCACACCCTCTCCTTCGTCCTCGAAGGATTCCTTCTACCATTATTCACCACCCTCTTCGCCATCTCCTTACCATTCCACTGCAAGCGACTCCGATTGACCTCCCCCTTGCATATCTCTGCATTATCACGATCACATCATATGGCTAGCACTGTCACGTCTAGCTTGGGGGAAGTCAATTTTTATGAGTGCTGTCGTGTGATGTTTTTCTTGTTGTGTTTATTTTATATGTTATGTCGTGTGATTCTCTTTATTTTTATTTTCTGTTTATGTGTCGTGTGGTGGGCTTTTTATCTTTATTCTTCTTTTCAGTTTCGTCTGTGTGATTTTCTTGTCTTTCGTGTCTTTTTGTGTCTGTGCGTATTCCCCCCATATTCATTGCCCTCCCATATTTAATTCTATTGCATTGAGGGCAATGCAAGTTTCAGCTTGGGGGAGTCGCACTTCATGCGTCATTTACCTCTTTTTCTTCGTTACTTGAGTCGTTTTCCATCGTGTTTTTCTTTTTCTTTTCTTCTTTTTATCTCTTTCTCCTAGAGATGAACCCCATGATGACTCGCCACAAAAATCACACGCACACCTAGCACGGCTTCGATAATCACATTCACTAACCCTAGGAAGTCGAGTCCTCTTGCATTTCATGCATCGTGGGTCCACTTAGCCTTATTATGAGTCGTGTGTCGTGACTAGAGTTGGGTGTGCTTCTACTTTGTGATTGTGTTTTATATACCTGTCCAGGAATGACGCCTAGATTATCATGCTTCGATTTGAATATGCGGTATTTGCCTATCTTGTCTGCTTCTGTTGTGCATGAATATACATATCGTATGCTTCGTTTCGCATGTGTCGGGATTCCACGGTTAGGACTAGGATAACCCATTTTAGCCTATACTCTGATTAGCGAAATATCTCCCTCACCCAAGTGTTTAGATTCCGATTTCTTTTTTGTTTTACTTGGTGCAAATCCCCTCGTCGTGTACCGTTCTCCCACTTGGGAGAGTACACATGTATATGTCCCAAAATCGAAAAAAGAGAGAAAAAAAAACCCAAAAAAGAAGAGAAAAGAGAAAACGAAAAAAATATGTATAGCCAATAATCCAAAAAAATAAATATATCCAAAACCCCAAAAAAATGTGTGTGAATATTTTCCTATCTACCGAGAATAAAGGGAAGGCAAGAATTTGCACCGAGTGTTTTACCCCACATCATCTCAACTCCCATCGCTTTCGAAAACACTTGGAATAGGGAATTTCTAGCTATTACCTAGGCGATAGTGTGGTGATGTCCGAATCCCTAGCTGTGGAATCCCCGATGCATGATACGCTTCTATTCTTATACTCTTCTCATGCGTGCTTGAGCTAATATTCACCGTAATTTCAAATCAAATCGATATTTGGGTCATTTCTTGGATTTGTGTATATGGAGTTTATAGCACAATGTAGATAGCGACACCGTCTGCTAACACACGACCACGCTCACTCGCGCTTCACCGCGTGGGCCCATGGCACTTGTCTGGACTCGTATTCCTTGGTTTAGTGATGTGATTTGGCGTTTGTTTGCTTGGTGTGTCGTTTTCAATTTTGTTGCCCCTGACGGGCGATTTAGGATTTAGAGTTCTCTTTTTCTCTCTTTCTCTCTATTTTCTCCCTCCGAGCTCCTACGCTCACTCGTCTTCCTCGAGGATGATCGCCCCGGAATGTAACCCGGAGAACGGTTGTAGTTTTACCGCAAGCGCACGGTGTAGCGGCGAGTGGGTTATCGAACACGGGGAGGACGAATGAAAGTGCCTGCTCCAGACAACCTGGCTATAAGAACGGAAAAGAGGGAATTTGCCTTTGGCGATCCTGTCACAATCGTCAGACAAAGTATGGAGATATCAAATCAAATAAAGACGCTTAGGGAATGGGGAATCCCCGCTACTCACAGTATCTCGTCAATGTGATTCATTGGTATCACCATTGCTAGGGTAGAATTTCGGATGAACTAGTTGCAACTGAATGTAAAACCTAGCTCACGCTCTCGCGCTGTTGCCGGTTTATAGCTTACCTAGGTTTGGGTCCAATCTCTTGCAAACCCTAGCCTAGGCAAGCTAGCATTAGGATCAACATCATCGTTCAATCGCGCCCCGAGCCCACTCTCGTGCAAACCCGGGCCACGACCTAGGTTGGGATAGTTCCTACCCGTCCAATCTCTTGCAAACGAGTATCGACATGGAATTGCAACCGAGAACCCTAGTATCGGTCCAATCTCTTGCAAACCGATACTACGGAAACTCAATTTCAACCCAAATCGGATTTCTAGGGTTTCCTATCGAATTGGGATCCAATCTCTTACAAATCCCAATCGGTATGAACACCTAGCTATCCGTAGTAAATCGATCCCAATCTAACCCTAATAGCAATTCTAGCAATATTTCTACCAATTCATCACAAATCAGAAATTGGGCTCGTAGGGTTCATCCCCACGCCCCAAGACGTATGGACTACTCACAATTCATATCACAAATGCAAGAATAAACGATTGAAATAACAATAGAATTCATCACAATATTCAAATAAGCAATAAAAATGAGATTTTTAATGGAGAGGGAGACAAACCAATAGAGTTCTCCAAGAATCCAACAAAAATAAACTTTTATCTCCTCTCCAATCACAAGAATCAAAAGCTAAAAAGTTTAATCTAAAAAGCTGCAAAAAGTAAAGGAAAAAGCTCCCTAACCTAGGTTAAAAACTGGGGTTAAATACCCCCCAAAATCGTCCAAAAAACTGTGACCAAAATGCCCCTGCGCAGCCTGAAAATCGTAATTTACGCTACAGGCAGCGCGTCGCACTCGGCCGAGTGACAAAAGTCGCTCGGCCGAGTGACAAACCCTGAGAATTTCCAGTAAGTCTGGGGTCTTTGGGGTCTTCACTTCGGGCGTCGCTCGGCCGAGTGAGTTGTCGTCACTCGGCCGATGGCTTCTATTCACTCGGGCGGTCGGCATTTTCCACTCGGCCGAGTGGGTCTTCTGAAGCTCAGGCAGACGAAAAACAGTAAGTTGGCTATTTTTGGTGGGCGTCGTCTGAGTGCCACTCGGGCGGACGGAGTCTCGTCACTCGGCCGATGTGGCTTCTGATGCTCGGCCGAGTGCACACATGAAGCGTGTCCGATCTGGTCGGCCGAGCGGGGTCTCGCTGGTCGGCCGAGTGACTCCTTCACTCGGCCGAGTGAGACACCAAAAATGCCCAAACAGCTTGTTTTTGCCTCCTCGTCGCTCCTACGACGTTCTTTCTTCTTCCGCTCCTCTCCAATAGCAAAATACCCCTCGGGGAAGTCATCAGTGACACTCTAGAGTTGGCGTATCTCGGGATCACTCCAAATCGCTCCAAATCTCCTGAAATACGACAAAAACAACAAATCGTGAAAAGTATCGCAATATTGTCGATAAATCGTGAAAAGCGTGATTTGGGCGATCTAAATGGCATGCAATCATGCGGAAAAAAGGTGTAAAACACGGAGTGATCAAAATCCCCCAAGCTTACCTCTTACTCGTCCTCGAGGAAGATAAGTAAAAGGCGAACCCGGTGGATTCGAAAAACGAAAACGACGAAAAACGAAAAACGAAAAACGAAGAAGAAAGAAGAAAGAAGAAAGAGAAGAGGGAAGCTGCTAGATCATTTTCTCAGGACGTGGGTTTTGCTTACTCATATAGCATGCACCGAATGTAAAACACATGTCAAAGAATTTTATTTCGATATCATAGTATAATGGTGCAAATAGAAATAGAAAACCCAAGAATATTGATATAACATGAAAAACGGAATAATTTTAGAATTAACATCGTCTGAATCATTTAAATCGGTATACAATATCGCAGATCACACACTTTTCAATTGAACGATTTCTAAGAGGAGTATAAGAATATCACGCAATAGAATAGGAAGAATAGAAATGCGTGGATTTCATGAAATGAGTGCTAGGCATAGATTTCTGGATTTTGTGAAGCTAAAACGATCTCACCGAGTATAGAATATTACTTAGCCTAGGTTGTCGTGCATCGTCAAGTAGTCACTCTCTCACACATCATTGGATTCCCTCCCCCAAGCTTATCTATAAGCGTGGTGGCATAAAAAACAATATTTACATCCCCATTTTTATGAAGCTCCAAAAGTAATGAAAATAAAAACAAAAAGAGAGAAGAAAGAGAGAACATGAGATGTGATCGTTTTTTGAGATTCTTTTATCTTTTCTTTTCTTTTTCTTTTTCTATTTCTTTTTTTTCTTTTTTTTCAATAGCATATATGCACAATGATCCCAAATCAAAGAGAAATAAGGATATACAAGAATTTTTCTTTTTCTTTCTTTGGTTTTGGGAAATTTGGAGCTAGGAATTAATAGCGGGGGAAATGCCATATATTAGAATCGCTAAGGGGAGATTCACCAATGATTTTAAAATAGAGAATTGATGTTCAAGATATGTGGAGAAAGAAATAAATATGACTCTCAGTTCACTCTATAGGACGTGCACGACAACTTCAGCAGGGTAATCTAATCTTCTCAGTTTCGATCACAAAAAAGCAAAACTAATCCAGATTTATCACAGCTAACATCATTCAATCATCCTGAAGTGAAATGTACAAATTATGCATATAGAAGTGATATAGGCAAAGAAAACAGTACTCCAGATATAAGCATTCAATGCGTGAATCTTGGTGTGTTTTCTGCGATAGCATACATATGAATATTCAGACCCAGCTAATAATAAAATTTCATCCATTTTCATATGGAAAAAGTGTGGGTTACTATCTCTAAATGCAAGGCAAATCACAGCATATGATATCAGAAATAAAATCTAAGACATGACAAATATAGCATGCATATAGAGAAAGCTAACTCCACGTCATCATCATCACAGAAAAGTCATCTCTAGCATGAGATGAAAAAGAAATAAAGATAAAGAGGGAAAATGAAACTATTTACAATGCAGCACACAAAGAAAATAAGAAAAACGTGATGCATGGTAAAAAAAAGAAAAATGATGAAAATAAGTGCAAAAGCAGAAAATGGCGTGAAAAAAACTAAAAATAAAGGTGGTAAATCAAAAAGAACGTGAGAACTCACTCCCCCAACCCAAGCTAAAGTGCACAGTGTCCTCAATGTGCGAAGTGTGGCACACCGAGAGACATGTAAAGTGAGGGGTAAGTGAGGATGCATGCATGAGGAAAAAGAAAATAAAAATAACGAAATGAAAAATATGATGCGGACATGATGCATGCGGATACAGGAGTGAAACAGATATAAAAGTGTGACACCAAAAACTCTCCCGCTCTCCCAAAAATGATATATAAAGATATGAACAATATGTGGAACAAAAAACAGTGAGGGGAGGGGGGTGGTGGGCAAAAAATCAACAGGACTCAGCAGAGACGGGCAGCATGACGGCAAAAAGGATCAATGGCATCAAGGGTGCCTAAGAGGGTGGGGCTGCGCCGTCTCCGTCCTGAGGCGGAGGAGGAGGAGGTGGTGGTGGCTGGGGAACAGGCTGCTGAGCGGGTGTGGGTGTGGGTGTGGGTGTGGTAGCAGGCTGGGTGGGAGTGGGAGTGGGGGTGGGAACCTGCTGGGTGGGTGTGGGTACGCGAGGGAACCGCTCGAGAACCTGGGTGAGGTAATAGTGAATGTGCGGAAGTAGGTCGAAGCGGCGAGCCATATCGGTGACGGTGGCGGACAGGGTCCTAAGGTCACCTTTGAGGCCACTCACCGCCCCCTCGAGAGCACGAATGCTCTGAAGTACAGTGTTGGGGGGAGGTGGTGCAGAGGGACGCACCTGTCTGTGCTGTGCAGGACGAGGCTGGCGTACTCGGGTGGCGTAGGTGATGGGCTCAGTCGGTAGGTGGAGGAAAGGGGCTGTGCTCGCAAGAGTGGGCCTAGCCTCAGTGTGAGGCCGGGGCGCAGGCTGGTAAGAAGTGGAGGCAACAACAACGGAAGTGGAGTATAAAAGTGGCAACGAGGCGGCCAGAGAGGTCGGCGACACAGACGTGTGGACAGAAGCCGCGACACTCTCAGAGAAAACGGCTGCGGTGGAGACAGAGGCGGAAACCACGGTCTCCACGGTGGCAGCAAAAGAGGGCTCTCCGCACTCAACTATAGTCGGCGGGCGCTCGGGCAGGGCAGAGGAAACGTGATCAACGGACAGAGGGCCAGCAGTGGTGGGAGTGGTGGTGGGAGTGGAGGTAGTGGAGGTGGGCTCAGCGAGGGTACTCCCGACACCGGTAGAAGTGTGGACAGAGGTGTCGGGAGCAGCAGAAATATCAGGCTGCTGAGGGGCCACGGGGTCAGCAGGATCAGCAGGGTCAGCGGGTGCAGCGTGGGCAGCGTGGGCCTTCTCAGCCTGCTCAGCCTCCTCAGCCTCAAGCACATAGGCGGCGGGGATCAGGAGATCCATCACCGGAAGCCAGTCCACCTGTGCTGGTGCAATCTGAGTCCGAGCTGGGCTCGGAAGGATCATGTAATCTGCACCGAATGGACCGTGCAACCAAACCCAGTGCCGCTGACCATGCGGACGAAGCATCTTCATCTGGGCCATAACATCTATGGACAGTGAAGTGGGGCCCGGGGCTCGTCACAGGTCGGCAGGAAGGTCCTCGCCGGTCATAAGAGTGAGCAGGGTGATTAGACCGCCGCAACATATCGGTGAGCGAGCGCCCACCGATACGATGATGCGATCCAAAAACCAGCTCGTGATATCGATCACGACGGCGGGGACCAACTCGTCACCCTCCCTAGATAGAGCTCTGGGGCACGTCATCTCATAGAGCATATAAAGCTCCGGCGTGGACATCGTCCCAGGCTCATATCTCGCCAAAAAGGTAGTCGCCAAAAGGCGCTGAGCTATGCGGAGGCAAGGGTGGACGATGGCCGAGGCCTTGGCCCTACTAGGGTCGAAGGCAGCAGGTAGACCCGTGATCCGGGCCCAGAAAGCGTCGGCATCGAAGGAAGGTGGGGGAATGTGAGTGGGGGCGTAACCACGGTCGGCCCCGGGGACATCAGGCCACGAGAAGAAGGCTCTCATCATACTGAGAGTGACCTGGCACTCTCGGTCCATGAACCTGAACGAGCATCCCTCGTCGGTCCGGGCGATGGAACTAAGCACCTCAAGTGTCAGACGGACGAACGTGTCCACCGACACCTGGAAGAAATCTCGCCAACCCACGTTGTCATACAACGTGAGCATCCCCTCGAGTACCCCCAGGCGTCCTAGGTCTGCAAGGTGTGCGGACCTGGAGGGTACGATCGAGCGCTGGGAAATGCGCTCGAAAACGACACGGTGTGCGTCGTCCCGGAACGTAATCCCTAGCGGCCCGATAAGTGAAGCCGGTGGTGGTGGCTGTGGAACGGCAGGGAGTGGCTGTGCGGGGTGTGCGGGGTCTGCAGGCTGTTCGGGGTGTGCGGGGTCTGCAGGCTGAACGGGGTGTGGTGGTGTAGGCGGAGGAGAGTCTTCCACCTCGTGGGAGGGGCCGGGCTCATCCGACCGCTTCCGCTTGGCGGAAGCTCTCCGGGTGCCTGGCCGTGTCCGGGGCGGCATGTGGGCCACGGGTGCTCACCAAAGACGTGAAAAATGCGGCGTGGGTAAAATAAAGGAAAGAGTATACCGCGACACGCCGCGAGAGCAACGTAATGGAAGCGTGCGAAGACGACGCCTCCACGTAGCCCAAAATGATCGCCGGAAGCTCCCCTGGGCTCCCCTAAGCTCCCCAATTTACCCTGCACATCAAACGAAGAGATTAGCATGTAATATTCAAAACGTATGGGGGGTTAGGGGTATAATAGATAGATATTGAATTTAATTTGGGTTTGGGGTTCGTTAGACACATGGATAATCGAAAAATATGCAAGAGAGGAGAAATAGGCAGAAAATTGGGGTACCGGAGCTCGGCCGGCGAGATGGTCGCCGGCGGCGACTCGGGCGGAGGCGCGGCGGGCTCGGCCGGCGATGGGTGTCCGAGCGGTGGCGGCGGGCGAGCGGTCGGGCGAGTGAGGGGGAAGATCGGGCACTGGGGAGACGAGGGGTCGGGCGATTTCGCGATTTACTCATTTCAAAATTCGCGCCGTCCCGCTCCCCCTTTTATAGAAAAAGTTACGACTCGGCCGAGTGACAAAGTCGCTCGGCCGAGTGAATATTTTGGAAAATTCTTCCCCGCTCACGATTCGGCCGAGTGACCTTGCCACCCTCGGCCGAGTGGCCTTGCCACCCTCGGCCGAGTGGAGTAAGTCCATTCGGTCGAGTGGCTCAAGCTACTCGGTAAGACTCGCCCTAGGAGCGTATCAGTTTTATTCGGCCGAGTGAATATATATACTCGGCCGAGTAGCAATTATACTGAAATCAAAAAAAGAAACAGAGAGTTGGGTACAACAGACTTCCCTCGTTCGTGAGCCGCTCGGGCTGACGAACTTATGTGCTCGGCCGAGTGACTAGTATACTCGGCCGAGTGAACCCTGTTTTCTGCTGTTTGGCTTCGTTTGGGCTCTAAACTCTGTTTTTCTTCCTCCAGTCGATTTCATCTTCCTCCTAAGCATCGAGCGCCTTCCTGGAGCGCTCCTCGTCGCCTTGTTCATCCTCCTAATGATAGGTACCTCGTTCTCCTCTCCTGCCAAAGAAAAATAGGACCCGTTATCAAGAAATTTTTGGGCGAACGACTCAAAACACTAATAATTTCTAAAACAAAAATAAAAGAAATGTAAAAATAAAGCTATAACCGTCGGGTTGCCTCCCAACAAGCGCTCGTTTAAGGTCGTGAGCTCGACCCCCTTTGATTTTCAATTCAATGCGGGATATTGGGTGCATATGAGATGCACCCGTCAAATTTTTCGGGGAGAACGCTTGGATTCGGAAGTTGCGGCGGCGTGTTCTCCCTCGGTGCTCCTTTGCCTCGGGTAGTGTTGGGGGGTGGCTCCCCCAAGCTAGTGCTCGCTCCGGTCATCGGCTTCACCGGTGACGCCGATTTTTGTATCGGCGGAGCTTTCTTCGGAGATTTCAATTTTGAGAGCTTGCAGAGCTCTCGAATCCTTGCGACATCAGCGTCGCCTTCATCAACTTCGGTGGAGAAGTCGGGGGAATGCTCCATCTTTTCTTCTTGGCCTAAGTCCGGCCCTTCCTCTAAATCTTCATTGAATAGAGCACCGATCGAATGGGGGATCGCCTCCTCAATAACCTCGTCAAGGAGGTCCATATAGTCCAGCTCCTCATGATAAGGCATGTGTTTCATTGCCTTGGGAATATGAAGCTCCACCTCGATGTTGCCGACATTCAATGTTAGAGTTCCTTCACGTACGTCGACAATGACACCGGCGGTGGCGAGGAACGGGCGTCCAAGTATTAGTGACGTATCTCCCTCCTCCTTAACATCCATGATCGCGAAGTCACATGGCAAACATATGCCCCCCGGTACTTGTAGTGGGATGTCCTCTGCGATCCCTACCGGCCTTGTGATCCGACCATCGGCTAGTTGTATCCGCATGTCGGTAGGCTTCAATTTCGTGCCGGTATTTAGCCTTAGGAACATAGAGAGAGGCATGAGGCTAACACTAGCCCCTAAGTCCACCAACGCCTTTTGTAGAGGGACGCCGCCCAAGGTGCAAGGAATTCGAAAACTCCCCGGGTCTTTGAATTTGGCGGGCTCCTTCTCTCTCTTGGTGAACCAAGAGCCCTCCTCGGCGAGCATAATTTTCTCCTTCCTCTTTCTTCCCGTAATCAAATCTTTAAGGAACTTGGCGTATGTTGGGATTTCCACGATAGCGTCGAGGAAAGGAATGTTGAGGCTTACCCCTCTTAAATACTCGAGAAACTTTGCTAGCCGTTTCTCCATTTTTGCTCTAGCAAGCCTCTGAGGAAATGTGACCGGTGGCATAAAACGCCTCTCTTCAATCAATTGCTCCGCTCTAGACTTTTCTTCCCTTTGAGGCTCCTTCTCCATCTCAACTTCAAATACCGGCTCAATTGGCTCTACATTCTCCTCCACGGGCTCCTCGGTAGGAATCATGGCAGGGGTGGTATCCTTCCCACCTCTAGTTGTAACTGCAACCACTACATTGATGTGGCCGGTGTTGCCCTGTGGGTTTTGCTCGGGTTGAGCCGGTAATTGTTGAGTATTTCGATTGAGCAACGCCAATTGCTCCGAGATTTGAGCTACAACGGTTGTAAGGGAGTCTTGGCCCGCCTTCAAGGAGGCATTGATCTTCTTTTGATCGACCATAAACTCCTCCACCTTAGCCTCAAATTCGGATCGTTGTTGGGCTTGTGGAGGGTTTTGATTTCTCCACCCTTGATTGTATCCGGGCGGCCTATAGGGTCCAACTTGTTGCTTTGGCAGGAAATTTTGTTGGGGATTTTGTTGTGGAGGCCCCCTCGGTGGATAGTGTTGTTGTTGTTGTTACGGTGGTGGTCGAGCTTGTTGAGGTAGTTGTTGCGGCGGATTCAATGCTCCATCATTGTTTGCGTAGGAGAAACCGGGATGGTTTCTTGTGGCCGGATTGGCCCAATATCCTTGGTTCCCCGCGACGTATTGAACTTGCTCCAAAGAGCCCTCTCCTTGTTCTCCTCCCAAATACATAGCTTGGGATTGGTCTTGCCAATCGCACATTTGATTCGTTGGTGCGGATGAGGAATGGGTTCCTTGGGGCTCAGTGATATACTTCTCCAGTCTCTCCACCACCTTGTGGAGAGAATCGAACTTGTTGGTAAGCTCCGCTACGGCCTTTGCCTCATAGATGCTAGATGGCTTCAAGGAGGACGAAGAGTGTCCTCGCTCGTCGCCCCATTGTTGATTGTTTGAGGCCATCTCCTCAATTAGGGCCGTAGCTTCGTCGGGAGTCTTCGATAATATGGCACCATTTGCTGCGGCATCAATAATCTGCTTGGTCCCCGGTTGGAGACCATTATAGAAGCTATGGACGAGCTCCCAATCTTCGATGCTATGGTGGGGGCATTGATGCTGCAGATCTTTGAAGTGCTCCCAAGCCTCGTAGAGTGTCTCTTGGGGTCCTTGCTTGAAGGACATGAGAGCACTCTTAATCTTTACCGTCTTGGAGGGCGGATAGAACTTGTCAATGAACGCGCTCGCCAACTCATCCCATGTGGTAAAGACTCCCTCAGCTTGCGTCCTCAACCAATAAAGAGCTTTATCCTTTAATGTGAAGGGGAAGAGGCGCAGTCTGATGGCATCGATGGAGACCCCCGTCATCTGAAATGTGGCGCACTTCGACAAAAATAGCTGGATGTGGTAGTGGGGATTTTCATGGGCATTCCCATGAAATGGATCCTGCTGCATCAGAACCACTAGTCCAGTCTTCAGCTCAAAATTCTTGTCAGCCGCCAACTCCGGCATGGCAATGGATGAGGTCGTAGAAGAGGTCTTAGGCCGAAGCCTATCTCGAATAGAAATAATCCTCGCCATTCTTGCCGCTAATTGTTCTGCAGTTTTCGGGTTGGTCATAAACCTCCCTTCCGGATCTTGTCTCCTCTCCGCTCTAATTCTCCGCACGATACGTTCAATCTCGGGATCAAATAATATAGCTTCAGGATCCGCCGTTGATCTCGTGTACATGCAATGGGGAAACAGAGTTTCAAAGAAATGATTAGCACAATGGAAGGGTTAGATAAAAATAAAGAAATAAAACAAAAAGAAAGAAATAGCTAGGGTGGTAAGATCAAACACAATCGCCTCCCCGGCAACGGCGCCAAAAAATTGATCGCCCCGGAATATAACCCGGAGAACGGTTGTAGTTTTACCGCAAGCGCACGGTGTAGCGGCGAGCGGGTTATCGAACACAGGGAGGACGAATGAAAGTGCCTGCTCCAGATAACCTGGCTATAAGAACGGAAAAGAGGGAATTTGCCTTTGGCGATCCTGTCACAATCGTTAGACAAAGTATGGAGATATCAAATAAAATAAAGACGCCTAGGGAATGGGGAATCCCCGCTACTCACCGTATCTCGTCAATGTGATTCATTGGTATCACCATTGCTAGGGTAGAATTTCGGATGAACTAGTTGCAACTGAATGTAAAACCTAGCTCACGCTCTCGCGCTGTTGCCGGTCTATAGCTTACCTAGGTTTGGGTCCAATCTCTTACAAACCCTAGCCTAGGCAAGCTAGCATTAGGATCAACATCATCGTTCAATCGCGCCCCGAGCCCACTCTCGTGCAAACCCGGGCCACGACCTAGGTTGGGATAGTTCCTACCCGTCCAATCTCTTGCAAACGAGTATCGACATGGAATTGCAACCGAGAACCCTAGTATCGGTCCAATCTCTTGCAAACCGATACTACGGAAACTCAATTTCAACCCAAATCGGATTTCTAGGGTTTCCTATCGAATTGGGATCCAATCTCTTGCAAATCCCAATCGGTATGAACACCTAGCTATCCGTAGTAAATCGATCCCAATCTAACCCTAATAGCAATTCTAGCAATATTTCTACCAATTCATCACAAATCAAAAATTGGGCTCGTAGGGTTCATTGACCGGTGCCCCGTTTACGGTTTGGGCGCGGTGTCGTTTTACCGCAAGTGCACGGTTAGTGTAGGGTGCGGGTTTATCGAACTCAGGGAGGCGAGATTGTGCTTGAGTCAAGTAGGACCTAAATCACCCCGGGGGCGAGCTAGCCCGAATCGGTAAATGGTTGTCACGGAAAGAAATGAAGGGTATGAACAACAAGAAAGAAAACCCGGGACTTTGGTTTTCACTCCAACGAGAGACTCTCGCCGATAGGCCTACGGGTATGGATAGCGATCGGAATTAGGGTCTAATGGTGAGACGTTGCCTCTGAAAGTGGTACCGGCATCCCATGTGCCCGATATTCCGGTCGGTGCCCAGGATGATACACCGGACTTCCCGGATTCGATCAGTGGGCACTCCCGTGTCCATTAACACTGATCGATCCTGGGAGCACTAAGCCCGCAACGATAACTCCCAACGTCTCATCCTGCCGCTCCCGCGTGCTAGGATTCGACGTCTACGCTATGGGTGTGAGCTATGGCTAGGGAGTCAACCGCCAAGTTTATTCCCCCTTGGCCCAACGGTCAAAGGCGGTCTTTTTCCCGCCGATGACAATGAAACACCCAGCGTAACCGTTAGATTCCTAATCCCTATCGATTTCCTAACCCTATGGACGCATCAGGAAGAGCCCCCGAAGGGGTTTCCACCAAAATCCCAGATTAGGGAACTACTCACAAAAATCCATTAAAAAGCGATCTAAATAAGCATTAACCTTTGGAATCATAATCGGACGATTGTAATGCGGAAGTAATAGAGTAGTTAAGACAATACTAAAATTTGAGAAAGATCAGAAAACTTACAAAAGAACAGTAATTACAGCCGTCACAAAGTGAGAAAACAGTAAAAAACTCGTAGCTCCCGTTTCTGGAACCCTAGGGGTTCTATTTATAGACTCTCGCATCAACCGATCGGTTGACAAGTCAACCGATCGGTTGATCCGTTACAAAATAATAACAGAAAACGGCGAGCTTTCACCCGATCATATGAACCGGTCGGGTGAGTTCTTGAGTGACCGGTTGGATCTTGGAGCCGTCGGGTGAAGCGATCGGTTTGGTGCCCGTGTCTTCAGCTCCTCATCTTCAGCTACAGATGAACCGATCGGGTGAGAGTCACCCGATCGGTTGGCATTTTGTTCGGAAAAACAGAGAACAGGCCCCCGCTGAACCGGTCTGTGAACCGGTCGGGTGACTTCCATGTGAGCTCCAGCTGAGACCGGGTGGTGCACGCGTGCATCACCCGATCGGTTGGAGATGACCAACCGACCGGGTGAGGGGCTGAAAGATGAATTCTTCGACGTTTGACCCCCTGGATCATGCGTGACTCCTCCCGTTGCTCTGGGGACTTGAGATATCATCGTTAAACGTCCCCTACGTGGTCAATCCCCTGCAATCATGGATAAACAAAGAAAAGTGAAAGAAAACGAGAAAATACAAGAAAACGAATAAAAGACGGCGGAAAAACATGGAGAAACACAAAAGAAAACGTGCGTGAATATATGAAATATAAACGCACGTCAAAATCCCCCAAGCTGAACTCTTCCTCGTCCTCGAGGAAGACGAGTGAGAGTAGGAGCTCGGAGGGAGAAAATAGAGAGGAAGAAAGAAAAAGAAAACTCTAAATCCTAGATCGTCCGTCAGAGCCAACAAAATCAAAAACGACACACCAAGCAAGCAAACGCCAAATCACACCACTAAACCTAGGAAAACGAGTCCAAATAAGTTTCGTGGGCCCACGCGGCGAAGCGCGAGTGAGTGCGGTCGTGTGCTAGCAAATGGTGTCGCTTTCTACAATGTGCTATGAGCACGGGAGGATCGATGTGCACCGGGGGGCTGTGGTGGAGAAAGATCGTACCAGGTGGGCCGACAGTTGGGTGCCAATCGGGAGGATCCAAGGGTGGTAGATGCACTAATGGAGAATACCAAGGATCGGGGTAAAACTCCCAAGGCAGATGAGATGGGGGGTAGGGCAACCGCAAAGGGGCCAAAGGTGGCAGGATCGCGAAAGGTTCGCAGGCGGGGCTATAAAGGTAGATAGCATGGTCTTCACCGAAGGGAGTGAGCATATTGATATCGATCAAGTAATCGCGATCAATACGACTACGTCCAGGCAAAATAGGGAGGTCGGGTGGTACTCTCAGAACACAGCTGACAATGAGAGTGATCATCCCACCACAACAGATGGAACCAGAAGTGGCGCGGCTAACGGCAAAAATTTCGTGGACGATCCAATGAGCGACGTTTATGGGCATAGGGATGTGCCCAAGGATCCTGTCATCGGACATGGCATAGAGAAAGAAGAGCTCATCCCTAGATACAGTGGACACATCCACGCCGGCGAAAACAGTGTTGGCGAGGATGCAATGGGCGAGGCGGTAACACGGGTGAATAATGTAGGAGGCAGGAGCCTCGGGTGGAAAGGTGGTGTACCGGGTAAATCGTTGCCAAACACCATCAGCCCGAAATTGAGAGTAGATGTCAGTTCGATCGTGGGTGGAATGTTCAGTATTAAGATCGGGGTGACGGAGATTAATGATATTGTTCAGCTCGATGAAACCCAGAGAAAAGTCGCAATTGAAAGCGCGGAAGAAGAAACCCCCATCAAACAACTCGAGGGAACTGAGGAATTCAAGCGTGAGATTTCTGTGTGTGTGAGCATGGATGTGAGAGAGGGTATGGCACCCTAGAGCTTCGAGTGTGCAGCGATCGGCGAAGAGTGTAGGTCTCATCGGGTGATGAAGTAGTGCTCGCAAACGGTCAGACTGCTCTTCCGTAGAAGGGTTTATGCCAAGGAAAGAGGGGGAAAAGGGGCCGTAGAGCGGATCACGGCGCGAAGATGATGCAATATCTTTTCCTTTCTTAGACATGGCGACTATGTGGGTGGTGAAAATGAAAGTGGGGGCGAGCCTAAGATGAATATAAGGCAAGTGAAGCAGGTACAACACCAATTCAGGATATTAAAGATAAAGTAAAAGATGTGTAGAGTGGAAGAATGTTACCCATCGATGTAGCAAGATCAAGCGTCCGAGGGTCTCGCGTAGTAGGAGGAAACAATCCGGGAAGCCGCCGCTCGCTGATCGGACAAGAACAGAATTTTGCAAATTTTGGGGCTAGGGTTAGGGTTTGGGGGTTTTGATGATGGAATGTCGACGATGGCGAGGTGGCGGGGGTGGGGAAGTATGGGAGTGAGTGGGGATGAGGGTTTAGGGACAGTATGTAGGGTCGAGGAGGTCGGTTCTACAGCTGGAGGGCGTGAAATCGCGTGAAGGGGATTTTCTGGGGTCGGGTGGCGGTCGCCGTGCGGTAGGGGTATTTATAGGGGCGAAACTGAACCGATCGGGTGGGTTCTCACCCGATCAGGTAGGCAAATTTCGAAAGTTCCTGTCGGCCAACAGCTACAGGCGAACCGGTCGGTTGACTTGTCAACCGATCGGTTGGCCGCCTCCCAAATTTTTCCCGAGAATTGAGGGCTGCTCACCCGGTCTCTTCAACCGATCGCGCTCGAACTCAACCGAACGGTTGATATTCCCCAAAAATTTCCCGAGAGTTCTCCCCAGCTCACCTGGTCTGTCACCCGGTCTCTTCATTCTTCACCCGATCGGTTCATTCAGGGACAGTTGCGGCTCGTATCTGATACATCCCAACCGATCGGGTGGGAACCCACCCGATCGGTTGAGGCCTTGTTTTTCTGCAAAACCCAAGAAACGCCTGAGTTCCTTCACGGAAGTTGTTTCGGCTGGATTTATTTATAAAAATAGAGAAAAATAAAGTGGAAAAAAATCCTACAAAACGAAGCATAAGTTTAGAACATGGGTTGCCTCCCATGAAGCGCACTTGTTTAACGTCGTTGGCTCGACGCCCACAGCGGTGGTCAATTAGGATCCAGAGGGTTAGAGGAAGAGTTGTCGCTCGTTGGGGATCCGACCGGAGAGAATTCTGGTTCTCCAACTGCATAGTGTTTCAGACGCTACCCGTTCACTTTAAACGGCTCATCCCTTCCCATTATCTCGATAGCCCCATGCGGGAAAACCTTGGTGACGCGGAACGGTCCCGACCATCTTGACTTGAGTTTCCCAGGAAAGAGCTTCAGTCTTGAGTTGAACAGGAGAACTAAGTCACCGTCTTTGAATTCCCTCTTTAAGATTCGCTTATCGTGCCACCGCTTCAGCTTCTCCTTGTAGATCTTGGCGTTCTCATAGGCATTGAGCCGGATTTCGTCGAGCTCGTTGAGTTGTAGCTGCCGGTGCATTCCTACCTTCTTGGTGTCGAAGTTCAGATTCTTAACTGCCCAATATGCCTTATGTTCCAATTCCACAGGAAGATGGCAAGCTTTCCCATAGACAAGCCGGTAGGGAGTTGTGCCGATAGGAGTTTTAAATGCCGTCCTGTAGGCCCAAAGCGCGTCAGGGAGCTTTGATGACCAGTCCTTCCTGGAATTGGCCACCGTCTTTTCTAGTATGATTTTAATCTCCCGGTTAGAGACTTCCGCCTGACCGCTGGTCTGCGGGTGATAGGCACGCCCCACCCGGTGTTGTACCCCGTATTTTTTCAAGAGGGCCTCGAATTTCTTCTCTATAAAGTGGCTCCCTCCATCACTGATCAGGACACGAGGTACACCGAACCGCGGGAAGATGTTGCTTTTAAAGAACTTGGCCACCACTCTGGAATCGTTGGTTGGACTGGCCACCGCTTCAACCCATTTCGACACGTAGTCCACGGCCACCAAGATATACTGGTTCCCCGAGGAAGAAGGGAACGGTCCCATAAAGTCCACTCCCCATACATCGAAGATTTCTATCTCCAGGATGTAGTGTTGAGGCATCTCATTCCTTTTGGAGATATTCCCAACTCTTTGGCATTTATCGCAGGCTTGGACATAAACATGTGTGTCCCTGAAGAGTGTAGGCCAGTAGAATCCGCTTTGGAGAATTTTTGCGATGGTCTTGTAGGTGCTCGCGTGCCCTCCACATTGCTGCCCATGGCAGTGGAAAATGATGGAAGTCGCCTCAGTTTCAGGGATGCATCTTCGTATCACCCCATCATTGCAGGTTTTGTATAGGTGGGGGTCATCCCAATAAAATTTGCGGACCTCATGGAAAAATTTCTTCTTCTGCTGAAAGCTCACATTGTGGGGAACGATGGCACAAGCCAGATAATTTGCGAAGTCGGCGTACCAGGGGGTCCAGGAGGAAGAGACAGAGAAGAGATGCTCGTCAGGGAGTGAATCATCGATCGGTGTAGCATTTAAATCGAGAGTGGGCATCCTGGACAGGTGATCGGCATCAACATTCTCCGCCCCCTTCTTGTCTCTGATTTTCAGGTCAAACTCCTGGAGGAGGAGAATCCATCTAATGAGTCGTGGCTTGGCTTCTTTCTTGTTCAATAGGTATTTAAGAGCCGCATGATCCGTGTGTACGATCACCTTGGCGCCAACGAGATATTGTCGGAACTTATCCATGGCGTAGATCACCACGAGCAATTCTTTTTCCGTGGTAGTATAATTTCTTTGGGCGGCATCAAGGGTTTTGCTCGTATAATATATGACATGAAGATTTTTATCCTTCCTCTACCCTAGGACAGCACCAACCGCATAATCACTAGCGTCACACATCAGCTCAAAGGGCAGTTTCCAGTTTGGTGGCTGTATTATGGGTGCGGAAATCAATGCTTGCTTCAAAGTGCGGAAGGCCTCCATACACTCCTCGCTGAAGACGAAAGGTACGTCCTTCACGAGGAGTTGGGTCAGAGGCCTGGAAATCTTCGAGAAGTCTTTTATGAAGCGGCGATAAAATCCCGCTTGTCCTAAGAAACCACGAACTCCTCGAAGATTGTGCGGTGGTGGAAGCTTTTCAATCACTTCAACTTTAGCCTTATCAACCTCGATTCCCCTCGAAGAGATGATGTGTCCCAGCACAACTCCCTCTTGGACCATGAAGTGGCACTTCTCCCAGTTTAGGACTAGTCCCTTTTCCTGACATCTCTCCAGGACCTTAGTGAGATTACTGAGGCACGAGTCAAATTTAGTTCCGTAGACGGAGAAGTCGTCCATGAAAACCTCCATGATGTCTTGGGAGTAGTCGGAGAAGATAGCTGACATGAGTCTTTGGAATGTAGCAGGGGCGTTACAAAGTCCGAACGGCATTCTTCTATAGGCATACGTCCCGAATGGGCAAGTGAAAGTCGTCTTCTCCTGGTCATCGTTATGAATAGGGATCTGAAGAAATCCTGAATACCCGTCCATGAAACAGAAATAATTATGCTTCGCCAGCCTCTCGAGCATCTGGTCAATAAAGGGGAGGGGGTAATGATCCTTCCTTGTAGCTTTGTTCAGCTTTCTATAGTCAATGCACATCTTGTTCCCTGTGACGGTCCTCGTTGGTATTAGCTCGTTCTTTTCATTGCGAACCACCATCATTCCTCCTTTCTTGGGTACAACGTGCACCGGGCTAACCCAGCGACTATCGGAGATAGGGTATATAATACCGGCATGTAGAAGCCTAACAATCTCTTTCTTTACAACTTCCATCATTATGTGATTCAACCTCTGTTGTGGCTCAATCGAGGAGGCTTGCTCATCTTCAAGCAGAATTCTGTGTGAGCAGAGGCCTAAGCTAACCCCTTTTAAATCCTCAATTACATATCCGAAAACTCCTTTAAACCTTTTTAGAACACCAAGAAGTTTGGTCATTTGGTCTTCGGGCAGTGAAGAGTTGACTATGACCGGAAGGGTCGAGCCAGCTCCCAAATATTCATATTTAAGCCCCGGCGGTAATTCTTTCATCTCAACTTCTTGGGGCCCTGACGCATACTTTTCAATCTGAGCATCCTCGAGGGAAAGGAGTTCTTCGTGGATTTCTCGGAAGCCAGCATCCGGAATCTCACCCTCGGCCGTGGCTCCGCACGGCGAAATTTCGCAAGGTATAGTGGGAACGATCGAGGGAGGCACCGGGTCTCTTCCAAGCTCATCATAATTATCCGGGAAGAAGGCTTGTAGGTGAAAACAGGTTTCAATCATCGATGATTCTCCACAACTGTTTCTAGCTTCCCCATTGTCCAAAGACCGGTGCCGCTCAATAGAAGTCTGCAAGGGATAGATTGATTCCTGTCCAGCGTAGCCTACAAACCCGGTCGTGTGGCTCTCCTGACAAAACTCTGCGGATAACTCTTCTTCACTACATTCGAGACCATGGTTGTCGATATACACCACTTCACCGTGAGGAAAGGGAGTTGCCATGGCAAGGTGCTCCTGCGCATCTCGATATCTCTGGCCTTCCACGGCGGCAGACAGGAGGGATAGTATATTCGAAGTATTCAGTGATTCTGCTAAGCTCTGCGCCAAACAGCGGATATGGTGAGAATGATCCCAGATGTCTCCTGAAACTGCATGCAACATCCTCGCCGTGGGGCCGGGATCTTATACGAAAGGAGAGAGAGAGAACTGCACAAGTGGCAAACACGTCAAAAGCACAGGTTGCATAAACGGGAACCGCAAGTTGCGATGGAAGCACGGCGATTCAGTCAATTAGCACTATACAATTACCATCCACAGTATGTCCAAGTGAAATCTAAAAGTGTAGAGTGTGAAAATTATCGCGAGGTAGGGATAAGAGCTAGACACGAGGGTTCAAGAGATCCTAAAATAACAAGCACGTTGCCTCCCCGGCAACGGCGCCATAAACTTGACCGGCGCCCCGTTTACGGTTTGGGCGCGGTGTCTTTTTACCGCAAGTGCACGGTTAGTGTAGGGTGCGGGTTTATCGAACTCAGGGAGGCAAGGTTGTGCTTGAGTCAAGTAGGACCTAAATCACCCCGGGGGCGAGCTAGCCCGAATCGGTAAATGGTTGTCACGGAAAGAAATGAGGGGTATGAACAACAAGAAAGAAAACCTGTGACTTTGGTTTCCACTCCAACGAGAGACTCTTGCCGATACGGCCTACGGGTATGGATAGCGATCGGAATTAGGGTCTAATGGTGAGACGTTGCCTCTGAAAGTGGTATCGGCATCCCATGTGCCCGATATTCCGGTCGGTGCCCAGGATGATACACCGGACTTCCCGGATTCGATCAGTGGGCACTCCCGTGTCCATTAACACTGATCGATTCCGGGAGCACTAAGCCCACAACGATAACTCCCAACGTCTCATCCTGCCGCTCCCGCGTGCTAGGATTCGACGTCTACGCTATGGGTGTGAGCTATGGCTAGGGAGTCAACCGCCAAGTTTATTCCCCCTTGGCCCAACGGTCAAAGGCGGTCTTTTTCCCGCCGATGACAATGAAACACCCCGCGTAACCGTTAGATTCCTAATCCATATCGATTTCCTAACCCTATGGACGCATCGGGAAGAGCCCCCGAAGGGGTTTCCACCAAAATCCCAGATTAGGGAACTACTCACAAAAATCCATTAAAAAGCGATCTAAATAAAAATTAACCGTTGGAATCATAATCGGACGATTGTAATGCGGAAGTAATAGAGTAGTTAAGACAATACTAAAATTTGAGAAAGATCAGAAAACTTACAAAAGAACAGTAATTACAGCCGTCACAAAGTGAGAAAACAGTAAAAAACTCGCAGCTCCCGTTTCTGGAACCCTAGGGGTTCTATTTATAGACTCTCACATCAACCGATCGGTTGACAAGTCAACCGATCGGTTGATCTGTTACAAAATAATAACAGAAAACGGCGAGCTTTCACCCGATCATATGAACCGGTCGGGTGAGTTCTTGAGTGACCGGTTGGATCTTGGAGCCATCGGGTGAAGCGATCGGTTTGGTGCCCGTGTCTTCAGCTCCTCATCTTCAGCTACAGATGAACCGATCGGGTGAGAGTCACCCGATCGGTTGGCATTTTGCTCGAAAAAATAGAAAACAGGCCCCCGCTGAACCGGTCTGTGAACCGGTCGGGTGACTTCCATGTGAGCTCCGGCTGAGACCGGGTGGTGCATGCGTGCATCACCTGATCGGTTGGAGATGACCAACCGACCGGGTGAGGGGCTGAAAGATGAATTCTTCGATGTTTGACCCCCTGGATCATGCGTGACTCCTCCCGTTGCTCCGGGGACTTGAGATATCATCGTTAAACGTCCCCTACGTGGTCAATCCCCTGCAATCATGGATAAACAAAGAAAAGTGAAAGAAAACGAGAAAATACAAGAAAACGAATAAAAGACGGCGGAAAAACACGGAGAAACACAAAAGAAAACGTGCGTGAATATATGAAATATAAACGCACGTCATTCATCCCCACGCCCCAAGACGTATGGACTACTCACAATTCATATCACAAATGCAAGAATAAACGATTGAAATAACAATAGAATTCATCACAATATTCAAATAAGCAATAAAAATGAGATTTTTAATGGAGAGGGAGACAAACCAATAGAGTTCTCCAAGAATCCAACAAAAATAAACTTTTATCTCCTCTCCAATCACAAGAATCAAAAGCTAAAAAGTTTAATCTAAAAAGCTGCAAAAAGTAAAGGAAAAAGCTCCCTAACCTAGGTTAAAAACTGGGGTTAAATACCCCCCAAAATCGTCCAAAAAACTGTGACCAAAATGCCCCTGCGCAGCCTGAAAATCGTAATTTACGCTACAGGCAGCGCGTCGCACTCGGCCGAGTGACAAAAGTCGCTCGGCCGAGTGACAAACCCTGAGAATTTCCAGTAAGTCTGGGGTCTTTGGGGTCTTCACTTCGGGCGTCGCTCGGCCGAGTGAGTTGTCGTCACTCGGCCGATGGCTTCTATTCACTCGGGCGGTCGGCATTTTCCACTCGGCCGAGTGGGTCTTCTGAAGCTCAGGCAGACGAAAAACAGTAAGTTGGCTCTTTTTGGTGGGCGTCGTCTGAGTGCCACTCGGGCGGACGGAGTCTCGTCACTCGGCCGATGTGGCTTCTGATGCTCGGCCGAGTGCACACATGAAGCGTGTCTGATCTGGTCGGCCGAGCGGGGTCTCGCTGGTCGGCCGAGTGACTCCTTCACTCGGTCGAGTGAGACACCAAAAATGTCCAAACAGCTTGTTTTTGCCTCCTCGTCGCTCCTACGACGTTCTTTCTTCTTCCGCTCCTCTCCAA
The DNA here is from genome assembly GCA_030789695.1 of Scilla litardierei. NCBI lineage: Eukaryota > Viridiplantae > Streptophyta > Magnoliopsida > Asparagales > Asparagaceae > Scilla > Scilla litardierei. The sequence goes on along the minus strand of CM061137.1, from coordinate 43,833,898 downwards.
TAGCAAAATACCCCTCGGGGAAGTCATCGGTGACACTCTGGAGTTGGCGTATCTCGGGATCACTCCAAATCGCTCCAAATCTCCTGAAATACGACAAAAACAACAAATCGTGAAAAGTATCGCAATATTGTCGATAAATCGTGAAAAGCGTGATTTGGGCGATCTAAATGGCATGCAATCATGCGGAAAAAAGGTGTAAAACACGGAGTGATCAGAGGATGAGGAAGGGTTCAGCTTGGGGGATTTTGACGTGCGTTTATATTTCATATCTTCACGCACGTTTTCTTTCGTGTTTTTCCTTTATTTTCCACCGTCTCGTATTCGTTTTCTCGTATTTTCTTGTTTTCTTTCACTTTTCCGTGTTTCTGTATGTTTGCAGGAGTTTACCAGCGTAGGGGACATAAAACGACGATATCATGAGTCCTCGGAGCAACGGGAGGAGTCACGTGTGATCCAGGGGGTCAAACGACAAAGATCGCATCTTTCAGCCCCCCACCCGATCGGTTGGACATAGCCAACCGATCGGGTGATGCACATGTGCACGACCCGGTCAGCTGCTGAAGCAACGAAAGTATCAACCGACCGGGTTGCCGACCGGTTCAACCCGACTGATCTCTCTGGAAATTGGAGTTGAAACTTAACCGATCGGGTGATCTTCACCCGATCGGTTCACCTGTAGCCGTTTCCCCGAAGAAGATGACCCGGAGAGCTCACCCGACCATCAGCAGACCATGCCAGAACGTCTGAAGTTACTGTCTTTTGGGCAACAATTCCAACCGATCGGTTGATTTATCAACCGATCGGTTCACCCGACGACGATCAAGATCCAAACTACGAGCAGCTTCCATCAACCGACCGTGTCGTCTGACCGGGTGAAGTCTCGAAGATGGCTGCCGAAGTTCGCAGTAGGTCACCCGATCGGGTGATGTCGTTTTCTATAAATACAGAACCTAGGTTTCCAGATTCGGGAGAGAGGTTATTTTTTGCTGTTTTTCTCTCTTTTGACGGCTGTAATTTTTCAGATATTTGTAAGTTGTCTGATCTTTACCAAACTTTAATATAGTGTTATTTGTATTGCTCTTACTACTTTCCAATCGCCTGATCATGTTTCTAACGGTCGATTTTGATTTAGATTGATTTTTAGTAAACATGTGTGAGTAGTTCCCAAATCTGGGATTTTGGTAGAAACCCCTTTGTGGGTTCTCCCCGATGCGTCCATAGGACTAGGAAATCGATAGGGATTAGGAATCTATCGATTACACGGGGTGTTTTATTGTCATCGGCGGGAAAAACACCGCCTTTGACCGTTGGGCCAAGGGGGAATAAACTTGGCGGTTGACTCCCTAGCGATAGCTCACGCCCTTAGCGTAGACGTCGAATCCTAGCGCGCGGGAGCGACAGGATGAGACGTTGGGAGTTATCGTTGCGAGCTTAGTGCTCCCAGAGTCGGTCAGTGTTAATGGACATGGGAATGCCCATTGACCGAACCCGGGTAGTCCGGCGTATCATCCTGGGCACCGACCGGAATATCGGGCCCATGGGACGCCTGTATCACTCTTAGAGGCAACGTCTCACTATTAGACCCTAATTCCAATCGTTTTCCTACCCGTAGGCCGTGTTGGCGAGAATCGCACGATAGGGTGGAAACCGAAGTCCCGGGTTTCCCCTTATATCGTTTATCCCTCGCATTCTATTTTCCGTGACAACCCATTTACTGATTCGGGCTAGCTCGCCCATGTGGTGAATTTGGTCTTTCTTGACACAAGCACAACCACGCCTCTCTGAGTTCGACCCCGAAGCCACACTACAACACCGTGCGCTTGCGGTTATAAATATTTAAATCTCACGCCCCCAATCATACATTGCACACACCTGACACACACATCGCGGGGACGTCAATAGTCCAGACACCAAAAGGTGTAAAACTTGTGGGCTATAAATGGGTATTTGTAAGAAAACGAAATGAAAAAAATGAGATCGTTCGCTACAAGGCAAGGCTTGTAGCGCAGGGTTTTACCCATCGTCCAGGGGTGGATTTTGAAGCCACATACTCCCCGGTCATGGACGCGATCACCTTTCGATTCCTCATTGGCTTAACAGTCCAAGAGGGTTTAGATATGCAGCTTATGGACGTCGTGACTGCATACCTATATGCCAACTTAGACCGAGACATCTATATGAGATTGCCTGGTTATTCCTTGCCTGCAGCACTAAAAGAGAGATGACCGGCACCCCGCTTGTGACGCGGCGGCGCGGTGTCGTTTACCGCAAGTTTCACGGTTAGTGTAGGGTGCAGGAATATCGAACTCAGGGAGGCGAGGTTGTGCTTGGGTCAGGTAGGACCTAAATCACCCCGAGGGGCGAGCTAGCCCGAATCGGTGGTTGGTTGTCACGAAAGGAAATAAAAGGGTATGAACAACAAGAAAGAAAACCCGGGACTTTGGTTTTCAACCCGACGAAAGACTCTCGCCGATACGGCCTGCGGGTATGGATAACGATCGGGATTAGGGTCTAATGGTGAGACGTTGCCTTTGTAAGTGGTACCGGCGTCCCATGGGCCCGATATTCCGGTCGGTGCCCAGGATGATACACCGGACTTCCCGGGTTCGATCAGTGGGCACTCCCGTGTCCATTAACACTGATCGATCCCGGGAGCACTAAGCCCGCAACGATATCTCCCAACGTCTCATCCTGCCGCTCCCGCGTGCTAGGATTCGGCGTCTACGCTAAGGGCGTGAGCTATGGCTAGGGAGTCAACCGCCAAGTTTATTCCCCCTTGGCCCAACGGTCAAAGGCGGTCTTTTTCCCGCCAATGACAATGAAACACCCCGCGTAACCATTAGATCCCCACTCCCTATCGATTTCCTAACCCTATGGACGCATCGGGAAGAGCCCCCGAAGGGGTTTCCACCAAAATCCCAGATTTGGGAACTACTCACAAAAATTCATGAAAAAGCGATCTAAATGAAATTTAACCGTTAGAATCATAATCGGACAATTGCAATGCGGAAGTAATAGAGTAATAAAGACAATACTAAAATTTTAGAAAGATCTAAAAACTTACAAAAGAGTAACAATTACAGCCGTCACAAGGAGATAAAACAGTAGAAAAAACAACAGCTCCCGTTTCTGTAACCCTAGGGGTTATATATAAAGATTTTCGCATCAACCGATCGGTTGACAAGTCAACCGATCGGTTGATCCGTTACAGATAAATAACAGAAAACGGCGAGTTTTCACCCGATCTCATGAACCGGTCGGGTGAGTTCTTGAGTGACCGGTTGGATCTTGGAGCGGTCGGGTGAATCGATCGGTTCGACGTCCGTGTCTTCAGCTCTTCTTCTTCAGCTACAGATGAACCGATCGGGTGAGAGTCACCCGATCGGTTGGAATTCTGCTCGAAAAAACAGAGAACAGCCACCCGCAGAACCGGTCTGTGAACCGGTCGGGTGGCTTCTTTGTGAGCTGCGGCAGAGACCGGGCGGTGCACGCGTGCACCACCCGATCGGTTGAAGATGACCAACCGACCGGGTGAGGGGCTGAAAGATGAATTCTTCGTCGTTTGACCCCCTGGATCACGCGTGACTTCTCCCGTTGCTCCGGGGACTTGGGATATCATCGTTAAACGTCCCCTACGTGGTCGATCCCCTGCAATCATGGATGAACAAAGAAAAGTGAAAGAAAACGGGAAAATATCCGAAAACGAATAAGAGACGGCGGAAAAACACGGAGAAACACAAAAGAAAACGTGCGTGAATATATGAAATATAAACGCACGTCAAAATCCCCCAAGCTGAACTCTTCCTCGTCCTCGAGGAAGACGAGTGAGAGTAGGAGCTCGGAAGGGAAAAATAGAGAGGAAGAAAGAAAAAGAAAACTCTAAGCCCTAGATCGTCCATCAGAGCCACCAAAATCAAAAACCACTCACCAAGCAAGCAAACGCCAAATCACACCACTAAACCTAGGAAAGCGAGTCCAAATAAGTGTCGTGGGTTCACGCAGTGAAGCGCGAGTGAGCGTGGTCGTGTGCTAGCAAATGGTGATGCTTTCTACGATGTGCTATGAGGCTCGATATACACAAATCCAAGATATGACCCAAAATATCGATCCGAATTGAATTAAGCGGCGAATATAAGTTCAAGCATGCATGAGCAGAGTGGGAATAGAAGCGTATCATGCATCAGGGACTCCACAACTAGGGTTAAGGAAATCGCGCCACTATAGCCTAGATATTAGCTAAAAAGTTCCCAAGCCAAGTGTTTTCGATAACGACGGGGGTTGAGATGATGTGGAGAAGAACACTTGGTGCAAATTCTCGCCTTCCCTTTATTCTTGGCAAGTATGAAAAAATATTCACACGGAAATTTTTTGGGTTTTGGGTATTTGTATTTTTTTTGGATTTTTGGGCTATACACGATTTTTCTTTTCTTTTTGGGTTTTTCTTTTCTTTTCTCCTTTTTTTTGGATTTTTGGCTATACACATGTGTACTCTCCCAAGTGGGAGAACGGTACACGACGAGGGGATTTGCACCAAGTAAAACAAAAAAGAAGTCGAAATCTAAACACTCGGGCAAAAGAGATTATTTTCACTAAATAGAGCATAGGCTAAATGAGTTATCCTAGTCCTTAGTTGTGGAATCCCGACGCATGCGAATTGAAGTATACGATATAAATATAGCATGCATATAATGGAAACAAATACCGCATATTCAAATCGGAGCATGATAATCTAGGGGTCATTCCTGGACAGGTATATAAAGTAAAATCACAAAGCAGAAGCACACCAAATGCTAGTCACGACGCACGACTCACAAAAAGCTAAGTGGACCCACGATGCGTGAAATGCAAGAGGACTCGAAATCCTAGGGTTAGTGAGTGTGACTATCGATGCAATGCTAGGTGTGTGTGACTTTGTGGCGATTCATCATAGGAGTCATTTCTAGGGGAAAGAGCTAAAAAAAAGAAAAAAGAAAAAAGAAAAACACGATGGAAAACGACTCAAATAACGTAGAAAAACAACACAAATGACGCACGAAGTGCGACTCCTCCAAGCTGAAACTTGCATTGCCCTCAATGCAATATGAGTGAGCACGGGAGGGCAATGAAAATGGGGGGGAATACGCACTGACACAAAAAGAAATGAAAACGAGGAAAACACATAGATGAAACTGAAAAAGAAAGAAAGATCAAAATCGAAATCAAACAACACGAAAATAAAAATAAAAATAAAACCACACGACACGACACTCAAAAACGAAAAAACAAGCACACACACAAAAATGAGAAGAACAAACAAAACACGACAGCACACCAAAATATACGTCCCCCAAGCTAGACCAGATAGTGCTAGCGAAATGATATGATCAATAAAATGCAGAGATGTGCAAGGGGGAGTCAAAAACAAAAGAGAGGTGAAATCAGAAAGCAACACGCAAATAGTCCCCTCCCTCTTACAGAGACAAAGCATGGCCCCGAAAAGACAGATGGGCACAAATATGGGGGGGGGGGGGCGAAAGTGGGAGAGAAAAATCAAGCAGGGGCACCACCCTCTGGGGGTGGTGACGGGGGCCTGCGCTGTGGACCAGGGGTCGTGGGGGGTGGAATGTGGAGCTCGGAGACGTCGGGTGGGTCTTCACGGATGTGGCGGATGTAGCTTTGAAGAAAGGGGAGGTCTCGGTCGACGGACTCCTCGGTTATCCGACCACCCTGCCCAGTAAGGAGGATCATGGCCATGAATCGATCGGCTTGGTCTTGATCGGGGGCAGATGGGTTTGAGGTGGTGGGCTGAGCGGGGGGCTGTGTGCGACGAGCGCGACGGTTGGGCCTAGGGTTCGAAGAGCTGGCGTCGGTGGGTTTGACACGGCGGGGAGGCATTGTGCGGGTGTCGTTCGTGTGCGTAAGTGTGTAAGAGTACAATGAATTCAACACAAACACAAAATACGACCAACAAGCAAATGGAATATTTGGGGTAAGATTGAAATTAAGCAAAGGAGCGAGTTTACCCAAATGAGATGAAGAAAGTCGATCGTAGACGCCCCGATGCTATTCGATTGGAGCACGCTGTGAAGCCGCAGCGATCTCTTCAACAAGTTCCGATGTTGGGGAGAACGGGTGAAATTTAGGGTTTGTGTGGAGGGAGATGGCGGGGGAATGGAGGGGTATCGATGGTTGATGGGTAGGGAGATGGCTAGGGAAGACGATCGAGGTTGATCTTGGGGAAGAAAGTAGGAAGGCACACGAGGGGAGTCGAAACGGCGGCGATTTGGGCGATCGGGCGAAGGTGGGAATGAACGGGTGGTCGGGGGGGGTTTATATAGGGTTTTAAGTAGAACCGATCGGGTGAGTTATCACCCGATCGGTTGACGGTTAGGTCGAAAATTTTGCCGAAGAAATGCTACAGGCGAACCGATCGGTTGACTTTTCAACCGACCGGTTGGCCGCTCCACATATTTTCCCGAGAACCTAGGGCTGCTCACCCGGTCGCGCCAACCGATCGCGCTCGAACTCAACCGATCGGTTGATATTCCCCAAAAATTTCCGAGAGTTCTCCCCAGCTCACCCGGTCTGTCACCCGGTCTCTTCATTATTCAACCGATCGGGTCATATGGGGACAGATCTCGGCAAGTATCTGATACATCCCAACCGATCGGGTGACTTATCAACCGATCGGTTGGGGCTTGTTTCCTGCAAAAACCAAGAGATTTGCTTAAGTCCCCGAACGGATGTTCTCGCGGCTGATTTTATTTATAAAAATAGATAAAATAAAGTAAAAAATAACGCTAAAAATTGAAGAAAAAGTTTAGAACATGGGTTGCCTCCCATGAAGCGCACTTGTTTAACGTCGTTGGCTCGACGCCGGCAAGAGATGCTCATGGTGGCTGATACGGGTGATGCCCAAATTTCGGCATCTCTTTCTCGTTGGAGCTGAAGGCGCTTGGAGTAGTCAGCGACTGGAAAAATACTTGCTCGACTACCCTCCCTTTGTTCTTGGGATCCGGGGGCTTTTCCTTGGTGTTGGCGCTTCCCGCCATTTTCTTCAGGATCCGGACCTCGTCTTTAGTGAGGTCCATGGGCTCCTTCCCCGTTCTCCTCACAGGAGGAGCCTTGGGGAACCCTGGAGGGGTCGTTCTCACTGCACTCGGTCTTCCAGCAGCTTCTTTGTTCTCGGGGCCGTCCCCATCTTCTGAATTCCCCAAGTCATCAGGGGGGTTTCTCAGGAGAATCTCCCAGGAGCTCTCCTCTGCATCTTTTTCTTCTTCTATCTCAAGCAAATTGCACCCAGGGTCATCAGGGGGATCGGGGTGCTTCATGGATAGTCCCAGATCAAACTCAACTTTCTCTCCGCTGACGTTCAAAGAGAGTTTTCCGTTCTTCACATCTATTAGAACGCCAGCAGTGGCCATGAAAGGCCGTCCCAGGATAATGGGGGTTTGTGCATCTTCGGGCATGTCCATGACTACAAAGTCCACAGGCACATGCACCCCTCTCACATTCACGGGCAAGTCATCCACAACTCCCACCGGATATTTGACCGATCGGTCAGCTAGTTGTAGGGTCATACCGGTGGGCTCCAAATCACCCATCCCTATCCTTCTGTACATTGACAAGGGCATCAAACTAACACTCGCTCCGAGATCGACGAGTGCACGATGAATCTTCACTGCCCCGATCGTGCAAGGAATAGAGAAGCTCCCCGGGTCCTTGAGTTTCGGCGGGTTTGCCCTCTGAATAAGAGCGCTACATTCCGCCGTCAGCACTACTTTCTCCTTTCTAGACCCTCTAGTCACCAAATCTTTCAAGAATTTTGCATAGGAGGGGATTGTTTCGATAGCTTCTAGGAAGGGGATTTGCAGGCTTAGGTCCTTGACCATGGCGAAGAACTTGTCGTATTTCTCATCAATTTTTGCCTGAGCTAAACGTTGTGAAAATGGCACAACGGGTTTATACACTTTCGGGCTCTCTTCCTCCTTCTTCTCCTTCTCTTCTTCAGAGACTCCCTTCGGAGTCATAGGATTTGATGACGAAGCACCGGCGTCGTTTGATTTTTCGATCGGTTTCTCAACGACCAAAGGTGCTTCCGGGTTGCTAGGGGGCACTCTTGTAGGAATTTGTGTCCCGCTTCTCAGAACGATAGCGGACACATTCGCGTGCTCGTGCATGAGTGCCGACGTTTGGGTTGCTCCCCTCGGGTTCACCTCCGGTTGTGGCGGCAATTGGTTTTGTGACCTTGCTAGGTTCGCCACTTGTAACCCCAGCTGGGTTACTTGGTCCGTGAGGGTCCGCTGGCCCATTTCCAGCTTTTGGTTGATCCTCTCCTGGTTGGTAATATATTGAGTCAAGAGAGACTCAACCGGAGAGACGGCCCTCTGCTGGCCATACTGCTGCTGCTGCTGGAACGGCTGCTGATTCCTGGGGGCGTAAGATTGTTGCTGAGATGGTTGTTGCTGAAATGGTTGCTGCTGAAACTGATTCTGCTGTGGCCTAGCCGGCTGATATGTTTGTTGCTGCGGCTGCTGAGGCGGCGAGGGCTGAAATGGTGGCCGGTAACTGAAATTCGGGTGGTTCCGGTTGTTGGGAGAGTAGGCCGGGTTGGAATTTGTCCTTGGCGGATACGGCGCATTTCCCGTGGGGTTGTAAAATAGTGCGCTCGCCTGATCCAACGGTGGTGAGATGTCACCACCGTCGAATTCCCCAAAGAATTCGGACTCAACCGCAGAAATTTGTTGTGTACCGGCCCCATCGGCTCCTACCATTAGTGCGGAGATCTGGGTCGAAAGCAAGTCGAACTTGCTTGAAAGTTTATCGACGTCCTCGACTCTGTGTATACCCCCGATCTAGGTGTGGCTCTCTCGTCACACCACCGCTCATTGTTGGATGCCATATTTTCCAGAATATGCCCGGCATCCTCCTCGCTTCTAGACACGAAGGAACCCCCAGCCGCGGCGTCCATAGAAGATTTCAGGTCATCCCTCAACCCATTGTAGAACAGATTAATAATCTGCCACTTCGGAAGCTCATGGTGAGGGCATCTTCTTTGCATCTCTTTATATCTCGTCCAAGCTTCATGCAAGGACTCGTAGCTGGCCTGGGAGAAGGAGGAGATCTCACTCCTCAACTTCATGGTCTTCCCCGGAGGAAAGAACTTCGTCAGAAAAGCGTTGGAGAGCTTCTCCCAGGTGTTGAAAGTGTTGGGGTCCTTCCCCCTTAGCCATTGCTTGGCTTTGTCTCGCAAAGAGAAGGGGAACAGCTTCAGACGGATAGCCTCTGTCGTGACACCATTAATCCGGAAGGTGTCACACTTCTCCAAGAAGGAGTCCAGGTGCTCGATCGGGCTCTCCATGGGTGCACCCGCAAACGGGTCCTGCTGGATCCATGTCACTAGAGACGGCTTCAGCTCAAAGCTTTGGCCCGTAATAGCTGGAGATCGGATGGCGGTAGTCGACTCGATGGATGGCATCGAGTACTCCAGCAGAGACTTGTGAGGTGGGGTGTTCTCCTCCATGGATTCGGGATCTTCTCTTCTTCGCTTCTCGGCGGCCAAACGCCTAAGGGTGGCGTTAATCTCTGGATCGAGGGGAATCAAGTCGTCAAGACTCCTTGAACTCCTGCGCATGAAAAACAACAAACACCCGTGAAGCGACAAGTGGGAAAGAAAAAGATAAGATAAGAAATAAAAATAAGAAAAATAATAAAAAAGAGAAAACGGGAGAATGCGAAAATTATCGCGAGGTAGGGATATGAGCTAGACACGAGGGTTCACAAGATCCTAAAATATCAAGCACGTTGCCTCCCCGGCAACGGCGCCATAAACTTGACCGGCGCCCCGCTTGCGACGCGGCGGCGCGGTGTCGTTTACCGCAAGTTTCACGGTTAGTGTAGGGTGCGGGAATATCGAACTCAGGGAGGTGAGGTTGTGCTTGGGTCAGGTAGGACCTAAATCACCCCGAGGGGCGAGCTAGCCCGAATCGGTGGTTGGTTGTCACGAAAGGACATAAAAGGGTATGAACAACAAGAAAGAAAACCCGGGACTTTGGTTTTCAACCCGACGAAAGACTCTCGCCGATACGGCCTGCGGGTATGGATAACGATCGGGATTAGGGTCTAATGGTGAGACGCTGCCTCTGAAAGTGGTACCAGCATCCCATGGGCCCGATATTCCGGTCGGTGCCCAGGATGATACACCGGACTTCCCGGGTTCGATCAGTGGGCACTCCCGTGTCCATTAACACTGATCGATCCCGGGAGCACTAAGCCCGCAACGATATCTCCCAACGTCTCATCCTGCCGCTCCCGCGTGCTAGGATTCGGCGTCTACGCTAAGGGCGTGAGCTATGGCTAGGGAGTCAACCGCCAAGTTTATTCCCCCTTGGCCCAACGGTCAAAGGCGGTCTTTTTCCCGCCAATGACAATGAAACACCCCGCGTAACCGTTAGATCCCCACTCCCTATCGATTTCCTAACCTTATGGACGCATCGGGAAGAGCCCCCGAAGGGGTTTCCACCAAAATCCCAGATTTGGGAACTACTCACAAAAATTCATGAAAAAGCGATCTAAATGAAATTTAACCGTTAGAATCATAATCGGACAATTGCAATGCGGAAGTAATAGAGTAATAAAGACAATACTAAAATTTTAGAAAGATCTGAAAACTTACAAAAGAGTAACAATTACAGCCGTCACAAGGAGATAAAACAGTAGAAAAAACAACAGCTCCCGTTTCTGGAACCCTAGTGGTTCTATATATAGATTTTCGCCTCAACCGATCGGTTGACAAGTCAACCGATCGGTTGATCCGTTACAGATAAATAACAGAAAACGGTGAGTTTTCACCCGATCTCATGAACCGGTCGGGTGAGTTCTTGAGTGACCGGTTGGATCTTGGAGCGGTCGGGTGAATCGATCGGTTCGACGTCCGTGTCTTCAGCTCTTCTTCTTCAGCTACAGATGAACCGATCGGGTGAGAGTCACCCGATCGGTTGGAATTCTGCTCGAAAAAACAGAGAACAGCCGCCCGCAGAACCGGTCTGTGAACCGGTCGGGTGGCTTCTTTGTGAGCTGCGGCAGAGACCGGGTGGTGCACGCGTGCATCACCCGATCGGTTGAAGATGACCAACCGACCGGGTGAGGGGCTGAAAGATGAATTCTTCGACGTTTGACCCCCTGGATCACGCGTGACTTCTCCCGTTGCTCCGGGGACTTGGGATATCATCGTTAAACGTCCCCTACGTGGTCGATCCCCTGCAATCATGGATGAACAATGAAAAGTGAAAGAAAACGGGAAAATATACGAAAACGAATAAGAGACGGTGGAAAAACACGGAGAAACACAAAAGAAAACGTGCGTGAATATATGAAATATAAACGCACGTCAAGAGACAACATGACATCTACTCAGTGAAACTGCAAAGATCATTATATGGTCTAAAACAATCTGGAAGGATGTGGTATAACAAACTGAGCAACTTCCTTGCAAAACAAGGATTTACAAATGACCCAGTCTGTCCTTGCATCTTTATAAGAGCAAAGGCAACATGATTTGTCATTATAGCAGTCTAAGTGGACGACTTTAACCTCATCGGATCTCCTAAAGAGATCGCCGAGATTTCTAGAAGCTTGACAAAAACCTTCGAGATGAAAGACCTCGAAAAGTCAAAATTCTATTTAGGTCTTTAAATAGAGCATCTTAACGATGGGATCCTGTTACATCAGTTAACTTACACATCGAACTTACCGAAAAAGTTCCAAATGGATAAGTGCCACCCCCTCAGCACCCCAATGGTCGTCAGATCGTTGGATGTGCATAAAGACCCCTTCCGTCTGCTGGAAGAGGGGGAGGAAGTACTAGGCCCTGAAGTGCCTTATCTAAGTGCTATCGGTGCACTCCTTTACCTGGCTAACTGCACTCGCCCTGGCATAGCGTTCGCAATCAACTTAGTAGCCAGATATAGTGCTGCATCTACACATCGGTACTGGGCTGGAGTTAAGCATCTTCTGCGCTACCTCTGTAATGACCCGCTCTCGGGGGCCAGTTACTTATTTGATAATTGCGCAGGTCCTGCAGTTAACCCGTGAAACCAAAATAGCCACGATGCAGAGATGTACAAAAATACCCAAATAGTGTCCAATTATTACAATCCATACTGTACAGATGTCCCAACAGATATACATGAAAGAAGAAAATTACATAAGTGCAAATAACTCTGAAAGCTGCGGTCTCAGGATCGAATTCTGGCGCTATCAACTCAAGAGCATCTGCCTCCATATGTACGTCGTCTGCGGTGCCACGGAGATGGAACCGTAGGTAAGTCACAACAATTCTAAATAAAGAAAGAGAGGCACTGTACAAGTATGACAAAGCAGACCAAAGTGAAAGTAAAGTACGGTGCAGTGTCTGTACAAGTGTAGAAAGTAAAGTGTATGTGTAACAGGCTACTGCTGTAGCTAAAAGTACTGCAAGTAAAGTGCCGTGACTGAACTGGTAAGGAAGTAAAGTGCATGTACTGTAAAGTAAAGGTGACTGTAATGCGTAAAGTAAAGGTGACTGTGCAAAAGTAACTACGTGACTCATGTAGGAGAGTATGCTATGCAACCATTGAGTTCATCTATTGCCAGGTACCGTTTTGCCGACGCAGGCAGACCTTGTAGTTTTGCCGACGCAGGCAGACCTTGTAGTTTTGCCGACACAGGCATGCAAGTAGATGAACCCCCGGTCATAGCTCCCACACACTCTCTACAATGAGTTACCCCAAACCCCAGTGATGTGTATCATTACGGGATGTTCTACAAGATGTTCCACGAGATGTTCCACCAGATATTCCACAAGATGTTCCATACGTTACTAGTCAAACCAAGCCAACTGGTTGACTTCCTCATTGAAAACTAGAAAGTAGGATAAAGACAAGTCCAACACCAAAAGCTGTTACTTCCGTGCTTTGAGCACGTGGTAGTGTGGTTTAACACACAATTTACTCAAGTTGGTAGTTGCGTGCTATAACCACCAAAGTTGAAAGTTGGCAAAGTAATCTTTAGTTGATTACTTTCATCTTAGATCTCTAGTTCGGTTTAAGTCAAATAGCCGTTTGAGGCTATAGGAGTGTCAACGGTTCATACGAGCACAGTAAACTAGTTTTCTAAGTTTAGAATATGTCGTGACTTACTAATTCGAGCTCTTCGTGGCAAGACGAGGTTGGAGCTAGAGAAGCTGGTGTACGAGGATCGGTACCTGTAAACACAAGAAACAATTGGTTAAAGCACACACTATTAAACTCGATCGTTTTGATTTTTAAACCGATTAAAACGGTGATGAAAAGCGTTCTAATTTTTCTATAGGCTTTATATGATGAAAATAATTTTACTGCAAGAGGAAATATTTTTCTAAAGCTTATAGTAATTTTTAGAATTTTTAAAAGCTTAAAAACAATTTAAAAACTATTTTTTAATTAGTAACGTATTTATTCAAACATTTATTCTGGATGCAATCTACATCGGAATGTTGCAAGTGAGGTGTCAAAATGACCGTATTAACTAGTAGTATAACATATATTTTTATCACATATTAGTTTACGTGAAAATAAGAAAATACGGATTTTTAATTGAAAAAGACGTATTTAAGTTTTTGGCTTAAAAATTAATACTGAAAAAACTAAGCATCCTATTGAGATGAAACTAGCGCCATTGGGTCCGGAACATTATTTCTGATTTTCTGGAGCTAGTCTCACATTTTTCTGGGGCTTATATTTTAAGTTATGGATTTAATACCATAAAACCATATTTAATAATTAATAAAAATACGAAAATCCGTATTTACGAAAATGCCATTGCAAAACTTACGCACCCTCGTTTCGCTTCGGATCAATGCGGGGGAGTTGCGTGGGTTCTCTGACGTCGTCGAGGCGGTGGACGGCGGCTACGGGGTCGACAGCGGCGGCGACCTGCGGGAGGCGGTGAGGGCGGACGACGGTGAGGGCGGACGACGGCAGCGTTGTGCGGAAATGGGGGCACGGGGCGTTGTCGGAGCTCGGGGAGCACGTCGGCGATGGTCTGCGGACGGTGGATCGATGCTGATGGCGGGGCGAACGTCGGAGCTGTCGACTGAGCGAGGGGCGGCGCTCGGATGTAAACTCCGGTGACAGGGATGCTTCGATGATCAGTGTGGGGCGTTGTGAGCTCGGGGAAGAGTGGGCTGCCGCGGTCGTACGCTGGGTCGCTGGAGGCCGTCGTGGTGGCGGTGCGACGTCGGGCTGTCGTGCGGCGGTGGTCAACCTTCCGGTGACGAGGGCGGGGAGAGGAACAGAGAGCGAGAGGGTGGGGGATGCGAACGGGGGAGAGAGAGTTGAGAGAGCCTGGGAAAGAGAGGGAGGGCTTGGGGTTACGGGTTCTGCGTGGGTATGGGTTTATAAATAGGGTTATTAAATCAATAAATAAACAGTAAAAGGGGTAGTTGGATTGGTTAGCTGATGAGAGGTGGATGGAGCTGCTGAGAACGGGTAGGTTAGGGGATGAGGTAGATACGGTTAAGGTTAAAAGTTAATTAGGGGTAATAATAATAGTTAGACCCCAAAAGTAATTAATAAAATACATACACGAAATTACGATTTTGCCCTTACTAGTAAACGTGTCCGAAAAATTATGAAAACATACCCACGTGATCGTATCATCGCGAGGATCGCGAATACGAAGACCGTTTCAGGGTTTGAGCTAAGAAGATACTAGTTTTTGGTCAAAACGTTTAGAAAGTGGGTTTACGGGTTCTCTATTAAAATGATATCAGAAAATTATGAAATTAATGTGGGAAGCCCTAAATGATCATAGGATGCTACTGCAGAAGTTTGAAAACATTTTGAAGACGTTTGTATAGAAAATAAATTCTTTGAGCCAAAACGGCAATATCTGAAAATGAATTTTTATCAGATCTTTTAGAGGTATTTGATGAAATCCGATCTTACTAAAATACTCCATAACTAGTCTAGTACATCAAAATATTTTTATAAGAAGTTTTTTGAAATCAGTGAAACTCCTAAAAAACCATTATAAAATAGTTCAAAAAAATTGGAAATAGGTTAAACACGTAAATAGTTGTGTTGAGGAAAACAGGCCGTTACATTCTACCCTCCTTAAAATAATTCCGTCCTCGGAATTTAAAAATATTTTTGAAACTAATTATTGATATTTTAAAGAAGCTCAAGCAAATAGATGATAGAAAAGATAGTAATCTTTGTAAATCAGGTTGTAAATAACATGAAATGTGATAAGAAAATAAGGGATGTTACTAATATATATTATCACCATAGCTACTTCAGATTTATCAAGTAGCCAAAACATAAGATAATGGCATTACATGAAAGTGATAGTTACTATGATGACGATATCTATTCGAACTTGGAACCTGAGATGATAAGTCAGTAGCAAGCTATTTAAACAACACAAAACAGAAGACCATAAAGTTTTAAAATTTTCCACTCATACCAATGATGATTACATGGTCTTAATCCTGTAAATCATCGCCGAAGCATACAAAAGCGTAAGGGCTAAACCTAGTGCATTCGCGCTGTTACAACTTAACCAGCCAAACACAAAGGACTTCGTCTGCCACGATACCAAATTACAAGCCAATATCCAGATCAACACTAATAGGCAAATATAAGGCCAATTCTCGTGGGTCAAGATCATCGCGACCACTTCTTCTAGCAATCTCCATAACATCCAACAAGAAACCAACATCCTAGACGTCTCCCAAATCCGAGCATAAGACGGACATCCAACTTCAACGCCTAAGCCCAAAAGTACGCCAATACCCAACCCCAAAGATACTGCTTGCCAATACCATTGGTCGACATCTACGGTTATCACCATCAGCCCTGAACAATTTAACGACCAAAAACACACGGACCCACAAACATGAAGGAGCAGCCCTAAGAAGGAATCGAAGCGGGGCAGCTCAAGGGGAAAGAACCAGAAAAAGGAGCTCCAAATAATGCCAAGAGCGGCGGGTTCCCAATATCCCGACCACACGGAAACAGCGAGGGTGGCGGCGAGGGCTGTCGCTAAGGCCAAGATTCCCAAAACAGAACGTCGAGGGGCCATCGGCAGTTGCGGGTCCAAGGCGGCGAGGGCTGCGACTGGCTGTCGATCCATGGCGGGGGCCTCCGGGATGGGGTGGAGTGGAAGCTGGCAGAGTTTCGGGTGAGGCCGGTGGATCGGAGATTGAAGCGGCGATGCAAGGTCGGGTCGAGCTCGCTTGAGGAAGAGGCCGGGAGGAGGAGTGGGCGATGCCGGGGCGAAGGGGAATCACGGGTGGCTTGGGGAGGAAGGAGAGGGGTTTTAAAAAAATGGGGGGAGAGGGGCACCGAAAGTCGGTGTTAGGTAGGGTAGGGTTTGACGGGAACGGGTCTTGAGGTGGGGAAACAGACAAAAGAAATAAAGAGGGGGAAAAGGTGGTCGGTGGGACATGAATTTAAACCCTTGGCAAAAATCGGGTACAAGATAGAATAGGAGCTAGAAGAGAAACACAAGCTCAAACAGACGCAAATAGCCTACACTTACATGTCAGGTTTGGCTCGTCTCAAATTCTTCAGCACCATCCTCCAATACTTCTGAGCGTCCTTTGATTCACTTCCGTTGTCGAACTCGGACTTCTTGTGATCGAAAATCAAATGCTACCCTCCTTAAAATAAATGTAGCTAGAGTTCAGACGAACTAAAAACGATTAGGAAGAATTATATGAGTTAATAGAATGATCAGAAGGCCATCACTAGCTAAAGAAAGGGGTGATAGTGATGAAGATAAATGGCGTTACATAATCATGATTCACATCCTTGCGGTCCAGCGGACACGGCCAGGGAAGTGACTAAGCCAGGATCACTTACACCTAGTCTAGCTAGGTTGATCCAACAAACTTAGCCAAGCACATTGACCGAATCATGGTCCATTGAAGGAAGCTTATCATTTATATGTGTGCCATCCTCATTTGAAGGAAAGGTGATGAAGTGGGTAGATAGTTCAATCTACGAAAAGTCACTATAACTGCTAGCAAAAGAGGTTAATAGGAAAGGTATAACCAAGAATAAAACACGAGTTCCTAAGCAAGAGTTAAGAGTTCAAAGGAAGTAAGAAAGACCTAATGAAGATGGTAATAAGGACACTTCACCGGTATATCCAATACTGGTGAACACTCGAGACATCCCGTACTCGATGTTAATTTGATTATTTTATATTGCACACCCTGATCTTGCTATATTGTTCACGAGGTAATTAGCGAGGACCTGCATGGGCCACCAAACTTGTAACAACCCGCTCTCGGGGGCCAGTTACTTATTTGATAATTGCGTAGGTCCTGCAGTTAACCAGTGAAACCAAAATAGCCACAATGCAGAGATGTACAAAAATACCCAAATAGTGTCCAATTATTACAATCCATACTGTACAGATGTCCCAACAGATATACATGAAAGAAGAAAATTACATAAGTGCAAATAACTCTGAATGCTGCGGTCTCAGGATCGAATTCTGGCGCTATCAACCCAAGAGCATCTGACTCCATATGTACGTCGTCTGCAGTGCCACGGAGATGGAACCGTAGGTAAGTCACAACAATTCTAAATAAAGAAAGAGAGGCACTGTACAAGTATGACAAAGCAGACCAAAGTGAAAGTAAAGTACGGTGCAGTGTCTGTACAAGTGTAGAAAGTAAAGTGTAGGTGTAACAGGCTACTGCTGTAGCTAAAAGTACGACAAGTAAAGTGCCGTGACTGAACTGGTAAGGAAGTAAAGTGCATGTACTGTAAAGTAAAGGTGACTGTAATGCGTAAAGTAAAGGTGACTGTGCAAAAGTAACTACGTGACTCATGTAGGAGAGTATGATATGCAACCATTGAGTTCATCTATTGCCAGGTACCGTTTTGCCGACGCAGGCAGACCTTGTAGTTTTACCGACGCAGGCAGACCTTGTAGTTTTGTCGACGCAGGCAGACCTTGTATTTTTGCCGACACAGGCATGCAAGTACATGAACCCCCGGTCATAGCTCCCACACTCTCTCTACAATGAGTTACCCCAAACCCTAGTGATGTGTATCATTACGGGATGTTCTACAAGATGTTCCACGAGATGTTCCACCAGATATTCCACAAGATGTTCCATACGTTACTAGTCAAACCAAGCCAACTGGTTGACTTCCTCATTGAAAACTAGAAAGTAGGATAAAGACAAGTCCAACACCAAAAGCTGTTACTTCGTGCTTTGAGCACGTGGTAGTGTGGTTTAACACACAATTTACTCAAGTTGGTAGTTGTGTGCTACAACCACCAAAGTTGAAAGTTGGTAAAGTAATCTTTAGTTGATTACTTTCATCTTAGTTCTCTAGTTCGGTTCAAGTCAAATAGCCGTTCGAGGCTATAGGAGTGTCAACGGTTCATACGAGCACAGTAAACTAGTTTTCTAAGTTTAGAATATGTCGTGACTTACTAATTCGAGCTCTTTGTGGCAAGACGAGGTTGGAGCTATAGAAGCTGGTGTACGAGGATCGGTACCTGTAAACACAAGAAACAATTGGTTAAAGCACACACTATTAAACTCGATCGTTTTAATTTTTAAACCGATTAAAACGTTGATGAATAGCGTTCTAAATTTTTTTATAGGCTTTATATGATGAAAATAATTTTACTGCAAGAGGGAATATTTTTCTAAAGCTTATAGTAATTTTTAGAATTTTTAAAATCTTAAAAACAATTTAAAAACTATTTTTCAATTAGTAACGTATTTATTCAAACATTTATTCTGGATGCAATATACATTGGAATGTTGCAAGTAAGGTGTCAAAATGACCGTATTAACTAGTAGTATAACATATATTTTTATTACTTATTAGTTTACGTGAAAATAAGAAAATACAGATTTTTAATTGAAAAAGACGTATTTAAGTTTTTGGCTTAAAAATTAATACTGGAAAAACTAAGCGTCCTATTGAGATGAAACTAGCGCCATTGGGTCCGGAACATTATTTCTGATTTTCTGGAGCTAGTCTCACATTTTTCTGGGGCTTATATTTTAAGTTATGGATTTAATACCATAAAACCATATTTAATAATTAATAAAATACGAAAATCCGTATTTACGAAAATGCCATAGCAAAACTTACGTACCCTCGTTTCGCTTCGGATCAATGCGGGGGAGTTGCGTGGGTTCTCCGACGTCGTCGAGGCGGTGGACGGCGGCTACGGGGTCGACAGCGGCGGCGACCTGCGGGAGGCGGTGAGGGCGGACGACGGTGAGGGCGGACGACGGCAGCGTTGTGCGGCAATGGGGGCACAGGGCGTTGTCGAAGCTCGGGGAGCACGTCGGCGATGGTCTGCGGACGGTGGATGGATGCTGATGGCGGGGGCGAACGTCGGAGCTGTCGACTGAGCGAGGGGCGGCGCTCGGAGGTAAACTCCGGTGACGGGGATACTTCGATGATCAGTGTGGGCCATTGCGAGCTCGGGGAAGAGCGAGCTGCCGCGGTCGTACGCTGGGTCGCTGGAGGCCGTCGTGGTGGCGATGCGACGTCGGGCTGTCGTGCGGCGGTGGTCAACCTTCCGGCGACGAGGGCGGGGAGAGGAACAGAGAGCGAGAGGGTGGGGGATACGAACGGGGGAGAGAGAGTTGAGAGAGCCTAGGAAAGAGAGGGAGGGCTTGGGGTTACGGGTTCTGCGTGGGTATGGGTTTATAAATAGGGTTATTAAATCAATAAATAAACAGTAAAAGGGGTAGTTGGATTGGTTAGCTGAGGAGAGGTGGATGGAGCTGCTGAGAATGGGTGGGTTAGGGGATGAGGTAGATACGGTTAAGGTTAAAAGTTAATTAGGGGTAATAATAATAGTTAGACCCCAAAAGTAATTAATAAAATACATACACGAAATTACGATTTTCCCTTACTAGTAAACGTGTCCGAAAAATTACGAAAACATACCCATGTGATCATATCATCGCGAGGATCACGAATACGAAGACCGTTTCAGGGGTTGAGCTACGAAGATACTAGTTTTTGGTCAAAACGTTTAGAAAGTGGGTTTGCAGGTTCTCTATTAAAATGATATCAGAAAATTATGAAATTAATGTGGGGAGCCCTAAATGATCGTAGGATGCTACTGCAGAAGTTTGAAAACGTTTGTATAGAAAATAAATTCTTTGAGCCAAAACGGCAATATCTGAAAATGAATTCTTATCAGATCTTTTAGAGGTATTTGATGAAATCCGAGCTTACTAAAATACTCTATAACTAGTCTGGTACATCAAAATATTTTTATAAGAAGTTTTTAAAATCAGTGAAACTCCTAACAAACCATTATAAAATAGTTCAACAAAATTGGAAATAGGTTAAACACGTAAATAATTGTGTTGAAGAAAACCGGCCGTTACAACCTCCAAGGGTCTATAGACTTAGGTCTATTCTACAGGAAAGGGGCATCAACTGGTTTAGTTGGTTATGTTGATGCAGGTTACAGGTCTGATCCTCATACAGAGAAGTCTCAGACTGGATATATGTTTACCTATGTCAGCACTGCCATATCATGGAGATCTGTAAAGCAGACCATGACAACCGTCTCATCCACTCTCTCAGAACTTCTAGCGATCCATGAAGCAAGCAAGGAGAGTTTCTGGCTACGCTCTATGATCCAACACATTCTCACCTCCACCGGCCTGATGACCGGCGTCCTTTCGCCTACTCCACTCCATGAAGACAATGCAGCATGTATAGCCCAACTACAGGACGGCTACATCAAAGGCGACTAGGCAAAGCATAATTGCCCCAAGTTCTTCTGGACGCACGACCATCAGAAGCAAAAGCAGATTGAGGTACAGAAGATCCAATCATGTAATAACTTGGCAGATTTGCTTACCAAATCCCTGCCTACTAGTATCTTTGAGAAACTTGTATATGGGATTGGGATGAGGAGAGTGAGAAAATGTAAACTGGGTCAGGATGAGAGAACTATGAACTCATAGATACATAGGAGACTGATGTATAGATTCATAGGAAATCTGCAAGCCTGAAGCTTAGTCAGATGAGGGGGAGTTAACTGCAGAGTTGTACTCTTTTCCCTTGGCTACTGGTTTTTTCCCACAGGTTTTTCGTAGCTAAGGTTTTGACGAGGCAACCTCGTTGATTCTAGATCTTGAAGTATCCACCCCTAGACACATCCCTAAAACTGGGGAAGTTAGGGATTAACTGTTCTTTATTTAACAAGGCAGTTATCCTAACTCGGATCCTGATGAATCAACCTCTTATTCAATGTTGTTGGATAAGGGGAAGTGTTATGAATAGGCCCATGAGGCCCATTGGGTATCCGATCCATCATTGAAAGCTATAAATATGAGGGTAGGGGGCTCTTAACCCCTTACACCTATTACTCTACTTTTCCCTTCACAACAGTTTTTCATTTTTAATAATGAAATGCTCCAAGACATATGTACACTCTTGAGAGAGATCAATTATTCTCAAATACCGATCCCTAAATATATTAACGCTGTGCACTATGTTACCCATATCTTTCATATCAAAGTGAGATGAGAAACAACTCTTTGTTTAATCGATCATCTCATTATCGTTAAAAGCCATGACTATGTCATCGATATATATGGTTATAAGGAGGAAGTTTCCAACAAATTGCTTAAGATTTGCATAGTGGTCATCCTCAACCATTGTAATTGCATACACAAGAATGACTCAATGAAATCTTAGTTATCATTACCTAGATCATTGCTTTAACCTGTATACTGAGCGTTTGAGTCATCAAACTTTGCACTTAGCATCTTTAGATACAAAACCTATTAGCCTAATCTATAAGATTTATTTGCCTAGTTTTTCATGAAGAAATGTAGTTTAACATCCTTCTAGATAACTTTCAAAATATGCTATTATTGACAAAGGGTATGAATCAAGGCAAAACATCTTATTGGGGAGAAAGTTTCTTATAGTCTATACTATCTTATTGCAGGGAAATATGTTAGGGTTTTCTAAACAATTTAGAAAAGCTGTGGAAAGATTGAATAATCAAAATTTTCTAAATTAGCATATAAACGCCAAGATCAAACTACAAAACAAGAAATTAATGTTGAAATGAAAGACTCACGTTTGTGCAGATATTCTTAAGCGAAACTCGTGGATCCAAACACTTTTCTGATAAAGACCCCAACCTCGTTCACCAACCAGTGTGATAAAGTTTTACCTTGATGCGCACAACTTCATGATTCACAAGCCCTCCAAGAACTCGAACCGACTCCTAAGCTTTTCTAAGCCAGAGAGGCAGAACTTATTTTTAAAGCAAGAAATTCTCCCTCAAAGAGGTTTGAATTTCTCCACTTAAGAGATCTTGAATGCTAGATCTTTGATCTATCTTGTTGGGATTTCTTAGTATAGTGAGAGGGGAGGATATAACCCCTTTATATAATGCTATGGGTAATTAAAATCCAATCCACATTCGGAAACCCAACTCTATCCCTTACATGGAATTAGAAGAAGGCTTGTCAATAGGTTTTCTAATCCCATTAAGATTTTATATTTGAATCCAAATCTCATCCTAAAATACTGTAGGTTTATGAAACCAAAACTCATATGAACCCGTCAACTCTTAGGAATTAATATTAGAGTCAAACTCTATAAATTCGGGTTGGTTTAATTCTAACTTTTGGATTAAACCCGCAACTTGTAAACAAACACTGATTTAGATTGTTGGCCATTGGTCAACTATCTGAAACCATGCTAGTCAACTAATGGTCGAAACAGAAGCCAGACTGCTTTCTATGTCAAGTAAGTTGACTAATGAATAATCATTAATTTGCACTGGTCGACTAATGACCATCGTTACTCAATTAATTTGCATTAGTCGACAAATAACCACAAGTGCATGGTATCGTTATAACATATAGATTGAACACATGGAGGTGTCTGATCAAGTACTAACCGATCCTATAGGCTATAGTTAGCTATGTGGATATTTATGGAAGGGTGAATAAAGATAAAAGAAAAGTTCTAGGACTAGGTATCCCCTCTACTGGGGATCGAATATGGAACTGAACTCCTTTGTCTAGTTATTGAATTAATCCTAGGGTGAGTTTGTTGCACCTGATGTGGACACATACTCCATACTGTCATAGCACATGATAGGACTACCTAGCGTATGGCAAAGCCAACTGTCGTTGCTTATCGACACACGACGGGTGCATGACGCACAACAATATTTCCCAACCTTTCTTCACGAACTATCATGGATTAAAGTCAGGTCATTGCCTATAGGATCTAATCTATGACCAACTGTCGTTGGCGACACAGATGGTATAAATCAATAAAGGGATTAGAAACCCTAGATCAACACCAACTGTCATTGGCCGTGGATCTAATTAACCAATAATGGGAAAACAATGTTTATTAATAATAAATCGTCCAAGGAAAAACCTTAATTCAACAATTCAAAAGATAAACAAATGATTCATTCCATATTCAATCCATAATAGGGTTCAACCCCTGCACGAGATGAAAACTACGACATATATATCAAAGAGATCATCACAGAGATAACACAAGACCAAATAGAAAACATAATAAAGAAGAAAATACTTATCTCATGAAGTTCATAATCCAAAGATACAGGTTTTCTCCAAGGAAAGAAAAGAAAATAAAGCCAATCTACCCTAAACTAATCCTGAACTAATTATTGTGGAAGAATATGAAAAACTGGAAGGGACCCCCGGTCAAAATGACGCACAAAAATTTAAATACAAACCCAAACCCCATAATAGAGTCAGGCAAAAACCCAACCCATTGGTCGCTAAACAACAGTATCGAGCAATCGACACAGTCGTATCGACTCAATCTCAAATCATGGCTCATTTTAGCTTCAGAATGACATGTTTGTGTCGATGGCCACACGACCTTATAACGGTAATTTCCAGAATGGACTTTCTGTGTTCTTCACTTGCACGGTCGAATGATTCCCATACACAACCGCGTCAAGTCTTCTTCAGCTCTTTGGCATCAAGTCCACACGACTGTGTGGCTGGCCGTGTGATGGTCATCAATGCATGCCTCCCACACGGTCGAGTGTGACACTCCACATGACCGTGTGGCTCTTCTTTTCTTCTGCATTTGGGCTGGGCTCTTGCACACGACCATGTGTGATAATACACATGGTCGTGTATGATTTAGTACTTTCTCTAATTTGATTCCTTCACTTTGCCTCGCTTTGTCTCTTCACTTCTTAACTCAAATTAGCTCCAAATAACTGGGTATTATCCTGAAATGTACAAAGACATCCAAAGAGTGAAAAGGAACAGAAATAGAATGACATGATATATAAAGTGGGATTTTATATGATGTAATGCATGAATAACTAATTCGGAGTGAATATTGTATATTTATTCCCCCTTACTATTGGTGTTTTGCGTAGATACTATGCATAATTGTACTCTAATATGCATATTGACATATAATTCATGAATTCTCGAGTATATATTTTATTTCTGTACGAAACCATGTTCTAAAAGCTTATTTGTGCATTTCATGATTTTACATATTTTTCTATATTTTTCAGAAGAAAGAAGAATGGAGAAATCAAATTAATAGACAAGTGGACCTGGAGCCAATACAGTTGACTGTCCTTACAACGACAGTCGCATGTCCTCTCGAAGCCCCGACTATAGCAAACTGGAGTGCAACATAGGCACATGCAGAAGGATTGACAGGCGCCTGTACGACTGTGCAGGCGCCTGTTCTTTCAACAGCAGTTGCCTGTTTTATCTTCTCCTGAAGGTTGAAAAAACCAACTTTATGTTAATTTAGCTACAGTTGCAGCAGGCACCTGAAGCACAAAAGACAGGCGCATGTGCCTCTCACAGTCGCCTATAATCTTCAAGGCAGTCGCTTACCAGGAGAGCCCCCAGATTTCGCATGTTTTGCAAAGATCACACAGGCGACTACCCAGACAATGGCAGTCTCCTGTTGTTAGCGCCTGGCCGTTGGTCGACAGTCGCTTGTCTCAGGTTTTTTCTGCCAAATCTGGGTTAAGAGAAATGGGTTTTTCTTAACCTGATTTCTCCCTATTCGCTGTGAGCCCTTGGATGCTTCTTTGGAGGGTTAGGATGCAATCCCTTAGGGGTTTAAAACCCCTAAACTCTGCTGAAGGGGAATCGGCGATTTTACTGTTCTATTGGGGGTTTTGGACCCCCCCATCTTCTTTCACAAAGGCTAGGGTAATGGTTGAAGGCCATTGGAGCTTGGTGGAGCTTGGTGGAGGTGCAAGAGAGGGAAAGCTTGCATTTTAGGGCTTCTATTTGGTGATCTCTTTCCCTCTCTTGTAACATTTAGCTTTAATACTTTGTATGAATATTTGTGAATGATTGTTGGATGAAAGTGAGATTCATTGGATAATTGTTTGCTTAATAGCTTGTAATGAAGATTCGTGTTTTCATTTTGAATATTTATCATCTTGTTTTCATTATTAAGGCCTAGAGCCATTTGTGTGTGGATTGGGATTATCTAGGGCTTGTGTGGTTGATTAGTAATTATTCATTTCTTGCATTTAATGGACCTAACATACCTTGAAATGGATGCTAGTAGTGTTGATTGATGGGTTGTGCCCTATGTTTAATTGAATCATGTGCTACTCATGGTGGGGCCGTAGAACGGTGGGGTACCTTAAGGGTCACACCTACGTGCACGGTTCTTGCATTCTATTGACACAGATGCAAGGATCGATTCACGAGCTTAAGTTAGTGATTTCAACCCACTAATCAACACATCAATGAATCATGCATTACCCTTGGTGGGGCCGTAGAACAGCGGTGTGCCTTAAGGGCATTACCTACGTGCACAACCCTCGCATACCTTGAAATGGATGCGAGGGTTGATTCATTTGGGACGAACCTATTGCTAATCAACTCACAACCCTATTGACATCCCATTCCACACACTTTTCCTTACTTGACTAGCTCCTACTTTGGTCTCCACCCTACCTACCTTGGGTTTGGCTCGACCCCTATCCCCAACACTTCCACTCACCACATTTATTAGTTTAGTTGGTTGTACCAACACTTTTAGTCTTCCTTAGGCGATTGAGATTGTGAATGTGAAACGACTTGTCTCTGTGGATTCGACCCCATACTCACGGATTTATATTGCATTTGACACTCCTTCTCTTGGGCGGAGAACGTGTGCATCCTACTTGGATTATGTACGCCCTTGAGGTCAATCATTTGGTGCCGTTACCGGGGACACCGGTTTTAACATTCACATTTTTGGTTGGTTTTGGACACTTTAGGTGTGGCACTTCCCGCTTAGTGTTGAGTCTTTTTGATTGTTTATTATATATTTTTTGAGTCATTTTTTCTTTCTTTGTTTCTTTTATTTTAAAAATTTTTTGTAAATAAATTTTTTTCTTATGGATTCATTTTCAAACTTAAGCGATGCTTATGTGGAGGACTCCTAACTCCCACCGTTCTTTCACGGTATGGGGTTGGAAAATTGTAGTTCATTATGTAAAAGTTTGAAAAATGGTGTAGAAAAGAATTTTGGTATTTATTTGATGAGAACATTGTAGATTTTATTTATTTTAAAGTGTTCCCCCATACATTGAGATATGATGCTAAAATTTGGTTTAATGCTTTTCCTCGAGATTCTTTTTCTACTTGGCTTTCTTTTCAGACTGATTTCCTTCGAGCTTTCTTTCCTATTTATTACTGGATTCAGGTACACATGCGCTAGGCATTTGAGCAACAAATGGCGAGCTTTATCCAGTTTGACGGTGAGACCTACTGTCATGTTTTGGAGAGTTTCGATGGGTTAGTGCTTGGGTGTCCATGCCGTAATTTCAGCGCAGAGGATCTACTTCGAATTTTCTACACAGGGTTGAAGACGTTGACGCGAGACTTTGTACAGATGAGCAGTAGTGGAGATTTCTTTGCATACATGACAGAGGATGCATGGTTGTATCTAAGGGAACTTACAGAGTGGGTTGGACATAAGGATGATGGCCAGACTCCGGTTCCACTTCAGGATGCAGAACATCAGGTCCAGTGTCAGTTTGAGGAGTCACCTTTGGGCTCTTTTTTGTGACCTCATGGGATACCAAGCAAAGTAGTGTGTTGGGTTGCATGAGAGCCAGGCAGAGGACATTGAGAGACTATACATTGAGGATCAGGAGGAGATGGATGATAGAGTATGTGTCACCAATGTTGGAGGCACGATGCAGTTTCGTTGGGTGGTGGTGATGATGAGATAGAGATGTGTCCAGGCAAGAGTGAGATAGATGACATCGGAGTGCCTGAGTCACATTTCCTGTCTGATCCATTACCATAGTTGGTGGTTTATGAGCATCTTGGGTGGACTGCTGAGATGGTTTACTAGGTGGTATTGAGGAGGATGAGTGTATGGGATATAGGCTACAGACTACTTTGGATCCCGAGCCCTCCCTCCCTACAGATTCAGTTCAGCAGCCACCTCCCTCCATATAGATTCAGTTTAGCAGCCATCACTTCAGACACCTCAGGACATGCATCAGCTCATCATCTAGGATGAAGATATTCAGGGTGGACCACAAAGTCCAGGGATGACTGCAGAGGCCATTACCTTCGATGGCGAGGATGCATCAAGTGATAGTGACTGCGAGATGATCTACATTGAGCCTGCACTGCCTTCTCCTCCACACTTGCCCTTGCAGCCGTTTCACCCTCCTCCTAAGGATTCGCATCAATCAGGCGATAGCATCACCATTCAGGAAAGTTCTCATCACACTTTTCCCTTCATTTCTGAATCTCAAGCTTCATTTCCATATATCGTAGATTCAGATTGTCGTCATGCATATTTATATCCTCATTTTTATTACGACGACCCTTTTTGGACTTCCTACATTGGAAGTCAAATTTCTTTTCCTTGGATTGATATAGCTTGTCTCGCACATGACACATGAGCATATTCCAGGGAGATGCTGGGAGTTGTGTTGTTGGGATCCAAGGAAGCTGGAGGCTCTTCGTTTCCAAAGCAGCTGGTTGAGGAATGAAAGGATATGATAGAGCAACTGCCTCCACCATTACACATTCAGGATCCGCCTTTTGCTAAGGTGTATTCCTTCATTTACTTAGTGTAAATAAATTAAATAAAAAAGATTTAGTTTAGTTTGCTTTTGCATTTTTTCTTTAGTATGCTTGTTTTCCCTCTAGCATCATTGATTAATATCTAGTTTCACTTCAATCATTGAGGACAATGCTCATTTCTAGTTGGGGGGAGTGAACTATGAAGTTGGATGCTAGTTTTGAAAATTTTAATGTTAATAAAAAATTCACATTCGTCGTCGTCATCATTCATTCATTTTTGAGCATATCTTTTTGGTGTCTCCATCCTTGCCTCCCTTATATTTCTTTTGCTTAGTCCCTACATGCTTAATTTCATGTGATTTTCTCGGATTTTTATTTTGGTCTCAAATTTAAAGATGTTTGATTGGCATGTTTTAATTTCTTTTCCATTTTGGAGTAAAATGTTAATATGCCATGTATGAAACTATTTTATATGTTGTGATACTCTCTTTGAAATAATTTGGATATAGTTTGGTGTAAGTGATTGCATGAATTGGGATGAATGGCTTAGTTTTTGATTGGATAGGGTGTGGCCAATGGTTTATGCTTTATTTTCTCCTAAGGAATGGGTGTTTGAGTTGATAACTCATGTTTAGAATGAGAAAGAGAGTTATCATAAGTGGATGTTTCTTCTAATCAAGTTGAGTAGCCGGTGTCCCATGAAACATTGGGGATGACGCCAAAGATGATATTTAGGTGATCATTCTTTCCCTTTGCCTATATAGCTTTATCGTGTGTATGCAAGAGGTGGCTGTGTTTGCATTTCATAGCATGATTGCGTGTATGCAAAACATAAACATAAACATACAAAAACAAAAAGAATACAAAAAGGAAAAAAAGAAAAGAAAAAGAAAAAGTGAATGAATAAATGAAAGAATAAGCTACATGAGTGTTGCAATCTCATCTCCCACAACTTGGAAGAAATTTCTTCTGTTTTGGCCATTTCCTTGAATTTTGGAAACTATGACATTGTGATATATCCTAATGAGTGTGATACTGTGCTTATTACTTTACTTTTCTTTGAATTGGATTGAGGAGAATGTCATTTGTTATTTCATTTCATACATTGTGTATATTGGCTTTGAAATCATTTGGAAATAAAATTTGGTGTGTGCCATTATGATATCTTGGATTCGGTGCATGTTTTCACTTTAATCCGAATTTAATCGCATATTTTTCTAGAGACTAGCAAAAAGCTAGTTTGGGGGTGTGATTTGGAGTGAATATTGTATATTTACTCCCCCCTAACTATTGGTGTTTTGCGTAGATACTATGCATAATTGTACTTTAATATGCATATTGACATATAATTCATGAATTCTTGAGTATATATTTTATTTCAGCACAAAACCATGTTCTAAAAGCTTATTTGTGCATGTCATGATTTTAAATATTTTTCTATATTTTTCAGGAGAAAGAAGAATGGAAAAATCAATTTAATAGAGAAGTGGACTGGAGCCAGTACAGTTGACTGTCTTTACAACGACAGTTGCTTGTCCTCTCGAAGCCTCGCATGTAGCAAACTGGAGTACAACATAGGCGCCTGTAGAAGGATTGACAAGCGCCTGTTGATCGCTCCTTATTTTACACCTTTTTTCTGCATGTTTGCATATCATTTTGATCGCACATATAGCGTTTTTTCATGATTATTCGACGATATGTCGTTGCTTTTCACTATTTCTTGTTTTTGTCGGATTTCAGAAAATATGGAGCGATCAGAAGCATAAATGAGATCAAGGAACTTGCACGCATACTGGAGCATCGCCCATGGTCCTATTGAGAAGCTAGCAGCGTTAGATGATGAGCGAAAGAAGAAGAACACTGATAGAATCGATGAGTATTTGAGGAGGAGAAGATATGACTCCAGAAACAGGCCACTCGGCCGAGTACGCAGTTCACTCGGCCGAGTGGAGGAACGTACTCGGCCGAGTACAACTGATACAAAAGCGCCCGGAGTCAAAGTCCACTCGGGCGAGTGAATGATCTCACTCGGCCGAGTGGAGAACTTCACTCGCCCGAGTGAGTCAGAGCTTTCCAAAGGAGATTTAAGCCGACTCTCTGGAATTTGAAGAAGAACAGCAGAAGACTCACTCGGCCGAGTGAGAAAGTCCACTCGACCGAGTGACAAACTCTACTTGGCCGAGTGACGCAGAGGGCTAGACCCCAAAACCCCCGACTTCTCTGTTTTCTTTCGGTCTGTCACTCGGTCGAGTGATATTTTCACTCAGCCGAGTGGCGCAGTTTGCCTGTATCGCGAACTAGGGTTCTGGGCTGCACCAGTGGCAAATCTGTCAGGATTTTTTGGCCGTTTTGGCTTGTATTTAAGGCCTGTTTCCATCCTAGTTTAGGAAGAGACCAGAAATTAGGTTTTAGCTTAATTCTAATTGTAATTCCTCCTTAGAGATTGAAGATTGCAGATCTGGTTTGTTTTTCTTATTGAAATTTCTCATTTTTGTGAATTGCTATCTTCCAATTATGAATTGCTATAAGTTTTTATCTCTATATTCTGTTATTTCAATGATGAATTGCGAGTAGTTCCACTGTTCTAGGGCTTGGGGATGAACCTTATGTGTTTGATTTTAGAATAGGGATGAATGTATTCATATGTTGCTAGAATTGATATAAGTTTGGGTTTTGATTGATTTATTACGAATAGCTAGGAATTTCCATCGATTTGGGGTTTGCAAGAGATTGGATTCTAATCGATGGGAAGATTTAGGTTTATAATCGAGATTCTATAGACTTGGTTTGCAAGAGATTGGGCCAAAGCTAGGATTTTTATTATAAATCTATACCCATATTCGTTTGCAAGAGATTAGATGAATACGAACTATCACAACTTAGGTTGTAACTCGAGTTTGCACGAGAGTGGGCTGGAGGTGCGATTGGATGATGATGTCGATCCTCATGCTAGTGTCTTAGGTTAGAGTTTGCGCGAGAGTGGTCCCTAATCTAGGTTGCTATAGACCGGTAATAGCGCGAGAGAGTGAGCTTGGTTCTCTATTTAGTTCGACTAGTTCACCTCAATTCAACTCTTGCAACATTGAGATTCACGATTCACAAAGATAAATGACGGTCCGTAGTGGGGATTCCTTAGCCCTAGACACCTTTATAATATTGAATTCGAATTGTTAATTGAACGATTGTGACAACATTATCAAATCCATTCTTCCACCAATAGCTTGGTGATCAAAATAGAGTACCGTCATTAGTCCTCCTCGTGTTCTTGTCTCTACACCGTGTGCTTACGGTAAGACTACAATCGTGTCCCCTGGGGTGTGTATCCGGGGGCCGATAACTTGTATGACTGTGCAGCCGCATGTTCTTTCAACAGCAGTCGCTTGTTTTATCTTCTCCTGAAGTTTGAAAAAAAACCAACTTTCTGTTAATTTAGCTACAGTTGTAGCCGGCGCCGAAAGCATAAAAGACAGGCGCCTGTGCCCTCACAGTCGCCTGTAACCTTGAGTTGCCTGTCGTTAGCGCTTGGCCGTTGGTCGACAGTCGCTTGTCGTGGGTTTTTTCTGCCAAATCTGGGTTGCGAGAAATGGGTTTTTCTTAACCCGATTTCTCCCTATTCGCTGTGAGCCCTTGGATGCTTCTTTGCAAGGTTAGGATGCAATCCCTTAGGGGTTTAAAACCCCTAAACTCTAATGTAAGGGGAATCGTCGATTTTATTGTTCTATTGGGGGTTTTGGACCCCCCATCTTCTTCCACAAAGGCTAGGGCAAGGGTTGGAGGCTATTGTGGCTTGGTGGAGCTTGGCGGAGGTCCATGAGAGGGAAAGCTAGCATTTTAGGGCTTCTATTTGGTGATCTCTTTCTCTCTCTTGTAACATTTAGCTTTAAAACTTTGTATGAATATATGTGAATGATTGTTGGATGGAAGTGAGATTCATTGGATAATTGTTTGCTTAATAGCTTGTAATGAGGACTTGTGGTTTCATTTTGATTCATCTTGTTTTCATTATGAAGGCCTAGAGCCATTTGTGTGTGGATTGGGATTATCTAGGGCTTGTGTGGTTGATTAGTAATTATTCATTTCTTGCATTTAATGGACCTAGCATACCTTGAAATGGATGCTAGTAGTGTTGATTGATGGGTTGTGCCCTATGTTTAATTGAATCGTGCTCTACTCTTGGTGGAGCCGTAGAACGGTGGGGTACCTTAAGGATCACACCTACGTTCATGACCCTTGCATTCTATTGACAAAGATGCAAGGATCGATTCATGAGCTTAAGTTAGTGATTTCAACCCATTAATCAACACATCAATGAATCATGCATTACCATTGGTAGGGCCGTAGAACGGTGGTATGCCATAAGGGCATTAGCTACGTAAACAACCCTCGCATACCTTGAAATTGATGCGAGGGTTGATTCATTTGGGATGAACCTATTGCTAATCAACTCACAACCTTAATGACATCCCATTCCACACACTCTTCCTTGCTTGACTTGCTCCTACTTTGGTCTCCACCCTACCTGCATTGGATTTGGCTCGACCATATCACCCCACACTTCCACTCACCACATTTGTTAGTTTAGTAGGTTGTACCAATACTTTTAGCATTCCTTAGCCGATTGAGATTGTGAATGTGAAACGACTTGCCTCTTTGGATTCGATCTCGTACTCACGGGTTTATGTTGCATTTGACACTCCTTCTCTTGGGAGGAGAGCATGTGCATCCGGATTGTGCACGCCCTCGAGGTCAATCAATGTATAAAATAACCACTCTTTAATCCCATAGTTTGAGGTTGGATGAAACTTGTTACTCATACCTACGAGGACCGTCACAGGATACCGGATGTACATTGACTATAGAAAACTAAACAAGGCCACGAGGAAGGATCACTACCCTCTCCCTTTCATTGATCAGATGCTCGAGAGGCTGGCGAAGAACAACTACTTCTGTTTCATGGACGGGTACTCTGGATTCCTCCAAATTCCTATTCATAACGATGACCAGGAGAAGACGACTTTCACTTGTCCATTTGGGACATATGCCTATAGAAGAATGACGTTTGGACTTTGTAACGCACCGGCTACATTCCAAAGACTAATGTCTGCTATCTTCTCCGACTACTCCCAGGATATCATGGAGGTTTTCATGGACGATTTTTCCGTCTATGGAACTGAGTTTAACTCATGCCTCAGCAATCTAACTAAAGTCTTGGAGAGGTGTCAAGAAAAGGGACTAGTCCTGAACTGGAAGAAATGCCATTTCATGGTCCAAGAAGGAGTCGTGCTGGGACACGTCATCTCTTCGAGGGGGATTGAGGTTGATAAGGCAAAAGTTGAGGTGATTGAAAAGCTTCCGCCACCGCTCAATCTTCGAGGAGTCCGTGGGTTTTTAGGGCATGCGGGATTTTACCACCGCTTCATAAAAGACTTCTCCAAGATTTCCAGGCCGCTGACCCAACTCCTAGTGAAGGACATGCCTTTCGTCTTCGACGAGGAGTGTATGGAAGCCTTCTGCCATCTGAAGCAAGCTTTGATTTCCACGCCCGTAATACATCCACCGGACTGGAATCTACCCTTTGAGCTAATGTGCGACACTAGTGATTATGCCGTTGGTGCCGTCTTGGGGCAGAGGAAGGATAAAAATCTGCATGTTATATATTATACGAGCAATACCCTTGACGCTGCCCAAAGAAATTATACTACCACGGAAAAAGAATTGCTAGCGGTCATCTACGCCATGGACAAGTTCCGGCAATATCTCGTTGGTGCTAAGGTGATCGTGCACATAGATCACGCGGCTCTCAAATACCTATTGAGCAAGAAGAAGGCTAAGCCGTGGCTCATTAGATGGATTCTCCTCCTCCAGGAATTCGACCTGGAAATTAGAGACAAGAAGGGGGCGGAGAATGTCGTTGCCGATCACCTGTCCAGAATGTCTACCCTCGATTTGAATGCTACTCCGGTTGATGATTCGCTCCGTGACGAGCATCTTTTCTCCGTCTCTTCTGCTTGGACCCCCTTGGTACGTCGACATCGCAAATTATCTGGCTTGTGCCATCGTCCCCCACAACGTGAGCTACCAGCAGAAGAAGAAGTTCTTCCATGAGGTCCGAAAATTTTATTGGGACGATCCCCATTTGTACAAAACCTGCAATGATGGGGTGATACGAAGATGCATCCCTGAAACTGAAGCGACCTCCATAATTTCCCATTGCCATGGTCAGCAATGTGGAGGGCATGCGAGCACCTATAAGATGAATGCGAAAATTCTCCAAAGCGTATTCTACTGGCCAACCCTCTTCAAAGACACCCATGCTTATGTCCAAGCCTGTGACAAATGCCAAAGGACGGGGAATATCTCCAAGAGGAATGTGATGCCTCAGCACTACATCCTAGAGGTAGAGATCTTCGATGTGTGGGGAGTGGACTTCATGGGACCGTTCCATTCCTCTTCTGGGAACCAGTATATCTTGGTAGCCATGGACTACGTATCGAAGTGGGTTGAAGCGATAGCCAGTCCAACCAATGATTCCAGAGTGCTCGCCAAGTTCTTTAAAAACAACATCTTCCCGCGATTCGGTGTACCTCGAGTCCTGATCAGTGACGGAGGGAGCCACTTTATAGAGAAAAAATTCGAAGCTCTCTTGAAAAAGTACGGGGTACAACACCGAGTGGGGCGTGCCTACCACCCGCAGACTAGTGGCCAGGTGGAAGTTTCTAACCGGGAGATCAAGAGCATACTAGAAAAGACGGTGGCCAACTCTAGGAAGGATTGGTCATCAAAACTTCCTGACGAGCTTTGGGCTTACAGGACGGCATTTAAAACTCCGTTCGGCACAACCCCCTACCGGCTTGTCTACGGGAAGGCATGCCATCTGCCCGTGGAATTGGAACATAAGGCATTTTGGGCAATCAAGAACCTAAACTTTGACGCCAAGGAGGTTGGAGGGCACCGCCAGTTACAACTTAACGAGCTCGACGAGATCCGGCTCAATGCTTATGAAAATGCCTGGATCTACAAGGAGAAGCTGAAGCAGTGGCACGATAAGCGCATCCTGAAGAGGGAATTCAAGGAAGGAGACTTAGTTCTCCTATTCAACTTGAGGCTGAAGCTCTTTCTTGGAAAGCTCAAGTCAAGGTGGTCAGGACCTTTCCACGTCACCAAGGTCCTCCCGCATGGGGCTATTGAGATAATGGGAAGAGATGAGCCATTCAAAGTCAACAGGCAGCGCCATAAACACTATGCGGTAGGAGAACCAGCATTCTCTCCAGTCGGATTCTCAGCGACCGACGACTCTTCCTCAAACCCTCCGGATCCTAATTGACCACCATATGAGGCATCGAGCAAATGACGTTAAACAAAAGCGCTTCATGGGAGGCAACCCATGTTCTAAACTCTCACCCTTGTTTTTAGGCTTATTTTTAACTTGATTATTTCTATTTTAATAATTAAATTCAGCCGCGAGATCATCCGTCGAGAAACTTAGGCCATTCATGAATTTTTGCAGGAAACAAGCCCTCACCCGATCGGATGACTACTCAACCGATCGGGTGAGACGTATCAAACGATGGCCGTATTTGCTCTCCTTGCGAACCAGTCGGGTGAAGCATTGTGTGACCGGGTGGCAGACCGTGTGAGAAGGGCCGAATTCTCGGGAAATTTAGGGGGGTATACCAACCGATCGGTTGAGTGCAGCTGCTGTCGTGTGATTGACCGGGTGAAAAGTTACAGACTCGCGGGAAGAAATGGGAAGCGGTCAACTGATCGGGTGAAAACTCACCCGATCGGTTCACCTGTAGCTATTGGCCGACGGAAGATTTTCGAGACTTATCCACCCGATCGGGTGAATCCTCACCCGATCGGTTTGTTTTCACCCCTATAAATATCCTTGTCGCACGATTTCGTCCACCCGACCTCCAAACTTCCATTCGTGCGACCTCTCTCCCTCCAACTGCCGAATCAATCTCCTCCATCCACCCAACTACCCCTAGATCTTCATCCCCACTCATTTCCATACTCCCCACCCTCGCCACCTCCCCATCAACAACATTCTCTCATCAAACGTCCAGAAACTAACCCTAACCCCCAAATTTTCGAAAATTTCGATTCTTGTTGGATCAACGAGCGGCGGCTTCCCAAATTGCTTCCTTATATTGCGTGGGGTCTTTCGGGTGCTTGATCTTACAACGTTGATGGGTGACCTCTTTCAACTCTTCGCATTTATTTCATTTATGTAATGTCTTGAATTTCTGTTTGCACACTTTATCTGCTTCATCATCCTCATAGACACCATATCCCGCTCCATCATTCTTTCCCTCGCCGTCACCATGTCTGGGAAGGGAAAGGAAATAGCCTCATCGTCACGCAGACATCCCCTATACGGTCTCTTTTCCCCATATTTCCTCGACATAAATCCTTCATCTGAGGAGCAATCCGATCGCTTACTAGCCCTTCTTCATCGCCCTATGCGACCTACTCTTTTCGCCGACTTCCCCACCCTACAATCTCTTGGACTCTTTAGGGGCGTCTGTGCACTTTTTCGCTTCATAGGTTGCGATTATCTTCTGCGGACCCATGCCAATACACACAGGAATCTCACACTTGAGTTCCTCAGTTCTCTCGAGGTGTCCGATCATGGTTTCACCTTTTGGGCCTTCAATTGTGATTTTTCCATGAGCTTCGACACGCTTAACAACATTCTAAACTTCCCTAACCCCGATCGCCATGTTGAATGCTCCACTCATGATCGATCTGACATCTTTTCCTACTTCCGGGCTGATGGTGTTTGGCAACGATTCACCCGATGTTGATGGTGTTTGGCAACGATTCACCCGATATGCCTCCTTTCCAACGGTAGCCCTCGCCTCCTACATCATACACCATTGCTACCGTTTCACCCACTGCTTCCTTGCCAACACCATCTTCGCTCGCGTTGATGTATCCACGGTGTCTAGGGATGAGCTGCTCTTTCTCTATGCCATGTCCCATGACCGGATTCATGGGAATATCCCTTTGCCCATAAACACCACTCATTGGATCATCCATGAGATCTTATCGGTCAGCCGCGCAGCTTCTGGCTCTATCTACTGTGGGAAAATTGTCACTCTTATCGTCAGTTGTGTCTTGAGGATGCCGCCCGACCTCCCTGTTGTACCGAGACATAGCCGTATCGATCGCGACTACTTGATCGCTATCGGTATGCTCACTCCTTTCGGGGAGGATCGTGCAGCCTACCTCTATAGCCCTGCCTACACTCCTTTTACCATCCTCCCACCCTCATCCCCGGAGTGTTTCCCCTTACGCCTTACACACCTACCCTGGGAGTTCTACCCGGATCCTTGGTACGCCACACTCGTTCAATTTCCACCCCTGGATCATCCCGACTGGCACCCGTGTGTCGGTCCACCCCAGCCACCATCATCCTCCACCATCCACCGATAAATCTCGATCCCCCGGTGGTCCAGCCTGTTGCTCCTCCTTCTCCTATTCGCACACCCTCTCCTTCGTCCTCGAAGGATTCCTTCTACCATTATTCACCACCCTCTTCGCCATCTCCTTACCATTCCACTGCAAGCGACTCCGATTGACCTCCCCCTTGCATATCTCTGCATTTTCACGATCACATCATATCGCTAGCACTGTCACGTCTAGCTTGGGGAAGTCAATTTTTATGAGTGCTGTCGTGTGATGTTTTTCTTGTTGTGTTTATTTTATATGTTATGTCGTGTGATTCTCTTTATTTTTATTTTCTGTTTATGTGTCGTGTGGTGTGCTTTTTATCTTTATTCTTCTTTTCAGTTTCGTCTGTGTGATTTTCTTGTCTTTCGTGTCTTTTTGTGTCTGTGCGTATTCCCCCCATATTCATTGCCCTCCCGTATTTAATTCTATTGCATTGAGGGCAATGCAAGTTTCAGCTTGGGGGAGTCGCACTTCATGCGTCATTTACCTCTTTTTCTTCCTTACTTGAGTCGTTTTCCATCGTGTTTTTCTTTTTCTTTTCTTCTTTTTATCTCTTTCTCCTAGAGATGAACCCCATGATGACTCGCCACAAAAATCACACGCACACCTAGCACGGCTTCGATAATCACATTCACTAACCCTAGGAAGTCGAGTCCTCTTGCATTTCATGCATCGTGGGCCCACTTAGCCTTATTATGAGTCGTGTGTCGTGACTAGAGTTGGGTGTGCTTCTACTTTGTGATTGTGTTTTATATACCTGTCCAGGAATGACGCCTAGATTATCATGCTTCGATTTGAATATGCGGTATTTGCCTATCTTGTCTGCTTCTGTTGTGCATGAATATACATATCGTATGCTTCGTTTCGCATGTGTCGGGATTCCACGGTTAGGACTAGGATAACCCATTTTAGCCTATACTCTGATTAGCGAAATATCTCCCTCACCCAAGTGTTTAGATTCCGATTTCTTTTTTGTTTTACTTGGTGCAAATCCCCTCGTCGTGTACCGTTCTCCCACTTGGGAGAGTACACATGTATATGTCCCAAAATCGAAAAAAGAGAGAAAAAAAACCCAAAAAAGAAGAGAAAAGAGAAAACGAAAAAAATATGTATAGCCAATAATCCAAAAAAATAAATATATCCAAAACCCCAAAAAAAATGTGTGTGAATATTTTCCTATCTACCAAGAATAAAGGGAAGGCAAGAATTTGCACCGAGTGTTTTACCCCACATCATCTCAACTCCCATCACTTTCGAAAACACTTGGAATAGGGAATTTCTAGCTATTACCTAGGCGATAGTGTGGTGATGTCCGAATCCCTAGCTGTGGAATCCCCGATGCATGATACGCTTCTATTCTTATACTCTTCTCATGCGTGCTTGAGCTAATATTCACCGCAATTTCAAATCAAATCGATATTTGGGTCATTTCTTGGATTTGTGTATATGGAGTTTATAGCACAATGTAGATAGCGACACCGTCTGCTAGCACACGACCACGCTCACTTGCGCTTCACCGCGTGGGCCCATGGCACTTGTCTGGACTCGTATTCCTTGGTTTAGTGATGTGATTTGGCGTTTGTTTGCTTGGTGTGTCGTTTTCAATTTTGTTGCCCCTGACGGGCGATTTAGGATTTAGAGTTCTCTTTTTCTCTCTTTCTCTCTATTTTCTCCCTCCGAGCTCCTACGCTCACTCGTCTTCCTCGAGGATGATCGCCCCGGAATGTAACCCGGAGAACGGTTGTAGTTTTACCGCAAGCACACGGTGTAGCGGCGAGTGGGTTATCGAACACGGGGAGGACGAATGAAAGTGCCTGCTCCAGACAACCTGGCTATAAGAACGGAAAAGAGGGAATTTGCCTTTGGCGATCCTGTCACAATCGTCAGACAAAGTATGGAGATATCAAATCAAATAAAGACGCTTAGGGAATGGGGAATCCCCGCTACTCACAGTATCTCGTCAATGTGATTCATTGGTATCACCATTGCTATGGTAGAATTTCGGATGAACTAGTTGCAACTGAATGTAAAACCTAGCTCACGCTCTCGCGCTGTTGCCGGTTTATAGCTTACCTAGGTTTGGGTCCAATCTCTTGCAAACCCTAGCCTAGGCAAGCTAGCATTAGGATCAACATCATCGTTCAATCGCGCCCCGAGCCCACTCTCGTGCAAACCCGGGCCACGACCTAGGTTGGGATAGTTCCTACCCGTCCAATCTCTTGCAAATGAGTATCGACATGGAATTGCAACCGAGAACCCTAGTATCGGTCCAATCTCTTGCAAACCGATACTACGGAAACTCAATTTCAACCCAAATCGGATTTCTAGGGTTTCCTATCGAATTGGGATCCAATCTCTTGCAAATCCCAATCGGTATGAACACCTAGCTATCCGTAGTAAATCGATCCCAATCTAACCCTAATAGCAATTCTAGCAATATTTCTACCAATTCATCACAAATCAGAAATGGGGCTCGTAGGGTTCATCCCCATGCCCCAAGACGTATGGACTACTCACAATTCATATCACAAATGCAAGAATAAACGATTGAAATAACAATAGAATTCATCACAATATTCAAATAAGCAATAAAAATGAGATTTTTAATGGAGAGGGAGACAAACCAATAGAGTTCTCCAAGAATCCAACAAAAATAAACTTTTATCTCCTCTCCAATCACAAGAATCAAAAGCTAAAAAGTTTAATCTAAAAAGCTGCAAAAAGTAAAGGAAAAAGCTCCCTAACCTAGGTTAAAAACTGGGGTTAAATACCCCCCAAAATCGTCCAAAAAACTGTGACCAAAATGCCCCTGCGCAGCCTGAAAATCGTAATTTACGCTACAGGCAGCGCGTCGCACTCGGCCGAGTGACAAAAGTCGCTCGGCCGAGTGACAAACCCTGAGAATTTCCAGTAAGTCTGGGGTCTTTGGGGTCTTCACTTCGGGCGTCGCTCGGCCGAGTGAGTTGTCGTCA
Organism: Scilla litardierei; assembly: GCA_030789695.1. Taxonomy (NCBI): domain Eukaryota; kingdom Viridiplantae; phylum Streptophyta; class Magnoliopsida; order Asparagales; family Asparagaceae; genus Scilla; species Scilla litardierei. Next base: position 43,793,407 of record CM061137.1, on the reverse strand, counting down.
CTCGACCGATGGCTTCTATTCACTCGGGCGGTCGGCATTTTCCACTCGGCCGAGTGGGTCTTCTGAAGCTCAGGCAGACGAAAAACAGTAAGTTGGCTATTTTTGGTGGGCGTCGTCTGAGTGCCACTCGGGCGGACGGAGTCTCGTCACTCGGCCGATGTGGCTTCTGATGCTCGGCCGAGTGCACACATGAAGCGTGTCCGATCTGGTCGGCCGAGCGGGGTCTCGCTGGTCGGCCGAGTGACTCCTTCACTCGGCCGAGTGAGACACCAAAAATGCCCAAACAGCTTGTTTTTGCCTCCTCGTCGCTCCTACGACGTTCTTTCTTCTTCCGCTCCTCTCCAATAGCAAAATACCCCTCGGGGAAGTCATCGGTGACACTCTGGAGTTGGCGTATCTCGGGATCACTCCAAATCGCTCCAAATCTCCTGAAATACGACAAAAACAACAAATCGTGAAAAGTATCGCAATATTGTCGATAAATCGTGAAAAGCGTGATTTGGGCGATCTAAATGGCATGCAATCATGCGGAAAAAAGGTGTAAAACACGGAGTGATCAAAATCCCCCAAGCTTACCTCTTACTCGTCCTCGAGGAAGATAAGTAAAAGGCGAACCCGGTGGATTCGAAAAACGAAAACGACGAAAAACGAAAAAAGAAAAACGAAGAAGAAAGAAGAAAGCGAAGAGGGAAGCTGCTAGATCATTTTCTCAGGACGTGGGTTTTGCTTACTCATATAGCATGCACCGAATGTAAAACACATGTCAAAGAATTTTATTTCGATATCATAGTATAATGGTGCAAATAGAAATAGAAAACCCAAGAATATTGATATAACATGAAAAACGGAATAATTTTAGAATTAACATCGTCTGAATCATTTAAATCGGTATACAATATCGCAGATCACACACTTTTCAATTGAACGATTTCTAAGAGGAGTATAAGAATATCACGCAATAGAATAGGAAGAATAGAAAAGCGTGGATTTCATGAAATGAGTGATAGGCATAGATTTCTGGATTTTGTGAAGCTAAAACGATCTCACCGAGTATAGAATATTACTTAGCCTAGGTTGTCGTGCATCGTCAAGTAGTCACTCTCTCACACATCATTGGATTCCCTCCCCCAAGCTTATCTATAAGCGTGGTGGCATAAAAAACAATATTTACATCCCCATTTTTATGAAGCTCCAAAAGTAATGAAAATAAAAACAAAAAGAGAGAAGAAAGAGAGAACATGAGATGTGATCGTTTTTTGAGATTCTTTTATCTTTTCTTTTATTTTTCTTTTTCTATTTCTTTTTTTTCTTTTTTTTCAATAGCATATATGCACAATGATCCCAAATCAAAGAGAAATAAGGATCTACAAGAATTTTTCTTTTTCTTTCTTTGGTTTTGGGAAATTTGGAGCTAGGAATTAATAGCGGGGGAAATGCCATATATTAGAATCGCTAAGGGGAGATTCACCAATGATTTTAAAATAGAGAATTGATGTTCAAGATATGTGGAGAAAGAAATAAATATGACTCTCAGTTCACTCTATAGGACATGCACGACAACTTCAGCAGGGTAATCTAATCTACTCAGTTTCGATCACAAAAAAGCAAAACTAATCCAGATTTATCACAGCTAACATCATTCAATCATCCTGAAGTGAAATGTACAAATCATGCATATAGAAGTGATATAGGCAAAGAAAACGGTACTCCAGATATAAGCATTCAATGCGTGAATCTTGGTGTGTTTTCTGCGATAGCATACATATGAATATTCAGACCCAGCTAATAATAAAATTTCATCCATTTTCATACGGAAAAAGTGTGGGTTACTATCTCTAAATGCAAGACAAATCACAGCATATGATATCAGAAATAAAATCTAAGACATGACAAATATAGCATGCATATAGAGAAAGCTAACTCCACGTCATCATCATCACAGAAAAGTCATCTCTAGCATGAGATGAAAAAGAAATAAAGATAAAGAGGGAAAATGAAACTATTTACAATGCAGCACACAAAGAAAATAAGAAAAACGTGATGCATGGTAAAAAAAAGAAAAATGATGAAAATAAGTGCAAAAGCAGAAAATGGCGTGAAAAAAACTAAAAATAAAGGTGGTAAATCGAAAAGAACGTGAGAACTCACTCCCCCAACCCAAGCTAAAGTGCACAGTGTCCTCAATGTGCGAAGTGTGGCACACCGAGAGATATGTAAAGTGAGGGGTAAGTGAGGATGCATGCATGAGGAAAAAGAAAATAAAAATAACGAAATGAAAAATATGATGCGGACATGATGCATGCAGATACAGGAGTGAAACAGATATAAAAGTGTGACACCAAAAACTCTCCCGCTCTCCCAAAAATGATATATAAAGATATGAACAATATGTGGAACAAAAAACAGTGAGGGGAGGGGGGTGGTGGGCAAAAAATCAACAGGACTCAGCAGAGACGGGCAGCATGACGGCAAAAAGGATCAATGGCATCAAGGGTGCCTAAGAGGGTGGGGCTGCGCAGGCGGAGGAGGAGGAGGTGGTGGTGGCTGGGGAACAGGCTGCTGAGCGGGTGTGGGTGTGGGTGTGGGTGTGGTAGCAGGCTGGGTGGGAGTGGGAGTGGGGGTGGGAACCTGCTGGGTGGGTGTGGGTACGCGAGGGAACCGCTCGAGAACCTGGGTGAGGCAATAGTGAATGTGCGGAAGTAGGTCGAAGCGGCGAGCCATATCGGTGACGGTGGCGGACAGGGTCCTAAGGTCACCTTTGAGGCCACTCACCGCCCCCTCGAGAGCACGAATGCTCTGAAGTACAGTGTTGGGGGGAGGTGGTGCAGAGGGACGCACCTGTCTGTGCTGTGCAGGACGAGGCTGGCGTACTCGGGTGGCGTAGGTGATGGGCTCAGTCGGTAGGTGGAGGAAAGGGGCTGTGCTCGCAAGAGTGGGCCTAGCCTCAGTGTGAGGCTGGGGCGCAGGCTGGTAAGAAGTGGAGGCAACAACAACGGAAGTGGAGTATAAAAGTGGCAACGAGGCGGCCAGAGAGGTCGGCGACACAGACGTGTGGACAGAAGCCGCGACACTCTCAGAGAAAACGGCTGCGGTGGAGACAGAGGCGGAAACCACGGTCTCCACGGTGGCAGCAAAAGAGGGCTCTCCACACTCAACTATAGTCGGCGGGCGCTCGGGCAGGGCAGAGGAAACGTGATCAACGGACAGAGGGCCAGCAGTGGTGGGAGTGGTGGTGGGCGTGGAGGTAGTGGAGGTGGGCTCAGCGAGGGTACTCCCGACACCGACAGAAGTGTGAACAGAGGTGTCGGGAGCAGCAGAAATATCAGGCTACTGAGGGGCCACGGGGTCAGCAGGATCAGCAGGGTCAGCGGGTGCAGCGTGGGTAGCGTGGGCCTGCTCAGCATCCTCGGCCTCAAGCACATAGGCGGCGGGGATCAGGAGATCCATCACCGGAAGCCAGTCCACCTGTGCTGGTGCAATCTGAGTCCGGGCTGGGCTCGGAAGGATCATGTAATCTGCATCGAATGGACCGTGCAACCAAACCCAGTGCCGCTGACCATGCGGACGAAGCATCTTCATCCGGGCCATAACATCTATGGACAGTGAAGTGGGGCCCGGGGCTCGTCACAGGTCGGCAGGAAGGTCCTCGCCGGTCATAAGAGTGAGCAGGGTGATTAGACCGCCGCAACATATCGGTGAGCGAGCGCCCACCGATACGATGATGCGATCCAAAAACCAGCTCGCGATATCGATCACGACGACGGGGACCAACTCGTCACCCTCCCTAGATAGAGCTCTGGGGCGCGTCATCGCATAGAGCATATAAAGCTCCGGCGTGGACATCGTCCCAGGCTCATATCTCGCCAAAAAGGTAGTCGCCAAAAGGCGCTGAGCTATGCGGAGGCAAGGGTGGACGATGGCCGAGGCCTTGGCCCTACTAGGGTTGAAGGCAGCAGGTAGACCCGTGATCCGGGCCCAGAAAGCGTCGGCATCGAAGGAAGGTGGGGGAATGTGAGTGGGGGCGTAACCACGGTCGGCCCCGGGGACATCAGGCCATGAGAAGAAGGCTCTCATCATACTGAGAGTGACCTGGCACTCTCGGTCCATGAACCTGAACGAGCATCCCTCGTCGGTCCGGGCGATGGAACTAAGCACCTCAAGTGTCGGACGGACAAACGTGTCCACCGACACCTGGAAGAAATCTCGCCAACCCACGTTGTCATACAACGTGAGCATCCCCTCGAGTACCCCCAGGCGTCCTAGGTCTGCAAGGTGTGCGGACCTGGAGGGTACGATCGAGCGCTGGGAAATGCGCTTGAAAACGACACGGTGTGCGTCGTCCCGGAACGTAATCCCTAGCGGCCCGATAAGTGAAGCCGGTGGTGGTGGCTGTGGAACGGCAGGGAGTGGCTGTGCGGGGTGTGCGGGGTCTGCAGGCTGTTCGGGGTGTGCGGGGTCTGCAGGCTGAACGGGGTGTGGTGGTGTAAGCGGAGGAGAGTCTTTCACCTCGTGGGAGGGGCCTGGCTCATCCGACCGCTTCCGCTTGGCGGAAGCTCTCCGGGTGCCTGGCCGTGTCCGGGGCGGCATGTGGGCCACGGGTGCTCACCAAAGACGTGAAAACTGCGGCGTGCGTAAAATAAAGGAAAGAGTATACCGCGACATGCCGCGAGAGCAAAGTAATGGAAGCGTGCGAAGACGACGCCTCCACGTAGCCCAAAACGATCCCCGGAAGCTCCCCTGGGCTCCCCTAAGCTCCCCAATTTACCCTGCACATCAAACGAAGAGATTAGCATGTAATATTCAAAACGTATGGGGGGTTAGGGGTATAATAGATAGATATTGAATTTAATTTGGGTTTGGGGTTCGTTAGACACATGGATAATCGAAAAATATGCAAGAGAGGAGAAATAGGCAGAAAATTGGGGTACCGGAGCTCGGCCGGCGAGATGGTCGCCGGCGGCGACTCGGGCGGAGGCGCGGCGGGCTCGGCCGGCGATGGGTGGCCGAGCGGTGGCGGCGGGCGAGCGGTCGGGCGAGTGAGGGGGAAGATCGGGCACTGGGGAGACGAGGGGTCGGGCGATTTCGCGATTTACTCGTTTCAAAATTCGCGCTGTCCCGCTCCCCCTTTTATAGAAAAAGTTACGACTCGGCCGAGTGACAAAGTCGCTCGGCCGAGTGAATATTTTGGAAAATTCTTCCCCGCTCACGATTCGGCCGAGTGACCTTGCCACCCTCGGCCGAGTGGCCTTGCCACCCTCGGCCGAGTGGAGTAAGTCCATTCGGTCGAGTGGCTCAAGCTACTCGGTAAGACTCGCCCTAGGAGCGTATCAGTTTTATTCGGCCGAGTGAATATATATACTCGGCCGAGTAGCAATTATACTGAAATCAAAAAAAGAAACAGAGAGTTGGGTACAGCAGACTTCCCTCGTTCGTGAGCCGCTCGGGCGGACGAACTTATGTGCTCGGCCGAGTGACTAGTATACTCGGCCGAGTGAACCCTGTTTTCTGCTGTTTGGCTTCGTTTGGGCTCTAAACTCTGTTTTTCTTCCTCCAGTCGATTTCATCTTCCTCCTAAGCATCGAGCGCCTTCCTGGAGCGCTCCTCGTCGCCTTGTTCATCCTCCTAATGATAGGTACCTCGTTCTCCTCTCCTGCCAAAGAAAAATAGGACCCGTTATCAAGAAATTTTTGGGCGAACGACTCAAAACACTAATAATTTCTAAAACAAAAATAAAAGAAATGTAAAAATAAAGCTATAACCGTCGGGTTGCCTCCCGACAAGCGCTCGTTTAAGGTCGTGAGCTCGACCCCCTTTGATTTTCAATTCAATGCGGGATATTGGGTGCATATGAGATGCACCCGTCAAATTTTTCGGGGAGAACGCTTGGATTCGGAAGTTGCGGCGGCGTGTTCTCCCTCGGTGCTCCTTTGCCTCGGGTAGTGTTGGGGGGTGGCTCCCCCAAGCTAGTGCTCGCTCCGGTCATCGGCTTCACTGGTGACGCCGATTTTCGTATCGGCGGAGCTTTCTTCGGAGATTTCAATTTTGAGAGCTTGCAGAGCTCTCGAATCCTTGCGACATCAGCGTCGCCTTCATCAACTTCGGTGGAGAAGTCGGGGGAATGCTCCATCTTTTCTTCTTGGCCTAAGTCCGGCCCTTCCTCTAAATCTTCATTGAATAGAGCGCCGATCGAATGGGGGATCGCCTCCTCAATAACCTCGTCAAGGAGGTCCATATAGTCCAGCTCCTCATGATAAGGCATGTGTTTCATTGCCTTGGGAATATGAAGCTCCACCTCGATGTTGCCGACATTCAATGTTAGAGTTCCTTCACGTACGTCGACAATGACACCGGCGGTGGCGAGGAACGGGCGTCCAAGTATTAGTGACGTATCTCCCTCCTCCTTAACATCCATGATCACGAATTCACATGGCAAACATATGCCCCCCGGTACTTGTAGTGGGATGTCCTCTACGATCCCTACCGACCTTGTGATCCGACCATCGGCTAGTTGTATCCGCATGTCGGTAGGCTTCAATTTCGTGCCGGTATTTAGCCTTAGGAACATAGAGAGAGGCATGAGGCTAACACTAGCCCCTAAGTCCACCAACGCCTTTTGTAGAGGGACGCCGCCCAAGGTGCAAGGAATTCGAAAACTCCCCGGGTCTTTGAATTTGGCGGGCTCCTTCTCTCTCTTGGTGAACCAAGAGCCCTCCTCGGCGAGCATAATTTTCTCCTTCCTCTTTCTTCCCGTAATCAAATCTTTAAGGAACTTGGCGTATGTTGGGATTTCCACGATAGCGTCGAGGAAAGGAATGTTGAGGCTTACCCCTCTTAAATACTCGAGAAACTTTGCTAGCCGGTTCTCCATTTTTGCTCTAGCAAGCCTCTGAGGAAATGTGACCGGTGGCATAAAACGCCTCTCTTCAATCAATTGCTCCGCTCTAGACTTTTCTTCCCTTTGAGGCTCCTTCTCCATCTCAACTTCAACTACCGGCTCAATTGGCTCTACATTCTCCTCCACGGGCTCCTCGGTAGGAATCATGGCGGGGGTGGTATCCTTCCCACCTCTAGTTGTAACTGCAACCACGACATTGATGTGGCCGGTGTTGCCCTGTGGGTTTTGCTCGGGTTGAGCCGGTAATTGTTGAGTATTTCGATTGAGCAACGCCAATTGCTCCGAGATTTGAGCTACAACGGTTGTAAGGGAGTCTTGGCCCGCCTTCAAGGAGGCATTGATCTTCTTTTGCTCGACCAAAAACTCCTCCACCTTAGCCTCAAATTCGGATCGTTGTTGGGCTTGTGGAGGGTTTTGATTTCTCCACCCTTGATTGTATCCGGGCGGCCTATAGGGTCCAACTTGTTGCTTTGGTGGGAAATTTTGTTGGGGATTTTGTTGTGGAGGCCCCCTCGGTGGATAGTGTTGTTGTTGTTGTTACGGTGGTGGTCGAGCTTGTTGAGGTAGTTGTTGCAGCGGATTCAATGCTCCATCATTGTTTGCGTAGGAGAAACCGGGATGGTTTCTTGTGGCCGGATTGGCCCAATATCCTTGGTTCCCCGCGACGTATTGAACTTGCTCCAAAGAGCCCTCTCCTTGTTCTCCTCCCAAATACATAGCTTGGGATTGGTCTTGCCAATCGCACATTTGATTCGTTGGTGCGGATGAGGAATGGGTTCCTTGGGGCTCCGTGATATACTTCTCCAGTCTCTCCACCACCTTGTGGAGAGAATCGAACTTGTTGGTAAGCTCCGCTACGGCCTTTGCCTCATAGATGCTAGATGGCTTCAAGGAGGACGAAGAGTGTCCTCGCTCGTCGCCCCATTGTTGATTGTTTGAGGCCATCTCCTCAATTAGGGCCGTAGCTTTGTCGGGAGTCTTCGATAAGATGGCACCATTTGCTACGGCATCAATAATCTGCTTGGTCCCCGGTTGGAGACCATTATAGAAGCTATGGACGAGCTCCCAATCTTTGATGCTATGGTGGGGGCATTGATGCTGCAGATCTTTGAAGCGCTCCCAAGCCTCGTAGAGTGTCTCTTGGGGTCCTTGCTTGAAGGACATGAGAGCACTCTTAATCTTTACCGTCTTGGAGGGCGGATAGAACTTGTCAATGAACACGCTCGCCAACTCATCCCATGTGGTAAAGACTCCCTCAGCTTGCGTCCTCAACCAATAAAGAGCTTTATCCTTTAATGTGAAGGGGAAGAGGCGCAGTCTGATGGCATCGATGGAGACCCCCGTCATCTGAAATGTGGCACACTTCGACAAAAATAGCTGGATGTGGTAGTGGGGATTTTCATGGGCATTCCCATGAAATGGATCCTGCTGCATCAGAACCATTAGTCCATTCTTCAGCTCAAAATTCTTGTCAGCCGCCAACTCCGGCATGGCAATGGATGAGATCGTAGAAGAGGTCTTAGGCCGAAGCCTATCTCGAATAGAAATAATCCTCGCCATTCTTGCCGCTAATTGTTCCGCAGTTTTCAGGTTAGTCATAAACCTCCCTTCCGGATCTTGTCTCCTCTCCGCTTTAATTCTCCGCACGGTACGTTCAATCTCGGGATCAAATAATATAGCTTCAGGATCCGCCGTTGATCTCGTGTACATGCAATGGGGAAACAGAGTTTCAAATAAATGATTAGCACAATGGAAGGGTTAGATAAAAAATAAAGAAATAAAACAAAAAGAAAGAAATAGCTAGGGTGGTAAGATCAAACACAATCGCCTCCCCGGCAACGGCGCCAAAAAATTGATCGCCCCGGAATGTAACCCGGAGAACGGTTGTAGTTTTACCGCAAGCGCATGGTGTAGCGGCGAGCGGGTTATCGAACACAGGGAGGACGAATGAAAGTGCCTGCTCCAGACAACCTGGCTATAAGAACGGAAAAGAGGGAATTTGCCTTTGGCGATCCTGTCACAATCGTTAGACAAAGTATGGAGATATCAAATAAAATAAAGACGCCTAGGGAATGGGGAATCCCCGCTACTCACCGTATCTCGTCAATGTGATTCATTGATATCACCATTGCTAGGGTAGAATTTCGGATGAACCAGTTGCAACTGAATGTAAAACCTAGCTCACGCTCTCGCGCTGTTGTCGGTCTATAGCTTACCTAGGTTTGGGTCCAATCTCTTGCAAACCCTAGCCTAGGCAAGCTAGCATTAGGATCAACATCATCGTTCAATCGCGCCCCGAGCCCACTCTCGTGCAAACCCGGGCCACGACCTAGGTTGGGATAGTTCCTACCCGTCCAATCTCTTGCAAACGAGTATCGGCATGGAATTGCAACCGAGAACCCTAGTATCGGTCCAATCTCTTGCAAACCGATACTACGGAAACTCAATTTCATCCCAAATCGGATTTCTAGGGTTTCCTATCGAATTGGGATCCAATCTCTTGCAAATCCCAATCGGTATGAACACCTAGCTATCCGTAGTAAATCGATCCCAATCTAACCCTAATAGCAATTCTAGCAATATTTCTACCAATTCATCACAAATCAGAAATTGGGCTCGTAGGGTTCATTGACCGGTGCCCCGTTTACGGTTTGGGCGCGGTGTCGTTTTACCGCAAGTGCACGGTTAGTGTGGGTGCGGGTTTATCAAACTCAGGGAGGCGAGGTTGTGCTTGAGTCAAGTAGGACCTAAATCACCCCGGGGGCGAGCTAGCCCGAATCGGTAAATGGTTGTCACGGAAAGAAATGAAGGGTATGAACAACAAGAAAGAAAACCCGGGACTTTGGTTTCCACTCCAACGAGAGACTCTCGCCGATAGGCCTACGGGTATGGATAGCGATCGGAATTAGGGTCTAATGGTGAGACGTTGCCTCTGAAAGTGGTACCGGCATCCCATGTGCCCGATATTCCGGTCGGTGCCCAGGATGATACACCGGACTTCCCGGATTCGATCAGTGGGCACTCCCGTGTCCATTAACACTGATCGATCCCGGGAGCACTAAGCCCGCAACGATATCTCCCAACGTCTCATCCTGCCGCTCCCGCGTGCTAGGATTCGACGTCTACTCTATGGGTGTGAGCTATGGCTAGGGAGTCAACCGCCAAGTTTATTCCCCCTTGGACCAACGGTCAAAGGCGGTCTTTTTCCCGCCGATGACAATGAAACACCCCGCGTAACCGTTAGATTCCTAATCCCTATCGATTTCCTAACCCTATGGACGCATCGGGAAGAGCCCCCGAAGGGATTTCCACCAAAATCCCAGATTAGGGAACTACTCACAAAAATCCATTAAAAAGCAATCTAAATAAGCATTAACCGTTGGAATCATAATCGGACGATTGTAATGCGGAAGTAATAGAGTAGTTAAGACCATACTAAAATTTGAGAAAGATCAGAAAACTTACAAAAGAACAGTAATTACAGCCGTCACAAAGTGAGAAAACAGTAAAAAACTCGTAGCTCCCGTTTCTGGAACCCTAGGGGTTCTATTTATAGACTCTCGCATCAACCGATCGGTTGACAAGTCAACCGATCGGTTGATCCGTTACAAAATAATAACAGAAAACGTCGAGCTTTCACCCGATCATATGAACCGGTCGGGTGAGTTCTTGAGTGACCGGTTGGATCTTGGAGCCGTCGGGTGAAGCGATCGGTTTGGTGCCCGTGTCTTCAGCTCCTCATCTTCAGCTACAGATGAACCGATCGGGTGAGAGTCACCCGATCGGTTGGCATTTTGCTCGAAAAAACAGAGAACAGGCCCCCGCTGAACCGGTCTGTGAACCGGTCGGGTGACTTCCATGTGAGCTCCAGCTGAGACCGGGTGGTGCACGCGTGCATCACCCGATCGGTTGGAGATGACCAACCGACCGGGTGAGGGGCTGAAAGATGAATTCTTCGATGTTTGACCCCCTGGATCACGCGTGACTCCTCCCGTTGCTCCGGGGACTTGAGATATCATCGTTAAACGTCCCCTACGTGGTCAATCCCCTGCAATCATGGATAAACAAAGAAAAGTGAAAGAAAACGAGAAAATACAAGAAAACGAATAAAAGACGGCGGAAAAACACGGAGAAACACAAAAGAAAACGTGCGTGAATATATGAAATATAAACGCACGTCAAAATCCCCCAAGCTGAACTCTTCCTCGTCCTCGAGGAAGACGAGTGAGAGTAGGACCTCGGAGGGAGAAAATAGAGAGGAAGAAAGAAAAATAAAACTCTAAATCCTAGATCGTCCGTCAGAGCCAACAAAATCAAAAACGACACACCAAGCAAGCAAACGCCAAATCACACCACTAAACCTAGGAAAACGAGTCCTAATAAGTTTCGTGGGCCCACGCGGCGAAGCGCGAGTGAGTGCGGTCGTGTGCTAGCAAATGGTGTCGCTTTCTACAATGTGCTATGAGCTCATATACGCAAATCCAGGAAATGACCCAACTACCGATTCGAATTTGAAATTTGCGGTGCAAGCATGCATGAGAAGAGTAAGAATAGAAGCGTATCATGCATCGGGGACTCCACAACTAGGGTTAAGGAAATCGCGCCACTATAGCCTAGATACTAGCTAAAAAGTTCCTAAGCCAAGTGTTTTCGAAATCGATGGGGGTTGAGATGATGTGGAGTAGAACACTCGGTGCAAATTCTCGCCTTCCCTTTATTCTCGGTAAGTAGGAAAAAATATTCACACGGAAATATTTTTTTGGGTTTTGGGCATTTGTATTTTTTTTGGTTTTTTTTTGCTATACAAAGTTTTTCTTTTCTTCTCTTTTTTTGGGTTTTTCTTTTCCTTTTTTCTATTTTTTTTGGATTTTTGGGTTTTTGGCTATACACATGTGCACTCTCCCAAGTGGGAGAACGGTACACGACGAGGGGATTTGCACCAAGTAAAACAAAAAAGAAGTCGAAATCTAAACACTCGGGCAAAGGAAACTATTCTCGCTAAATAGAGCACAGGCTAAATGGGTTATCCTAGTCCTTAATTGTGGAATCCCGACGCATGCGAATTGAAATATACGATATAAATATAGCATGCATATAATGGAAGCAAGTACCGCATATTCAAATCGAAGCATGATAATCTAAGGGTCATTCCTGGACAGGTATATAAAATAAAATCACAAAGTAGAAGCACACCAAATAGATATGCACGACGCTCAACTCACAAAAAGCTAAGTGGACCCACGATGCGTGAAATGCAAGAGGGCTCGAAATCCTAGGGTTAGTGAGTGTGATTATCGATGCAATGCTAGGTGTGTGTGATTTTGTGGCGATTCATCATAGGATTCATCTCTAGGAGAAAGAGCCAAAAAAAGAAAAGAAAAAATAAAAACACGATGAAAACGACACACAAAAACGAAAAAGAAGGACTCAAACGACGCACACAGTGCGACTCCCCCAAGCTGAAGTTTGCATTGCCCTCAATGCAATATGAGTGAGTACGGGAGGGCAATGAAGATGGGGGGGATACGCACTGACACAAAAAGAAATGAAAACGAGGAAAACACAGAGATGAAACTGAAAAGAAAGATCAAAATCGGAAATCAAACGACACGAAAATAAAAATAAAACCACATTACACAACACTCAAAAATGGGAAAACCAAGCACACACACAAAAGTGAGAAAAACAATAAAACACGACAACACACCAAAATTGATGTCCCCCAAGCTAAACATGACAGTGCTAGCGAAATGATACGATCAGTGAAATGCAGGGATATGCAATGGGTAGTCAATCGGATTCGCTGGTACTGGAATGGTAGGGGGAGGGGGAGGAGGGAGGGGAATAGTGAATGAAAGAATCCTCAGAGGAAGAGGAGGGTGTGCCTATGGGTGAAGGAGGGGCGACAGGCTGGAGCACGGGAGGATCGATGTGCACCGGGGGGCTGTGGTGGAGAAAGATCGTACCAGGTGGGCCGACAGTTGGGTGCCAATCGGGAGGATCCAAGGGTGGTAGATGCACTAATGGAGAATACCAAGGATCAGGGTAAAACTCCCAAGGCAGATGAGATGGGGGGTAGGGCAACCGCAAAGGGGCCAAAGGTGGCAGGATCGCGAAAGGTTCGCAGGCGGGGCTATAGAGGTAGATAGCATGGTCTTCACCGAAGGGAGTGAGCATATTGATATCGATCAAGTAATCGCGATCAATATGACTACGTCCAGGCAAAATAGGGAGGTCGGGTGGTACTCTCAGAACACAGCTGACAATGAGAGTGATCATCCCACCACAACAGATGGAACCAGAAGTGGCGCGGCTAACGGCAAAAATTTCGTGGACGATCCAATGAACGAAGTTTATGGGCATAGGGATGTGCCCAAGGATCCTGTCATCGGACATGGCATAGAGAAAGAAGAGCTCATCCCTAGATACAGTGGACACATCCACGCGGGTGAAAACAGTGTTGGCGAGGATGCAATGGGCGAGGCGGTAACACGGGTGAATAATGTAGGAGGCAGGAGCCTCGGGTGGAAAGGTGGTGTACCGGGTAAATCGTTGCCAAACACCATCAGCCCGAAATTGAGAGTAGATGTCAGTTCGATCGTGGGTGGAATGTTCAGTATTAAGATCAGGGTGACGGAGATTAATGATATTGTTCAGCTCGATGAAACCCAGAGAAAAGTCGCAATTGAAAGCGCGGAAGAAGAAACCCCCATCAAACAACTCGAGGGAACTGAGGAATTCAAGCGTGAGATTTCTGTGTGTGTGAGCATGGATGTGAGAGAGGGTATGGCACCCGATACAGTTGAAAATTCTGGCGACGCCATTCGAAAGCCCTAGAGCTTCGAGTGTGCGGCGATCGGCGAAGAGTGTAGGTCTCATCGGGTGATGAAGTAGTGCTCGCAAACGGTCAGACTGCTCTTCCGTAGAAGGGTTTATGCCAAGGAAAGAGGGGGAAAAGGGGCCGTAGAGCGGATCACGGCGCGAAGATGATGCAATATCTTTCCCTTTCTTAGACATGGCGACTATGTGGGTGGTGAAAATGAAAGTGGGGGCGAGCCTAAGATGAATATAGGGCAAGTGAAGCAGGTACAACACCAATTCAGGATATTAAAGATAAAGTAAAAGATGTGTAGAGTGGAAGAATGTTACCCATCGATGTAGCAAGATCAAGCGCCTGAGGGTCTCGCGTAGTAGGAGGAAACAATCCGGGAAGCCGCCGCTCGCTGATCGGTCAAGAACAGAATTTTGCAAATTTTGGGGCTAGGGTTAGGGTTTGGGGGTTTTGATGATGGAATGTCGACGATGGCGAGGTGGTGGGGGTGGGGAAGTATGGGAGTGAGTGGGGATGAGGGTTTAGGGACAGTATGTAGGGTCGAGGAGGTCGGTTCTACAGCTGGAGGGCGTGAAATCGCGTGAAGGGGATTTTCTGGGGTCGGGTGGCGGTCGCCGTGCGGTAGGGGTATTTATAGGGGCGAAACTGAACCGATCGGGTGGGTTCTCACCCGATCGGGTAGGCAAATTTCGAAAGTTCCTGTCGGCCAACAGCTACAGGCGAACCGGTCGGTTGACTTGTCAACCGATCGGTTGGCCGCCTCCCAAATTTTTCTCGAGAATTGAGGGCTGCTCACCCGGTCTCTTCAACCGATCGCGCTCGAACTCAACCGAACGGTTGATATTCCCCAAAAAATTCCCGAGAGTTCTCCCCAGCTCACCTGGTCTGTCACCTGGTCTCTTCATTCTTCACCCGATCGGTTCATTCAGGGACAGTTGCGGCTCGTATCTGATACATCCCAACCGATCGGGTGGGAACCCACCCGATCGGTTGAGGCCTTGTTTTTCTGGAAAACCCAAGAAACGCCTGAGTTCCTTCACGGAAGTTGTTTCGGCTGGATTTATTTATAAAAATAGAGAAAAATAAAGTGGAAAAAAATCCTACAAAACGAAGCATAAGTTTAGAACATGGGTTGCCTCCCATGAAGCGCACTTGTTTAACGTCGTTGGCTCGACGCCCGCAGCGGTGGTCAATTAGGATCCGGAGGGTTAGAGGAAGAGTTGTCGCTCGTTGGGGATCCGACCGGAGAGAATTCTGGTTCTCCAACTGCATAGTGTTTCAGACGCTACCCGTTCACTTTAAACGGCTCATCCCTTCCCATTATCTCGATAGCCCCATGCGGGAAAACCTTGGTGACGCGGAACGGTCCCGACCATCTTGACTTGAGTTTCCCAGGAAAGAGCTTCAGTCTTGAGTTGAACAGGAGAACTAAGTCACCGTCTTTGAATTCCCTCTTTAAGATTCGCTTATCGTGCCACCGCTTCAGCTTCTCCTTGTAGATCTTGGCGTTCTCATAGGCATTGAGCCGGATTTCGTCGAGCTCGTTGAGTTGTAGCTGCCGGTGCACTCCTACCTTCTTGGTGTCGAAGTTCAGATTCTTAACTGCCCAATATGCCTTATGTTCCAATTCCACAGGAAGATGGCAAGCTTTCCCATAGACAAGCCGGTAGGGAGTTGTGCCGATAGGAGTTTTAAATGCCGTCCTGTAGGCCCAAAGCGCGTCAGGGAGCTTTGATGACCAGTCCTTCCTGGAATTGGCCACCGTCTTTTCTAGTATGATTTTAATCTCCCGGTTAGAGACTTCCGCCTGACCGCTGGTCTGCGGGTGATAGGCACGCCCCACCCGGTGTTGTACCCCGTATTTTTTCAAGAGGGCCTCGAATTTCTTCTCTATAAAGTGGCTCCCTCCGTCACTGATCAGGACACGAGGTACACCGAACCGCGGGAAGATGTTGCTTTTAAAGAACTTGGCCACCACTCTGGAATCGTTGGTTGGACTGGCCACCGCTTCAACCCATTTCGACACGTAGTCCACGGCCACCAAGATATACTGGTTCCCCGAGGAAGAAGGGAACGGTCCCATAAAGTCCACTCCCCATACATCGAAGATTTCTATCTCCAGGATGTAGTGTTGAGGCATCTCATTCCTTTTGGAGATATTCCCAACTCTTTGGCATTTATCGCAGGCTTGGACATAAACATGTGTGTCCCTGAAGAGTGTAGGCCAGTAGAATCCGCTTTGGAGAATTTTTGCGGTGGTCTTGTAGGTGCTCGCGTGCCCTCCACATTGCTGCCCATGGCAGTGGAAAATGATGGAAGTCGCCTCAGTTTCAGGGATGCATCTTCGTATCACCCCATCATTGCAGGTTTTGTATAGGTGGGGGTCATCCCAATAAAATTTGCGGACCTCATGGAAAAATTTCTTCTTCTGCTGAAAGCTCACATTGTGGGGAACGATGGCACAAGCCAGATAATTTGCGAAGTCGG
Source organism: Scilla litardierei (assembly GCA_030789695.1). Lineage (NCBI taxonomy): Eukaryota > Viridiplantae > Streptophyta > Magnoliopsida > Asparagales > Asparagaceae > Scilla > Scilla litardierei. Next base: position 43,777,193 of record CM061137.1, on the reverse strand, counting down.
CGTACCAGGGGGTCCAGGAGGAAGAGACAGAGAAGAGATGCTCGTCAGGGAGTGAATCATCGATCGGTGTAGCATTTAAATCGAGAGTGGGCATCCTGGACAGGTGATCGGCAACAACATTCTCCGCCCCCTTCTTGTCTCTGATTTCCAGGTCAAACTCCTGGAGGAGGAGAATCCATCTAATGAGTCGTGGCTTGGCTTCTTTCTTGTTCAATAGGTATTTAAGAGCCGCGTGATCCGTGTGTACGATCACCTTGGCGCCAACGAGATATTGTCGGAACTTATCCATGGCGTAGATCACCGCGAGCAATTCTTTTTCCGTGGTAGTATAATTTCTTTGGGCGGTATCAAGGGTTTTGCTCGTATAATATATGACATGAAGATTTTTATCCTTCCTCTACCCTAGGACAGCACCAACCGCATAATCACTAGCGTCACACATCAGCTCAAAGGGCAGTTTCCAGTTTGATGGTTGTATTATGGGTGCGGAAATCAATGCTTGCTTCAAAGTGCGGAAGGCATCCATACACTCCTCGCTGAAGATGAAAGGTACGTCCTTCACGAGGAGTTGGGTCAGAGGCCTGGAAATCTTCGAGAAGTCTTTTATGAAGCGGCGATAAAATCCCGCTTGTCCTAAGAAACCACGGACTCCTCGAAGATTGTGCGGTGGTGGAAGCTTTTCAATCACTTCAACTTTAGCCTTATCAACCTCGATTCCCCTCGAAGAGATGATGTGTCCCAGCACAACTCCCTCTTGGACCATGAAGTGGCACTTCTCCCAGTTTAGGACTAGTCTCTTTTCCTGACATCTCTCCAGGACCTTAGTGAGATTACTGAGGCACGAGTCAAATTTAGTTCCGTAGATGGAGAAGTCGTCCATGAAAACCTCCATGATGTCTTGGGAGTAGTCGGAGAAGATAGCGGACATGAGTCTTTGGAATGTAGCAAGGGCGTTACAAAGTCCGAACGGCATTCTTCTATAGGCATACGTCCCGAATGGGCAAGTGAAAGTCGTCTTCTCCTGGTCATCGTTATGAATAGGGATCTGAAGAAATCCTGAATACCCGCATGAAACAGAAATAATTATGCTTCGCCAGCCTCTCGAGCATCTGGTCAATAAAGGGGAGGGGGTAATGATCCTTCCTTGTAGCTTTGTTCAGCTTTCTATAGTCAATGCACATCATGTTCCCTGTGACGGTCCTCGTTGGTATTAGCTCGTTCTTTTCATTGCGAACCACCATCATTCCTCCTTTCTTGGGTACAACGTGCACCGGGCTAACCCAGCGACTATCGGAGATAGGGTATATAATACCGGCATGTAGAAGCCTAACAATCTCTTTCTTTATAACTTCCATCATTATGGGATTCAACCTCCGTTGTGGCTCAATCGAGGAGGCTTGCTCATCTTCAAGCAGAATTCTGTGTGAGCAGAGGCCTAAGCTAACCCCTTTTAAATCCTCAATTGCATATCCGAAAACTCCTTTAAACCTTTTTAGAACACCAAGAAGTTTGGTCATTTGGTCTTCGGGCAGTGAAGAGTTGACTATGACCGGAAGGGTCGAGCCAGCTCCCAAATATTCATATTTAAGCCCCGGCGGTAATTCTTTCATCTCAACTTCTTGGGGCCCTGACGCATACTTTTCAAGCTGAGCATCCTCGAGGGAAAGGAGTTCTTCGTGGATTTCTCGGAAGCCAGCATCCGGAATCTCACCCTCGACCGTGGCTCCGCACGGCGAAATTTCGCAAGGTATAGTGGGAACGATCGAGGGAGGCACTGGGTCTCTTCCAAGCTCATCATAATTATCCGGGAAGAAGGCTTGTAGGTGAAAACAGGTTTCAATCATCGATGATTCTCCACAACTGTTTCTAGCTTCCCCATTGTCCAAAGACCGGTGCCGCTCAATAGAAGTCTGCAAGGGATAGATTGATTCATGTCCAGCGTAGCCTACAAACCCGGTCGTGTGGCTCTCCTGACAAAACTCTGTGGATAACTCTTCTTCACTACATTCGAGACCATGGTTGTCGATATACGCCACTTCACCGTGAGGAAAGGGAGTTGCCATGGCAAGGTGCTCCTGCGCATCTCGATATCTCTGGCCTTCCACGGCGGCAGACAGGAGGGATAGTATATTCGAAGTATTCAGTGATTCTGCTAAGCTCTGCGCCAAACAGCGGATATGGTGAGAATGATCCCAGATGTCTCCTGAAACTGCATGCAACATCCTCGCCGTGGGGCCGGGATCTTATACGAAAGGAGAGAGAGAGAACTGCATAAGTGGCAAACACGTCAAAAGCACAGGTTGCATAAACGGGAACCGCAAGTTGCGATGGAAGCACGGCGATTCAGTCAATTAGCACTATACAATTACCATCCACAGTATGTCCAAGTGAAATCTAAAAGTGTAGAGTGCGAAAATTATCGCGAGGTAGGGATAAGAGCTAGACACGAGGGTTCAAGATATCCTAAAATAACAAGCACGTTGCCTCCCCGGCAACGACGCCATAAACTTGACCGGCGCCCCGTTTACGGTTTGGGCGCGGTGTCGTTTTACCGCAAGTGCACGGTTAGTGTAGGGTGCGGGTTTATCGAACTCAGGGATGCAAGGTTGTGCTTGAGTCAAGTAGGACCTAAATCACCCCGGGGGCGAGCTAGCCCGAATCGGTAAATGGTTGTCACGGAAAGAAATGAGGGGTATGAACAACAAGAAAGAAAACCTGGGACTTTGGTTTCCACTCCAACGAGAGACTCTTGCCGATACGGCCTACGGGTATGGATAGCGATCGGAATTAGGGTCTAATGGTGAGACGTTGCCTCTGAAAGTGGTACCGGCATCCCATGTGCCCGATATTCCGGTCGGTGCCCAGGATGATACACCGGACTTCCCGGATTCGATCAGTGGGCACTCCCGTGTCCATTAACACTGATCGATTCCGGGAGCACTAAGCCCGCAACGATAACTCCCAACGTCTCATCCTGCCGCTCCCGCGTGCTAGGATTCGACGTCTACGCTATGGGTGTGAGCTATGGCTAGGGAGTCAACCGCCAAGTTTATTCCCCCTTGGCCCAACGGTCAAAGGCGGTCTTTTTCCCGCCGATGACAATGAAACACCCCGCGTAACCGTTAGATTCCTAATCCCTATCGATTTCCTAACCCTATGGACGCATCGGGAAGAGCCCCCGAAGGGGTTTCCACCAAAATCCCAGATTAGGGAACTACTCACAAAAATCCATTAAAAAGCGATCTAAATAAAAATTAACCGTTGGAATCATAATCGGACGATTGTAATGCGGAAGTAATAGAGTAGTTAAGACAATACTAAAATTTGAGAAAGATCAGAAAACTTACAAAAGAACAGTAATTACAGCCGTCACAAAGTGAGAAAACAGTAAAAAACTCGCAGCTCCCGTTTCTGGAACCCTAGGGGTTCTATTTATAGACTCTCGCATCAACCGATCGGTTGACAAGTCAACCGATCGGTTGATCCGTTACAAAATAATAACAGAAAACGGCGAGCTTTCACCCGATCATATGAACCGGTCGGGTGAGTTCTTGAGTGACCAGTTGGATCTTGGAGCCATCGGGTGAAGCGATCGGTTTGGTGCCCGTGTCTTCAGCTCCTCATCTTCAGCTACAGATGAACCGATCGGGTGAGAGTCACCCGATCGGTTGGCATTTTGCTCGAAAAAATAGAGAACAGGCCCCCGCTGAACCGGTCTGTGAACCGGTCGGGTGACTTCCATGTGAGCTCCGGCTGAGACCGGGTGGTGCACGCGTGCATCACCTGATCGGTTGGAGATGACCAACCGACCGGGTGAGGGGCTGAAAGATGAATTCTTCGACGTTTGACCCCCTGGATCATGTGTGACTCCTCCCGTTGCTCCGGGGACTTGAGATATCATCGTTAAACGTCCCCTACGTGGTCAATCCCCTGCAATCATGGATAAACAAAGAAAAGTGAAAGAAAACGAGAAAATACAAGAAAACGAATAAAAGACGGCGGAAAAACACGGAGAAACACAAAAGAAAACGTGCGTGAATATATGAAATATAAACGCACGTCATTCATCCCCACGCCCCAAGACGTATGGACTACTCACAATTCATATCACAAATGCAAGAATAAACGATTGAAATAACAATAGAATTCATCACAATATTCAAATAAGCAATAAAAATGAGATTTTTAATGGAGAGGGAGACAAACCAATAGAGTTCTCCAAGAATCCAACAAAAATAAACTTTTATCTCCTCTCCAATCACAAGAATCAAAAGCTAAAAAGTTTAATCTAAAAAGCTGCAAAAAGTAAAGGAAAAAGCTCCCTAACCTAGGTTAAAAACTGGGGTTAAATACCCCCCAAAATCGTCCAAAAAACTGTGACCAAAATGCCCCTGCGCAGCCTGAAAATCGTAATTTACGCTACAGGAAGCGCGTCGCACTCGGCCGAGTGGCAAAGGTCGCTCGGCCGAGTGACAATCCCTGAGAATTTCCAGTAAGTCTGGGGTCTTTGGGGTCTTCACTTCGGGCGTCGCTCGGCCGAGTGAGTTGTCGTCACTCGGCCGATGGCTTCTATTCACTCGGGCGGTCGGCATTTTCCACTCGGCCGAGTGGGTCTTCTGAAGCTCAGGCAGACGAAAAACAGTAAGTTGGCTCTTTTTGGTTGGCGTCGTCTGAGTGCCACTCGGGCGGACGGAGTCTCGTCACTCGGCCGATGTGGCTTCTGATGCTCGGCCGAGTGCACACATGAAGCGTGTCCGATCTGGTCGGCCGAGCGGGGTCTCGCTGGTCGGCCGAGTGACTCCTTCACTCGGTCGAGTGAGACACCAGAAATGTCCAAACAGCTTGTTTTTGCCTCCTCGTCGCTCCTACGACGTTCTTTCTTCTTCCGCTCCTCTCCAATAGCAAAATACCCCTCGGGGAAGTCATCGGTGACACTCTGGAGTTGGCGTATCTCGGGATCACTCCAAATCGCTCCAAATCTCCTGAAATACGACAAAAACAACAAATCGTGAAAAGTATCGCAATATTGTCGATAAATCGTGAAAAGCGTGATTTGGGCAATCTAAATGGCATGCAATCATGCGGAAAAAAGGTGTAAAACACGGAGTGATCAGAGGATGAGGAAGGGTTCAGCTTGGGGGATTTTGACGTGCGTTTATATTTCATATCTTCACGCACGTTTTCTTTCGAGTTTTTCCTTTATTTTCCACCGTCTCGTATTCGTTTTCTCGTATTTTCTTGTTTTCTTTCACTTTTCCGTGTTTCTGTATGTTTGCAGGGGTTTACCAGCGTAGGGGACATAAAACGACGATATCATGAGTCCTCGGAGCAACGGGAGGAGTCACGTGTGATCCAGGGGGTCAAACGACAAAGATCGCATCTTTCAGCTCCCCACCCGATCGGTTGGACACAGCCAACCGATCGGGTGATGCACGTGTGCACGACCCGGTCAGCTGCTGAAGCAACGAAAGTATCAACCGACCGGGTTGCCGACCGGTTCAACCCGACTGATCTCTCTGGAAATTGGAGTTGAAACTTAACCGATCGTGTGATCTTCACCCGATCGGTTCACCTGTAGCCGTTTCCCCGAAGAAGATGACCCGGAGAGCTCACCCGACCATCAGCAGACCATGCCAGAACGTCTGAAGTTACTGTCTTTTGGGCAATAATTCCAACCGATCGGTTGATTTATCAACCGATCGGTTCACCCGACGACGATCAAGATCCAAACTACGAGCAGCTTCCATCAACCGACCGTGTCGTCTGACCGGGTGAAGTCTCAAAGATGGCTGTCGAAGTTCGCAGTAGGTCACCCGATCGGGTGATGTCGTTTTCTATAAATACAGAACCTAGGTTTCCAGATTCGGGAGAGGGGTTATTTTTTGCTGTTTTTCTCTCTTTTGACGGCTGTAATTTTTCAGATATTTGTAAGTTGTCTGATCTTTACCAAAATTTAATATAGTGTTATTTGTATTGCTCTTACTACTTTCCAATCGCCTGATCATGTTTCTAACGGTCGATTTTGATTTAGATTGCTTTTTAGTAAACATGTGTGAGTAGTTCCCAAATCTGGGATTTTGGTAGAAACCCCTTTGTGGGTTCTCCCCGATGCGTCCATAGGACTAGGAAATCGATAGGGATTAGGAATCTATCGATTACACAGGGTGTTTTATTGTCATCGGCGGGAAAAACACCGCCTTTGACCGTTGGGCCAAGGGGGAATAAACTTGGCGGTTGACTCCCTAGCGATAGCTCACGCCCTTAGCGTAGACGTCGAATCCTAGCGCGCGGTAGCGACAGGATGAGACGTTGGGAGTTATCGTTGCGAGCTTAGTGCTCCCAGAGTCGGTCAGTGTTAATGGACATGGGAATGCCCATTGACCGAACCCGGGTAGTCCGGCATATCATCCTGGGCACCGACCGGAATATCGGGCCCATGGGACGCCGGTATCACTCTTAGAGGCAACGTCTCACTATTAGACCCTAATTCCAATCGTTTTCCTACCCGTAGGCCGTGTTGGCGAGAATCGCACGATAGGGTGGAAACCGAAGTCCCGGGTTTCCCCTTATATCGTTTATCCCTCGCATTCTATTTTCCGTGACAACCCATTTACCGATTCGGGCTAGCTCGCCCATGTGGTGAATTTGGTCTTTCTTGACACAAGCACAACCACGCCTCTCTGAGTTCGACCCCGAAGCCACACTACAACACCGTGCGCTTGCGGTTATAAATATTTAAATCTCACGCCCCCAATCATACATTGCACACACCTGACACACACATCGCGGGGACGTCAATAGTCCAGACACCAAAAGGTGTAAAACTTGTGGGCTATAAATGGGTATTTGTTAGAAAACGAAATGAAAAAAATGAGATCGTTCGCTACAAGGCAAGGCTTGTAGCGCAGGGTTTTACCCATCGTCCAGGGGTGGATTTTGAAGCCACATACTCCCCGGTCATGGACGCGATCACCTTTCGATTCCTCATTGGCTTAACAGTCTAAGAGGGTTTAGATATGCAGCTTATGGACGTCGTGACTGCATACCTATATGTCAACTTAGACCGAGACATCTATATGAGATTGCCTGGTTATTCCTTGCCTGCAGCACTAAAAGAGAGATGACCGACACCCCGCTTGCGACGCGGCGGCGCGGTGTTGTTTACCGCAAGTTTCACGGTTAGTGTAGGGTGCGGGAATATCGAACTCAGGGAGGCGAGGTTGTGCTTGGGTCAGGTAGGACCTAAATCACCCCGAGGGGCGAGCTAGCCCGAATCGGTGGTTGGTTGTCACGAAAGGAAATAAAAGGGTATGAACAACAAGAAAGAAAACCCGGGACTTTGGTTTTCAACCCGACGAAAGACTCTCGCCGATACGGCCTGCGGGTATGGATAACGATCGGGATTAGGGTCTAATGGTGAGACGTTGCCTCTGTAAGTGGTACCGGTGTCCAATGGGCCCGATATTCCGGTCGGTGCCCAGGATGATACACCGGACTTCCCGGGTTCGATCAGTGGGCACTCCCATGTCCATTAACACTGATCGATCCCGGGAGCACTAAGCCCGCAACGATATCTCCCAACGTCTCATCCTGCCGCTCCCGCGTGCTAGGATTCGGCGTCTACGCTAAGGGCGTGAGCTATGGCTAGGGAGTCAACCGCCAAGTTTATTCCCCCTTGGCCCAACGGTCAAAGGCGGTCTTTTTCCCGCCAATGACAATGAAACACCCCGCGTAACCATTAGATCCCCATTCCCTATCGATTTCCTAACCCTATGGACGCATCGGGAAGAGCCCCCGAAGGGGTTTCCACCAAAATCCCAGATTTGGGAACTACTCACAAAAATTCATGAAAAAGCGATCTAAATGAAATTTAACCGTTAGAATCATAATCGGACAATTGCAATGCGGAAGTAATAGAGTAATAAAGACAATACTAAAATTTTAGAAAGATCTAAAAACTTACAAAAGAGTAACAATTACAGCCGTCACAAGGAGATAAAACAGTAGAAAAAACAACAGCTCCCGTTTCTGGAACCCTAGGGGTTATATATATATATTTTCGCATCAACCGATCGGTTGACAAGTCAACCGATCGGTTGATCCGTTACAGATAAATAACAGAAAACGGCGAGTTTTCACCCGATCTCATGAACCGGTCGGGTGAGTTCTTGAGTGACCGGTTGGATCTTGGAGCGGTCGGGTGAATCGATCGGTTCGACGTCCGTGTCTTCAGCTCTTCTTCTTCAGCTACAGATGAACCGATCGGGTGAGAGTCACCCGATCGGTTGGAATTCTGCTCGAAAAAACAGAGAACAACCACCCGCAGAACCGGTCTGTGAACCGGTCGGGTGGCTTCTTTGTGAGCTGCGGCAGAGACCGGGTGGTGCATGCGTGCACCACCCGATCGGTTGAAGATGACCAACCGACCGGGTGAGGGGCTGAAAGATGAATTCTTCGATGTTTGACCCCCTGGATCACGCGTGACTTCTCCCGTTGCTCCGGGGACTTGGGATATCATCGTTAAACGTCCCCTACGTGGTCGATCCCCTGCAATCATGGATGAACAAAGAAAAGTGAAAGAAAACGGGAAAATATACGAAAACGAATAAGAGACGGCGGAAAAACACGGAGAAACACAAAAGAAAACGTGCGTGAATATATGAAATATAAACGCACGTCAAAATCCCCCAAGCTGAACTCTTCCTCGTCCTCGAGGAAGACGAGTGAGAGTAGGAGCTCGGAAGGGAAAAATAGAGAGGAAGAAAGAAAAAGAAAACTCTAAGCCCTAGATCGTCCATCAGAGCCACCAAAATCAAAAACCACTCACCAAGCAAGCAAACGCCAAATCACACCACTAAACCTAGGAAAGCGAGTCCAAATAAGTGTCGTGGGTTCACGCAGTGAAGCGCGAGTGAGCGTGGTCGTGTGCTAGCAAATGGTGATGCTTTCTACGATGTGCTATGAGGCTCGATATACACAAACCCAAGATATGACCCAAAATATCGATCCGAATTGAATTAAGCGGCGAATATAAGTTCAAGCATGCATGAGAAGAGTGGGAATAGAAGCGTATCATGCATCAGGGACTCCACAACTAGGGTTAAGGAAATCGCGCCACTATAGCCTAGATATTAGCTAAAAAGTTCCCAAGCCAAGTGTTTTCGATAACGACGGGGGTTGAGATGATGTGGAGAAGAACATTCGGTGCAAATTCTCGCCTTCCCTTTATTCTTGGCAAGTATGAAAAAATATTCACACGGAAATTTTTTGGGTTTTGGGTATTTGTATTTTTTTGGATTTTTGGGCTATACACGATTTTTCTTTTCTTTTTGGGTTTTTCTTTTCTTTTCTCCTTTTTTTTTGGATTTTTGGCTATACACATGTGTACTCTCCCAAGTGGGAGAACGGTACACGACGAGGGGATTTGCACCAAGTAAAACAAAAAAGAAGTCGAAATCTAAACACTCGGGCAAAAGAGACTATTTTCGCTAAATAGAGCATAGGCTAAATGGGTTATCCTAGTCCTTAGTTGTGGAATCCCGACGCATGCGAATTGAAGTATACGATATAAATATAGCATGCATATAGTGGAAACAAATACCGCATATTCAAATCGGAGCATGATAATCTAGGGGTCATTCCTGGACAGGTATATAAAGTAAAATCACAAAGCAGAAGCACACCAAATGCTAGTCACGACGCACGACTCACAAAAAGCTAAGTGGACCCACGATGCGTGAAATGCAAGAGGACTCGAAATCCTAGGGTTAGTGAGTGTGACTATCGATGCAATGCTAGGTGTGTGTGACTTTGTGGCGATTCATCATAGGAGTCATTTCTAGGGGAAAGAGCTAAAAAAAGAAAAAAGAAAAAAGAAAAACACGATGGAAAACGACTCAAATAACGTAGAAAAACAACACAAATGACGCACGAAGTGCGACTCCCCCAAGCTGAAACTTGCATTGCCCTCAATGCAATATGAGTGAGCACGGGAGGGCAATGAAAATGGGGGGGAATACACACTGACACAAAAAGAAATGAAAACGAGGAAAACACATAGATGAAACTGAAAAAGAAAGAAAGATCAAAATCGAAATCAAACAACACGAAAATAAAAATAAAAATAAAACCACACGACACGACACTCAAAAACGAAAAAACAAGCACACACACAAAAATGAGAAGAACAAACAAAACACGACAGCACACCAAAATAGACGTCCCCCAAGCTAGACCGGATAGTGCTAGCGAAATGATATGATCAATAAAATGCAGAGATGTGCAAGGGGGAGTCAAAAACAAAAGAGAGGTGAAATCAGAAAGCAACACGCAAATAGTCCCCTCCCTCTTACAGAGACAAAGCATGGCCCCGAAAAGACAGATGGGCACAAATATGGGGGGGCGAAAGTGGGAGAGAAAAATCAAGCAGGGGCACCACCCTCTGGGGGTGGTGACGGGGGCCTGCGCTGTGGACCAGGGGTCGTGGGGGGTGGAATGTGGAGCTCGGAGACGTCGGGTGGGTCTTCACGGATGTGGCGGATGTAGCTTTGAAGAAAGGGGAGGTCTCGGTCGACGGACTCCTCGGTTATCCGACCACCCTGCCCAGCAAGGAGGATCATGGCCATGAATCGATCGGCTTGGTCTTGATCGGGGGCAGATGGGTTTGAGGTGGTGGGCTGAGCGGGGGGCTGTGTGCGACGAGCGCGACGGTTGGGCCTAGGGTTCGAAGAGCTGGCGTCGGTGGGTTTGACACGGCGGGGAGGCATTGTGCGGGTGTCGTTCGTGTGCGTAAGTGTGTAAGAGTACAATGAATTCAACACAAACACAAAATACGACCAACAAGCAAATGGAATATTTGGGGTAAGATTGAAATTAAGCAAAGGAGCGAGTTTACCCAAATGAGATGAAGAAAGTCGATCGTAGACGCCCCGATGCTATTCGATTGGAGCACACTGTGAAGCCGCAGCGATCTCTTCAACAAGTTCCGATGTTGGGGAGAACGGGTGAAATTTAGGGTTTGTGTGGAGGGAGATGGCGGGGGAATGGAGGGGTATCGATGGTTGATGGGTAGGGAGATGGCTAGGGAAGACGATCGAGGTTGATCTTGGGGAAGAAAGTAGGAAGGCACACGAGGGGAGTCGAAACAGCGGCGATTTGGGCGATCGGGCGAAGGTGGGAATGAACGGGTGGTCGGGGGGGTTTATATAGGGTTTTAAGTCGAACCGATCGGGTGAGTTATCACCCGATCGGTTGACGGTTAGGTCGAAAATTTTGCCGAAGAAATGCTACAGGCGAACCGATCGGTTGACTTTTCAACCGACCGGTTGGCCGCTCCACATATTTTCCCGAGAACCTAGGGCTGCTCACCCGGTCGCGCCAACCGATCGCGCTCGAACTCAACCGATCGGTTGATATTCCCCAAAAATTTCCGAGAGTTCTCCCCAGCTCACCCGGTCTGTCACCCGGTCTCTTCATTATTCAACCGATCGGGTCATATGGGGACAGATCTCGGCAAGTATCTGATACATCCCAACCGATCGGGTGACTTATCAACCGATCGGTTGGGGCTTGTTTCCTGCAAAAACCAAGAGATTTGCTTAAGTCCCCGAACGGATGTTCTCGCGGCTGATTTTATTTATAAAAATAGATAAAATAAAGTAAAAAATAACGCTAAAAATTGAAGAAAAAGTTTAGAACATGGGTTGCCTCCCATGAAGCGCACTTGTTTAACGTCGTTGGCTCGACGCCGGCAAGCGATGCTCATGGTGGCTGATACGGGTGATGCCCAAATTTCGGCATCTCTTTCTCGTTGGAGCTGAAGGCGCTTGGAGTAGTCAGCGACTGGAAAAATACTTGCTCGACTACCCTCCATTTGTTCTTGGGATCCGGGGGCTTTTCCTTGGTGTTGGCGCTTCCCGCCATTTTCTTCAGGATCCGGACCTCGTCTTTAATGAGGTCCATGGGCTCCTTCCCCGTTCTCCTCACAGGAGGAGCCTTGGGGAACCCAGGAGGGGTCGTTCTCGCTGCACTCGGTCTTCCAGCAGCTTCTTTGTTCTCGGGGCCGTCCCCATCTTCTGAATTCCCCAAGTCATCGGGGGGGTTTCTCAGGAGAATCTCCCAGGAGCTCTCCTCTGCAGCTTTTTCTTCTTCTATCTCAAGCAAATTGCACCCAGGGTCATCAGGGGGATCGGGGTGCTTCATGGATAGTCCCAGATCAAACTCAACTTTCTCTCCGCTGACGTTCAAAGAGAGTTTTCCGTTCTTCACATCTATTAGAACGCCAGCAGTGGCCATGAAAGGCCGTCCCAGGATAATGGGGGTGTGTGCATCTTCGGGCATGTCCATGACTACAAAGTCCACAGGCACATGCACCCCTCTCACATTCACGGGCAAGTCATCCACAACTCCCACCGGATATTTGACCGATCGGTCAGCTAGTTGTAGGGTCATACCGGTGGGCTCCAAATCACCCATCCCTATCCTTCTGTACATTGACAAGGGCATCAAACTAACAATCGCTCTGAGATCGACGAGTGCACGATGAATCTTCACTGCCCCGATCGTGCAAGGAATAGAGAAGCTCCCCGGGTCCTTGAGTTTCGGCGGGTTTGCCCTCTGAATAAGAGCGCTACATTCCGCCGTCAGCACTACTTTCTCCTTTCTAGACCCTCTAGTCACCAAATCTTTCAAGAATTTTGCATAGGAGGGGATTGTTTCGATAGCTTCTAGGAAGGGGATTTGCAGGCTTAGGTCCTTGACCATGGCGAAGAACTTGTCGTATTTCTCATCAATTTTTGCCTGAGCTAAACGTTGTGGAAATGGCACAACGGGTTTATACACTTTCGGGCTCTCTTCCTCCTTCTTCTCCTTCTCTTCTTCAGAGACTCCCTTCGGAGTCATAGGATTTGATGACGAAGCACCGGCGTCGTTTGATTTTTCGATCGGTTTCTCAACGACCAAAGGTGCTTCCGGGTTGCTAGGGGGCACTCTTGTAGGAATTTGTGTCCCGCTTCTCAGAATGATAGCGGACACATTCGCGTGCTCGTGCACGAGTGCCGACGTTTGGGTTGCTCCCCTCGGGTTCACCTCCGGTTGTGGCGGCAATTGGTTTTGTGACCTTGCTAGGTTCGCCACTTGTAACCCCAGCTGGGTTACTTGGTCCGTGAGGGTCCGCTGGCCCATTTCCAGCTTTTGGTTGATCCTCTCCTGGTTGGTAATATATTGAGTCAAGAGAGACTCAACCGGAGAGACGGCCCTCTGCTGGCCATACTGCTGCTGCTGCTGGAACGGCTGCTGATTCCTGGGGGCGTAAGATTGTTGCTGAGATGGTTGTTGCTGAAATGGTTGCTGCTGAAACTGATTCTGCTGTGGCCTAGCCGGCTGATATGTTTGTTGCTGCGGCTGCTGAGGCGGCGAGGGCTGAAATGGTGGCCGGTAACTGAAATTCGGGTGGTTCCGGTTGTTGGGAGAGTAGGCCGGGTTGGAATTTGTCCTTGGCGGATACGGCGCATTTCCCGTGGGGTTGTAAAATAGTGCGCTCGCCTGATCCAACGGTGGTGAGATGTCACCACCGTCGAATTCCCCAAAGAATTCGGACTCAACCACAGAAATTTGTTGTGTACCGGCCCCACCGGCTCCTACCATTAGTGCGAAGATCTGGGTCGAAAGCAAGTCGAACTTGCTTGAAAGTTTGTCGACGTCCTCGACTCTGTGTATACCCCCTGATCTAGGTGTGGCTCTCTCGTCACACCACCGCTCATTGTTGGATGCCATATTTTCCAAAATATGCCCGGCATCCTCCTCGCTTCTAGACATGAAGGAACCCCCAGCCGCGGCATCCATAGAAGATTTCAGGTCATCCCTCAACCCATTGTAGAACAGATTAATAATCTGCCACTTTGGAAGCTCATGGTGAGGGCATCTTCTTTGCATCTCTTTATATCTCGTCCAAGCTTCATGCAAGGACTCGTGGCTGGCCTGGGAGAAGGAGGAGATCTCACTCCTCAACTTCATGGTCTTCCCCGGAGGAAAGAACTTCGTCAGAAAAGCGTTGGAGGCTTCTCCCAGGTGTTGAAAGTGTTGCGGTCCTTCCCCCTTAGCCATTGCTTGGCTTTGTCTCGCAAAGAGAAGGGGAACAGCTTCAGACGAATAGCCTCTGTCGTGACACCATTAATCCGGAAGGTGTCACACTTCTCCAAGAAGGAGTCCAGGTGCTCGATCGGGCTCTCCATGGGTGCACCCGCAAACTGGTCCTGCTGGATCCATGTCACTAGAGACGGCTTCAGCTCAAAGCTTTGGGCCGTAATAGCTGGAGATCGGATGGCGGAAGTCGACTCGATGGATGGCATCGAGTACTCCAGCAGAGACTTGTGAGGTGGGGTGTTCTCCTCCATGGATTCGGGATCTTCTCTTCTTCGCTTCTCGGCGGCCAAACACCTAAGGGTGGCGTTAATCTCTGGATCGAGGGGAATCAAGTCGTCAAGACTCCTTGAACTCCTGCGCATGAAAAACAACAAACACCCGTGAAGCGACAAGTGGGAAAGAAACAGATAAGATAAGAAATAAAAATAAGAAAAATAATAAAAAAGAGAAAAAGGGAGAATGCGAAAATTATCGCGAGGTAGGGATATGAGCTAGACACGAGGGTTCACAAGATCCTAAAATATCAAGCACGTTGCCTCCCCGGCAACGGCGCCATAAACTTGACCGGCGCCCCGCTTGCGACGCGGCGGCGCGGTGTCGTTTACCGCAAGTTTCACGGTTAGTGTAGGGTGCGGGAATATCGAACTCAGGGAGGCGAGGTTGTGCTTGGGTCAGGTAGGACCTAAATCACCCCGAGGGGCGAGCTAGCCCGAATCGGTGGTTGGTTGTCACGAAAGGAAATAAAAGGGTATGAACAACAAGAAAGAAAACCCGGGACTTTGGTTTTCAACCCGACGAAAGACTCTCGCCGATACGGCCTGCGGGTATGGATAACGATCGGGATTAGGGTCTAATGGTGAGACGTTGCCTCTGAAAGTGGTACCGGCATCCCATGGGCCCGATATTCCGGTCGGTGCCCAGGATGATACACCGGACTTCCCGGGTTCGATCAGTGGGCACTCCCGTGTCCATTAACACTGATCGATCCCGGGAGCACTAAGCCCGCAACGATATCTCCCAACGTCTCATCCTGCCGCTCCCGCGTGCTAGGATTCGGCGTCTACGCTAAGGGCGTGAGCTATGGCTAGGGAGTCAACCGCCAAGTTTATTCCCCCTTGGCCCAACGGTCAAAGGCGGTCTTTTTCCCGCCAATGACAATGAAACACCCCGCGTAACCGTTAGATCCCCACTCCCTATCGATTTCCTAACCCTATGGACGCATCGGGAAGAGCCCCTGAAGGGGTTTCCACCAAAATCCCAGATTTGGGAACTACTCACAAAAATTCATGAAAAAGCGATCTAAATGAAATTTAACCGTTAGAATCATAATCGGACAATTGCAATGCGGAAGTAATAGAGTAATAAAGACAATACTAAAATTTTAGAAAGATCTGAAAACTTACAAAAGAGTAACAATTACAGCCGTCACAAGGAGATAAAACAGTAGAAAAAACAACAGCTCCCGTTTCTGGAACCCTAGTGGTTCTATATATAGATTTTCGCATCAACCGATCGGTTGACAAGTCAACCGATCGGTTGATCCGTTACAGATAAATAACAGAAAACGGTGAGTTTTCACCCGATCTCATGAACCGGTCGGGTGAGTTCTTGAGTGACCGGTTGGATCTTGGAGCGGTCAGGTGAATCGATCGGTTCGACGTCATTGTCTTCAGCTCTTCTTCTTCAGCTACAGATGAACCGATCGGGTGAGAGTCACCCGATCGGTTGGAATTCTGCTCGAAAAAACAGAGAACAGCCGCCCACAGAACCGGTCTGTGAACCGGTCGGGTGGCTTCTTTGTGAGCTGCGGCAGAGACCGGGTGGTGCACGCGTGCATCACCCGATCGGTTGAAGATGACCAACCGACCGGGTGAGGGGCTGAAAGATGAATTCTTCGACGTTTGACCCCCTGGATCACGCGTGACTTCTCCCGTTGCTCCGGGGGCTTGGGATATCATCGTTAAACGTCCCCTACGTGGTCGATCCCCTGCAATCATGGATGAACAATGAAAAGTGAAAGAAAACGGGAAAATATACGAAAACGAATAAGAGACGGTGGAAAAACACGGAGAAACCCAAAAGAAAACGTGCGTGAATATATGAAATATAAACGCACGTCAAGAGACAACATGACATCTACTCAGTGAAACTGCAAAGATCATTGTATGGTCTAAAACAATCTGGAAGGATGTGGTATAACAAACTGAGCAACTTCCTTGCAAAACAAGGATTTACAAATGACCCAGTCTGTCCTTGCATCTTTATAAGAGCAAAGGCAACATGATTTGTCATTATAGCAGTCTAAGTGGACGACTTTAACCTCATCGGATCTCCTAAAGAGATCGCCGAGATTTCTAGAAGCTTGACAAAAACCTTCGAGATGAAAGACCTCGAAAAGTCAAAATTCTGTTTAGGTCTTTAAATAGAGCATCTTAACGATGGGATCCTGTTACATCAGTTAACTTACACATCGAACTTACCGAAAAAGTTCCAAATGGATAAGTGCCACCCCCTCAGCACCCCCAATGGTCGTCAGATCGTTGGATGTGCATAAAGACCCCTTCCGTCTGCTGGAAGAGGGGGAGGAAGTACTAGGCCCTGAAGTGCCTTATCTAAGTGCTATCGGTGCACTCCTTTACCTGGCTAACTGCACTCGCCCTGACATAGCGTTCGCAATCAACTTAGTAGCCAGATATAGTGCTGCATCTACACATCGGTACTAGGCTGGAGTTAAGCATCTTCTGCGCTACCTCTGTAATGACACGCTCTCGGGGGCCAGTTACTTATTTGATAATTGTGCAGGTCCTGCAGTTAACCCGTGAAACCAAAATAGCCACGATGCAGAGATGTACAAAAATACCCAAATAGTGTCCAATTATTACAATCCATACTGTACAGATGTCCCAACAGATATACATGAAAGAAGAAAATTACATAAGTGCAAATAACTCTGAAAGCTGCGGTCTCAGGATCGAATTCTGGCGCTATCAACTCAAGAGCATCTGCCTCCATATGTACGTCGTCTGCGGTGCCACGGAGATGGAACCGTAGGTAATGCACAACAATTCTAAATAAAGAAAGAGAGGCACTGTACAAGTATGACAAAGCAGACCAAAGTGAAAGTAAAGTACGGTGCAGTGTCTGTACAAGTGTAGAAAGTAAAGTGTATGTGTAACAGGCTACTGCTGTAGCTAAAAGTACTGCAAGTAAAGTGCCGTGACTGAACTGGTAAGGAAGTAAAGTGCATGTACTGTAAAGTAAAGGTGACTGTAATGCGTAAAGTAAAGGTGACTGTGCAAAAGTAACTACGTGACTCATGTAGGAGAGTATGCTATGCAACCATTGAGTTCATCTATTGCCAGGTACCGTTTTGCCGACGCAGGCAGACCTTGTAGTTTTGCCGATGCAGGCAGACCTTGTAGTTTTGCCGACACAGGCATGCAAGTAGATGAACCCCCGGTCATAGCTCCCACACTCTCTCTACAATGAGTTACCCCAAACCCCAGTGATGTGTATCATTACGGGATGTTCTACAAGATGTTCCACGAGATGTTCCACCAGATATTCCACAAGATGTTCCATACGTTACTAGTCAAACCAAGCCAACTGGTTGACTTCCTCATTGAAAACTAGAAAGTAGGATAAAGACAAGTCCAACACCAAAAGCTGTTACTTCCGTGCTTTGAGCACGTGGTAGTGTGGTTTAACACACAATTTACTCAAGTTGGTAGTTGCGTGCTATAACCACCAAAGTTGAAAGTTGGCAAAGTAATCTTTAGTTGATTACTTTCATCTTAGATCTCTAGTTCGGTTTAAGTCAAATAGCCGTTCGAGGCTATAGGAGTGTCAACAGGTTAATACGAGCACAGTAAACTAGTTTTCTAAGTTTAGAATATGTCGTGACTTACTAATTCGAGCTCTTCGTGACAAGACGAGGTTGGATCTAGAGAAGCTGGTGTACGAGGATCGGTACCTGTAAACACAAGAAACAATTGGTTAAAGCACACACTATTAAACTCGATCGTTTTGATTTTTAAACCGATTAAAACGGTGATGAAAAGCGTTCTAATTTTTCTATAGGCTTTATATGATGAAAATAATTTTACTGCAAGAGGAAATATTTTTCTAAAGCTTATAGTAATTTTTAGAATTTTTAAAAGCTTAAAAACAATTTAAAAACTATTTTTCAATTAGTAACGTATTTATTCAAACATTTATTCTGGATGCAATCTACATCGGAATGTTGCAAGTGAGGTGTCAAAATGACCGTATTAACTAGTAGTATAACATATATTTTTATCACATATTAGTTTACGTGAAAATAAGAAAATACGGATTTTTAATTGAAAAAGACGTATTTAAGTTTTTGGCTTAAAAATTAATACTGAAAAAACTAAGCATCCTATTGAGATGAAACTAGCGCCATTGGGTCCGGAACATTATTTCTGATTTTCTGGAGCTAGTCTCACATTTTTCTGGGGCTTATATTTTAAGTTATGGATTTAATACCATAAAACCATATTTAATAATTAATAAAAATACGAAAATCCGTATTTACGAAAATGCCATTGCAAAACTTACGCACCCTCGTTTCGCTTCTGATCAATGCGGGGGAGTTGCGTGGGTTCTCCGACGTCGTTGAGGCGGTGGACGACGGCTACGGGGTCGACAGCGGCGGCGACCTGCGGGAGGCGGTGAGGGCGGACGACGGCAGCGTTGTGCGGCAATGGGGGCACGGGGCGTTGTCGGAGCTCGGGGAGCACGTCGGCGATGGTCTGCGGACGGTGGATCGATGTTGATGGCGGGGCGAACGTCGGAGCTGTCGACTGAGCGAGGGGCGGCGCTCGGAGGTAAACTCCGGTGACAGGGATGCTTCGATGATCAGTGTGGGCCGTTGTGAGCTCGGGGAAGAGTGGGCTGCCGCAGTCGTACGCTGGGTCGCTGGAGGCCGTCGTGGTGGCGGTGCGACGTCGGGCTGTCGTGCGGCGGTGGTCAACCTTCCGGCGACGAGGGCGGGGAGAGGAACAGAGAGCGAGAGGGTGGGGGATGCGAACGGGGGAGAGAGAGTTGAGAGAGCCTGGGAAAGAGAGGGAGGGCTTGGGGTTACGGGTTCTGCGTGGGTATGGGTTTATAAATAGGGTTATTAAATCAATAAATAAACAGTAAAAGGGGTAGTTGGATTGGTTAGCTGATGAGAGGTGGATGGAGCTGCTGAGAACGGGTAGGTTAGGGGATGAGGTAGATACGGTTAAGGTTAAAAGTTAATTAGGGGTAATAATAATAGTTAGACCCCAAAAGTAATTAATAAAATACATACACGAAATTACGATTTTGCCCTTACTAGTAAACGTGTCCGAAAAATTATGAAAACATACCCACGTGATCGTATCATCGCGAGGATCGCGAATACGAAGACCGTTTCAGGGTTTGAGCTAAGAAGATACTAGTTTTTGGTCAAAACGTTTAGAAAGTGGGTTTACGGGTTCTCTATTAAAATGATATCAGAAAATTATGAAATTAATGTGGGAAGCCCTAAATGATCATAGAATGCTACTGCAGAAGTTTGAAAACATTTTGAAGACGTTTGTATAGAAAATAAATTCTTTGAGCCAAAACGGCAATATCTGAAAATGAATTTTTATCAGATCTTTTAGAGGTATTTGATGAAATCCGATCTTACTAAAATACTCCATAACTAGTCTAGTACATCAAAATATTTTTATAAGAAGTTTTTTGAAATCAGTGAAACTCCTAAAAAACCATTATAAAATAGTTCAAAAAAATTGGAAATAGGTTAAACACGTAAATAGTTGTGTTGAGGAAAACAGGCCGTTACATTCTACCCTCCTTAAAATAATTCCGTCCTCGGAATTTAAAAATATTTTTGAAACTAATTATTGATATTTTAAAGAAGCTCAAGCAAATAGATGATAGAAAAGATAGTAATCTTTGTAAATCAGGTTGTAAATAACATGAAATGTGATAAGAAAATAAGGGATGTTACTAATATATATTATCACCATAGCTACTTCAGATTTATCAAGTAGCCAAAACATAAGATAATGGCATTACATGAAAGTGATAGTTACTATGATGACGATATCTATTCGAACTTGGAACCTGAGATGATAAGTCAGTAGCAAGCTATTTAAACAACACAAAACAGAAGACCATAAAGTTTTAAAATTTTCCACTCATACCAATGATGATTACATGGTCTTAATCCTGTAAATCATCGCCGAAGCATACAAAAGCGTAAGGGCTAAACCTAGTGCATTCGCGCTGTTACAACTTAACCAGCCGAACACAAAGGACTTCGTCTGCCACGATACCAAATTACAAGCCAATATCCAGATCAACACTAATAGGCAAATATAAGGCCAATTCTCGTGGGTCAAGATCATCGCGACCACTTCTTCTAGCAATCTCCATAACATCCAACAAGAAACCAACATCCTAGACGTCTCCCAAATCCGAGCATAAGACGGACATCCAACTTCAACGCCTAAGCCCAAAAGTACGCCAATACCCAACCCCAAAGATACTGCTTGCCAATACCATTGGTCGACATCTACGGTTATCACCATCAGCCCTGAACAATTTAACGACCAAAAACACACGGACCCACAAACATGAAGGAGCAGCCCTAAGAAGGAATCGAAGCGGGGCAGCTCAAGGGGAAAGAACCAGAAAAAGGAGCTCCAAATAATGCCAAGAGCGGCGGGTTCCCAATATCCCGACCACACGGAAACAGCGAGGGTGGCGGCGAGGGCTGTCGCTAAGGCCAAGATTCCCAAAACAGAACGTCGAGGGGCCATCGGCGGTTGCGGGTCCAAGGCGGCGAGGGCTGCGACTGGCTGTCGATCCATGGCGGGGGCCTCCGGGATGGGGTGGAGTGGAAGCTGGCAGAGTTTCGGGTGAGGCCGGTGGATCGGAGATTGAAGCGGCGATGCAAGGTCGGGTCGAGCTCGCTTGAGGAAGAGGCCGGGAGGAGGAGTGGGCGATGCCGGGGCGAAGGGGAATCACGGGTGGCTTGGGGAGGAAGGAGAGGGGTTTTAAAAAAATGGGGGGAGAGGGGCACCGAAAGTCGGTGTTAGGTAGGGTAGGGTTCGGCAGGAACGGGTCTTGAGGTGGGGAAACGGACAAAAGAAATAAAGAGGGGGAAAAAGGTGGTCGGTGGGACATGAATTTAAACCCTTGGCAAAAATCGGGTACAAGATAGAATAGGAGCTAGAAGAGAAACACAAGCTCAAACAGACGCAAATAGCCTACACTTACATGTCAGGTTTGGCTCGTCTCAAATTCTTCAGCACCATCCTCCAATACTTCTGAGCGTCCTTTGATTCACTTCCGTTGTCGAACTCGGACTTCTTGTGATCGAAAATCAAATGCTACCCTCCTTAAAATAAATGTAGCTAGAGTTCAGACGAACTAAAAACGATTAGGAAGAATTATATGAGTTAATAGAATGATCAGAAGGCCATCACTAGCTAAAGAAAGGGGTTATAGTGATGAAGATAGATGGCGTTACATAATCATGATTCACATCCTTGCGGTCCAGCGGACACGGCCAGGGAAGTGACTAAGCCAGGATCACTTACACCTAGTCTAGCTAGGTTGATCCAACAAACTTAGCCAAGCACATTGACCGAATCATGGTCCATTGAAGGAAGCTTATCATTTATATGTGTGCCATCCTCATTTGAAGGAAAGGTGATGAAGTGGGTAGATAGTTCAATCTACGAAAAGTCACTATAACTGCTAGCAAAAGAGGTTACTAGGAAAGGTATAACCAAGAATAAAACACGAGTTCCTAAGCAAGAGTTAAGAGTTCAAAGGAAGTAAGGAAGACCTAATGAAGATGGTAATAAGGACACTTCACCGGTATATCCAATACAGGTGAACACTCGAGACATCACGTACTCGATGTTAATTTGATTATTTTATATTGCACACCCTGATCTTGATATATTGTTCACGAGGTAATTAGCGAGGACCTGCATGGGCCACCAAACTTGTAACGACCCGCTCTCGGGGGCCAGTTACTTATTTGATAATTGCGTAGGTCCTGCAGTTAACCAGTGAAACCAAAATAGCCACAATGCAGAGATGTACAAAAATACCCAAATAGTGTCCAATTATTACAATCCATACTGTACAGATGTCCCAACAGATATACATGAAAGAAGAAAATTACATAAGTGCAAATAACTCTGAATGCTGCGGTCTCAGGATCGAATTCCGGCGCTATCAACCCAAGAGCATCTGACTCCATATGTACGTCGTCTGCGGTGCCACGGAGATGGAACCGTAGGTAAGTCACAACAATTCTAAATAAAGAAAGAGAGGCAATGTACAAGTATGACAAAGCAGACCAAAGTGAAAGTAAAGTACGGTGCAGTGTCTGTACAAGTGTAGAAAGTAAAGTGTAGGTGTAACAGGCTACTGCTGTAGCTAAAAGTACGACAAGTAAAGTGCCGTGACTGAACTGGTAAGGAAGTAAAGTGCATGTACTGTAAAGTAAATGTGACTGTAATGCGTAAAGTAAAGGTGACTGTGCAAAAGTAACTACGTGACTCATGTAGGAGAGTATGATATGCAACCATTGAGTTCATCTATTGCCAGGTACCGTTTTGCCGACGCAGGCAGACCTTGTAGTTTTGCCGACGCAGGCAGACCTTGTAGTTTTGTCGACGCAGGCAGACCTTGTATTTTTGCCGACACAGGCATGCAAGTAGATGAACCCCCGGTCATAGCTCCCACACTCTCTCTACAATGAGTTACCCCAAACCCCAGTGATGTGTATCATTACGGGATGTTCTACAAGATGTTCCATGAGATGTTCCACCAGATATTCCACAAGATGTTCCATACGTTACTAGTCAAACCAAGCCAACTGGTTGACTTCCTCATTGAAAACTAGAAAGTAGGATAAAGACAAGTCCAACACCAAAAGCTGTTACTTCGTGCTTTGAGCACGTGGTAGTGTGGTTTAACACACAATTTACTCAAGTTGGTAGTTGCGTGCTACAACCACCAAAGTTGAAAGTTGGTAAAGTAATCTTTAGTTGATTACTTTCATCTTAGTTCTCTAGTTCGGTTCAAGTCAAATAGCCGTTCGAGGCTATAGGAGTGTCAACGGTTCATACGAGCAAAGTAAACTAGTTTTCTAAGTTTAGAATATGTCGTGACTTACTAATTCGAGCTCTTTGTGGCAAGACGAGGTTGGAGCTATAGAAGCTGGTGTACGCGGATCGGTACCTGTAAACACAAGAAACAATTGGTTAATGCACACACTATTAAACTCGATCGTTTTAATTTTTAAACCGATTAAAACGTTGATGAATAGCGTTCTAAATTTTTTTATAGGCTTTATATGATGAAAATAATTTTACTGCAAGAGGGAATATTTTTCTAAAGCTTATAGTAATTTTTAGAATTTTTAAAATCTTAAAAACAATTTAAAAACTATTTTTCAATTAGTAACGTATTTATTCAAACATTTATTCTAGATGCAATATACATTGGAATGTGGCAAGTAAGGTGTCAAAATGACCGTATTAACTAGTAGTATAACATATATTTTTATTACTTATTAGTTTACGTGAAAATAAGAAAATACAGATTTTTTAATTGAAAAAGACGTATTTAAGTTTTTGGCTTAAAAATTAATACTGGAAAAACTAAGCGTCCTATTGAGATGAAACTAGCGCCATTGGGTCCGGAACATTATTTCTGATTTTCTGGAGCTAGTCTCACATTTTTCTGGGGCTTATATTTTAAGTTATGGATTTAATACCATAAAACCATATTTAATAATTAATAAAATACGAAAATCCGTATTTACGAAAATGCCATAGCAAAACTTACGTACCCTCGTTTCGCTTCGGATCAATGCGGGGGAGTTGCGTGGGTTCTCCGACGTCGTCGAGGCGGTGGACGACGGCTACGGGGTCGACAGCGGCGGCGACCTGCGGGAGGCGGTGAGGGCGGACGACGGTGAGGGCGGACGACGGCAGCGTTGTGCGGCAATGGGGGCACGGGGCGTTGTCGGAGCTCGGGGAGCACGTCGGCGATGGTCTGCGGACGGTGGATCGATCTTGATGGCGGGGCGAACGTCGGAGCTGTCGACTGAGCGAGGGGCGGCGCTCGGAGGTAAACTCCGGTGACAGGGATGCTTCGATGATCAGTGTGGGCCGTTGTGAGCTCGGGGAAGAGTGGGCTGCCGCAGTCGTACGCTGGGTCGCTGGAGGCCGTCGTGGTGGCGGTGCGACGTCGGGCTGTCGTGCGGCGGTGGTCAACCTTCCGGCGACGAGGGCGGGGAGAGGAACAGAGAGCGAGAGGGTGGGGGATACGAACGGGGGAGAGAGAGTTGAGAGAGCCTAGGAAAGAGAGGGAGGGCTTGGGGTTACGGGTTCTGCGTGGGTATGGGTTTATAAATAGGGTTATTAAATCAATAAATAAACAGTAAAAGGGGTAGTTGGATTGGTTAGCTGAGGAGAGGTGGATGGAGCTGCTGAGAATGGGTGGGTTAGGGGATGAGGTAGATACGGTTAAGGTTAAAAGTTAATTAGGGGTAATAATAATAGTTAGACCCCAAAAGTAATTAATAAAATACATATACGAAATTACGATTTTTCCCTTACTAGTAAACGTGTCCGAAAAATTACGAAAACATACCCATGTGATCGTATCATCGCGAGGATCACGAATACGAAGACTGTTTCAGGGTTTGAGCTACGAAGATACTAGTTTTTGGTCAAAACGTTTAGAAAGTGGGTTTGCAGGTTCTCTATTAAAATGATATCATAAAATTATGAAATTAATGTGGGGAGCCCTAAATGATCGTAGGATGCTACTGCAGAAGTTTGAAAACGTTTGTATAGAAAATAAATTCTTTGAGCCAAAACGGCAATATCTGAAAATGAATTCTTATCAGATCTTTTAGAGGTATTTGATGAAATCCGAGCTTACTAAAATACTCCATAACTAGTCTAGTACATCAAAATATTTTTATAAGAAGTTTTTAAAATCAGTGAAACTCCTAACAAACCATTATAAAATAGTTCAACAAAATTGGAAATAGGTTAAACACGTAAATAGTTGTGTTGAAGAAAACCGGCCGTTACAACCTCCAAGGGTCTATAGACTTAGGTCTATTCTACAGGAAAGGGGCATCAACTGGTTTAGTTGGTTATGTTGATGCAGGTTACAGGTCGGATCCTCATACAGAGAAGTCTCAAACCGGATATATGTTTACCTATGTCAGCACTGCCATATCATGGAGATCTGTAAAGCAGACCATGACAACCGTCTCATCCACTCTCTCAGAACTTCTAGCGATCCATGAAGCAAGCAAGGAGAGTTTCTGGCTACGCTCTATGATCCAACACATTCTCACCTCCACCGGCCTGATGACCGGCGTCCTTTCGCCTACTCCACTCCATGAAGACAATGCAGCATGTATAGCCCAACTACTGGACGGCTACATCAAAGGCGACTAGGCAAAGCATAATTGCCCCAAGTTCTTCTGGACGCACGACCATCAGAAGCAAAAGCAGATTGAGGTACAGAAGATCCAATCATGTAATAACTTGGCAGATTTGCTTACCAAATCCCTGCCTACTAGTATCTTTGAGAAACTTGTATATGGGATTGGGATGAGGAGAGTGAGAAAATGTAAACTGGGTCAGGATGAGAGAACTATGAACTCATAGATACATAGGAGACTGATGTATAGATTCATAAGAAATCTGCAAGCCTGAAGCTTAGTCAGATGAGGGGGAGTTAACTGCAGAGTTGTACTCTTTTCCCTTGGCTACTGGTTTTTTCCCACAGGTTTTTCGTAGCCAAGGTTTTGACGAGGCAACCTCGTTGACTCTAGATCTTGAAGTATCCACCCCTAGACACATCCCTAAAACTGGGGAAGTTAGGGATTAACTGTTCTTTATTTAACAAGGCAGTTATCCTAACTCGGATCCTGATGAATCAACCTCTTATTCAATGTTGTTGGATAAGGGGAAGTGTTATGAATAGGCCCATGAGGCCCATTGGGTATCCGATCCATCATTGAAAGCTATAAATATGAGGGTAGGGGGCTCTTAACCCCTTACACCTATTACTCTACTTTTCCCTTCACAACAGTTTTTCATTTTTAATAATGAAATGCTCCAAGACTTATGTACACTCTTGAGAGAGATCAATTATTCTCAAATACCGATCCCTAAATATATTAACGCTGTGCACTATGTTACCCATATCTTTCATATCAAAGTGAGATGAGAAACAACTCTTTGTTTAATCGATCATCTCATTATCGTTAAAAGCCATGACTATGTCATCGATATATATGGTTATAAGGAGGAAGTTTCCAACAAATTGCTTAAGATTTGCATAGTGGTCATCCTCAACCATTGTAATTGCATACACAAGAATGACTCAATGAAATCTTAGTTATCATTACCTAGATCATTGCTTTAACCTGTATACTGAGCGTTTGAGTCATCAAACTTTGCACTTAGCATCTTTAGATACAAAACCTATTAGCCTAATCTATAGGATTTATTTGCCTAGTTTTTCATGAAGAAATGTAGTTTAACATCCTTCTAGATAACTTTCAAAATATGCTATTATTGACAAAGGGTATGAATCAAGGCAAAACATCTTATTGGGGAGAAAGTTTCTTATAGTCTATACTATCTTATTGTAGGGAAATATGTTAGGGTTTTCTAAACAATTTAGAAAAGCTGTGGAAAGATTGAATAATCAAAATTTTCTAAATTAGCATATAAACGCCAAGATCAAACTACAAAACAAGAAATTAATGTTGAAATGAAAGACTCACGTTTGTGCAGATATTCTTAAGCGAAACTCGTGGATCCAAACACTTTTCTGATAAAGACCCCAACCTCGTTCACCAACCAGTGTGATAAAGTTTTACCTTGATGCGCACAACTTCATGATTCACAAGCCCTCCAAGAACTCGAACCGACTCCTAAGCTTTTCTAAGCCAGAGAGGCAGAACTTATTTTTAAAGCAAGAAATTCTCCCTCAAAGAGGTTTGAATTTCTCCACTTAAGAGATCTTGAATGCTAGATCTTTGATCTATCTTGTTGGGATTTCTTAGTATAGTGAGAGGGGAGGATATAACCCCTTTATATAATGCTATGGGTAATTAAAATCCAATCCACATTCGGAAACCCAACTCTATCCCTTACATGGAATTAGAAGAAGGCTTGTCAATAGGTTTTCTAATCCCATTAAGATTTTATATTTGAATCCAAATCTCATCCTAAAATACTGTAGGTTTATGAAACCAAAACTCATATGAACCCGTCAACTCTTAGGAATTAATATTAGAGTCAAACTCTATAAATTCGGGTTGGTTTAATTCTAACTTTTGGATTAAACCCGCAACTTGTAAACAAACACTGATTTAGATTGTTGGCCATTGGTCAACTATCTGAAACCATGCTAGTCAACTAATGGTCGAAACAGAAGCCAGACTGCTTTCTATGTCAAGTAAGTTGACTAATGAATAATCATTAATTTGCACTGGTCGACTAATGACCATCGTTACTCAATTAATTTGCATTAGTCGACTAATAACCGCAAGTGCATGGTATCGTTATAACATATAGATTGAACACATGGAGGTGTCTGATCAAGTACTAACCGATCCTATAGGCTATAGTTAGCTATGTGGATATTTATGGAAGGGTGAATAAAGATGAAAGAAAAGTTCTAGGACTAGGTATCCCCTCTACTGGGGATCGAATATGGAACTGAACTCCTTTGTCTAGTTATTGAATTAATCCTAGGGTGAGTTTGTTGCACCTGATGTGGACACATACTCCATACTGTCATAGCACATGATAGGACTACCTAGCGTATGGCAAAGCCAACTGTCGTTGCTTATCGACACACGACGGGTGCATGACGCACAACAATATTTCCCAACCTTTCTTCACGAACTATCGTGGATTAAAGTCAGGTCATTGCCTATAGGATCTAATCTATGACCAACTGTCGTTGGCGACACAGATGGTATAAATCAATAAAGGGATTAGAAACCCTAGATCAACACCAACTGTCATTGGCCGTGGATCTAATTAACCAATAATGGGAAAACAATGTTTATTAATAATAAATCGTCCAAGGAAAAACCTTAATTCAACAATTCAAAAGATAAACAAATGATTCATTCCATATTCAATCCATAATAGGGTTCAACCCCTGCACGAGATGAAAACTACGACATATATATCAAAGAGATCATCACAGAGATAACACAAGACCAAATAGAAAACATAATAAAGAAGAAAATACTTATCTCATGAAGTTCATAATCCAAAGATACAGGTTTTCTCCAAGGAAAGAAAAGAAAATAAAGCTAATCTACCCTAAACTAATCCTGAACTAATTATTGTGGAAGAATATGAAAAACTGGAAGGGACCCCCGGTCAAAATGACGCACAAAAATTTAAATACAAACCCAAACCCCATAATAGAGTCAGGCAAAAACCCAACCCATTGGTCGCTAAACAACAGTATCGAGCAATCGACACAGTCGTATCGACTCAATCTCAAATCATGGCTCATTTTAGCTTCAGAATGACATGTTTGTGTCGATGGCCACACGACCTTATAACTGTAATTTCCAGAATGGACTTTCTGTGTTCTTCACTAGCACGGTCGAATGATTCCCATACACAACCGCGTCAAGTCTTCTTCAGCTCTTTGGCATCAAGTCCACACGACCGTGTGGCTGGCCGTGTGATGGTCTTCAATGCATGCCTCCCACACGGTCGAGTGTGACACTCCACATGACCGTGTGGCTCTTCTTTTCTTCTGCATTTGCGCTGGGCTCTTGCACACGACCATGTGTGATAATACACATGGTCGTGTATGATTTAGTACTTTCTCTAATTTGATTCCTTCACTTTGCCTCGCTTTATCTCTTCACTTCTTAACTCAAATTAGCTCCAAATAACTGGGTATTATCCTGAAATATACAAAGACACCCAAAGAGTGAAAAGGAACAGAAATAGAATGACATGATATATAAAGTGGGATTTTATATGATGTAATGCATGAATAACTAATTCGGAGTGAATATTGTATATTTATTCCCCCTTACTATTGGTGTTTTGCGTAGATACTATGCATAATTGTACTCTAATATGCATATTGACATATAATTCATGAATTCTCGAGTATATATTTTATTTCTGTACGAAACCATGTTCTAAAAGCTTATTTGTGCATTTCATGATTTTACATATTTTTCTATATTTTTCAGAAGAAAGAAGAATGGAGAAATCAAATTAATAGACAAGTGGACCTGGAGCCAATACAGTTGACTGTCCTTACAACGACAGTCGCATGTCCTCTCGAAGCCCTGACTATAGCAAACTGGAGTGCAACATAGGCACATGCAGAAGGATTGACAGGCGCCTGTACGACTGTGCAGGCGCCTGTTCTTTCAACAGCAGTTGCCTGTTTTATCTTCTCCTGAAGGTTGAAAAAACCAACTTTATGTTAATTTAGCTACAGTTGCAGCAGGCGCCTGAAGCACAAAAGACAGGCGCATGTGCCTCTCACAGTCGCCTATAATCTTCAAGGCAGTCGCTTACCAGGAGAGCCCCCAGATTTCGCATGTTTTGCAAAGATCACACAGGCGACTACCCAGACAATGGCAGTCTCCTGTTGTTAGCGCCTGGCCGTTGGTCGACAGTCGCTTGTCTCAGGTTTTTTCTGCCAAATCTGGGTTACGAGAAATGGGTTTTTCTTAACCTGATTTCTCCCTATTCGCTGTGAGCCCTTGGATGCTTCTTTGGAGGGTTAGGATGCAATCCCTTAGGGGTTTAAAACCCCTAAACTCTGCTGAAGGGGAATCGACGATTTTACTGTTCTATTGGGGGTTTTGGACCCCCCCCCCCCCCATCTTCTTTCACAAAGGCTAGGGTAATGGTTGAAGGCCATTGGAGCTTGGTGGAGCTTGGTGGAGGTGCAAGAGAGGGAAAGCTTGCATTTTAGGGCTTCTATTTGGTGATCTCTTTCCCTCTCTTGTAACATTTAGCTTTAATACTTTGTATGAATATTTGTGAATGATTGTTGGATGAAAGTGAGATTCATTGGATAATTGTTTGCTTAATAGCTTGTAATGAAGATTCGTGTTTTCATTTTGAATATTTATCATCTTGTTTTCATTATTAAGGCCTAGAGCCATTTGTGTGTGGATTGGGATTATCTAGGGCTTGTGTGGTTGATTAGTAATTATTCATTTCTTGCATTTAATGGACCTAACATACCTTGAAATGGATGCTAGTAGTGTTGATTGATGGGTTGTGCCCTATGTTTAATTGAATCATGTGCTACTCATGGTGGGGCCGTAGACCGGTGGGGTACCTTAAGGGTCACACCTACGTGCACGGTTCTTGCATTCTATTGACACAGATGCAAGGATCGATTCACGAGCTTAAGTTAGTGATTTCAACCCACTAATCAACACATCAATGAATCATGCATTACCCTTGGTGGGGCCGTAGAACAGCGGTGTGCCTTAAGGGCATTACCTACGTGCACAACCCTCGCATACCTTGAAATGGATGCGAGGGTTGATTCATTTGGGACGAACCTATTGCTAATCAACTCACAACCCTATTGACATCCCATTCCACACACTTTTCCTTACTTGACTAGCTCCTACTTTGGTCTCCACCCTACCTACCTTGGGTTTGGCTCGACCCCTATCCCCAACACTTCCACTCACCACATTTATTAGTTTAGTTGGTTGTACCAACACTTTTAGTCTTCCTTAGGCGATTGAGATTGTGAATGTGAAACGACTTGTCTCTGTGGATTCGACCCCATACTCACGGATTTATATTGCATTTGACACTCCTTCTCTTGGGCGGAGAACGTGTGCATCCTACTTGGATTATGTACGCCCTTGAGGTCAATCATTTGGTGCCGTTACCGGGGACAACGGTTTTAACATTCACATTTTTGGTTGGTTTTGGACACTTTAGGTGTGGCACTTCCCGCTTAGTGTTGAGTCTTTTTGATTGTTTATTATATATTTTTTGAGTCATTTTTTCTTTCTTTGTTTCTTTTATTTTAAAAATTTTTTGTAAATAAATTTTTTTCTTATGGATTCATTTTCAAACTTAAGCGATGCTTATGTGGAGGACTCCTAACTCCCACCGTTCTTTCACGGTATGGGGTTGGAAAATTGTAGTTCATTATGTAAAAGTTTGAAAAATGGTGTAGAAAAGAATTTTGGTATTTATTTGATGAGAACATTGTAGATTTTATTTATTTTAAAGTGTTCCCCCATACATTGAGAGATGATGCTAAAATTTGGTTTAATGCTTTTCCTCGAGATTCTTTTTCTACTTGGCTTTCTTTTCAGACTGATTTCCTTCGAGCTTTCTTTCCTATTTATTACTGGATTCAGGTACACATGCGCTAGGCATTTGAGCAACAAATGGCGAGCTTTATCCAGTTTGACGGTGAGACCTACTGTCATGTTTTGGAGAGTTTCGATGGGTTAGTGCTTGGGTGTCCATGCCGTAATTTCAGCGCAGAGGATCTACTTCGAATTTTCTACACAGGGTTGTAGACGTTGACGCGAGACTTTGTACAGATGAGCAGTAGTGGAGATTTCTTTGCATACATGACAGAGGATGCATGGTTGTATCTAAGGGAACTTACAGAGTGGGTTGGACATGAGGATGATGGCCAGACTCCGGTTCCACTTCAGGATGCAGAACATCAGGTCCAGTGTCAGTTTGAGGAGTCACCTTTGGGCTCTTTTTTGTGACCTCATGGGATACCAAGAAAAGTAGTGTGTTGGGTTGCATGAGAGCCAGGCAGAGGACATTGAGAGACTATACATTGAGGATCAGGAGGAGATGGATGATAGAGTATGTGTCACCAATGTTGGAGGCACGATGCAGTTTCGTTGGGTGGTGGTGATGATGAGATAGAGATGTGTCCAGGCAAGAGTGAGATAGATGACATCGGAGTGCCTGAGTCACATTTCCTGTCTGATCCATTACCATAGTTGGTGGTTTATGAGCATCTTGGGTGGACTGCTGAGATGGTTTACTAGGTGGTATTGAGGAGGATGAGTGTATGGGATATAGGCTACAGACTACTTTGGATCCCGAGCCCTCCCTCCCTACAGATTCAGTTCAGCAGCCACCTCCCTCCATATAGATTCAGTTTAGCAGCCATCACTTCAGACACCTCAGGACATGCATCAGCTCATCATCTAGGATGAAGATATTCAGGGTGGACCACAAAGTCCAGGGATGACTGCAGAGGCCATTACCTTCGATGGCGAGGATGCATCAAGTGATAGTGACTGCGAGATGATCTACATTGAGCCTGCACTGCCTTCTCCTCCACACTTGCCCTTGCAGCCGTTTCACCCTCCTCCTAAGGATTCGCATCAATCAGGCGATAGCATCACCATTCAGGAAAGTTCTCATCACACTTTTCCCTTCATTTCTGAATCTCAAGCTTCATTTCCATATATCGTAGATTCAGATTGTCGTCATGCATATTTATATCCTCATTTTTATTACGACGACCCTTTTTGGACTTCCTACATTGGAAGTCAAATTTCTTTTCTTTGGATTGATATAGCTTGTCTCGCACATGACACATGTGCATATTCCAGGGAGATGCTGGGAGTTGTGTTGTTGGGATCCAAGGAAGCTGGAGGCTCTTCGTTTCCAAAGCAACTGGTTGAGGAATGAAAGGATATGATAGAGCAACTGCCTCCACCATTACACATTCAGGATCCGCCTTTTGCTAAGGTGTATTCCTTCATTTACTTAGTGTAAATAAATTAAATAAAAAAGATTTAGTTTAGTTTGCTTTTGCATTTTTTCTTTAGTATGCTTGTTTTCCCTCTAGCATCATTGATTAATATCTAGTTTCACTTCAATCATTGAGGACAATGCTCATTTCTAGTTGGGGGGAGTGAACTATGAAGTTGGATGCTAGTTTTGAAAATTTTAATGTTAATAAAAAATTCTCATTCGTCGTCGTCATCATTCATTCATTTTTGAGCATATCTTTTTGGTGTCTCCATCCTTGCCTCCCTCATATTTCTTTTGCTTAGTCCCTACATGCTTAATTTCATGTGATTTTCTCGGATTTTTATTTTGGTCTCAAATTTAAAGATGTTTGATTGGCATGTTTTAATTTCTTTTCCATTTTGGAGTAAAATGTTAATATGCCATGTATGAAACTATTTTATATGTTGTGATACTCTCTTTGAAATAATTTGGATATAGTTTGGTGTAAGTGATTGCATGAATTGGGATGAATGGCTTAGTTTTTGATTGGATAGGGTGTGGCCAATGGTTTATGCTTTATTTTCTCCTAAGGAATGGGTGTTTGAGTTGATAACTCATGTTTAGAATGAGAAAGAGAGTTATCATAAGTGGATGTTTCTTCTAATCAAGTTGAGTAGCCGGTGTCCCATGAAACATTGGGGATGACGCCAAAGATGATATTTAGGTGATCATTCTTTCCCTTTGCCTATATAGCTTTATCGTGTGTATGCAAGAGGTGGCCGTGTTTGCATTTCATAGCATGATTGCGTGTATGAAAAACATAAACATAAACATACAAAAACAAAAAGAATACAAAAAGGAAAAAAAGAAAAGAAAAAGAAAAAGTGAATGAATAAATGAAAGAATAAGCTACATGAGTGTTGCAATCTCATCTCCCACAACTTGGAAGAAATTTCTTCTGTTTTGGCCATTTCCTTGAATTTTGGAAACTATGACATTGTGATATATCCTAATGAGTGTGATACTGTGCTTATTACTTTACTTTTCTTTGAATTGGATTGAGGAGAATGTCATTTGTTATTTCATTTCATACATTGTGTATATTGGCTTTGAAATCATTTGGAAATAAAATTTGGTGTGTGCCATAATGATATCTTGGATTCGGTGCATGTTTTCACTTTAATCCGAATTTAATCGCATATTTTTCTAGAGACTAGCAAAAAGCTAGTTTGGGGGTGTGATTTGGAGTGAATATTGTATATTTACTCCCCCCTAACTATTGGTGTTTTGCGTAGATACTATGCATAATTGTACTTTAATATGCATATTGACATATAATTCATGAATTCTTGAGTATATATTTTATTTCAGCACGAAACCATGTTCTAAAAGCTTATTTGTGCATGTCATGATTTTAAATATTTTTCTATATTTTTCATGAGAAAGAAGAATGGAAAAATCAAATTAATAGAGAAGTGGACTGGAGCCAGTACAGTTGACTGTCTTTACAACGACAGTCGCTTGTCCTCTCGAAGCCTCGCATGTAGCAAACTGGAGTACAACATAGGCGCATGTAGAAGGATTGACAAGCGCCTGTTGATCGCTCCTTATTTTACACCTTTTTTCTGCATGTTTGCATATCATTTTGATCGCACATATAGCGTTTTTTCATGATTATTCGACGATATGTCGTTGCTTTTCACTATTTCTTGTTTTTGTCGGATTTCAGAAAATATGGAGCGATCAGAAGCATAAATGAGATCAAGGAACTTGCACGCATACTGGAGCATCGCCCATGGTCCTATTGAGAAGCTAGCAGCGTTAGATGATGAGCGAAAGAAGAAGAACACTGATAGAATCGATGAGGATTTGAGGAGGAGAAGATATGACTCCAGAAACATGCCACTCGGCCGAGTACGCAGTTCACTCGGCCGAGTGGAGGAACGTACTCGGCCGAGTACAACTGATACAAAAGCGCCCGGAGTCAAAGTCCACTCGGGCGAGTGAATGATCTCACTCGGCCGAGTGGAGAACTTCACTCGCCCGAGTGAGTCAGAGCTTTCCAAAGGAGATTTAAGCCGACTCTCTGGAATTTGAAGAAGAACAGCAGAAGACTCACTCGGCCGAGTGAGAAAGTCCACTCGACCGAGTGACAAACTCTACTTGGCCGAGTGACGCAGAGGGCTAGACCCCAAAACCCCCGACTTCTCTGTTTTCTTTCGGTCTGTCACTCGGTCGAGTGATATTTTCACTCAGCCGAGTGGCGCAGTTTGCCTGTATCGCGAACTAGGGTTCTGGGCTGCACCAGTGGCAAATCTGTCAGGATTTTTTGGCCGTTTTGGCTTGTATTTAAGGCCTGTTTTCATCCTAGTTTAGGAAGAGACCAGAAATTAGGTTTTAGCTTAATTCTAATTGTAATTCCTCCTTAGAGATTGAAGATTGCAGATCTGGTTTGTTTTTCTTATTGAAATTTCTCATTTTTGTGAATTGCTCTCTTCCAATTATGAATTGCTATAAGTTTTTATCTCTATATTCTGTTATTTCAATGATGAATTGCGAGTAGTTCCGCTGTTCTAGGGCTTGGGGATGAACCTTATGGGTTTGATTTTAGAATAGGGATGAATGGATTCATATGTTGCTAGAATTGATAGAAGTTTGGGTTTTGATTGATTTATTACGAATAGCTAGGAATTTCCATCGATTTGGGGTTTGCAAGAGATTGGATTCTAATCGATGGGAAGATTTAGGTTTATAATCGAGATTCTATAGACTTGGTTTGCAAGAGATTGGGCCAAAGCTAGGATTTTTATTATAAATCTATACCCATATTCGTTTGCAAGAGATTAGATGAATACGAACTATCACAACTTAGGTTGTAACTCGAGTTTGCACGAGAGTGGGCTGGAGGTGCGATTGGATGATGATGTCGATCCTCATGCTAGTGTCTTAGGTTAGAGTTTGCGCGAGAGTGGTCCCTAATCTAGGTTGCTATAGACCGGTAATAGCGCGAGAGAGTGAGCTTGGTTCTCTATTTAGTTACGACTAGTTCACCTCAATTCAACTCTTGCAACATTGAGATTCACGATTCACAAAGATAAATGACGGTCCGTAGTGGGGATTCCTTAGCCCTAGACACCTTTATAATATTGAATTCGAATTGTTAATTGAACGATTGTGACAACATTATCAAATCCATTCTTCCACCAATAGCTTGGTGATCAAAATAGAGTACCGTCATTAGTCCTCCTCGTGTTCTTGTCTCTACACCGTGTGCTTACGGTAAGACTACAATCGTGTCCCCTGGGGTGTGTATCCGGGGGCCGATAACTTGTATGACTGTGCAGCCGCATGTTCTTTCAACAGCAGTCGCTTGTTTTATCTTCTCCTGAAGTTTGAAAAAAAACCAACTTTCTGTTAATTTAGCTACAGTTGTAGCCGGCGCCGAAAGCATAAAAGACAGGCGCCTGTGCCCTCACAGTCGCCTGTAACCTTGAGTTGCCTGTCGTTAGCGCTTGGCCGTTGGTCGACAGTCGCCTGTCGTGGGGTTTTTCTGCCAAATCTGGGTTGCGAGAAATGGGTTTTTCTTAACCCGATTTCTCCCTATTCGCTGTGAGCCCTTAGATGCTTCTTTGCAAGGTTAGGATGCAATCCCTTAGGGGTTTAAAACCCCTAAACTCTAATGTAAGGGGAATCGTCGATTTTATTGTTCTATTGGGGGTTTTGGACCCCCATCTTCTTCCACAAAGGCTAGGGCAAGGGTTGGAGGCTATTGTGGCTTGGTGGAGCTTGGCGGAGGTCCATGAGAGGGAAAGCTAGCATTTTAGTGCTTCTATTTGGTGATCTCTTTCTCTCTCTTGTAACATTTAGCTTTAAAACTTTGTATGAATATATGTGAATGATTGTTGGATGGAAGTGAGATTCATTGGATAATTGTTTGCTTAATAGCTTGTAATGAGGACTTGTGGTTTCATTTTGATTCATCTTGTTTTCATTATGAAGGCCTAGAGCCATTTGTGTGTGGATTGGGATTATCTAGGGCTTGTGTGGTTGATTAGTAATTATTCATTTCTTGCATTTAATGGACCTAGCATACCTTGAAATGGATGCTAGTAGTGTTGATTGATGGGTTGTGCCCTATGTTTAATTGAATCGTGCTCTACTCTTGGTGGAGCCGTAGAACGGTGGGGTACCTTAAGGATCACACCTACGTTCATGACCCTTGCATTCTATTGACAAAGATGCAAGGATCGATTCATGAGCTTAAGTTAGTGATTTCAACCCATTAATCAACTCATCAATGAATCATGCATTACCATTGGTAGGGCCGTAGAACGGTGGTATGCCATAAGGGCATTAGCTACGTAAACAACCCTCGCATACCTTGAAATTGATGCGAGGGTTGATTCATTTGGGATGAACCTATTGCTAATCAACTCACAACCTTAATGACATCCCATTCCACACACTCTTCCTTGCTTGACTTGCTCCTACTTTGGTCTCCACCCTACCTGCATTGGATTTGGCTCGACCATATCACCCCACACTTCCACTCACCACATTTGTTAGTTTAGTAGGTTGTACCAATACTTTTAGCATTCCTTAGCCGATTGAGATTGTGAATGTGAAACGACTTGCCTCTTTGGATTCGATCTCGTACTCACGGGTTTATGTTGCATTTGACACTCCTTCTCTTGGGAGGAGAGCATGTGCATCCGGATTGTGCACGCCCTCGAGGTCAATCAATGTATAAAATAACCACTCTTTAATCCCATAGTTTGAGGTTGGATGAAACTTGTTACTCTTAACAAGTGTATCTGTTCCATTCTAGCCAAGGATTTACTATGGATCCATTGACTCCCTATAACATTAACCTCTCATATCGAAGGAGACAAGTCATGTATAGACGGTCACCCCATTCACATGCTTCGAATTATACCCACCAAGTACATATGTAACGGGCACAATGTCGATGTTCGGTAAAAGCCAAACTACAGCCTTCCACGTGCAAGGTCTTTTAGTACGTCTCTGGTCATAAGAACTATGTTACACCAATTACCACCTGAAATCTTCTATTGATAATCAGAGTATGATTATCATATAGAATCATCTTGGTGAGTCGTTCTGTGAACGTGCTCTCTAACAAGCACGTGTGTCTTATGATGTCCCACACATTGAGTGGCTGTGAGACCAGCCACTACCATCACTATGGTAAGGATCAACATACACTGCTCTATTCAAAATATCAATGGCTCATATTGATATTCCTACGACTAGGAACATTTAGGATATGTGCTTAAGCGGATCCATTGGGCCTCATAATCATGATTTAATCATAATCCCAATGTCCATCACATATATCCAATGATTTTACTATGCAATCTCAACAAAACGACATGCATACTCAGAAGTATTAAAATGATCATATAGAGAAAGAATCACCAAATAACATACTATATTGAACAAGATGTATTTACAATTAAAATAATTGTTAAAAGGGCATACATTGCCCAACATCTCCCACTTGCACTTACAGCCAATTATTGTAAGGGACCCTGCGGGGCTACACAAACACTAGAGGAGGGAATAGTGTAATGGCAAGCAAAGTGCTTAATTAAAAGTTACTGAAATTAAAGCACAATAAGCATCGAAAATTAAAGAGTATGCTCAACGACAACAAACGCAAACACAAGGATGTTACCCTGGTTCTCCCAAACTTGGGTACGTCCAGCCACACCAATATTCACTATAATTCCAACAAAGAGAAGTGAATACAATCTCGCACAAAGATACCTCACACAGAGGATTTGGATTCTCATACGGATAAATCCTTACTCACATACAGAGAGACCTCACACAGAGGATTTGTTCTCTCACACAGAAAGAACTAAACTCTCACAAAGAGAGTAAATCCCACAAAGAGAGTAACTAATTCCCACAAAGAGAATTATGGGTATCACAAATGTGAAATGAAATAACACTTACCTATGCCTTGATATGATCTTACTAATGTGAAGAAGAAGGCATGTAAGTGAAACTCAAGTGCTTGAGATGAGGCTTTGATTGCATTTGATGATCTTTCTCTCTTCTAGGAATGAATCCTTACACTTCTCACTTCAGTGTATGAAATGAAGAGAAGAAAGATGTTCTCCAAGAAAAGAAATGAGATTGAAATCCCTTGGAGAAATTTCCTAGATCTTAGATGCTATATCATAAGATTGAAGCTCTAATGAGGGAATGGGAGAGATTAGGAGTGGCTATTGATTCACAAAGATATTCAATATTAACCAAGTGGTCTAAATTAACTAAGCCATCTCCTATATATAGGAAGCCAAGAAGAGCCCATAAAACCAACCAAAAAACCAAAGGGAAGTGCAACGACTAGATTTTGGTAGTTTACGGCTAGAAAAATCCCAACGGCTGCAACCTGCGACAGGACAGTCGACTCTAGAAGACTATACAGGCAACTGTATAACAGACAGTCGACTATATATCCTTCATCAGGCAACTGCTACAGGGGGATGGAAATAAAACAGAGAGATGCATCTTTCGCACTTACGCCTTTCAGACGACTGATGACAATTTCACAGGCGATTGTAAATATACAGGCGACTGTAAAAACTGCAACAGTTGACTGACTTGAAAATTGGGATGAAGCCCAGAAAATGCAAGTTGCGCACAAACGACTGTTGAACAATTCATAGGCGACTATAGAAACATAAGCGACTGTAAATTGAACATTAGTTGACTGAGGTAAAAAGCTCAAGAGAGTCAATAAAAATGTTGACTTGAGCAGTGTACTACAGTCGAATGTAGAAGGCTCGACAGGTGCCTGGAATCACCCAATCGACTGTAAAACCTTCATTAGGTGACTGTTGGAGAGCCAGAAAATCCGATTGAGTCTTAAGGTTTGTCACTCGGCCGAGTGATATTTTCACTCAGCCAAGTGGCGCAGTCTGCCTGTATCGCGAACTAGTGTTCTGGGTGTTGGACGCAACGATCTAGGAACTCTAGTTTGATGAGGACAAATGTTGTGCGAACTATTTAACGTGTGTGCTAAGTGTGTTTCAGGAATGGCAACGTCGTTATTCTAAGCGTTGGAAAATTTCTATCCACATAGCTAATGGACTTGGTCAAAGTGCCATTCACATAGCAAAGATGACTTGGTCAAGATGAAGAGATAGGGTGTGATCTCATATCAAATCAATTTGGGATTTGATCAAATCAATTAGAGATGAATTTAAATCCCATTACAACCATTTCACAACCACTTCCAATTTGAATACAAACTCCTAACTTCTAGGGATTCTCCCTTAGCCAAGATCTCTCTCCCCCTGTCCTATATAAATTATACCTCAAAGAACATAGTTGGTGCGGCATACAACAAATCCCAAAAGGGGGCCAAACATTTTCTTTGGGGGGGTCACACAAAAAGAAGAAGCCTACATCAAGAGCTTAAAAAACCCTAGCTCATATTATTTTAGCCGCCAGCTTCTTCCAAAGAGATCTTCACGCAAGTTTTTTTTTCCCGAGCTTAAGCCCACATCTTGAAGCAAACAAATCTCCAAGGCCAAAAATTTGTATCATTATCAACTCTCCTATAATCTCAACCTTTGTTACCAACCCATGCATCCAAGGGCTCTCGCACATCAAGCAAACGAGCCCGCATCTGAGCAAACTTCCATCTTCATCGAACATTTTCTGCTGCCGTGGCCATCTCTACGCATCACCGTTGAAACCAATCGTTGCAGAAGCAGCTGTCAAGCTCGAGCACCGTCTGTCGAAGCTCTCACCACTACAAACCTTGTCTTGACACCGGAGACCTCCTCGGTGCTGAAGCCGTCAAAGTCGAAGAGTTACTAGATGCTGCTGTCGTCGCCCTTGGAGAGAACATCGTCGCCAGTCAGTGTACGTCACCGCGCTCTTCATCACGCCACGAAGTTGCTGCTGCCATCAACGTGGAAGTCTTGCTGGGCTGCCGTTCAAAACGTTGTCGCCGTTGAGAAACGTGAAGAAGCCCGCACCACGAAGTGATTGCCGATGTTCCTACTATCAACGTCGTCGAGAAGACCTGCCGTCGAGCTATCGCCAACAGAGATCGATGCTGCACATTGAAGAAAAGTTCCCATCGCCGCTGAAGCTGTCAAACCCGCCATGAACTCTGAGCGCTGCTGTAAGTCGAAGAAGAAGTCGGAGAACGAGGAGACGTGGCCGTCGCCACCGTTGAGTAACGAGAAGTCGGAGATCGCCGTCGCCCGCTCTCGGTCGAAGATCACTGTTGCCGGTCGAGTTACCGTCTTCATCTCTGTCGTGAAGGAGAAGCAAGCAAAGTCTGCTACCATCATTGTCGAACCGCCATCGTCACGAAGTCACCGTCGAGAGTCGGGGAAGGAGCGCTGCCTGCCTGCATGCCCTAGCGTGCAAAACGAAGGGTATTATACGGCTGATGTGGCGATTGCTGTTGCATGAAATCGAAAACGAAAAGCAGCGGAAATCCTTTGTTGACGTGGCCATGGGTTTTTAATTTCTCTGTGCACCGACCGCTTATAAAAAGGATTTTAACTGAATTGCTTTACACACAGACCTACTTGTGCACTTGACTTCAAAGGGCAACAGACTGAGATCCAGGAGTTGGATTGAGACACCGTTTGCGTCAGATTGGAGCTGACGACGTGTTGATTGACAGAGAGGACTACACAGACACGAACTGAGCATCTCTAAACCCTTTACTCTTTATATTCGTGTCTTAGTGTAACGTTCTCTGTAGGGGAAACATTTACCATATTTTGTGACTTTTTGGACTTGTCTGGTTGGGACAGACAAGAGGGTCTTGACGGGTTGTAGCAGGTCAAGATACACATTTACTAGGTTGATAGAGTTCTGCATTTTGTTGAGTATGGTACAGTCTAGGTGGGGAGTTGGTGCTAAGACCCCATTGTAGGTGTACAGTAGGAACTTATTAATGCTAATATTTGCTTGGGGCTGGACGTAGGTCGTTAATGCGACCGAACCAGGGTATATCTGTGTGTACTTTGTGATTGTCTCTCATTTACTCTGGTTGTGCTTTTAACTACGTGTGATTTCTCGTGGGTTGCGCGAGAATTTTTTATTAGCCTATTCATCCCCTAGGCTAGGATCCAGATCTAACAAGTGGTATCAGAGCAGGTTTTAGGATCTAGCCTAGGGTTGACCATGGATCACATTGATAGTGCTTTTGCTGAGGGTCAGTCTATTTCACGTCCACCTAGATTTAATGGAGTAGATTATGCTTATTGGAAAAATCGTATGAGAATCTACTTGATTTCTATTGATTATAAAGCCTGGCAAATTGTTGAAAAAGGCTATAAACCACCTGTCATTAAAATTGAAAATGTTGAGATACTTAAACCTGATGATAAATGAGATGATAATGATTGGATGATTTATTCTCTTAATGCTAAAGCTATGAATGCGCTCATTTGTTCATTAGATAAATCTGAATTCAATCGTATCTCACATTGTCTAACTGCAGAGGAAATATGGCATACATTGGAGGTGACGCACGAGAGAACGTCACAGGTGAAGGAGTCTAGACTTGCACTTCTGAGCACAGAGTACGAGGGATTTCGCATGCTACCATCAGAGACTATATCAGAGATGTTTGCGAGGTTCACCAACACCGTCTACAAGTCTAGCTCGCTCGAAAAGTTATATTCTAGTCTTGAATAGGTGAGGAAATTATTAAGAGCGCTGCCAAGCTCTTTCAGGCCTAAAGTCACTGCCATTCAAGAAGTGAAGGATCTATCACAGATGAGGTTGGAGGACTTGAGATGTAATCTAATGTCCCACGAGCTTGAATTGTAAAATATTGAAGAAAGAGAGAAATCTGAGGAGAAGGAAAAAGCTTCAAAGCCACTTGCTCTGAAAGCTAGCGAAGATGAAGATGATGATGAGGAGATGACGCTAATGGTTAGAAATTTCAGAAAGTTTGTTAGAACTCCTCAAGGAAGATCAGAAATACATAGAAGGTTCATTCGCTCTAACACTTTTAATTACGATAAAAATTCTTCTGATCAAGATTCTGCTAATAGAGTTGAATGCTTCAAATGCAGGAAAAAGGGACACTTCGCAAAGCATTGCAGACATAAGACTACTCAGGTTGCTAAAGATAAAGGAAAAGCGAAAAGCCAAGATGCTAACTTGGGACATGAACAGCGAAGCTGAGGATAAGGATGAAGAGGTAGTAGTACACTCCGCTGTCATCTGCTTAATGGCAAAGAACGATGAGATAAATTCATTCACTAAAGCAGAATTGCTAGATGTTTGTAAAGGAATGCAAAGTGAGATTAATGAACTAGAACTCACATTAAATGATTATAGGAATGCCAGCTTTAAATTACAAAAAAGAAAACTGTGACATTTCAAAAGAAGTTGACATCCTTAAAGAAAAACTTGATGAACGTGATTCTACTATTGCTATAATGAAAAAGGAAAAATTATGCTTTAATGAAGACGTTGCTTGTCTTTCTTGCCCTTCCTTATTAAATGAAATTAGCATGCTTAAGCAGGATTATTTAAGCTTGAAGCTGAAAAAGATAATGTGATTAAAGAGCTTAATGATAAACTGTGCATGTTAAATTATGACTTTAAAAGAAACATGATCGAGTTTGAAAAGAAGGAAGAGGAAAACAAGAAAGCTTTTATAAGTAAATGCACCTTGCTAGTGGATGAAAATAAACTTTTAAAATCCAAAGTTTCTAATCTAGAATTGTCATTAAGAAAATTTTCAATTGGTAAACATTCGTTGGATACCATACTTGAAATTTAATTGTATATCAATAATAGAAGAGGTGGTAGCCCACTCCACTGTCATCTGCTTAATGGAAAAGAGCGACGAGGTAAATTCCTTTATTAAAGCTGAATTGTTAGATGTTTGTAAAGGAATGCAAACTGAGATTAATGAGCTTGAACTCACGTTGATTGATTATAGGAATGCCAGCTTTAAATTACAAAAGGAAAACTATGATATTTCTGAAGAAGTTGACATTCTTAAAGAAAAACGTGATGAACATGATTCTACCATTGCTATAATGAAAAAGGAAAAAAATCATGTTGTAATGAAGAAGTTACTTGTCTTTCTTGTCCTTCCTTATTGAATGATATTAGCATGCTTAAGCAAGATCTATTTAAGCTTGAAGATGAAAAAGATTATGTGATTAAAGAGCTTAATAATAAGCTGTTCATGTTAAATAACGAACTTAAAAAGAAAATGGATGAATTTGAAAAGAAGGAAGAGGAAAACAAGAGAGGTTTTATAAGTAAGTGTGTCTTGGTTGTGGATGAAAATGTGCTATTAAAATCCAAAGTCTCTAATCTTGAATTGTCCATTAAGAAGTTCTCTATAGGAAAACAATCGTTGGATACTATTTTAGAGAATCAATTATATGGCAATAATAGACGAGGACTTGGATTTAATTCTAAAACTGCTAAAAAGACTGTCTTTAAGAAATTCCACAATGTGCCATCTATTGTGAAAAATATGCATGCAAAGTACTGTACTTGTGATGGTGTTGGTCACACATCCTATTATTGTAAGTTTAGGAACACGAACATAAAGTTCAAACAAGTGTGGGTTCCTAAAACTTTAATGGCTAACACTAGTGGACCTTGTTGGATTCCAAGGTCATATTTAACACTTTTCATGTAGGTGAGGTGGAGATTTG
The DNA here is from genome assembly GCA_030789695.1 of Scilla litardierei. NCBI lineage: Eukaryota > Viridiplantae > Streptophyta > Magnoliopsida > Asparagales > Asparagaceae > Scilla > Scilla litardierei. Next base: position 43,732,537 of record CM061137.1, on the reverse strand, counting down.
GTGAGGAGCGATGAATTAAAAGTCTCATTCTTTAAGCTCCTTAGTCAAATAGCGACGCGAAGGTATATTTCATTTCCCTCTTTGCATTCATTGCATACCTTCATAGTTTTTGTGTGTGCTTGATTTAATCTTTGTTCGTGTGCTTGTTTGCTTGTTTTTTGGCTTGTTTTAGATCTTTATAAAAGATAAACAAAAAAATAGAAAAACCAAAAATTTTATTAAAAAATATGTGCTTATTGAATACCACCTTATGAATCTTTATAAGTGGTACTATTTTGTTCATTCATATCCTTGTAGAAATCATTGTATTATTGTTATAGCTACCTGCACATGTTAGAAACTATTTGGTAGCCATGACATGCTTCTTGAAATGATTAATTTGATTTCTACACCTACATACGCACCTCCACGAATACTAAACTTGTTGTACTTCTGGGATTCTTTTTATGAATAGTGGTAAGTGAATGTATGATGAATAAAAACTGAATATTCTAAGGGATATGATGTGTATTGCCATGAATAAAAATTGAGCACAAAAATAATTGTAAATAAAAAATATATATGAACTTTGCTCCGTATGAAAAATGGATACAATTCATGGCAAGAACACAACCCACGAGTATCCAACATATGCTTTATGGGTAATCTTTAGCGTTGGTGTATATTAGTCGTCAAGCAATGCCAACCCTACATCTAAGAGTCCTTATAGGCTATGCTTTGGGGTTTGGTAACTTGAACTCATTTTTAATGAGGTGGGAAAAATCAATCCTAGTGAAACTCATGTTAATTGAAAAATGTGGATTGTTTTGGTTGATGTTCTAAATTGAATCTCCCTTTGTACTTTATATTATCACACTTACACATTGGTGATGAAGTCTAAATTATGATTTTCATGAATTTGAATTGTCTACTTTATGGATAATGACATGCAAGTGAATAGATATAATTTATAATACTTTAATTTTGCATGTGTTATTTGATGACTTCATTAGTCCACTTTTCAGTATAACAAAGGGGGAGAAAAGATAAAAGATTTGGTATTGTTGAAGGGGGAGCTTGTGCTATGAAATGCATGTTCAAGGGGGAGCTTAAAGATAGGGGGAGCATGCATGCTTTTCATCGTTGCTATATTGTGTGCATGCTTGTAACGTTGTGTCTTATTGTATACATCATAAGCTTTATACCCCTCATCACACTTCACACACACCTATCTAATTGCTCAAATCTTTCATTGGGTTTGTCATCATCAAAAGGGGAAGATTGTTGGATGCAACGATCTAGGAACTCTAGTTTGATGATGACAAACATTGTGCGAACTATTTAACGTGTGTGCTAAGTGTGTTTCAGGAATGGCAAAGTCATTATTCTAAGCGTTGGAGAAATTGCTATCCACATAGCTAATAGACTTGGTCAAAGTGCCATTCACATAACAAAGATGACTTGGTCAAGATGAAGAGATGGGGTGTGATCTCATATCAAATCAATTTAGGATTTGAGCAAATCAATTAGAGATGAATTCAAATCCCATTACAACCATTTCACAACCACTTCCCATTTGAATACAAACTCCTAACTTCTAGGGATTCTCCCTTAGCCAAGATCTCTCTCTCTCTCTCTCTACCCCCTCTCCCTCCATCTCCTATATAAATTATACCTTAAAGAACATAGTTGGTGTGGCATACAACAAATCCCATAAGGGGGCCAAACATTTTCTTTTGGGGGGTCACGCAAAAAGAAGAAGCCTACATCAAGAGCTTAAAAAACCTTAGCCTATATTATTTTAGCCGCTAGCTTCTTCCAAAGAGATCTTCACGCAAGTTTTTCTTTCCCAAGCTTAAGCCCACATCTTGAAGCAAACAAATCTCCAAGGCCAAAAATTCGTATCATCATCAACTCTCCTATCATCTCAACCTTTGTTACCAACCCACGCATCTAAAGGCCTCTCGCACATCAAGCAAACGAGCCCGCATCCGAGCAAACTTCCATCTTCGTCAAACATTTCCTGCTGTCGTGACCATCTCCACGCCATCACTGTCGAAACCCATCGTTGCAGAAGCAGCTGTCAAGCTCGAGCACCGTCTGTCGAAGCTCTCATCGCTAAAAACCTTTTCTCGACACTGGAGAGCTCCTTGCTGTTGAAGCCGTCAAAGTCGAAGAGCTGCTAGACACTGCTGTCATCACCTTTGGAGAGAATGCCGTCGTCGTTCAGTGCACGTTGCTACGCTCTTCATCACGCCACGAAGTTACCGCTGTCGTCGACGTGGAAGTCTTGCTGGGCTGCCGTTCAAAATGTCGTCGCCATTGAGAAACTTGAAGAAGCCCGCACCACGAAGTGATGCCGCTATCCCTACTGTCAACGTCGCCAAGAAGACCCTCCATCGAGCTATCACCAACGGAGATCGCTGCTGCACGTTGAAGAAAAGTTCTCGTCGTCGCTGAAGTTGTCGAACCCACCGTGAACTCCGAGCGCTACTGTAAGTCGAAGAAGAAGTCGGATAACGAGGAGACATGGCCGTCGCTGTCGCCATTGTGTAACGAGAAGTCGGAGATCACCGTTGTCCGCTCTCTGTCGAAGATCGCTGTTACCGGTCGAGTTGCCGTCTTCATCTCTGTCGTGAAGGAGAAGCAAGCGAAGTCTGCTGCCATCATTATCGAACCGCTGTCGTCATGAAGTCGCCACCGAGAGTCAGAGAAGGAGCGCTGCCCGCCTGCAAGCCCTAGCGTTCGAAACGAAGGGTATTATACGGCTGACGTGGCGATTGCTGCTGTATGAAATCAAAAACAAAAAGCAGCGAAAATCCTTTGCTGTCATGGCCATGGGATTTTAATTGATTGCTCTGCGCACCGGCTTATAAAAAGGATTTGAATTGAATTGCTTTATGCACAGACCTACTTGTGCACTTGACTTCAAAGGGCTACAGACTGAGACCCAGGAGTCAGATTGAGACACCATTTGCATCAGATTGGAGCTGACGACGTGCTGATTGACAGAGACGACTACACAGACATGAACTGAGCATCTCTAAACCCTTTACTCTTTATATTCGTGTCTTAGTGTAACGTTCTCTGTATGGAAAACCTTACCATATTTTGTGACTATTTTGGACTTTCTGGTTGGGGCTAGACAAGAGGGTCTTGACGTGTTGTAGCAGTCAAGATACACATTTACTAGGTTGATAGTGTTCTACACTTTGTTGAGTGTGGTACAGTCTAGGTGGGGAGTTGGAGCTAAGACCACATTGTAGGTGTATAGTAGGAACTTATTAATGCTAGTATTTGCTTGGGGCTGGATGTAGGTCGTTGATGCGACCAACCAGGGTATATCTGTGCGTACTCTGTGATTGTCTCTCATTTACTCCGGTTGTGCTTTTAACTGCGTGTGATTTCTCGTGGGTTGCGTGAGAATTTTTTATTAGCCTATTCACCCCCTCTAGGCTAGGATCCAGATCCAACACTGGCAATGCCATGGGCAAATCCGTAAGGATTTTTTGGTCGTTTTGGCTTGTATATAAGGCCAGTTTTCATACTAGTTTAGGAGGAGACCAGAAATTAGGTTTTAGCTTAATTCTAATTGTAATTCCTCCTTAGAGATTGAAGATTGCAGATCTGGTTTGTTTTTCTTATCGAAATTTCTCATTTTTGTGAATTGCTCTCTTCCAATTATGAATTGTTATAAGTTTTTATCCATTTATTCTATTATTTCTATGATGAATTGCGAGTAGTTCCGCTATTCTAGGGCTTGGGGACGAACCCTATGGATTCGATTTTAGAATTGCGATGAATGGATTCATATGTTGCTAGAATTGATAGAAGGTTGGGTTGTGATTGATTTATTACGAATAGCTAGGAATTTCCATCAATTTGGGGTTTGCAAGAGATTGGATTTTAATCGATGGGAAGGCCTAGATATTCGATTTAGGTTTATAATTGAGATTCTATAGACTTGGTTTGCAAGAGATTGGGCCAAAGCTAGGATTTTTATTATAAATCTATACCCAAATTCGTTTGCAAAAGATTGGACGAATACAAAATATCACAACCTAGGTCGTAACTCGAGTTTGCACGAGAGTGGGCTCGAGGTGTGATTGGACGATAATGTCGATCCTCATGCTAGTGTCTTAGGTTAGGGTTTGCATGAGAGTGGGCCCTAATTTAGGTCGCTATAGACCGGGAATAGCGAGAGAGCGTGAGATTGGTTCTCTATTTAGTTACAACTAGTTCACCTCAATTCAAGTCTCGCAGCCTTGAGATTCATGATTCACAAAGATAAATGACGATCCGTAGTGGGGATTCTCTAACCCTAGATGCCTTTATAATATTGAATTCGAATTGTTAATTGAACGATTGCGACAACATTCTCAAAGCCATTCTTCCACCAATAGCTTAGTGATCAAAATAAAGTACCGTCATTAGTCCTCCTCGTGTTCGATACCCGCTTGCCGCTACACCGTGTGCTTGTAGTAAGACTATAATCGTGTCCCCCGAGGCGTGTATCCGGGGGCCGATCAAGTTTTTGGCTCCGTTGCTGGGGAACGAACCCGGGTCACCCGCGTGCCAGGCAGGAATACTCAAAACTTCTACTCGGTCGAGTTGGAACATATTTGACAATTTCCAAAATTATCGAAACAGAGGCCACTCGGCCGAGTGATCACTGCCACTCGATCGAGTGACTTATCCTATAAAACCAGGCGAATTCGGCCCTAAAATCCAAAATCCCCAAATCGATTTTCAATCGCGTGAGCATCCCATCAATCGCCTGAGCACCCTTCTCCCTCACCTGAGCCACCACCGGCCGCACTCGAGTGGCGCGACCCCCACCGTCCAACCGCTGTCCGATCGCCATCTGCCGCCGCCTCCCTCACCGCCGGCCGGCCCTCCTACGCCCAAAAATTTCCCCCTTTCTCCATTTTCCCATTTCGTAAGCCCTATTCTGCCCCGAATTGAAATTAAACCATATTCACATCTATTTCTCTTGATTTTCCCCTAAAAATTTTGATATTCATTGCAAATAAATCGATTTTGTGTTTCATGATAGCTTGGGGGAGATCAAGGACAGATTTGAAGCTTCAGGGGAGGTGCTTCTTTGCTAGTATTGCTTGCTTGGAGTCACTTCATGCTCTGGTATACTTTTCCCTTTTTATTAGCACGTCGCGGTAGTTGGCACATCACACGGCATTACCATGCCCCCATGCACTAGGTCCCATGCACGGGCGCCTGCCTCCAAGCGGAGGAAGACTAGCGGCCCTAGTTCTTCTTCTGCTAGAGCGGACTCCTCGCATCGTAGCCCACTACCACCTACACTTCTGCCTCCTACCGCACCCATTCCACCCCCACCAGCACAGCCTGCCCCGGCTTTTGACACGATGGGGATTACTTTCAGAGATGACGTACACCGTGCCAGATTTGAAATAATCGCCCATCGATCGATCGTCCCCTTTAGGTTTGCGTACATTGCTAATCTTGAGCGCCTAGGGGTATTCCAGGGGCTACTCCAGTTGTATGATAATGTGGGGTGGTGTGATTTTCTGTCGGTGTCAGCGAACACCTATGTCCGACTGACCCTCGAGGTCCTGAGTTCTATTCGTTGGACTTCCAGGGGTTGCACATTTTATCTGATGGATCGTAAGTGCAAGATCACTCTCGATATGCTCCGAGCCTTTTTCCATTGGCCCCCTGTCCTGGACCCCGACTGCGCTTTTGGGTCCACGCACATCACCCCTCCTTCATTTGATACACATGCATTCTGGACACTGATCACGGGATCCCCACTCGCTTTTGACCCTAGCCGGGCCAAGGCCTCCTCTATCGTCCACCCATGCCTCCGTATTGCTCAGCGCCTTATGGCGACCACTTTTCTTGCGAGGTATGAGCCTACGACGATGTCTACGCCTGAGCTCTATATGCTCTATGCGATGACTTGAGAGAGAGCCTTTGAGGGCGACACAGACATCTTAGTCCCTACCGTTCAGATAGATATTGCTAGCTGGTATCTAGACCACATCGTTTCCTCTGTCACCGTCAGGACGGCGATCTATTGTGGCGGTCTGATTACCCTACTAGCTCCTATGTGCAGGATTGAGCTCCCAGTTGGTTTGCTTCGATCCACGGGCCCCACTTTCCTTTCCATAGACGTTATGGCCCGCATGAAGATGCTGCATCCGTATGGTTAGCACCACTGAGTTTGGCTGCATGGTCCTTTTGCTGCTGATTATATGGTGCTTCTGAGCCCCGCTTAGACCCACATTGGACCGGCAGGTAGAGAGTGGAGACCAGAGATGGAACTCCTCATCCCAGCTGCATATGTGCTTGAGCCCGAGGGCGCTCAGCAGGAGCCCCTCCTCCTCCCTCTAGCCCCGGAGATCCCGATCCCTTAGCATGCACCTGATTTGATCCCTACTCCCGTCACTTCTATCCACACTTCTGCCAGTGTCGGGAGAACCTTTGCTGATTACACATCCACCACCACCACTACCACCACCTCTGTTCCGTTGACTGCTAGCCCCACTTCTTTTGTGAGTTTTGAGAGCGCCCCCCACCGTTTTTTTTGAGAGAGGCAAGCCTTCCCTTGTTTCGACAACCGAGACCCTTTCCTTACCAGATTTCTTGATCCCTGGGGAGTCATTTTCTTTTGATCTAACAACCTCCCCAGTCGTCGACCCTTCTGTCTCTGCTGCCACTGCTTTTACCGAGAGCGTCGTGACGTCTGTCCCCACTTCTGTGTCTATGACCTCTCCACCCTTCTTGCCTTCTCTCACCGCTTCATCTTCTATCGTTGTTTACACATCTGAGAGCATTCCTGCGTCTTAGCCTCACACAGAGGCTGAGCGACTTTTAGCGAGCACCGCACCACACCCTTACCCAGTAGTGGCCCCACTAGTCTACGGTGGCTGTGTGCGTCAGCCCCGACCTTCACCTGTGCGACCCTCTGCCCTCGCTACCGACACCCTCATCCATCACCTTCGTGCTGTAGAGGGGGCTGTCAATGGGCTTAGAGCAGATTTTCGGGCTTTCGCTACCACCGTTAGCTCTGTCCAGGCACGCATCGCTCTCCTGCCTGGTATTCAGGTCACCCTGAACCAGATTCTTGTGCGCCTACCACAGCCACCACCAGCCGCACCCCATCCCATTTCTCAGCAGCCACCAGCTCCGCCACCCCCCCCCCCCCACCACAGGTAGGTGCTGGCGATCTACCACCTGCTTAGGCACACAATTGATACTTCTCATATTTTTTTGCCGCAGCTGTGATTGATATTATTTTTGCTGCTGATTCTGCACCCCCTCTCGCCCACATATTTTGATCACTTTTTGCTAGGCTTTGTTTATAACTTTCTAGGAGAGAGGAGGTATTTCTGGGCCCTTATATTGCACCACCTTGATCTGTATGCTCTTCACTACCATCATTTGCATTCGACACTCATCACTTGCATATCCATCACATTTTCTTTCATTTTCACTTTTTATCATGCATGCATCCTCACCCGCCCACCCCTATTATATACGTCCTTCTGCCACACTAAGCACATTGAGGACACTGTGCAGTTTAGCTAGGGGAGTGAGTGTCTCACACACTTTTCATTTTCTTCATCTTTATCTTTATTTTTTCAACCTTTCTTTATTTTCCACTTATTTTCACCCACTTTTTCATATTTTTCTCATGCATCACGTTTTCTTATTTTTTGTGTGTGCTGCATTTGTATAGTTAGTTCTTATTTTTTATTTATCCTCATTTCTTTTATCTTTTTTTTGCTAGAAATGAATTCTCTGTGATGACGATGACTTGGAGTTAGCTTGCTCTTATATGTGTATTCTCTTGCCATGCCATCGTTTTTATTTCAGATATCATATGCTATACATTGCCATGCATTTGAGAATAGTAACCTGCATCTTTATTATATGATTGTGGATGTAATTCTAGCATTAGCTGAGTCTGAAAATTTATATCATATACTTTTCATAGAAAACACACCAAGCTTCATGCCTTGATTGCCTAAACTTCGAGTACTGCTTTGTTGTCTGCTATCACTTCTATTTGCATGAAATTGTACACTCAACTTCCCGGTTGATTGAATGTATGCCTTTTTGATATGACTGGATTAGTTTACTTTCTGAAATCAAACTGAGTAGATTACATTACACTGCTGAAAGTTGTCGTGCATATATAAAAGAGTGAACTAAGCGTTGCATATTTTTCTTTCTCCACATATCTTGAACATCATTTCTATACTTAAAGTCATTGGTGAATCTTCCCTTGGCAAATCTTATATTAGCATCTTTCCCATGCTGTAAAGTCCAAGCTCCATTACCCCAAAATCAAAAGAAAATAATAATAATACATGCATATCTTTCTATCTTTGATTTGGGATTAATTTTGAAAAAAAAGAGAGAAAATAAAATCAAAACAAAAATAAGTTCATCTGTATATACACGATCCCATTTCCTTCCTTCTTTCTTCTTTTATTTTCCTTGAAGCTTCAAAAAATGGGAAAGGCTGTATTGTTCTATTTCGATGCCACCACGCTTATAAATAAGCTTGGGGGAGGGGATCCAATGATGTGTGAGAGAGTGACCATTTATATGTGCATGGCGACCTAAGCTAGGTAATTTTTGATACTTAGGAAGATTACTTAGAGCATTACAAAGTCTATGAATTGAAAATTTGGCATGCATTTCATGAATACCATATATTTCTATTCCTATTGCTTTACAATGTGTGATATCTCTTATACTCCAAGCAGAAAGTGATCAATAGAAAAATGTGCAATCTATGAGTGCGTATACTACTTTGAATGCCTCAAACGAGGCTAATCCTAGAATGATTTCATATTTCATATCGTTTTGACGTTCTTGATTTCTATATCGATTGCACTTATACATGATATGATATCGAGGTAAAAAACTTTGGCATGTTTTTATTCCTCGTGCGTTATTTGAGTAATCAACTCCATGTACTGAGAAAATGATCTAGCACCTCCCTCTTTGTTTTCTATTCTATCTTTCTTTTCCTTTTTCCTTATTTTTATCCACCGGGTTCACTTTTTTACTCATCTTCCTCGAGGATGAGTAAGAGGTAAGCTTGGAGATTTTGATCGCTCCTTATTTTGTACCTTTTTTCTACATATTTGCATATCATTTTGATCGTCCATATCGCGTTTTTTACGATTATTCGACGATATCATGTTCTTTTTCACTATTTCTTGTTTTTGTCAGATTTCAAGAAATATGGAGCGATCGGGAGCATAAATGAGATCAAGGAACTTGCACACATACTGGAGCATCGCCCATGGCCCTATCGAGGAGCTAGCAGTGCTAGATGATGAGCAGAAGAAGAAGAAGAAGAAGACTGATAGAATCGACGAGGATTTGAGGAGGAGAAGATATGACTCCAGAAACAGGCCACTCGGAAGAGTACGCAGTTTATTCGGCCGAGTGGAGAAACGTACTCGGCCGAGTACAACTGATACGAAAGCACCCGGAGTCAAAGTCCACTAGGGCGAGTGAATGATCTTACTCGGCCAAGTGGAGAACTTCACTCGCCCGAGTGAGTCAGAGCTTTCCAAAGGAGATTTAAGCCGACTCTCTGGAATTTGGAGAAGAACAACAGAAGACTCACTTGGCCGAGTGAGAAAGTTCACTCGACCGAGTGATAAATTCTACTCGGCCGAGTGAAGCAGAGCGCTAGACCCCCAAAACTCCCGACTTCTTTGTTTTCTTTCTGTCTGTCACTCGGTCGAGTGATATTTTCACTCAGCCAAGTGGCGCATTCTGCCTGTATCGCGAACTAGGGTTCTGGGCTACGCCAGTGGCAAATCTGTCAGGATTTTTTGGCCATTTTGGCTTGTATTTAAGGCATGTTTTCATCCTAGTTTAGGGGGAGACCAGAAATTAGGTTTTAGCTTAATTCTAATTGTAATTCCTCCTTAGAGATTGAAGATTGCAGATCTGGTTTGTTTTTCTTATTGAAATTTCTCATATTTGTGAATTGCTCTCTTCCAATTATGAATTGCTATAAGTTTTTATCTATTTATTCCGTTATTTCTATGATGAATTGCGAGTAGTTCCGCTGTTCTAAGGCTTGGAGACGAACCTTATGGATTCGATTTTAGAATTGCGATGAATGGATTCATATGTTGCTAGAATTGATAGAAGGTTGGGTTGTGATTGATTCATTACGAATAGCTAGGAATTTCCATCGATTTGGGATTTGCAAGAGATTGGATTCTAATCGACGGGAAGGCCTAGATATTCGATTTAGGTTTATAATCGAGATTCTATAGACTTGGTTTGTAAGAGATTGGGCCAAAGCTAGGATTTTTATTATAAATATATACCCACATTTGTTTGCAAGAGATTGGAAGAATACGAACTATCACAACCTAGGTTGTAACTCGAGTTTGCACGAGAGTGGGCTGGAGGTGCGATTGGACGATGATGTCGATCCTCATACTAGGTTAGAGTTTGCATGAGAGTGGTCCCTAATCTAGGTTGCTATAGACCGACAATAGCGTGAGAGCATGAGCTTGGTTCTCTATTTAGTTACGACTAGTTCATCTCAATTCAAGTCGTGCAACATTGAGATTCACAATTCACAAAGATAAATGACGATCCGTAGTGGGGATTCCTTAGCCCTAGACACCTTTATAACATTGAATTCGAATTGTTAATTGAACGATTGTGACAACATTATCAAAGACATTCTTCCACCAATAGCTTAGTGATCAAAATAGAGTACCGTCATTAGTCCTCCTCGTGTTCGATACCGCTTGTCGCTACACCGTGCGCTTGCAGTAAGACTACAATCGTGTCCCCCAGGGCGTGTATCCGGGGGCCGATCACTTGTACGACTGTGCAGATGCCTGTTCTTTCAACAGCAGTCGCGTGTTTTATCTTCTCCTGAAGGTTGGAAAAAACCAACTTTTTGTTAATTTAGCTACAGTTGTAGCAGGCGCCGAAAGCACAAAAGGCAGGCGCTTGTGCCCCTCACAGTCGCCTGTAACCTTCAAGGCAGTCGCCTGCCAAGAGAGCCCCCAGATTTCGCATGTTTTGCAAAGACCACACAGGCGACTACCCCGACAATGATAGTTGCCTGTCGTTAGCGCTTGGCCGTTGGTCGACAGTCGCCTGTCGCGGGTTTTTTCTGCCAAATCTGGGTTGCGAGAAATGAGTTTTTCTTAACCCGATTTCTCCCTATTCGCTGTGAGCCCTTGGATGCTTCTTTGCCGGGTTAGGATGCAATCCCTTAGGGGTTTAAAACTCCTAAACTCTGATGTAAGGGGAATCGTCGATTTTATTGTTCTATAGGGGGTTTTGGACCCCCCATGTTCTTCCACCAAGGCTAGGGCAAGGGTTAGAGGCTATTGGAGCTTGGTGGAGCTTGATGGAGGTCCAAAAGAGGGAAAGCTAGCATTTTAGGGCTTCTATTTGGTGATCTCTTCCACTCTCTTGTAACCTTTAGCTCTAATATTTTGTATGAATATATATGAATGATTATTGATTGAAAGTGAGATTCATTGGATAATTTTTTGCTTAATAGCTTGTAATGAGGACTTGTGGTTTCAGTTTGATTCATCTTGTTTTCATTATGAATGCCTAGAGCCATTTATGTGTGGATTGGGATTATCCAGGGCTTGTGTGGTTGATTAGTAATTATTCATTTCTTGCATCTAATGGACCTAGCATACATTGAAATGGATGCTAGTAGCGTTGATTGATGGGTTGTGCCCTATGTTTAATTGAATCGTGCTCTACTCTTGGTGGGGCTGTAGAACGGTGGGATACCTTAAGGGTCACACCTACGTTCATGACCCTTGCATTCTATTGACACAGATGCAAGGATCGATTCACGAGCTTAAGTTAGTGATTTCAACCCACTAATCAACACATCAATGAATCGTGCATTACCATTGGTAAGGCCGTAGAACGGTGGTGTGCCTTAAGGGCATTACCTACGTGCACAACCCTCGCATACCTTGAAATTGATGCGAGGGTTGATTCATTTGGGATGAACCTATTGCTAATCAACTCACAACCTTAATGACATCCCATTCCACACACTCTTCCTTGCTTGACTTGCTCCTACTTTGGTCTCCACCCTACCTGCATTGGATTTGGCTCGACCATATGACCCCACACTTCCACTCACCACATTTGTTAGTTTAGTAGGTTGTACCAATACTTTTATCATTCCTTAGCCGATTGAGATTGTGAATGTGAAACGACTTGCCTCTTTGGATTCAATCCCGTACTCACGGGTTTATATTGCATTTGACACTCCTTCTCTTGGGAGGAGAGCGTGTCCATCCGGATTGTGCACGCCCTCGAGGTCAATCAATGTATAAAATAATCACTCTTTAATCCCATATTTTGAGGTTGGATGAAACTTGTTACTCTTAACAAGTTTATCTATTCCATTCTAGCCAAGGATTTTCTATGGATCCATTGACTCCCTATAACACTAACCTCTCATATCGAAGGAGACAAGTCATGCATAGACGGTCACCCCATTCACATGCTTCAAATTATACCCACCAAGTACATATGTAACGTGCACAATGTCGATGTTCAGAAAAAGCCAAAGTACAGCCTTGCACATGCAAGGTCTTTTAGTACGTCTCTGGTCATAAGAACTATGCCACACCAATTACCACATGAAATCTTCTATTGATAATCAGAGTATGATTGTCACGCCCCGCTTCCCAAAAACGTGGAGGCGAAGCGTGAGAAGGTTCGCTCAGACTTGAAGCTGCAAGCTGCAAGTCCGATAAGCGTCAATCAACTTTAAAACTGCAGGTCCTTGCAATGCGAATCGAAACAAGGATAATAATAATGAAATGAGACAAAAGAGATATCTCAGAATATCCATAAAATAAGTTTCAACATCACAGAAAAAGCCACCATGCTAAAAAGAAAAAGATCTAAAGGCCCAAACATGGCCAACAAAAAAGTACAAGGTACAAAGTATAGGTGCCACACATCGACAACTAACAACAAAACCAAAAACAAAAGAAAACTCAGCAAAGTCACCAAGAAAGGTCACCGATGTCCACAAAACTCCTCCTGGGCAATCATGGACTCAGGCTCAGCGTCAGCAAACACCACGTACTCAGCAACTGTCTCTGGCTCAGGGTCTAACATGTGACACCTAAAAGAGCAAGGGGCACATATCAGCAAGTCAACAAGAGACTTGTGCAAGGAAACTGGAAGTGAAAGTAAGCAACTTAGCAGTTCTAGCATGAATGCAATGGCATGGCAGTTAAGGTATGAGTGCAACAAGTAAAGTAAAGTAAGGTACGAGCATGTCATATAAACATGGCATGGATGACAAGTTATACAAGTAACACTCACTAGTACAAGACAAGTAAAGTAAGCACCTCGTGCACAGAGATTCCGCCTTTTGGCTAGAGTGGCTGATTGGGCCAACTCCTAAGCTCAAGTGATCGTTTATCCCTACCCCTCCACGTGTATCGAGCCAGGGCCTTACCCCCGAACGGGAATGCTTGCTTCTGGATCACGAGCCAGGAAGTGTTTTTAACAAGTAGGCATAGGGGTGCACCTAGTCGGACAAGGAAGTACAAGTACAAGTATTGTAGCGTGTGCTACGAATGCAACAATCAACTGGGATGACATGTAAGATGCAATGCATGGAAGTTAAAAGAGCGTACAGATAGGAAAAGTAAACATGACAGTTTAGTATGCATGATCAATAAGTTAAAGAGTTGGATCTAGCTTCGTTGTCAAGCTAGATCATTTTAGGTGACGGATCTAGTTTCGTTGTTAAACTAGATCAAGTAGGCGTCTAGCCAGCTATCATTTCACTGACTAGTCTCTTTTACGCTAAAAGCAAGGAAGTGGCCTAAAAACATGGCCCTACACAAGAGTTGGCAAGTTTCACTTGCCTGCAAGTACAACGTCTGAGCACACCGTCCAACGAGTCCAAAATCACAATTATCCTACGTGCACAAGTCCACCGGCCTACAGTCCATTTTATTAATCTTGATTAGTGAATTTAAAACATTTAAAATACTTTAAAAATACTGATTTTAGTCTTGGTTAGCATGCAATTGGGTTGGGGTCCTAGGGGTGCAAAGCGTTACCTCAACACGACGCGAAAGCTACACTGGCGTCGGGTAGCGACGCTAGGGGTTGGAATAAAAGAACGTGCTCCAAGTCCTGATTCCAATATAGATTCCTTGCTGGAAAATTCAGAGCAGCAACCGGAGCGACGGATCCAGATTCTAAAGCTAGCACGTGCGACGACAGGCTACGACGTGTCGCAACGTCGTACACGGTAAATCGTCGGAGAGAAAGCACCTAGGTGGGGCCCACAGTAGTCCTAGGGGCCAATGGGGGACCCACAATACCTCTGGAGAACTTGGGGGGCCCACTGTGGCAAGCGGTGCGACGGGTGCGGGGTTGCGACGAGTTGCTCTCGGTCAGACACGCTTGGTGCGGGCGGTTCCGTCGGTCGGGCACTAGGGGCGGGGATGTGCAGCGCTTGGGGTCGGTCGCAGTGGCGGGTGCGGAGAAATCCATCGGTCGGTGCGGGAGAGCGGGCCGGTCGGTGCGGGCGACAGAGCGTTGCAACGTTGCAACCGTTGCAACGTTGCGGAGAGCAGGCGATGCGGGCGAGAGCTTCGGTCGGGCACGGTGCGGAGCGGAGCGACAGAGCGGGGGCTTGCAGCGGTGCGGGTGCGGAGCGGAGCGGGGAATTCTCTCGGTCTGACCGAGAGATCCTCTCGGTCGGAGCGGGAGAACGGAGCGGACGGGTGTGCAGAGAGGGGCGGGGCTTGGTGCGGGCACAGCTGCTGGTCGGTGCGGGGGATTTGGGCATGTTCTCTCGGTCGGTGCGGGGAAAGTTCGTCGCAACGTTGTGACGATTCGTCGCAACGTCAAATTTGGGTTTTGGAAGCGGCTAGGGTTATTTTCTTGCGAAAATAGGTCTTCCTAAAGGTTGTTTATATAGTGTAGAGGGGTTGATTAGGTCTAGGGCTAATCCTAATGGGATTAGGAGTTTAAAATAATTTAAAATTCAAATCTCACCAACTCCAACTCACCCAAGGCTTGGGTGGGGCCCAAATGAGCTGGAAATTGGCTCAAAAATTCTTTAAAACATTTTAAACTCAAATAAATTTTCTTTGGCCGAAATTAATATAAAACCTAGCTTTTAAAAATATTTTAAACCTTGCTAAAAAATATAAAAGTGGTCAAATAAACTCCAAAAATTATAAAATAAATATCGTGGTGATCGTGATGACGAAAGAAAGCTAACTAAGAAGACGGATCTCAATTTCGACGTCGGACGACGAAACTAAAAATAGAAACGTCTCCCGTCAAAAGTGAAAATCACCACGTCTCTTCGAATAAGATTAAATTGTGGGAAAACGACTCGAGAAATATCGTTCCACATTAGTGCCACAATTTAATATTCTCAGAGACGTTCACAATGGCATATCACACGAAAGTGTTCACAAACAAACGAAGTCTAAAATAAACACGTGCACGGTCAAAAGCACGTGCACGAACAAAGTACAACGAAAAGTGGTCGTTACATCCTCCCCACCTTAGAATAAAGTCCGTCCTCAGACTTTCTAATATATCTAGTCGCTCTATTAACTACCCCAATCATGTCACATTATAATTCAAACCAGGTATAGTCATTACAAGTGCTTATATATGCACTAGATAGTCAAACATTCACACTTCCAACATGTATATATATATATATATATATATATATACACGTATGTCATACACTTATACCTATTATTGTCAGTCAAAATTATACACGTATTTCATTCGTATATATAAGCATACACCCTTTATATAACTACTACTTACCTAATCACAAAACAATATTTCAGATACTTATATAAGGATAGTCTCACACTTAGCAAATACAATCATTGCTCTACGTATAGATAGCTACCTATGCACAAACAACATGGGTGTACTACCCTCTAATACTTCCTAGTATACATCCAATACTAAGCACATCATCATAAGTAGTCACACCATACCATTATTAAGTCAAGTTTCACTATATCTAATATACATTCACCACTACTATAGTTTCACAATATATAGTCATTCAAATGCATGCAAATAGTTCACCATATATTCACATCACATACGGTCCTATAACTGTATTTACGACACGCCACATATACCATAGTCATCAATACCTATAACTAAGCACATACTTACCCGTGCATGGTGCACACCCACGCACGCTAACATTTCATTTTCATACACCAATCATACCATCATATATCCAGTACATCTACACACCTAGTTTAGCTAGCACACATACGTTCACACAGGCAAGTCCTTAGTAAATAGATATACCTTAAGACCAACACTTATGACTATATACCGGTATAGCGACCCACAATCATGTGAGTAACACAACCAGGCACAAACACTCCTATCACTATACATACATCAAACATTGCTATATTCAAACTACAACATTCATACAATATACTTAGAGTATACCCACTCAAGCTTGAGTGAGACTCAATACACATATCAGAATATTCTACATACGTAACACTGCATTTATACCTATACCAATATCAATCCAATATATATATGTCTACCAATACAACCATATACATACCATAAGTCAATCACACTTAATATTAGTCAGGTAATACTCACATAGTTCAGCACTCTATATACCATAATAATAATACAGGCATCAGCACACGTATATTTGTAATACACTCCCTCATACATACACATTCATCGTATAGTCACACACATGTAACATATATATATTCACTCCAAAGCCTACTACCTATAATTAGTATACCAACACATCTACACATACATGATTAAGATGTGCAATAGTCGTGTATACCTCACGGTATGCACGCATGCAACATCCCGTAAAAGCAAGCAGTACCAATCAAAATTATAACCCTACTACCATATATATACCACCTATATACTCATGCAACGAAACATAACTACTTACGTCCAAGCACAATACATATCTACCTACGAGCATATACTCACACGTACTAATATATGGGTCACTCAATAGGCCTACTCACTTATCTATACGTACACTTATTATTATCACACCTAGCATACACATAACTTTACCAATCATTTTATTTCAATCATCACAAATATCTCTAACTACATACACTCCATTAGATATTACAACACTAACTCTTACATACACATGCATCCCTAGTATGGTATAGCTAACCACTCACAATCTATAAATGCTAACACACAAACAACTTCATAATATCACGAATAACTCCGAGTATACATACATACATACATACATACATACATATATATATATATATATATATATATATATATATATATATATATATATATATATATATATATATATATATCACACAATAGGCAAGCATCAACATACTATGGGGGTATACTCATTCAAGCACACGTACACAACTTAGGTACGTGCACTACGACTACATCACAAAGGTCCAAGGGCCTACTAATAACTTAGAGTTGACACAGACATTGACGGGCACTAAAGCCTAAACAATAAAGGGAGGTCGAGGTCGAAAGCGTGACGAGGGAAGGATCGATAAGCACGAGTTCAGATAGGACGATTACGAGGAGACAGCTTGGTTAGGGAAAACTGTGATTCACTGGTGAATGTTTAGGTATAGGAAAGGGAGATATAGTGATACTTTTATAGGATTGAGAAATGAAGTAACATAAGCTAAAATACGCGAAATTGAAAACTGTTGTACTTCAAAAGTTGGAATCCTCGTCTATATAAAAGTATTTGAAGGTCGATAAAAGAGTTGTTCAAAATAAGTTTGAGTCGAATATTCATAATAAGAGAAAATGTTTTATTGGCTTATCGAAAATCATTAAGAAAAGGAAGTAAATCATTCACACGAACATTAAAGACATAGTTTTTAGAAAATATTATACGGTAGTAATTTAATATAATTTTGGCAAAAATTTTGGAAATTCAAAGAATGAAATTAAGGTGACCGAAGAATTTAAACTCGTGTTAAATGCTTTCAAAGCCTTTAAGCCAGGGAAGAATTTAAAATAATCAATATTGGAACTACTTTTAAAGGAACCAGGATGTGTCAAAAATAAAACTGGTTTACACAAAGCTCTTAGCATACGAGTACATCGAGCCTGGTACGAGTATAAAAATAATTGAAATCCCGTTTAGTCTAGAAATTTTTCTAAAAGTATGTATGGTGAGCGGAAAGATAATAATATTAACTTGGTAGTAGAATTATCAAAATTGGTAGCAAAGCTTTAAAATCAAATCATGGATGGTCTAAATCAGGAAGTGGTTATGAAATAGTAATTTTACAAAAATCTGAAGTAGAGAAAACGACGAGCATAAAATCGTCTTGCTGAAAGTTGAATTTCCATGTGACTTGAAAAGTATATTAAAAGTAAGCGCGATGTGTCATGTCACGCCCCGCTTCCCAAAAACGTGGAGGCGAAGCGTGAGAAGGTCCGCTCAGACTTGAAGCTGCAAGCTGCAAGTCCGATAAGCTTCAATCAACTTTAAAACTGCAGGTCCTTGCAATGCGAATCGAAACAAGGATAATAATAATGAAATGAGACAAAAGAGATATCTCAGAATATCCATAAAATAAGTTTCAACATCACAGAAAAAGCCACCAAGCTAAAAAGAAAAAGAGTCTAAAGGCCCAAACATGGCCAACAAAAGTACAAGGTACAAAGTATAGGTGCCACGCACCGACAACTAACAACAAAACCTAAAACAAAAGAAAACTCAGCAAAGTCACCAAGAAAGGTCACCGATGTCCACAAAACTCCTCCTGGGCAATCATGGACTCAGGCTCAGCGTCAGCAAACACCACGTACTCAGCAACGGTCTCTGGCTCAGGGTCTAACATGTGACACCTAAAAGAGCAAGGGGCACATGTCAGCAAGTCTACAAGAGACTTGTGCAAGGAAACTGGAAGTGAAAGTAAGCAACCTAGCAGTTCTAGCATGAATGCAATGGCATGGCAGTTAAGGTATGAGTGCAACAAGTAAAGTAAAGTAAGGTACGAGCATGTCATATAAACATGGCATGGATGACAAGTTATACAAGTAACACTCACTAGTACAAGACAAGTAAAGTAAGCACCTCGTGCACAGAGATTCCGCCTTTTGGCTAGAGTGGCTGATTGGGCCAACTCCTAAGCTCAAGTGATCGTTTATCCCTACCCCTCCACGTGTATCGAGCCAGGGCCTTACCCCCGAACGGTAATGCTCGCTTCTGGATCACGAGCCAGGAAGTGTTTTTAACAAGTATGGCATAGGGGTGCACCTAGCCGGACAAGGAAGTATAAGTAAAGTATTGTAGCGTGTGCTACGAATGCAACAATCAACTGGGATGACATGTAAGATGCAATGCATGGCAGTTAAAAGTGTGTATAGATAGGGAAAGTAAACATGACAGTTTAGTATGCATGATCAACAAGTTAAAGAGTTGGATCTAGCTTCGTTGTCAAGCTAGATCATTTTAGGTGACGGATCTAGTTTCGATGTCAAACTAGATCAAGTAGGTGTCTAGCCAGCTATCATTTCACTGACTAGTCTCTTTTATGCTAAAAGCAAGGAAGTGGCCTAAAAACATGGCCCTACACAAGAGTTGGCAAGTTTCACTTGCCTGCAAGTACAACGTCTGAGCACACCGTCCAACGAGTCCAAAATCACAATTATCCTACGTGCACAAGTCCACCGGTCTACAGTCCATATTATTAATCTTGATTAGTGAATTTAAAACATTTAAAATACTTTAAAATAATGATTTTAGTCTTGGTTAGCATGCAATTGGGTTGGGGGTCCTAGGGGTGCAAAGCGTTACCTCAACACGACGCGAAAGCTACACTGGCGTCGGGTAGCGACGCCAGGGGTTGGAATAAAAGAACATGCTCCAAGTCTTGATTCCAATATAGATTCCTTGCTGGAAAATTCAGAGCAGCAACTGGAGCGATGGATCCAGATTCCAAAGCTAGCACGTGCGACGACGGGCTACGACGTGTCTCAACGTCGTACATGGCAAATCGTCGGAGAGAAAGCACCTAGGTGGGGCCCACAGTAGTCCTAGGGGCCAATGGGGGACCCACAATACCTCTGGAGAACTTGGGGGGCCCACGGTGACAAGCGGTGCGACGGATGCGGGGTTGCGACGAGTTGCTCTCGGTCAGACACGCTTGGTGCGGGCGGTTCCGTCGGTCGGGCACTAGGGGCGGGGCTGTGTAGCGCTTGGGGTCGGTCGCAGTGGCGGGTGCGGAGAAATCCATCGGTCGGTGCGGGAGAGCGGGCCGGTCGGTGCGGGCGACAGAGTGTTGCAACGTTGCAACCGTTGCAACGTTGCGGAGAGCGGGCGATGCGGGCGAGAGCTTCGGTCGGGCACGGTGCGGAGCGGAGCAACAGAGCGGGGGCTTGCAGCGCTGCGGGTGCGGAGCGGAGCGGGGAATTCTCTCGGTCTGACCGAGAGATCCTCTCGGTCGGAGCGGGAGAACGGAGCGGACGGGTGTGCAGAGCGGGGCGGGGCTTGGTGCGGGCACAGCTGCCAGTCGGTGCGGGGGATTTGGGCATGTTCTCTCGGTCGGTGCGGGGAAAGTTCGTCGCAACGTTGCGACGATTCGTCGCAACGTCAAATTTGGGTTTTGGAAGCGGCTAGGGTTATTTTCTTGCGAAAATAGGTCTTTCTAAAGGTTGTTTATATAGTGTAGAGGGGTTGACTAGGTCTAGGGCTAATCCTAATGGGATTAGGAGTTTAAAATAATTTAAAATTCAAATCTCACCAACTCCAACTCACCCAAGGCTTGGGTGGGGCCCAAATGAGCTGGAAATTGGCTCAAAAATTCTTTAAAATATTTTAAACTCAAATAAATTTTCTTTGGCTGAAATTAATATAAAACCTATCTTTTAAAAATATTTTAAACCTTGCTAAAAATATAAAAGTGGTCAAATAAACTCCAAAAATTATAAAATAAATATCGTGGTGATCGTGATGACGAAAGAAAGCTAACTAAGAAGACGGATCTCAATTTTGACGTCGGACGATGAAACTAAAAATAGAAACGTCTCCTGTCAAAAGTGAAAATCACCACGTCTCTTCGAATAAGATTAAATTGTGGGAAAACGACTCGAGAAATATCGTTCCACATTAGTGCCACAATTTAATACTCTCAGAGATGTTCATAATGGCATATCACACGAAAGTGTTCACAAACAAACGAAGTCTAAAATAAACACGTGCACGGTCAAAAGCACGTGCACGAATAAAGTACAACGAAAAGTGGTCGTTACAATGATTATCATATAGAAGCATCTTGGTGAGTCGTTCTATGAACATGTTCTTTAACACGCACGTGTGTCTCATGATGTCCCACACATTGAGTGGCTGTGAGACCAGCCACTACCATCACTATGGTAAGGATCAACATACACTACTCTATTCAAAATATCAATGGCTCATATTGATATTCCTACGACTAGGAACATTTAGGATATGTGCTTAAGTGGATCCATTGCCCTCATAATCATAATCTAATCATAATCCCAATGTCCATCACATATATCCAATGATTTTACTATGCAATCTCAACACAACGACATGCATACTCAGATGTATTAAAATGATCATATAGAGAAAGAATCACCAAATAACATACTATTATTTTGAACAAGATGTATTTACAATTAAAATAATTGTCTGAAGGGCATACATTGCCCAACATCTCCCACTTGCACTTACAGGCAATTATTGTAAGAGACCCTGCAGGGCTACACACACTAGAGGGGGGAATAGTGTAATGGCAAGCAAAGTGCTTAATTAAAAGTTACTGAAATTAAAGCACAATAAGCATCGAAAATTAAAGAGTATGCTCAACGACAACAAACGCAAACACAAGGATGTTACCCTGGTTCTCCCAAACTTGGGTACGTCCAGCCACACCAATATTCACTATAATTCCTACAAAAAGAAGTGAATACAATCTCACACAAAGATACCTCACACAGAGGATTTGGATTCTCATACGGAGAAATCCTTACTCTCATACAGAGAGACCTCACACAGAGGATTTGTTCTCTCACACAAAAAGAACTAAACTCTCACAATGAGAGTAACTCCCATAAAGAGAGTAACTAATTCCCACAAAGAGAATTATGGGTATCACAAGTGTGTACCTATGCCTTGATATGATCTTACCAATGTGAAGAAGAAGGCATGTAAGTGAAACTTAAGTACTTGAGATGAGGCTTTGATTGCATTTGATGATCTTTCTCTCTTCTAGGAATGAATCCTAACACTTCTCACTTGAGTGTATGAAATGAAGAGAAGAAAGATGTTCTCCAAGAAAAGGAATGAGATTGAAATGCCTTAGAGAAATTTCCTAGAGCTTAGATGCTATAGCATAAGATTGAAGCTCTAATGATGGAATGGGATAGATTAGGAGTGGCTATTGATTCACAAAGATATTCAATATTAACCAAGTGGTCTAAATTAACTAAGCCATCTCCTATATATAGGAAGCCAAGAAGAGCCCATAAAACCGGCCAAAAAACCAAAGGGAAGAAATCTGCAACGGCTAGATTTTGGCAGTTTATGGCACAGACAGTCTCCTGAAGAACAAAAGACGGTCGACTGTTCAACGGCTAGAAAAATCCTAACGGCTATAATCTGAGATAGGACAGTCGACTGTAGAAGACTACACAGGCGAATGTATAACAGATAGTCGACTATATATCCTTCATCAGTCAATTGCTGCAGGGGATGGAAATAAAACAGAGAGATGCATCTTTCACACTTACGCCTTTCAGACGACTGATGGCAATTTCACAGGCGACTGTAAATATACAGGCAACTGTAAAAACTGCAACAGTCGACTGACTTGAAAATTGGAACGAAGCCCAGAAAATGCAAGTTGCGCACAGACGACTGTTGAGCAATTCATAGGCAACTGTAGAAACATAAGTGACTGTAAATTGAACATCAGTTGACTGAGGCAAAAAGCTCTAGAAGAGTCAATAAAAATGTTGACTTGAGCAGTGCACTATAGTCGACTGTAGAAGGCTCGACAGGTGCCTGGAATCACCCAGTCGACTGTAAAACCTTTATCAGGCGATTGTTGGATAGCCAGAGACTCCGGTTGAGTCTTTGGGCAAGATGAACCTATTGGGTTGGATTTTATGATATTCCTAAGGCTCACTAAGATGGTTAAATGCCTATGCATGAGGGTATGACCGTATATCAAGGCATTACAATAATCCTAGACTCAGAAAGAGAAATGCTAGTAATTGAAATTACATGGATTACATATTGCATCACCTAGAGTCTAAGTCTTCAAGCTCACAATCCCTTGAAGCTCCCAATCATCTCCAAGCTTTGGCACCGCTCATCTAGATGTCCATCCATCATCATGCTCCAAGCTTTGGTTTCATTAGCTGATCTTCATGACTACATCCAAGCTTGGGCACACCATCACTCTTGGAGGTCTTTAAGATATCCATTGTAATATCCTCCAAGCATTATTCTTTGTCTCGTCAACATATAATCATTAAGATAAACTGAGACTAAAATATAAGATTGATTAGCACACTAACATAATGTATTGATCATCATCAAAACAACGTTAGTCTTGAACCCAAGAACTAACAATCTCCCCCCTTTTGATGATGACAATCCATTATGTCAAAATATATTAAACATTGAAATAAACAATGTGAGCTAACAAACTCCCCCAATCAATATGCAAATGTGCACAAATGTAAACATGCAAAGCACAAATCATATTGATGGATATTATGCAAAAACATACCAATTGGTAATAATGCATCAAACGCATAATGTATATTTTTTACATAACCTATTTCTCTCCCCCATTGGCATATAAAACGATGGGTAATAGCCGAATAGGAAAACCAAGGGTAAGAGAAATAAACATCACATATGCACAAACATAATGTGAATAACATACAATGTGACATATGAATGGAAAAATAAATGCTAGCAAGCAAAAATTCCATACTCCCCTATAATCATTCAAAACATGCAAACATGGGAGTAATGGACACTTTCACACAAATATGGGTACAAAATGTGAACATTCAAGCAAGGTACCCAAACAATGAATAACAATGCGAGTAAGCTTGCAAGTTGGAAACCAAACAAAAGTGGAGTTTGTTTTCTGTATATAGTCATATGAAAATATAATATGACGAACATATGATTCTATATACGAGTTCTTATCAAGCATAGAAACATTCTTAGGAATCCACAAAGAAAGTGATTTAGGATTCTTAAGAAGAGATTTGGTTAAGGCATGAGTAGGAGGTGAGGGTGCACGCTTATGAGGTGGAATATAAATATTGGCGTCCCCGTGTGTGAAACATGAGATCTATCATTAGATGCATTCACACAAGAATTTCTACCATGAATAGGAACATGTGAAGCATGCAAAGGTTTATCATCAATTATAGTATGCAAGGAAAGGAAGTTATTTCTATGGGTAGATTTATCATGCATATCGACATATGAAGAAGCATTCAATCCAATAGGTTTTTGAATAGACTTCTTATGCAATGAGGTGTACATATATGAGTGATTCTTATTTGGCTTAATATTCAAAGTTGATTTTTGGCCAAAATAAGACTTAGATGTAACTAACCCCTTAGAACGCTCCCCCACAAAATTTATTTGAATGCTCCTAGGGGAAGAGCTTGGTTTGTTCACCTTCAAAGTAGAGGATCCCAAAACCTTATTCTTACTCAATTTGAAGTTTTTCAATTAGAGTAGACAATAACTCACATTTCTTCGAAAGCGAAGAAATATCGTCATCCCTAGCGAATAGATGTGAGCTAAGCTCAAGACATTGAGATTTGAGAGCCAATGTCACATTTCTCAAGGCATCAATTTGAGAATTCTCTCAAGAATGACGGAGTCACGATCCGAAACGTGAGTACATTTAAGCGAAGCATTCTCCTTACATAACTCATAGATAAGAGAAAGAAATCCTTCTTTCTCAGCATGCAAAGATTCAATTAAAGTCTTATGAGTAGCATGCAAAGTAGTGCAATCATGTGTGTCATCATGAAGAGAATATGCACTACGCTTATGAGCAATTAATAAATTTTTATCACTAGAATAACTATGCTCATAAGAAGATTGAGTTTGAGATACCTTATCATCGCTGGACTCAATCTCATCACCTCCGGTGTACTAGGTCTCAAGATACCTCCACATTTCATGTGCCGTCTCCATGCATCCAACTTCTTCATTTTCATGGTCCCACGTGGAGATGCACAAAGCTCTTTTAGCATGGGCGTCCAACACGAAGTTTGAATCTGATACATCCGAAGTCACTGTTGGATATTGGACTCCCCGGATTTGGTTTTGGATGATGAACAAACATAAATATACCGTGAACTAACAACTTGTGAGCGCAGTTATGGAGATCGTCGCCAAATTCATATGAATATCAATTACGACATCTCGAGACTTCTCAAAGCACGTGATCATATGCCTAAAGCTTCGTTGAAGCTTATGGACCTCTTTAGAAGTCATGAAGATTCGATTGAAGCTATTGAAGACTGTATCGTCAAGTTTTATTTATAGTCTTTAAGCTTCTTTCGTAGAATGTTAAGCCTTGAGTATGTCTTACGGTTCAAATCTTCATAACGCTCATATCTTAGCTCTAGGATCTTAGTTGAAGTCCATACAATCTTTCCCGAAGCTTCGCGCTTCGATTCGCGACTTCTTATGCATGTTAGTTGGTTCAAGAAGAAGAACTGACCGACTAGATGGTGATCTAGTCGGTCGGCCAAGCTTCTTGGACCGACTAGTTTCTGTCAGTTAATTCTAAGCTCTTTACTGTTTACAGTTAGTCGGTCTAAGTTGACTCACCGACCGACTAGTTTGTGAACTAGTCGGTCAGTGATGCTTCTGTGACCGACTAGTTGAGCTTTTCCTGTACATGCAAATTTGAGCCTGAGCTACTGTTTATCATTAGTCGGTATGTGTTCATTGATCGACCGACTAGTTGATGAACTAGTCGGTCAACTTTCCTTCTTGGACCGACTAGTTCAGTTTTACTGTACATGCCAATTTTCACCTCACTTACTGTTTATTGTTAGTCGGTCTATGCACATTTGGAGACCGACTAGTTGATGAACTAGTCGGTCAACATTTGTTCTTGGACTGACTAAATCAATTTGTGCTCAGACTTCAGTTTTATCTCTTAGTCGGTCTCAGTTGAGTAACCGACCGACTAGTTGTGAAACTAGTCGGTCAGCTACTCTTCTTGGACCGACTAGTTCCTTTTGTCTGTGCTTCAACCTTTTGGATGTTCTTCCATTAGTCGGTCTACGTTGAATAACCGACCGACTAGTTGATGAACTAGTCGGTCGGTGGTTGTTCTTTGGTCGACTAGTTGGGTTCAGAAAAGAGCCGTTGAAGCATTTAATGACTCAAATTTCTTTCTCTCTCTCCTCTAACTTATAAATACTTGATGGGTTGCATTCATTGCAGTCAAGGCTGATATTATTGCAAGTTTAGAGATCAAGAGAAATCATTCCAAGCTCTTTCAAAGCTCATTCATTCCATTCAATAATCTCTCCCCACTCTTACTTCCAAAGAGAGATTCATTGAGTGTGAAGCCTTCCAAGCCAAGTGCTTGATTCTAGGTCACCAACATCCCCATAGCTCTCCATCGCTGATCTACATCTTGGAGCTAGGGTTTGGTGCCACTTCTTCTTCCTCAAAATCATCTTTGCCCTAATTCGTAAGCATTACTCAAGTCATAGGTATTTTGTCGGTAAGAAGTTCTATTTCATTTACTTTCATATTGTAAGTTTCACTCTCGGTTGTGAGAGTGTGGTTGTGATCCCGGGTTGTGGGAGTCACAAACTTCTTTGTGTATGATTTGACTTGTGAAGGTTTTTCACAAGTATCTCGTAGTGAAAATCTTGAGTTAGGGTTGCTAACTCAAGTATCCGGAGGGGATCCAGGTGGTTGGGATGTAGGATCACCGGGAACAAGTCGGGGAGACTTGGGTGGATCCGAACCCAGTAATATCGTTGTTTGCGATTGTTTCTTTGTTGTCTAACATTTACATTTCCGCATTTTCCGCATTGTTTGGTAGAGTTTGCAAGTAATTAGGAATTAGCCTCTTAATTATTTTAAAGTACTATTCACCCCCCCCCCCTCTAGTACTTGTGCAGTAGCTTAGCAGGGCATTACATTTGGTATCAGAGCCAAGTCTATAGCTATGTCTACCAACGACAACAAGACCGTTCGTCCACCTTCCGACTATAGCACCTTCAAGAACCGTGAAGGAGCGTCTTCGGTAATGGAAGGACATTCCTCAACGAGGCCTCCATTCTTCAACGGTACCAACTACGGGTACTGGAAATGCCGGATGGAAACGTTCCTCCGGAGTGCTTCACTATGGAGGACCACGATGAAGGAATATGTCGAGCCCACAGAAGAAGATTTCGAGAAGTGGACTCCTGCGGAGGTCGCCGCGGAGGTAAGCAATGCCAAGGCAATGAACGCCTTGCAATGTGCCTTGGAGCCCGAGGATTTCAACAAGATATGCACATGTAAGAGTGCATATCAAATATGAAACTCCCTCCTCATATTACATGAAGGGACGAGTAGGGTAAGAGACTCTAAACTCGTTGTTGTTAATAAAGATTACGAGATGTTTCATATGCAACAGGGTGAGAAGATGAAGGAGTATTATGCTCGCTTCGTCGACATCATAAACGAGTTAGAGGCTCTCGGCAAATCCTACACCCAAAAGGAGAAATGTTCGAAACTTATCGAAGGACTTCCTTCGAGTTGGGAAAAACGTACCTTCGCCATCGAGGAAGGTAATGATATGAACAAGTATACCGTTGTTCAACTAATGGGTACTTTAATGTCATACGAGGTACGCAAGGATAGCAAGTTGAAGTTGCAAGAATAGATGAAGTCCTACCTAAAGCAAGACGAGCCAAAGAAGAAGGCTATTGCTTTCAAGGCCGCTCCATCTACTTCCACATCAACCGATGATGAGAACTCGAAAAACGAGTTGGACTTGGAGTCCATGGCACTCATGGCCAAGAAGTTCAACTGGTTCTTCCGGAAAGGTAACTTCAAAAACAAATCGAAGTTCAATTCATCAAACGCCTCCTCTCCTTTGTGTTACAAATGCAACAAGCCAGGACACATGAAAGCGGAGTGTCCTCTAAACAAGCAAAAGGAGAAGTGGAAGGCGCCTAAATTCGACAAGTCCAAGAAGTACAAAAAGGGGTACCAAAAGGGGCTTGTCGGGGCAACATTCACCGACTCCGAGGATTCCTCAAGCAGAGAGTCGGACGATGAGCAAGTGGAGCAAGCACACATGTGCTTCATGGCAAGAGAGGAGCATGATCAAGGATCTTCCTCTTCTGATGATAGCGACAACGAAGGCGATGAGGTAACTATGGATGACCTTAGGAATGCTAATTCTCAATTGTGGTCTAAGTATACTAAATTAGTAAATAGGTATACTAAAGTAAAAGATGATTTAGCTAGCATCCAAACCGCGCCTAAAACTATCATCACCAACAACAAAACCGTTGTTGAAGAGTTGAAGAATGAGATTGTTAATCTCAAGACTCAACTTGAACATGTTAGCATCGAGGATCCGGAAGAACATAAGATAGCTGATTTGACTTCTCAAAACTCGACTTTGAGTATTGAGAATGAAAATCTCAAATCTCGTGTTTATGTGCTCACATCACAAGTATCCACTTTGGATGGTTCTTTGTGTTCTCTCACCGAGAAATATGAGAACACATTAGGCCGAATCAATGAATTCAATAAGGGTAAGGGCCATTTGGATAATATCTTAAATGTCTTACTTCCGGCCAAACACCACATTGGCTTGGGGTATACGATGGGAACTTCATCCAAATCGGCCACTACTTTTGTTAGGCCAACTTCCGGTGACTCACCGAGTGGTAGCAAACACTCTATTTGTAGTTCATCTACCAATGGTGCTTCCACCTCGTCCACACCCTCTTTCGGGAAGAAACCCACTTTGGGTGGACCTCCAAAGAAGGGTCATGCCTACATGTACACCAATACTATGCCACGTAGGAACACACGTCCTACTCCACCGGCTCACACATATGATGATTTCTATGCTACACGTTCACGGGCACATGCACACAATGTGAGACACCCTCATGCACGTGTTCCCCCACATGCATATGTACACCCACATTATCGTATGAATAATTCTCATAATGCACCATTCCATCATGTTCCTTATGCCTATCCACGACATGCATCACGTAGAAATCAACAGCGCATGCATGCACCCAATAGGATGAGAGCTCCCAAAATATTCACAATTTGGAGCCCAAAGGACACAAGCATGGATGAAAAACAAGTTTACATGAATGCTTATTTTTCGGATGGTGTGCATAGTAGGAATTATGTGGGGAAGTCTAAGTCCAATTGGACTTGGCTTCCAAAGGTCTAATCTTTTGGACCCAATGACCTTGGGTACCATGATATGAAATTTTCTATCTTTAGGTACTCAAGGAAAAGAAAAAGAAAAGGAGCAATAAATTTAAATTTATCTCCAAGGGGAATTAGATACTCGATAGCGGGTGTTCAAAACACATGACGGGTGATGCTCAATTGCTCTCCGGAGTGGTGCCCATCGCAAATGGGAACCGCGTCGTCTTTGGAGGCAACGAGAGCGGAACCATCATAGGTGTTGGTAAAGTGGGTAATCCTTCTAAACCCCTTATATGTGATGTTTACCTTGTTAAAGGATTAAACCACAATCTCATTTCAATAAGTCAACTTTGTGACAAAGGTTACAAAGTTAACTTTGCGAAAGGAATGTGCCATATTTTAAGAAAAGATAATAATGAATTATTGTTTTTCGACACACACCATAAGGATATATACATCCTAGATCTTCCAAGATCGCATGAACAATGTCTTATTGCCAACACAAGTGAACAACACTTATGGCATCGACGTTTTGGTCATGTGAACTTTGGAACACTATTTAAGCTGTCCAAGTTAAATTCTATTAGAGGCTTCCCTAAGCTTGTCTTTCAAAAGAAAAGCTTTTGTGACTCGTGTCAACGAGGCAAGCTTCCAAAATCTTCATTTAAACCTAAGAAAAGCATTTCCTCTAAGCGGCCTCTAGAGCTATTACATCTAGATTTATTTGGGCCAACTAGAGTTACTTCATTAGGTAATGCTAGATATGGACTTGTCATCGTTGATGACTTTTCTAGGTTTACTTGGGTATTTTCATTATGTAATAAAAATGAAGCTTTTGACAACTTCACAATTTTTGTTAAGAAAGTACAAAATCTCTTAGGAACCACCATTGTCACTATTCGTAGTGATCATGGAGGTGAATTTGAGAATGAGTCTTTTGAGACATTTTGTGATGAAGTTGGTATTACACACACCTTTTCATTCCCTCGCGCACCTCCTCAAAATGGTGTTGTTGAGAGAAAGAATAGGACGCTAGTGGAATGTGCTCGCACTATGCTTGATGATAGCCAACTTGGCCATCAATTTTGGGCGGAAGCGGTACACACCGCTTGCTATGTGTTTAATAGAATACTTTTGAGGCCCGACACTAAACAAACTTGTTATGAATTGTTGTTTGGTAGGTTGCCTCAAGTTAAACATTTTCGTGTTTTTGGTTCAAAATGTTTTATTAAGAACACGTATGGTAGTTTGGACAAATTCGATCCAAGATCCGATGAGGGGATTTTTGTTGGATATTCTTCGCGTAGCAAAGCCTACCGGGTATACAACAAACGAACCTCAACGATCGAGGAATCGCTTCATGTGTCATTTAATGAAGGATTTGTTCCAACTAGAATTACTAATGATGATGACTCTATGGATGTCTTATGTGATTTAATTGGTAATTCTAACTCTAATGATTCTATTGATTCTATTGAGACTAACCCGTCTAATGAAGTTGTTGAGAATGTTCCTAGTGATCAAGGTATTCCCAAACGGCTTCATACCGTTCGTGACCATCCTCATGAGCAAGTCATTGGCAATATCCATGATAGTGTCAAGACGAGATCGAAAGTGAACTACTTCGCTCATTGTGCCTTTGCCTCCTCGATTGAGCCAATGAATGTTAATGAAGCGTGCGAAGATGGTGCTTGGATCGTAGCCATAGAGGAGGAACTCATTCAATTCGAGAGGAATGAGGTTTGGGAGCTTGTTCCATCGTCATCGAAGAACCACACCGTCATAGGGACAAAGTGGATCTTCAAGAACAAAACCGACGAAAACCAAGTTGTCGTCTGGAACAAAGCTCGGTTAGTTGCTCAAGGCTACCGTCAAGAGGAATGTATTGATTTCGAAGAATCCTTTGCTCCGATAGCTAGATTAGAATCAATTAGATTATTATTGTCTTTTGCATGCCATAAGGATTTTAAATTATTTCAAATGGATGTAAAAAGTGCGTTTTTAAACGGAGATGTTGTTGAGGAAGTTTATGTTTCTCAACCTCCGGGCTTTATTAATGAAAAATTTCCAAACATGTTTTTATACTTAAGAAAGCTCTTTACGGTTTGAGACAAGCTCCTCGAGCTTGGTATGACCGTCTAAAGAATTTTCTTTTGGATTTAGGTTTTAAAATGGGAGAAGTTGATTCCACATTATTTGTTAAGTATTCGAATAATGATATAATTTTAGTTCAAATATATGTTGATGATATCATTTTCGGTGCTACTAACTTTGCTCTTTGCGAAGAGTTTTCTAATGTGATGAAGGATCAATTTGAGATGAGCCACATGGGTGAGCTCAAATATTTCTTAGGTCTCCAAATTCACCAAATGGACGATGCAATCTTCATCCACCAAACGAAGTATACGATGGAGTTGCTAAAGCGATTTGGAATGGAGAATGCCTCCGGAAAGAAGACTCCAATGAGCACGACTACGCATCTTGATAAGGATACGGGCGGTAAGGATGTAGACATTCGTCTATATCGAGGTATGATAGGTAGTTTATTTTATCTTACCGCAAGTAGGCCCGATATTATGTTTGCCGTATGCGTATGTGCTCATTATCAGTCTCAACCTAAGGAGTCTCACTTAGTAGCGGTAAAACGTATTTTCCGTTATCTAAGTTATACACTTGATTTTGGATTACTTTATCCAAAATCTAGCACATATGAGTTAATCTCATATAGTGATGCCGATTATGCGGGATGCAAATCCGACAGGAAAAGTACTAGTGGCACTTGCCATTTTATAGAAAATTCTCTTGTCTCTTGGTTTTCCAAGAAGCAAAATTCTGTATCACTTTCAACCACCGAGGCGGAATATATTGCCGCTGGTGCCGCGTGTGCTCAAGTTCTTTGGATGAGAAACACACTTAAAGACTTTGGTATAAACTGTGATACTTGCCCTATCATGGTTGACAACCAAAGTGAAATATGTCTTTCCAAGAACCCGGTACACCATTCCCGTTCGAAACACATAGATGTCCGACACCATTTTTTAGATGATCATGTTGCTAAAAAGGACATCATATTAGTGTACGTTGAAACCCAGAAGCAAATCGTCGATATTTTCACGAAACCCCTAAAGGAAGACTCCTTTGTGCGGTTGCGTCGAGAATTGGGGATTATGGGTGAATCCGAGATATAGGATTCGTTTTTTTTATTCAATATTCTTGCATGCTATTCTATTCGTTATATTTGCTCATGCTTGAAGTATTGAAATTTTCTGGATTTTTGTTGAATTTTCGGAATTTTCGCTCGATTTGTGCGTAATCGTCAAATTTCAGATTTTCAATGTTTAATGGGATAGTATAATGATTAATGAGAGTATTTTGATGTTTCATTCAAGTGTGATTAGGAGAGAAATCAAATTTCTAAGATTTTCAATTTTTGAACTCTCTTAGTCGGTCCAAGTTCATTGGCCGACCGACTAGATTCAGTTCTAGTCGGTCAGTGAATGAGCTTAGACCGACTAAATCTTGTCAGGAAATTTGCCTTTAGTTACTGTTTACAACTAGTCGGTTCAAGCTCATTGACCGACCGACTAGATCGTGATCTAGTCGGTCAGTGCTTGAACTGTGACCGACTAGTTGTGACGGGGACTGAAGTGTCTTTTCGACTTCCGATCGATTAAAACCTCATTTCGACCGACTTCTTTTCCTTCAATTCGATCAAATCCTCTCCCTCAGCTCAAAACCACCGACCCTTCGAATTCCCAACGTCGTGTCCGATCGATTTCCGGCCAAACCCGCCATCGCCGTCCGTCGGTCTTCCACCCTAGGTGATCTCTCCTCCCTCTCCTAGCTCTAGGGTTCAGTTTCTAGATCTTATGGTTAGGGTTTCACTTGTTTTCGATTTTCTAGGGTTTGTGATTAGGGTTTCTTCGTTCTGATCTCTTGCATCGTGTCGTGCCGTGCTTATGGCTCGTACACGTATCTCGATCACTCCCTCTGGCCCTTCACCCATGACCGTCGATTCGCCACCCTCGGACCCCCTCCTCCGAAACGCCGTTCGAAGCCTACCGAACCCTCTTCGTCTTCGCCTCCTCTTAAGCGTAAGAGGACGACGAAAGCGAAGCCCCGTGCTCAACCCAAGCCCAAGCCTAAGCCCAAGACCAAGGAACTTGCATCTCCCTCCTCTTTCCATACTCCTACCGATTCCAATACTGAGTTCATACCCGAGACTGAGACTCATAGGGAACCCACTCCTCCTACCCATCCTGAGTCTAGCTCACGACCACGTACGTCTACCCGTAAGCCTAAGGGAAATGCTCCGATGCCGGTAGGCGGTGTCGATATTTCGTTGTGTCACGATGACCCTTTGTGTCTCGCGGCCTACAACCGTATCGAACACTGCCCACTGCTTCTGGAGCATTTCGTCCAGTTTAGTGACTTCCTAGGCCTCGCCGATCTTCTTTCGTCCTCCGGTCTTCTCGATTACCTTCGATATGACTCTAAGGCGAACCCTCACTCCTACCCCCGCCTAGTAAAACTTTTCTATGCCAATAGGATCCGGGGTCAGTACGATGCGACCCACTCTGTTGAGACGACTGTTTTGGGGACTCCTATAGTCCTCACAACAGAAATCTTAGGAGATATTTTGGGTATCTCCTCGTCTGGCCTCCTACCCCTCAGACATTTCTGTTGATGATATCACCTCCCTTGATCAGGTCGTCCTCTCTCAGATTTTCCACCAGATTCCTCCCGCCATGATTGGCGTGCCCTCCAAATCCTTCAAGCCTAACGCCTGGGTCCTGAATTTGATTCTGAAGTCGTGCTTGCTTCCCAAGTACGGCTCCTCATCTCTACCGTCCCAGCCCTTCCTGAAGTTGATATATGCTATTTTCATGGGGAGCTCGATTAACTGGGCTCGCATTATACTCGATAAGATGGACTCTTTCGAGTGTATTCGTAAGTCCACGGAATCGGCTCATATTCCCTTCCCGTGCTTGTTGACTCTGGTATTCCGTCACTTCCGTGTCACATTGCCTCGTGACGACGAGCGTCCTCTCGGTCCCCCCTGAACGCGACGGCCGTTAAGAAATCTCTTGCGGCACTTCGTCACGTTCAGAGGTCGACCCCCTCTGCTTCAGCATCTGCCTCTGCTGCTCCCTCTCCCACTCTTGCCGATGTCGTTCGTTCGATCCGTCGTTTGGAGTCTCGTCAGGCTCGTTCTGAGGAGATTCTCTGCCGTATCGCTCGACGTCTTGATATTGAGATCCCTCTGTCTTTCTCTGACGAGGATGAGTTGGATGAGGAGGATATTGAGGAGCTTGTGCGTGCTTCTACTCGTGCCCCCGAGGGCACTTCTGGTGATGTTGCTGTTGCTTCGTCTGCTGGTGCCCCCGAGAGCACACCTGTTGCCACCGCTCCTGCGGTGGATGCTCCGACTGGTGCTCCCGAGGCCACTACTATTGCTGCTCCAGAGATTGCCACTTCTGCCGCTCCCGTGGACACTACTGATGACCCAGTGACCACCTCCACCCCTGCAGAGTCCGCTGCTGCTGCAGATCCTGCCGCTTCCTCTTGAGCTTCTTTGAGGACTCTCCGATGCTCCTTGGATGATACATCTAGTGTGAGAGAGTTTGGGTAGGATAGAGTGTGGTTCTGGATGATTTTGATCATTTTGATGTATTTTTATATTTTTGGATGTATGATGATGTATTCTGATGATGTTGTATGTTTTGTGACACTCTGATGTCGTCTGTGCTATTTTGATGTTGTATTGTGTGCCCCGATAGTTGGATCGATGTTTTGTATGTCAGTGATGTGTATTTTTTATGTACTCTGGTTCATATTTTATATATATATATATACATCGCAGTTGACATTTCATTCTACTGTGCACATTATATAATTTTTTTTGTCTCTGATGTTTAATTTCGTCGCTCGACGATATTAACTTGGTTAAATAGATTTCACTTTATGAAAACATAGAATTGTTTTCTATGCACTAAATTAACCGAGAATGTTGATATTGGAGAGTATATTCCATAACTCAATCTGTAAAATTGATTTGAGTTTTTTGATGATTTCGTTTTACGATTTTCGACTATGGTATCATTGACACGCCTTGATTTTATTCGTATTTTTGTTTGGTGTCACTTGAGCCATGGTCGTATTCTACGACTCCCGTGCTTTTTATTTGAAGCCATTGTTGTTGTCGTTGATCTCCTCCCGCTCTTTTTGCTAATGCCAAAGTGGGAGAGATATAATAATAACGATGTGCTAAATGATAATTTAGAGCATTATTCCAAGAATCTAATTTGATAAGTTAGATTCAGGGGGAGTTAAGATATATAAATGGATTTTCAAATCCGATATTTCAATAACCAACATTTGGTATTCGATATTTCAATAATCGATTCTCATTTATATACTTTACTCGTCTGCTTGATGCGTATTATTATTCTTTAATTTGGAATTAACGTGTCATCAATGCAGGGGGAGTAAGTAAATTTCATTTGAATTATTATTTTTGTTTATTATTTATGTTGGTTTGTCATCACCAAAAAGGGGGAGAATGTTGGATATTGGACTCCCCGGATTTGGTTTTGGATGATGAACAAACATAAATATATCGTGAACTAACAACTTGTGAGCGCAATTATGGAGATCGTCGCCAAATTCATATGAATATCAATTACGACGTCTCGAGAATTCTCAAAGCACGTGATCATATGCCTAAAGCTTCGTTGAAGCTTATGGACCTCTTTAGAAGTCATGAAGATTCGATTGAAGCTATTGAAGACTGTATCGTCAAGTTTTATTTATAGTCTTTAAGCTTCTTTCGTGGAATGTTAAGCCTTGAGTAGGTCTTACGGTTTAAATCTTCATAACGCTCATATCTTAGCTCTAGGATCTTAGTTGAAGTCCATACAATCTTTCCCGAAGCTTCGCGCTTCGATTCGCAACTTCTTGTGCATGTTAGTTGGTTCAAGAAGAAGAACTGACCGACTAGATGGTGATCTAGTCGGTCGGCCAAGCTTCTTGGATCGACTAGTTTCTGTCAGTTAATTCTAAGCTCTTTACTGTTTACAGTTAGTCGGTCTAAGTTGACTCACCGACCGACTAGTTTGTGAACTAGTCGGTCAGTGATGCTTCTGTGACCGACTAGTTGAGCTTTCCCTGTACATGCAAATTTGAGCCTGAGCTACTGTTTATCATTAGTCGGTCTGTGTTCATTGATCGATCGACTAGTTGATGAACTAGTCGGTCAACTTTCCTTCTTGGACCGACTAGTTTAGTTTTACTGTACATGCCAATTTTAACCTCACTTACTGTTTATTGTTAGTCGGTCTATGCACATTTGGCGACCGACTAGTTGATGAACTAGTTGGTCAACATTTGTTCTTGGACCGACTAAATCAATTTGTGCTCAGACTTCAGTTTTATCTCTTAGTCGGTCTCAGTTGAGTAACCGACCGACTAGTTGTGAAACTAGTCGGTCAGCTACTCTTCTTGGACCGACTAGTTCCTTTTGTATGTGCTTCAACCTTTTGGCTGTTCTTCCATTAGTCGGTCTACGTTAAATGACCGACCGACTAGTTGATGAACTAGTCGATCGGTGGTTGTTCTTTGACCGACTAGTTGGGTTCAGAAAAGAGCCGTTGGAGCATTTAATGACTCAAATTTATTTCTCTCTCTCCTCTAACTTATAAATACTTGATGGGCTGCATTCATTGCAGTCAAGGCTGATATTATTGCAAGTTTAGATATCAAGAGAAATCATTCCAAGCTCTTTCAAAGCTCATTCATTCCATTCAATAATCTCTCCCCACTCTTACTTCCAAAGAGAGATTCATTGAGTGTGAAGCCTTCTAAGCCAAGTGCTTGATTCTAGGTCACCAACATCCCCATAGCTCTCCATCGCTGATCTACATCTTGGAGCTAGGGTTTGGTGCCACTTCTTCTTCCTCAGAATCATCTTTGCCCTAATTCGTAAGCATTACTCAAGGCATAGGTATTTTGTCGGTAAGAAGTTCTATTTCATTTACTTTCATATTGTAAGTTTCAATCTCGGTTGTGAGAGTGTGGTTGTGATCCTGGGTTGTGGGAGTCACAAACTTCTTTATGTATGATTTGACTTGTGAAGGTTTTTCACAAGTATCTCATAGTGGAAATCTTGAGTTAGGGTTGCTAACTCAAGTATCCAGAGGGGATCCGGGTGGTTGGGACGTAGGATCACCGGGAACAAGTCGGGGAGACTTGGGTGGATCCGAACCCAGTAATATCGTTGTTTACGATTGTTTCTTTGTTGTCTAACATTTACATTTCCACATTTTCCGCATTGTTTGGTAGAGTTTGCAAGTAATTAGGAATTAGCCTCTTAATTATTTTAAAGTACTATTCACCCCCCCCCCCCCCTCTAGTACTTGTGCAGTAGCTTAGCAGGGCATTACAGTCACCGCATCCAAGAGATTGTTCTTCTTGAGACGACTGATGGCCATTTCACAGGCGACTGTAAATATACAGGCGACTGTAAAAACTGCAACAGTCGACTGATTTGCAAATTGGGATGAAGCCCAGAAAATGCAAGTTGCGCACAGACAACTGTTGAGTAATTCACATGCGACGGTAGAAACACATGCGATTGTAAATTGAACATTAGTCTACTGAGGTGAAAATCTCAAGAAGAGTCAATTAAAATGTTGACATGAGCAGTGCACTACAGTCGACTGTAGAAGGCTCGACAGTCGACTGGAATCACCCAGTCGACTGTAAAACCTTCATCAGGCGACTGGTGGAGAGCCAGAGACTCCAATTGAGTCTTTGGGCAAGGTGAACCTATTGGGTTGGATTCTATGATATTCCTAAGGCTCACTAAGATGGTTAAATGCATATGCATGAGAGTATGACCATCTATCAAGGCATTACAATAATCCTAGACTCAAAAAATGAAGTAATTAAAACTACATAGATTACATATTGCATCACCTAGAGTCTAAGTCTTCAAGCTCACAATCCCTTGAAGCTCCCAATCATCTCCAAGCTTTGGCACCGCTCCTCTAGATGTCCATCCATCATCATACTTCAAACTTTGGCTTCATTAGATGATCTTCATGACTACAACCAAGCTGGGCACACCATCACTCATGGAGGTCTTTAAGATATCCCTTGTAATATCCTCCAAGCATTATTGTTTGTCTCATCAACATATAATCTTTAAGATAAACTGAGCCTAAAACATAAGATTGATTAGCACACTAGCATAATGTATTGATCACCATCAAAACAACGTTAGTCTTGAACTCAAGAACTAACAATTATTACGTTATCTCATACCAATTTTATCCACTAAACTTTCCAGCCTGTTTCTGGAATGGCCTCATGAGTGGATCTGCTACATTATTCTGTACTAACTCTTTAAAGCTCAATATCATGGTATCCTTGGATTTCATGTATCACATTAAACTTTCTCAAGATATGTTTGTATTTCTTATGAGATCGTTGTTCTTAGCAACGACAAGTGCATCATTGTTGTCACAATACTTATGTGTTCTATCAACAATCAAAGAACCCCTCCAAGTTCTATAACGAACTTCTTTATCCAAAGTGACTCTTTTGATGCATCATTTGTTGTGATGTACTCAGCTTCCACTATATAGTTTGCTACAATATCTTGTTTGAAACTCTTCCAACTTATTGTGCCTTCACTGAGGGTGAAAATGTATCCTGATATTAATTGATGTTGTCTATGTCACTTTGAAAACTAGAGTCAGTATATCCTTCTATTGAAAGATTACTGCTCCCAGCACATACCTAGAACATATCTTTAGTCCTTCTCAAGTATGTGAGTATGCTCTTTACAGCAATCCAATGATTCTCTCCTGGATTTGATTGATATTGACTAACAATGCCAAGTGCGTATGCGACAAAACATAGCTTGGAATACACAACAGATCCTATAGTCGAAGCATAAGGAATCTTACTCATGCAGACTCTCTCCTCTTCTGTCTTAGTAGACATGTCCTTGGAGAGAGTTATTCAATGACAAGCGAGTACATTATATCACATGGAATTTTCCATGTTAAACCTATTTAACACGGTGTTTATGTACCTAGACTGAGACAATCCTAACATCCTTTTATATGTATATCTATTTATCTTTATACCAAGTTTATATGATGCTTCACCTAAGTCCATCATGGAGCAGTTTTGCGACAACCATATTTGATTAATTCCAACATTCTTATGTTGTTACCAATCAAAAGCATATCATCCTCGTAAAATACGTGAAATGATACAATGCTCCCACTAGCCTTCTTATACACTCATAGTTCTCTCTCATTTTTGATGAAGTCAAACTTTTTGACTATTTCATCAAATCGGATGTTCCAGCTCCTTGACACTTTCCATAAATAGATTTAAGCAATCTGCATGCTTTTCTGCTGCTCCCACTGACTTCAAAGCCATCTGGCTGGGTCATGTAGACACTCTTCTCTAAACCTCTATTTAGAAAAGCTCTCTTTACATCCATTTTTCAGATTTCGTAGTCATGGTAAGCTGCTATAAAAAAACGTATCCAAATGGATTTGTACATGGCCATTGGTTGAAAGGGTTTATCATAGTCCATGCCACGCCTTTGATGACATCCATTTTCCGCCAACATTGTCTTAAAAGTCTCCACCTTTCCATCTATATCAATCTTCTTCTTGAAGACCCACTTACTTTTTATAGGTTTTACCCCTTCGGGAACATCTTCCAAAGTCCATATTTTATTGGAGTGCATAGATTCCATTTCAGATATCATAACATTAAACCATCTTACAGAGTCCTTACTCTGCATGGATTCTTGAAAATTAGTAGGGTCATCATCAACCATGATGCTTTCCTTTACTCTGACATCTATGAGAAATCCATAGTATCTCTCTGGTGGATGGGAATGACTACTACATGACCTAATTAGCTGAGGGTCGTTAAGATGAGCATTGATGTCTGGTTCTGTCTCTTGATCGTGTGTAATTTATATTTCTAAAACTTCATTCAGTTCTTTCGCTTTGCTTATTGTCTCTTCATCAAGAGACTCCTTCTCCAAGAAGGTGGTATGCTAAGCAACAATTAACCTTTTGTTTCTCAGGTTGAT
The DNA here is from genome assembly GCA_030789695.1 of Scilla litardierei. NCBI lineage: Eukaryota > Viridiplantae > Streptophyta > Magnoliopsida > Asparagales > Asparagaceae > Scilla > Scilla litardierei. Next base: position 43,691,924 of record CM061137.1, on the reverse strand, counting down.
GGAAACGATATCCTTGAGAATCCTTTAGATATCTCACACATTTACACATCATGGATCTGGCCTCCAGTTTATTTGAATTGTGTCTTTTATAAACACTATACAACCACATATCTTAATAAAATTAAAATTCGGTTTCCTACCTGTCTATTTCTCATATAGAGTGGTAGACACGGCTTTAGACAGAACCATATTCAATATCCATAAGGCCGTTTCTAGAGCATAGCTTCAGAAAGAGAGAGGTAACTTAGCGTTACCCATCATAGATTGCATCATATCTAATATGATGTGATTCCTTCTCTCTGACACACCATTATACTGTGGTGTGTAAGGAAGAGTAACCTGAGAGAGAATCTCATTCTTTTTAAGTATACAAGGAATTACATACTTAAGTATTCACATCCTCGAGCTAATCGAAGAATTTTAATACTTTTTCTTGTCTATTTCTCTACTTCATTCACATACTCTATGAACTTCTCAAAGGTCTCAGATTTGTGTTTCATCAAGAACACATATCCATGTCTTGAGATGTCATTAAAAGTGATGAAGTAGGAATATCATCCTCTTGTTTATGTAAACATTGGACCATACAGATTTAGGTGTGGCTCTCTCGTCACACCACCGCTCATTGTTGGATGCCATATTTTCTAGAATTTATCTGGCATCTTCTTCACTTCTTGACATAAAGGACCCTCCAGCCGCAGCGTCCATGGAAGATTTCAAATCGTCCCTCAACCCATTATAGAACAGATTTATGATCTGCCACTTAGGGAGCTCATGGTGGGGACATCTTCGCTGCATCTCTTTAAATCTTGTCCATGCTTCGTGTAGAGACTCGTGGCTGGCCTGGGAGAAGGAGGAGATCTTACTCCTCAGCTTCATGGTCTTCCCCGGAGGAAAGAACTTTGTCAGGAAAGCATTTGAAAGCTTCTCCCAGGTGTTGAATGTGTTCGGGTCCTTCCCCCTAAGCCACAGCTTGGCCTTATCTCGCAGAGAGAAGGGGAATAGCTTCAGACGGATCGCCTCAGTTGTGACACCGTTTATCCGGAAGGTGTCACATTTCTCCAAAAAGGAGTCCAAATGTTCAATGGGGCTCTCCATGGGTGCACCCAAAAATTGATCATGCTGGATCCACGTCACCAAAGACGGCTTAAGCTCGAAGCTTTGCACCGTAATAGCAGGAGGACGGATGGCGGAGGTGGACTCGATGGATGGCATCGAGTACTCCAGCAGGGACTTGTGAGGTGGGGTGTTCTCCCACATGGTTTCAGGATCCTCTCTTCTTCGCTTCTCGGCGGCCAAACGCCTTAGGGTGGCGTTTATCTCCGGATCAACGGGAATCAAGTCGTTGAGACTTCTTGAACTCCTGCGCATGAAAAACAACAAACACCCGTGAAGCGAAAAGTGGGAAAGAAACAGATAAGATAAAAAATAAAAACGAAAATAAGAAAATAAAAAGGAAAAAGAAGAATGCGAAAATTATCGCGAGGTATGGATGAGAGCTAGACTCAATGGTTCATGAAATCCTAAAGTAACAAGCACGTTGCCTCCCCGGCAACGGCGCCATAAAGCTTGACGCCCCGAGGTTTTGAACGCGTCTAGATGGTGCAATAAGTAATTGGGGGCGTGAGATTTAAATATTTGTAACCGCAAGCGCATGGTGTTGTAGTGTGGCTTGGGGGTCGAACTCAGGGAGGCGTGGATGTGCTTGTGTCAAGAAGGATCAAATTCACCCCATGGGCGAGCTAGCCCGAATCGGATAATGGGTTGTCACAGTAAATGGAATGCAAGGGATAAACAATATAAAGGGAAAACCCGGGATTTTGGTTTCCACCCTATCGTGTGATTCTCACCGATACGGCCTACGGGTAGGATAACGATCGGAATTAAGGTCTAATGGTGAGACGTTGCCTCTGAAAGTGGTACCAGCATCCCATGGGCCCGATATTCCGGTCGGTGCCCAGGATGATACACTGGACTTCCCAGGTTCGGTCAGTGGGCACTCCCGTGTCCATTAACACTGACCGACTCCGGGAGCACTAAGCTCGCAACGATAACTCCCAACGCCTCATCCTACCGCTCCCGCGCACTAGGATTCAACGTCTACGCTAAGGGCGTGAGCTATGTCTAGGGGGTCAACCGTCAAGTTTATTCCCCCTTGGCCCAACGGTCAAAGGCGGTCTTTTTCCTGCCGATGACAATAAAACACCCCGCGTAACCGGTAGATTCCTAATCACTTTCGATTTCCTAGCCCTATGGATGCATCGGGGAGAACCCACGAAGGGGTTTCCACCAAAATCCCAGATTTGGGAACTACTCACACATATTTAGTAAAAAGCAATCTAAATCGAAATCGACCGTTAGAAACATGATCGGGCGATTGGAAAGCAGTAAGAGAAATGCTAATAACACTATATTAAAGTTTAACAAAGATCGGAAGACTTACAAATGTCTGAAAAATTACAGCCGTCAAGAGAGAGAAAAAACAGCAAAAAATAACAACTCCCATTTCTGGAAAACCTAGGGGTCCTATATATAGAATACGATATCACCCGATCGGTTAAAAAGTCAACCGATCAGGTGACCTGCTTCGTTTCTTCGGCAGCTCAGAATAGGACTTCACCCGGTCACACGGCACGGTCGGTTGAGGGTTGAAGATGATCGGTTGGATCTTCGTGCCGTCGGGTGAACCGGTCGGTTGATCTCTCCGTGCTTGGCTTCGGAGAATCGTCTACAGGTGAACCGATCGAGTGAAGGGCACCCGATCGGTTGGCATTCAGCATCAAATTCCAAAGAGTTGGGGCGTTTGAACCGGTCTCTGAACCGACCGGGTGACTTCTTGGCCGCTCCAACTTGTGTCCGGGTGGTGCACGCGTGCATCACCCGATCGGTTGGAAGTGACCAACCGGTCGGGTGAGGGGCTGAAAGATGCGATCTTCGTCGTTTGACCCCCTAGATCACGCGTGACTCCTCCCGTTGCTCCGGAGACTCATGATATCGTCGTTTTATGTCCCCTATGCCGGTAAACTCCTGCAAATATACAAAAACACGGAAAAGTGAAAGAAAACAAGAAAACACGAGAAAACGAATACAAGACGGCGGTAAATAGCGGAAAAACACGGAAGAAAACGTGCACAAATATATGAAATATAAACGCACGTCATTGCTTAGGATCATATAATGATCTTTGAAGTCTTAATGAGAAGACGTCCCGAGGTCTCTCTTTCATTTCTGGGGGTAAATTAAACCCATCTGGAAGTCTCATCTAGATTTCTTTATCTATATCACCATATAGATATGCAGTCACAACGTCCATGATATGCATTTCTAGGCTTTCCAGAGATGATAGGCTAAGCAAGAATCGGAAAGTGATCGCATCCATGACAGGGGAATATGTATCTTCATAATCAATCCCCGGCCTCTGGAGAAATCCCTGTGCTACAAGGCATGCCTTGTAGCGTACGATCACGTTTTCTTCATTTCTTTTTCTGATGAAGACCCACTTATATCCCACAGGTTTAACACCTAATGTGTTTGGACTACTGGTCCAAAGGCTTTGTGTTTCAAGAGTGAGTCCAGCTCTACTCTTATTGCCTTGCCCCACTTTGGCCAATTATCTCTGCGTTTACATTCCGTTAGAGATCGTGGTTCAACGTCATCGCGACGTGAACGGTAATAGCGAACGCAAAGTCGACGACAACGACTGTGCTATATATGTCCAATACCTCTCCAGTACGTACGTAATTTAATGATGTTTCTCCTATTGTTTCCTATACAGGGGAAATAAGGATAGGATAGGTCGCTGGTCTGAGCTCAGCATCCTGTGGAGGGATCATCTTGTTATCTCCAGGAATCTTCCTCTTTCGAGGAACTTTATCTTTTGAACCTAGCGGGCATCCTCTTTTCAATTGAGGTACAGCCAATTCTGCTGCCGGTGGATTGCATCCATCTTTGGGGATGTCAATCCTAGCTGGCGTGTTGGCAGCAGGGACGTGTGAACGAACAATCTTCTGGTTGTCCGTAAATTTATCCGGTAGTAGGTGTACTGTGTTCTGAATGTGAAGGATCTTCAGGATCTCATCTTCACACAGATTAGTACGCTGATCATAAAGAGACAAAGACGTCTTGTTCCAGGAAATGGTCTCACAAGCATCAGGCTTCTTAGACTATATGCCTAGTTTTGGAAATGATTTCTCATCGAATCCACAGTCATTAAGACGTGCCTTAAATGCGTCCCCTGCGAGAGGCTCTAGGTATCTAATAATAGAGGGCGAATCAAACCCAATATATATACATAGACGATGCTGATGACCTATTTTGGTCCTCTGAGGTGGTGCTATTGGGACATACACCGTACAACCAAATACTCGCAAATGGGAGATATATGGTTGTGCGCCGTATGCTAGCTGCATTAGGGATAATGTATGGCCACCCGAGGGCCTTATCCTAATTAGCGATGCGGCATGGAGAATAGCATGCCCCCAAGCCTCCACAGGCAACTGGGATTGCATGAGTAATGGACGTGCAATCCATTGGAGTCTCTTTATAAGTGACTCTGCTAATCCATTCTGGGAGTGAACATAATCTACTGTATGTTCAACTTCGATTCCCGTTGCCCAGCAATAGTCATCGAAGACTTGTGAAGTGAATTCACCCGCATTATCAAGAAGTAGTTTCTTGATATGGCTATCGGGGAAATGAGACCTCAATCTAATTATTTGTGCCAATAGCTTCGGGAAAGATAGGTTACGGGTGGATAATAGGCACACATAAGACCATTTTGTGGATGCATCAATCAGTACCATGAAGTACCGAAATGGGCCACTTGCAGGGTGAATAGGCCCATAAATGTCGCCATGCATTCTCTCTAGGAAGCCAGGAGACTCTAATCCCACTTTCAGGCGGGATGGTCTCGTTATTAGTTTTCCTTGAAAACAAGGGGTACAAGAAAATTCACCCGTTTGAAGAATCCTCATGTTCTTCAAATTATGTCCACGGGATTCAGAGATGATGCAACGCATCATAGCTGATCCAGGGTGACCAAGTCTATTGTGCCAGAGTTGAAACTCTGGCAATGAAAGGCATTTCTGGTGCTCAGTCATATTGGCTTCTTTAGGTTGAATATACGTGTGGTAGAGACCCAATGGGAGTCCCTTAAATCATTCATAGATGGTTTTCTGGCCATCTTTTTGACGAGTCACAAATATATTCAATGTTTTCTTCATCTCTAGTTTCTAAGTGATATCCATTTAAACGAATATCTTTGAAACTTATGAGATTTCTATTGGATTTTGGAGAGAACAGTGCATTTTGTATTTTAAGTCTTGTGTTATTTGGGAGCAATATGATTGCTTCTCCAGATCCTTCGATTATGTTAGACAGTCCCGAAATGGTGATAATAGGACCGTCATATTTGTTTAAACTATAAAAATAGCATGGTTTGCGAAGGATAATGTGCGTTGAGGCACTGTCTACAAGGCACTTAGACTTCATCTATAAATAAGCAAATTGAAAGTTTATTTAAGTAAATGAAAAAATGTCATTCAAATCGAAAAACTTTCAAAACAAACTACCGATGAAGCTACATGGATTTTAAATGCATAGATATAAAGATAGGGCTCAATCGAGCAGATCGTCATTCTCGAAGTCTTTTGCAGTGAACTTGGTTGCCAAGTTTGTTTCAGGCGAATGCTTCTGGCTCGCCTGATACAGATCCTGGAGGTGTCGAGGAGTACGATAGTTTCTGGACCAATGTCCAGTCATGCCACATCTATGTTATTTATCCTCCCAGTTCTTCTTATGAATTGACACTGGACCATTGTTCGTATGCTTCCATGTGTAGTTTTTCTTCCTCTGGTTATTGTTGTTCTGGGATGGTGCTCTTGCTTGATTCATTGTAGCTTTCCCTTTGTTCTGTCTAGCCGTCAACTTGTTTTTCCACTTCTGGAGAGAAACATGCTGGGCTTCAGGAAGAGGTGCAGAACCAGTAGGACGCAGATTATTAGTGGCCAGTAGTAAGTCTCTATTCTGCTCTGCCCTAAGGAGGCAAGATAGCAAATCAGAGAACTTTGTGAAGTTGCATTCACGGTACTATTGCATGAGGATGACATCTTTCTCGTGGAACGAGGTAAATGTCTTTTCCAACATGCGGTGCTCCGAGAATTCTTCACCACACAACTTCAGGCGTGAGGTGGTATTATGAAGTGCTGAGTTGTACTCAGCAACAGACTTATAGTCCTGAAGACGGAGGTTTTCCCACTTATAACTGGCACATGGCAGTATGACATCTATTTGATGCCTATAACGTGCCTTGACCGGTGCCCCATTTACGGTTTGGGCGCGGTGTCGTTTTACTGCAAGTGCACGGTTAGTGTAGGGTGCTGGTATATCGAACTCAGGGAGGTGGATGGCTTGAATGGATACTAGCCTCGCCGAGATTATGTGAGAGATACGTGGATAATATGAGTGGAAGTGTAGAAATAAAAGAAAGAAATGAAAAAGACAAGAAATGAATCCCCGCTAACACGGGCTAGAGCACTCATGACACTTGGCATTCGACTTGACCCAGGGTGAGACATTTCCCCTAAATGTGGTACCTAGCGTGCCACGGGCCCGATATTTCGGTCGATGCCCATGATGATACGCTAGGTCTACCCGGTTTCGGACGGTGGGTATTCCCATGTCCAACTCCCTCCGCAACCGAGAGCATTAAGGCCAAAATGATAGCTCCCAACACTTCGTCCAAGCCATTCCCACGCACGAGGACTCGATGTCAATGCTAGGGGCATGAGCTGTGGCTAGGGGATCAAAATCTCATTTTATTTCCCCTTGACCCGATGGTCAAAGGCGGTCTTTCTCCCGCCAATTACAATAAAACACCCCCGCATAACCCTAATGGCCAAATAGGTCGAATTTGATTTCTAGCAATACATCAAAGCGGATCTTGACAGAACAAGTATCCGGACCCCAACCCCCAACACATCTAGTGTGTTGCCGTACGAATTAGACTCAGATTGCTAAAAATCCCCATTGACACATTCCATCAAACACATGCCATGCAATCAAGTCAAATGAAATATCCCAAGCATCAATCCTACTCTAACCCATATAAGGATTCATCAAACACTACTCAATGGTGAAGAACATGATAGAAAGCAATAAAATGGACAAACAAACATTCACCATCAAGCACAATAGAAATAACACAAAACAATGGAAGTAGGAAAAGAAATACTTATCTTGCCATTGAATCATCAATCCATTACAAGACTTATTGACGTAGAAACCCTAATCTAACCTAACCTAAAGATCCCATGAAGGGGTAAGAAAACTGCTGAAAAATAGGGGAGAACCCCCTCTAAGTCGTGCCCACACTTATATTTATAAGCCCCATCAAAACCCTAACGATTAGGGTCCAAAAACCCAGTAAAACTGCTAAAACAGGACCACCCGATCGGTTGAAGTGTCAACCGATCGGGTGGAAGCAAACAGAGATGCACAGCTTCTGAAATTGACCTGAACCGATCGGTTGGACTCCTAACCGATCGGTTGAAGTTTAATTCCAGACAGCTCCCAATTTCAGTACCCAGCTATGCTCAGAAAATTCCAGAAAAATATAGAAAAATCAGATTTAGGCATGTGACCTATCGTTAGAAAGATAACGACGATGCCGACGTAGAAAAATAAGAGATCACCCAAAATCCCACTGGAATGATAGCAAATCTTCAATGAATGTATCAGCAGTGCACGAAAAGGGAAGAAAAGGCCACCCGATCGGTTGAAGTGTCAACCGATCAGGTGGGTTCTTCCCCAAGATGACCCGGGGAGCGAATCGATCGGTTGGGAAGCTCTCTCAAAAACAGAGAGCGCTGTCATGAACACCCGATCACTGAACCGATCGGGTGGGGTCTTCTTCATTGCTGCTTCCTGATCGGGTCAGATACGCGTGCACGAACCGATCGGGTGGGTCTATCCACCTGATTGGTTGAAGCTCCAAATCTTCAAATCCTCATCTTTGGCCATCAGATCTTTGCCGTATAAGCGTGCTTTGATCCTGACATGCATGGTTGACTTCAGAAGACACCGAAATGTCGAGATTTCCCTGAAATACAAACAATACACCCAATAGTCAATATGAACTAAAATGTGATCTATACAACATGGAATGAGATGAAACATATATGAAAACACGATGAAAAGCGTGTACAAAATATGAAATATGAACACGCGTCATACCCCCAAGCTAAACTCTTCCTCGTCCCAAGGAAGACGAGTTGGAATGAAGATCGGGTGCGATAGCAAGAAAGGAAAGCGAAGAATCATTGATCACCCTCTCCAAACCACAATGTAATCACCAATACAATTAAGCATAAGGGAAAAGCATATCACAATCTAAATAAAGAATTCAATCTCATAATATAGCATCATGGGTTGATATCAATAAAGCACAAAAGAGATAGAAGCGTGAGATTGGCAAAAGCATAGCTATCATAGCATGTTAGAGTAGATAATATGCCCAAATATGAGGAAGCTCAAAATTCTTATCAAATCTTCCAAACAGTGAATACGAGATACCCATACATGCATGAAGAAGTAAGAAAGAATAGATATGAATCATGTGAATAGCTATCAATCTCTAAGATGTAATGAATCACCACACACACTTGTCGCTTTTTATTTTTGAAACACTTTCTTGCCTTGCTTGTATTTTCAAAAGGAGATAGAGACGATGTGGAAAGATAACTTTATACAAACTCTCACCTTCCCTATATACAATGGTGCTCTCAAATATAGGAAATGTGGAGAGCGAAGGAAAATGGGATAATGTGGCATATATACATATTTTTGGTTTTTTGGTTTGTTTTTGCTGTTTTTAAATTTAATATTTTTGTCTTGCAAACTTGCGGAATCGCAATGGAATGCAAGGGCGGCCTACGCATCTCAAGCCAGACGGCTTTAGGGCATCGGGTTACGAAGAACCCCGAAAGACCATTATACAAAAATATGAAAAATGTGCACTCCTCCAAATGGGAGAACGATGCACGACGAGGGGGAATGTACAAAGTAAAACAAAAGAGAATTTTTGAGAAATCCAAGCATGGCAAGAAAATCCTCCATGAATTCAAGCACGGGACAAAGGTGTGGATATCCTAATCCCGTGGAAAGGTAGCTAACACATGCGATAAGAGTACACATATATTATTTCATGCAAGAGTTAGAAGCACGGGGTAGGATGGCAAAATAACCGTTTCTTGGAAATGAAGCGTGAAAATCTAGGAACTTCAAATAGAGGGGCATATTAAAATATGATATATAGCTATAAGCATGCCTTAAACACAATCACAACCAACAATCTCGAAATATAGCAAATAAACCGAAAAGATGGCAAAACACATATATGAGCATTGAATAATCAAAGAAATAGCATGATGGAAAAAGGTGCTCAAATGCGAAAAGTGAAGCATGAGTGGCAAAATATCATTGACGATTCATCTCTAGAAAGAGGCAAGAATGAAGTGGAGAAAGAAAAATGCATGATGATGGGAATGATGCATTAAAATGAAAAGAAAAATTTTTGATGCATGAAAAAGGTGAAAATGGAAGAAAATAAAGGAAATATGCATGAAATGCAACTCCCCCAAGCTAAAGCTTGCATTGCCCTCAATGCAATAAGATCACAGAAAGGGAAAAGATAAAATGAGAGGGGAAATGCATCAAAAATAACAAAAATGACTATGGGTGATACTCTCCCCCAAGCTAATATAAGCTATCCCCAAAAGATATGAAAATCCGATACGGGGCATAAAAGATAAAGGGGAGGCAAAACAGGCATCGTCACCCTTTGGAGGTGGTAGGTTTCTCATGGAGAAAAATGATAACGGGGCCAAGAAAAGTGCCAAAAGAATAAGGATAGGGTGATATGGGTGAAATGATCGAAAGACATGACAAGATGGGTTATTATGATGCAAAAGCAACCCCTAGATACACTACCCTCGCTAATGAGAGGCGACGAGATTATTCTAATCTAAACTAGAAAGATGTAAATTTCTACACTACTAGATTAGGATACACCTGAGCATAGGTGGATCCAGAATCTGGAGTGGGGCAGGTAGCTGCTCTAACTGCTCCTTCTGTGGCTCCACCAGAAACGCCGTGCCACGTGTGCCAATGGACCCAAGCAATGCACTTCCAAGCATCCCTCGTAGGTGTCCACCTATACCTGCAAAGAATGAGGTGCATTAGCCCATGGCTAGAAATCATTTCCAAAAATAAATATATCCCAGAGATAATCGTCAAAATAAGATGGAAAAATAATGAAAGGGTGACGAATACTCCTAGAGAATGGGTCTCTATCCTCTGTACTAGGGACGACCAAATCCTCACTCTTCATGAGAAGTGGCTCTCCAGGTGGTGACGCACAGCAGCATACCTCAAGGAAAGTAGATCCTGTGTCCTACGAGAAATATGATGTGTCAAAAATATATAAGTCTAAAGAAATAGGACGTGAAAAGTGTGACTTAAATGTGGAGTGAGAGTGAGTATGAAAATCTCTCTGAATAGGGGCAATACGCTCAAGTAGATGCTCAGCCGCAGAAGAAGTGGAGAGTGATAGTAGAGGTAGATGTGACTCGGGCTTCTTGAAGTAGACCATCGTACTCAAGCCCTCATGCACATTCTCCTCGACGACATGCTCATGCTCCACCATCTGCCCGATGTCCTGAAGAAGCAGCAACAGAGATGACAATGGAGGTGGATGTGGAGCGGACCACTCGTATGTGGTCGTGGTGTCTGCGTCCTCATGCACATCCTCCTCACTGGTATGCATAAGCTCTGTTGTCTCCTCGGTGCTCTCGTAGGACTAATGTGGGGTATACAAATCAAGATGAGAAGCCTCTCCCACAGATCCTAGAGAAGTCACCCCATCCTCACTATCATCATCAAGATATGCATTGTCATCCAAGTTGTATTGTTGGAAAAATGGGGCATCGACATGAGATGTGTCTATGGTGACCGATGGTATGGTGTTCTCAACCATGAAAGTGGGTATATCCTCTCCTCCATCCCCTCTCCTCGGTGTAGGCTCAGTGATTGGTACCATAAAGTTTTGCAATATTTGGCCTTGGTTAAACATGGCACCTTCAAGGAGACACTCAAGGCTTGATTTTTCTTGTGTTGGTGGATGGATATAAGGTTGAGGAAATTGATGGGAGGTGTTTGGGCTAAAGTTGTGGGAAAATGTTTGGCCTTGGTTTAGGGGGAGGCTCTCAAGCGTAAATGGGCAATCATAATGAACGTGCCCTGCCGTCCCACAAGTCTCATAAACCACAAATGTGTAAGGTTCGTAGCCTCCCATCTGAGCATTGAAATTTGATCTCCACATGGTAATAGCAAAGATACATGGACAACAAAAATTAGAAAACTAGAGAAGAGCGTCAATAGTACAAGAGAATAACAAAGAGATAATATAATGGTGGGGAAAAAATTTCTTGGTTATTGTATTTTTTTTATGTAGTTTAACGAACCCAAGCTAAGCTAATATCAAACCGAACGCCTCCCCGGTAACGGCGCCAACTTGGCCAGCGCCCCGTTTACGGTTTGGGCGCGGTGTCATTTTACCGCAAGTGCACGGTTAGTGTAGGGTGCGGGTATATCGAACTCAGGGAGGTGGATGGCTTGAATGGCTACTGGCCTCGCCTAGGTTGTGTGAGAGCTACGCAGATAATATGAGTGGAAGTGTAGAACTAAAAGAAAGAAATGAAAAAGATAAGAAATGAATCCCTGCTAACACGGGCTAGAGCACTCATGACTCTTGGCATTCGACTTGCCCAGGGTGAGACATTGCCCCTAAAGGTGGTACCTAGAGTCCCATGGGCCCGATATTCCGTTCGATGCCCATGATGATATGCTAGGTCTACCCAGTTTCGGACGGTGGGCATTCCCATGTCCAACACCCTCCGCAACCGAGAGCATTAAGGCCAAAATGATAGCTCCCAACATTTCGTCCAACCCGTTCTCACGTGCGAGGACTCAATGTCAACGCTAGGGGCGTGAGCTGTGGCTAGGGGATCAAACTCCCGTTTTATTTCCCCTTGTCCCAATGGTAAAAGGCGGTGTTTCTCCCGCCAATGACAATAAAACACCCCCGCGTAAACCTAATGGCCAAATAGGTCGAATGTGATTTCTAGCAATACATCAAAGCGGATCTTGACAGGACAAGTATCTGGACCCCAACCCCTAACACATCTAGTGTGTTGCCATATGAATTGGACTCAGATTGCTAGAAATCCCCATTGACACATTCCATCAAACACATGCCATGCAATCAAGTCAAATGAAATATCCCAAGCATCAATCCTACTCTAACCCATATTAGGGTTCATCAAACACTACTCAATGGTGAAGAACATGATAGAAAGCAATAAAATGGACAAACCAACATTCACCATCAAGCACTATAGAAATAACACAAAATAATGGAAGTAGGAAAAGAAATACTTATCATGCCTTTGAATCATCAATCCATTACAAGACTTATTGACGTAGAAACCCTAATCTAACCTAACCTAACGATCCCATGAAAGGGGAAGAAAACTGCTGAAAAATAGGGGAGAACCCCCTCCAAGTCGTGCCCACACTTATATTTATAAGCCCCCATCAAAACCCTAACGATTCGGGTCTAAAAACCAGTAAAACTGCTAAAATAGGACCACCCGATCGGTTGAAGTGTCAACCAATCGGGTGGAAGCAAACAGAGATGCACAGCTTCTAAAATTGACCTGAACCGATCGGTTGGACTCCCAACCGATCGGTTGAAGTTCAATTCCAGACAGCTCCCAATTTCAGCACCCAGCTGTGCTCAGAAAATTCCAGAAAAATTTAAAAAAATCGGATTTGGGCATGCGACCTATCGTTGGAAAGATAACGACGATGCCGACGCTAGAAAAATAAGAGATCACCCAAAATCACACTGGAATGATAGCAGATCTTCAATGAATGCATCAGTAGTGTGCGAAAGGGGAAGAAAAGGCCACCCGATCGGTTAAAGTATCAACTGATCAGGTGGGTTCTTCACCAAGATGACCCGGGGGGCGAACCGATCGGTTGGGAAGCTCTCTCAAAAACAGAGAGCACTGTCATGACTACCCAATCATTGAACCGATCGGACGGGGTCTTCTTCATTGCTGCTTCCTGATCAGGTCGGATATGCGTGGACGAACCGATTGGGTGGGTCTTTCCACCCGATCGGTTGAAGCTCCAAATCTTCAAATCCTCATCTTTGGCCATAGATCTTTGTCATATAAGCATGCTTTGGTCCCGACATGCAAGGTCGACTCCAGAAGACACCGAAATGCCGACATTTACCTGAAATACAAACTATACACCCAATAGTCAATATGAACCAAAATGTGATATATACAACATGGAATGAGATGAAACGTATATGAAAACACGATGAAAAGCATGTACAAAATATGAAATATGAAGACACATCATGCCCCCAAGCTAAACTCTTCCTCGTCCCAAGGAAGACGAGTTGGAATGAAGATCGGGTGCGAGAGCAAGAAAGGAAAGCGAAGAATCCTTGATCACCCACTCCAAACCACAAATGTAATCACCAATGCAATTAAGCACAAGGGAAAAAGCATATCACAATCCAAATCAAGAATTCAATCTCATAATATAGCATCATGGGTTTATATCAATAGAGCACAAAAGAGATAGAAGCGTGAGATAGCAAAAGTATAGCTATCATAGCATGTTATAGTAGATAATATGCCCAAATATGAGGAAGCTCAAAATTCTTATCAAATCTTCCAAACGGTGAATACGAGATACCCATACATGCATGAAGAAGTAAGAAATAATAGATATGAATCATGTGAATAGCTATCAATCTCTAGGATGTAAGGAATCACCACACACACTTGTCGTTATTATTATTATTTTTGAAACACTTTCTTGCCTTGCTTGTATTTTCAAAAGGAGATAGAGAAGATGTGGAAAGCTCACTTTATACAAACTCTCGCCTTCCCTATATACAATGGTGCTCTCAAATATAAGAAATGTGGAGAGCGAAGGAAAAGGGAAGAATGTGGTATAAATACATATTTTTGGTTTTTTGGTTTGTTTTTGTTGTTTTTTATTTTAATATTTTTGTCTTGCAAACTTGCGGAATCGCAATGGAATACAAGGGCGGTCTACGCATCCCAAGCCAGATGGCTTTAGGGCGTCGGGTTACGAAGAACCCCGAAGGACCATTATACAAAAATATGAAAAATGTGCACTCCTCCAAATAGGAGAACGATGCACAACAAGGGGGAATGTACAAAGTAAAACAAAAGAGAATTTTTGAGAAATCCAAGCATGGCAAGAAAATCCTCCATGAATTCAAGCACGAGACAAAGGTGTGGATATCCTAATCCCGTTGAAAGGTAGCTAACACATGCGATAAGACACATATAGTATTTCATGCAAGAGTTAGAAGCATGGGGGTAGGATGGTAAAATAACCGTTTCTTGGAAATGAAACGTGAAAATCTAGGAACTTCAAATAGAGGGGCATATTAAAATATGATATATAGCTATAAGCATGCCTTAAACACAATCACAACCAACAATCTCAAAATATAGAAAATAAACCCAAAAGATGGCAAAACACATATATGAGCATTGAATAATCAAAGAAATAGCATGATGGAAAAAGGTGCTCAAATGCGAAAAGTGAAGCATGAGTGGTAAAATATCATTGAGGGTTCATTCTCTAGAAAGAGGCAAGAATGAAGTGGAGAAAAATGCATGATGGGAATGTTGCATTAAAATGAAAAGAAAATTTTTTGATGCATGAAAAAGGTGAAAATGGAAGAAAATAAAGGAAATATGCATGAAATGCAACTCCCCCAAGCTAAAGCTTGCATTGCGCTCAATGCAATAAGATCACAGAGAGGGCAAAGATAAAATGAGAGGGGAAATGCATCAAAAATAACAAAAATGACTATGGGTGATACTCTCCCCCAAGCTAATATAAGCTATCCCCAAAAGATATGAAAATCCGATACGGGGCTAAAAGATAAAGGGGAGGCAAAACAGGCATCGCCACCCTTTGGAGGTGGTAGGGTTCTCATGGAGAAAAATGATAACATGGCCAAGAAAAGTGCCAAAAGAACAAGGATAGGGTGATGGGGGTGAAATGATAGAAGGGCACGACATGATGGGTTATTATGATGCAAAAGCAACCCCTAGATACGCTCCCCTCGCTAATGAGAGGAGATGAGATTATTCGAATCTAAACTAGAAAGCTGTAAATTTCTACACTACTAGATTAGGATACACCTAAGCATAGGTGGATCAAGAATCTGGAGTGGGGCAGGTAGCTGCTCTAACTGCTCCTTCTGTGGCTCCACCAGAAACACCGTACCACGTGTGCCAATGGACCCAAGCAATGCACCTCCAAGCATCCCTCGTAGATGTCCACCTATAACCTGCAAAGGATGAGGTGCATTAGCCATGGCAAGAAATCATTTCCCAAAATAAATATATCCCAGAGATAATCGTCAAAATAAGATGGAAAAATAATGAAAGGGTGACAAATACTCCCTGAGAATGGGTCGCTATCCTCTGTACTAGTGACGACCAAATCCTCACTCTCCATGAGAATTGGCTCTCCAGGTGGTGACGCACCGCAGCATACCTCAAGGGAAGTAGATCATGTGTCCTGCGAGAGATATGGTGTGTCAAAAACATGTAAGTCTAAAGAAATAGGACGTGAAAAGCGAGACTTAAATGTGGAGTGAGAGTGAGTATGAAAATCTCCTTGAATAGGGGCAATATGCTCAAGTAGATGCTCAGCCGCAGAAGAAGTGAAGAGTGACGGTAGAGGTAGATGTGACTCGGGCTCCTTGAAGTGGACCATCGTACTCAAGCCCTCATGCACATTCTCCTCGTCGACATGCACATTCTCCACCATCTGCCTGATGTCCTGAATAACATCATCACTGACCAAGGAAGAAGCATCAATAGAGATGCCAATGGAGGTGGATGTGGAGCGGACCACTTGTATGTGCTCGTGGTGTCTGCGTCCTCACACACATCTTCCTCACCGGTATGCGTAAGCTCTGTTGTCTCCTCGGTGCTCTCGTAGGACTCATGTGGGGTATCCAAATCAAGATGAGAAGCCTCTCCCACAGATCCTAGAGAAGTCACCCCATCCTCACTATCATCATGAAAAAATGCATTGTCATCCAAGTTGTATTGTTGGAAAAATGGGGCATCGGCATGAAATGTGTCTATGGTGGCCGATGGCATGGTGTTCTCAACCATGAAAGTGGGTATATGCTCTCCTCCATCCCCTCTCCTCGGTGTAGGCTCAGTGATTGGTACCATAAAGTTTTGCAATATTTGGCCTTGGTTAAACATGGCACCATCAAGGAGACACTCAAGGCTTGAATTTTCTTGTGTTGGTGGAGGGATATAAGGTTGAGGAAATGGATGTGAGGTGTTTGGGCTAAGGTTGTGGAAAAATGTTTGGCGTTGGTTTAGGGGGAAGCTCTAAAGCGTAAATGGGCAATCATAATGCACGTGCCCTGCTGTCCCACAAGTCTCACAAACCACAAATGAGTAAGGTTCGTAGCCTCCATTCTGAGAATCGAAATTTGATCTCCACGTGGTAATAGCAAAGATACCTGGACAATAAAAATTAGAAAACTAGGGAAGATCGTCAATAGTACAAGAGAATAACAAAGAGATAATATAATGGTGGGGGAATAATTTCTTGGTTAGTCTAACGAACCCAAGCTAAGCTAATATCAAACCGAACGCCTCCCCGGCAACGGTGCCAAAAACTTGACAGGTGCCCCGTTTACGGTTTGGGCGCGGTGTCGTTTTACCGCAAGTGCACGGTTAGTGTAGGGTGCGGGTATATCGAACTCAGGGAGGTGGATGGCTTGAATGGATACTAGCCTCGTCGAGATTATGTGAGAGCTACGCGGATAATATGAGTGGAAGTGTAGAAATAAAAGAAAGAAATGAAAAAGACAAGAAATGAATCCCCGCTAACACGGGCTAGAGCACTCATGACACTTGGCATTCGACTTGACCCAGGGTGAGACATTTCCCCTAAAGGTGGTACCTAGCGTCCCACGGGCCCGATATTTCGGTCGATGCCCATGATGATACGCTAGGTCTACCCGGTTTCGGACGGTGGGCATTCCCATGTCCAACACCCTCCGCAACCGAGAGCATTAAGGCTGAAATGATAGCTCCCAACATTTCGTACAAGCCGTTCCCATGCGCGAGGACTCGATGTCAATGCTATGGCGTGAGCTGTGGCTAGGGGATCATACTCCTGTTTTATTTCCCCTTGGTCTGACGGTCAAAGGCGGTCTTTCTTCCGCCAATGACAATAAAACACCCCCGTGTAACCTTAATGGATAAATAGGTCGAATGCGATTTCTAGCAATACATCAAAGCGAATCTTGACAGGACAAGCATCCGGACCCCAACCCCAACACATCTAGTGTGTTGTTGTACGAATTGGACTCAGATTGCTAGAAATCCACATTGACACATTCCATCAAACACATGTCATGCAATCAAGTCAAATGAAATATCCCAAGCATCAATCCTACTCTAACCCATATTAGGGTTCATCAAACACTACTCAATGATGAAGAACATGATAGAAAGCAATAAAATGGACAAACAAACATTCACCATCAAGCACAATAGAAATAACACAAAACAATGGAAGTAGGAAAAGAAATACTTATCTTGCCATTGAATCATCAATCCATTACAAGACTTATTGAAGTAGAAACCCTAATCTAACCTAACCTAAAGATCCTATGAAGGGGGAAGAAAACTGCTGAAAAAATAAGGGAGAACCCCCTCCAAGTCGTGCCCACACTTATATTTACAAGCCCCATCAAAGCCCTAACGGTTCGGGTCCAAAAACCCAGTAAAACTGCTAAAACAGTAAAACAGCTTCTAAAATTGACCTGAACCGATCGGTTGGACTCCCAACTGATCGATTGAAGTTCAATTCCAGACAGCTCCCAAATTCAGCACCCAGTTGTGCTCAGAAAATTCCAGAAAAATAAAGAAAAATCGGATTTTGTCATGCGACCTATCGTTGGAAAGCTAACGACGATGCCGACGATAGAAAAATAAGAGATCCCCAAAATCCCACTGGAATGATAATAGATCTTCAATGAACGCATCAGCAGTGCGCGAAAGGGGAAGAAAAGGCCACCCGATCGGTTGAAGTGTCAACCGATCGGGTGGGTTCTTCCCCAGGATGACCCGACGGGCGAACCGATCGGTTGGGAAGCACTCTCAAAAACAGAGAGCACTGTCATGACCACCCGATCACTGAACCGATTGGGTGGGGTCTTCTTCATTGCCGCTTCCTGATCGGGTCGGATACCCGTGCACGAACCGATCGGGTCGGATACCCGTGCACCATATATACAACTTCACACTTATTTACGAATAACACTGATTATACATACATAATACAAGAGTAAAATATTAATATCCTAAGGGTAGCACGCTCATAGGGGTCCACACACTTTACCTATATGCATACACTACAACGACATACCAACTTATACTAATGGGCCCACCAAACTATACTAAGGTTAACGTAGACAACAGCAAACACTAATGTGATAACTAAGCAATAGTGAGGAAACCGAATTCGAAATTGAAATGAAACAAGATCGGGATGAACGGGTTCAGATGAGGCGACATACAAGGGATTAGCTTGGTTGGGTGGAACAAAGTATAATTCAGAAAATCAAGTAGAGAAGAAAGATATAAAATACGAAGTAGTGATATACTAAAATGTAAGTTATAAAATAAAAATATAACAACATCCTTATAAAACGTAGAAGGGTAACACGAAAGTTAAATCACGACATAAGGATTAGACGTAGAATAATGAGTATGGATGTGAATGAGTTATTTTGCAATTGGAGATAAATTTAAATGGAGATAGTATTTTACAAAAATTTGAAGTAGGAAACTGATGAGTGTAAACTCGACACGTTGAAAGCTGAAGTCCCATGTAACTTAGAAAAATGTATTAAAGGTAAGCGTGATGAGTTATTCGAATACGTTTCAATGGCATAAGTAAGAAAAGAAAATTGTAATTCGAATTAGGGAAAATAGAAGTACGGTTCAGAATAAAATTAGCATATAAAAAGGGACAAGGAATTTATATAGATATGAAAAGTATAGGCTGGAAAAACATTATAAACTAGTAATCAAAAATCTCGACAAATGTTTTGAATTTCAAAAATTGAGTTTAAGTCAACGGAATGGTATGAAGTCTAAGAATACATATATATATATATATATATATATATATATATATATATATATATATATACACACACACACACACACACATATATACATATATACATATATATATATATATTAAAAGTTTTCGAACAAGTTTAAACTTAGCGAATGAGGAAAATTGAAAATACTTTCAGGAGATTCAAGATTTGTAACGAAGAGGTTCGGAAATTAACGGCGATCGTCATGAGGCGATCGCGTGAATCGAGGGCAAGGAAATATAGTCGCATGATCGAAACATAAATACGCTTAGGATATGACTCATTAAAAGCTACGGGGAACTCCTACGGTCGTCCAACTAAACATTAGGAACATAGTGCCAAGACTTTCCAAGGAACTAGACTAAAATGAACTGCATTCAGCTTGGCCCGAAATCGATGAACTCAAGCGAACGACTAAAGAAATTCTAGAAGTCTAATATGGTAAGAGTCAGACAAGAACCAATAAGGTAAAACCTAAGACGACTATATCAATTTCTAGCATGAAGTCTAACTACCACTCAGAGACCTCTAACTAGCAAGCACAGACATCTAACTAAGTCTTACTAAAGTCCCGATCTAATGGATTCCCTATTAAGCGGAGACAGATGTTTGGCATCACGTCTACCAGCCACCAAGGACATAGGAAACGATAAAATTAGACTCAGGGCTTATGATTTGGATGTTTTAATTTATTTAATGGACGTTCTATAATTATTATCGTTGTTCCGATAATTCACAGTTGCAGTGACTTGCATGGGCCACCAATAAAACCTGTCACGCCCCGCTTCACTAAAATGGAGGCGAGACGTGAGGAGGTCCGCTCAGACTTGGAGCTGTGAGGCTCCAGTCTGTAAAGCTTCTGGATTTAGCCGAGTTCAGGTCCTTGCGAATGCGAAGCAGAACAACAATAATAATAAGGAAAGAGAGACAAATAAAATTTATTCAATCTCAGAAAGTCCACAATAAATTCCAACATCACAGAAAAGCCACCAGGCTAAAAAGAAGAGTCTAAAAGAAAAGTACAAGAGTCTGAAAAGAGGCCTAAGGCGTGGCCGACTTAATACATAGAATTAACAAGAAAAGAGAGGTGCTACTGTAACGACTGCTTTTCATGTATCTGGATTTAATATAATATAATATATGTTTTGGTGGATTTTCTCCTCTTGTGTGGTTTTCGTCTCCGTAGTTTCATTTTCGATCGATTCGTCGTATTTTCTCGTTTCTTCCTTAGGATCGTCGATTTCGAAGTGCGTCACTCGTGACGGACTTCATAACGGTCGTATCTAACTGTTAGATCAAGCCTAGGAGTCTTAGGAATCGATCCTGGGGCCCCGCGCTCCGTATCGGTACTTTTCTGTGCTCATTAGCCGGTGTAAGAAGGGCCACCGACCGACTAGATGACGATCCAGTCGGTCGGCAATCCTTCTTGGACCGACTAGTTAGCTTTCTAAATTTCTCAGGAGTTACTGTTTATCGTTAGTCGGTCTAAGAACGTTGGTTGACCGACTAGGTTGCAAACTAGTCGGTCAGCAATGCTTTTTGAACCGACTAACTCATCATATTATTTTTGTATCGGTTACTGTTTACTCTTAGTCGGTCTAAGAACGTTCATCGACCGACTAGATGCCAAACTAGTCGGTCAGTACTTGTTCATGGACCGACTAACTCTAGAATCCTATTTTCGTTCAGGAGTTACTGTTTGCACTTAGTCGGTCTGCGTTGGTCGACCGACCGACTAGTTGCCAAACTAGTCGGTCAGTGGTTGCTCTTGGACCGACTAACCAGTGTTAAAACCCTAATTTCTGGGCAGCCGCCAGCTCAACCTATTTATACCCAACCCAAACGACTTCTTCTTCTCCAACACGACCCAAAACCCTAAAAACTTCCCCCTTCAGCCCCCATCTTCCTCCAAGCTCCATTTCTCCATTCCAAGCCCTAAATCCATCATCCAAACCATCCATTCACTCTATCTACCCTTCATCTTCCCCAAATCTCCATCAAAATCCATCAAAATCCCCAAATCCCCAAAAACCCTAGTTTCCCCAAACTTCTCCAATCTTCTCCAGATTTGATCCTAGGGTTCCCCGGAGTGTTTCTTCCGTCTCCTCTCGGTAAGAAATCGATCTACCGTTGTTTTCATAGCTTATTTATAATTTTATGAAAACCCTAATTAATTTCATGTGTTTGATGTTTGTTTCCCCCATAACAGCGATTTCCCCCGTAGGTAGCATCCGTGTGACGAAGTGATCGTCATCCCCGGTGCTAGGCAAGTGAAACTTGCCACTTAGGGTTTAGGCCATGTTTTAGGCCATTTGCTTGTTGTAGGCGTAAAAGAGGCTAGGCGACGAAATGATACTCGCCTAGGCGCAAATTGGGGAACTAGCTTGACAACGAAGCTATTTCCGACTTTTAGCATGTTGCACAATTACCATGTCATGTTTACTTTCAATTAACGGTACGCGAATATGTTCATGTCATTGCATTTCGCCTGTCACGTTTAATTTAATTAACTGTACGCAAATAAATTGTCATAACCTCGCATTCTTTAGGTATTGCTGTGATTGCGTAGCTTCGCTACAATGTTGTGTTCCTGGCTCGTGTTCCAGAAGCGGGCCATGTGTTGGTTGATAGCCAATGCCCGAATTGCGTGTTCCGGCTAGGTGTTCCCTACGCCATACTTGTGTTCCTGGCTCGTGACCAGAAGCGAGCATAATGAGTTGGAAACCCCAACGCTCGATGTATTGAATTGTGAACTAAGAATGCGAGCTCAATGTGCGGGGCAACCTCAGGCTCACTAGCTGAGCTCAATGTGCGGGGACCCCAGGCTCCATATCTTGTGAGTATTAGGTAGTGTTTAGTGCCGATCGGTCTGAAATGCTATGCCATTCAGCGAAGGGCTTAAACACCTACAAAATGTGAATTGATTGAATTGATAGTAGCTTGGTTACTCTTGTCTTGTCCCGATAAATTGTTCTCTTGTACAAATTGTCTTGCCATGTTTTAATTGTGCACTCATGTTATAACTGCCATGTCATGCATACTAAACTGTTAGGTTGCTAGATGCCTCACCTTCAGTTTCCTTGCCCAAGTCTTTTTAGACTTGCTGACATGTGCCCCTTTACTCTTTTGGGTGACACATGTTAGATCCTGAGCCCGAGTACCTCGTAGAGGACGAGGTGTTTGCTGACGCCGAGCCCGAGCTTGTGTTTGACGGGGAGTACGTGGACACTGGGGACCAGTCCTAGTGTCTTCGTTGTGTTTTACTTTTGTTAGGCAGTTGTTTGTTATCGGTGCGTAGCACCTATACTTTGTTATGTCGTATTCTTTTGTTGGCCTTGTTCTGGGCCTTGGACTCTTTTCTTTTAGCCTGGTGGCTTTTCTGGATGTTGGACTCTTTGTTGATGTTGGACAATCTGTGAGATGTGGAATTTTATTTCAGTCTCGCCTTGGGTTATTATTGTTATTCTGTTGTGGTTACAGGGACCTGTTTATGTATTGTGGACGCTTATCGGGTTTGGGGCTTCACAGCTCCACTCTCGTGCGGACCTTTTCACGTCTCGCCTCCATTTTAGGGAAGCGGGTCGTGACAGGTTTTAGTGGTGGCCCATGCAGGTCCTTCTGTAACTGCGATCTTTGGAATAGCGATAATAATGTTAGAATGTCCAATAAATTAAGTTCGACGTCCGAGTCATAAGCTATGAGTCTAATCTGATTTGTTCTCCGTGTCACTAGATGGCAGGAAGGCGTTTCACCCGTGGTGGTGGTAGTGGTGCGCTCCCTCATGATGAGGAGCCTGAGCGGGAACCCACCAGCGGTGAGATGATGCGGATGATGCTGCAGATGATGCAAGTGCAGCAGGGCGTGCTTTTGCAAGTCCAGAATGCTCCACTTGCTCGAGCTGCCCGGGCTCTTCCGGATGCCCCTCGCTCTGAGCCAGGAGCGAAGCAATTTCGGGAGCTGGGCCCCGCATATTTTGATGGTTCTGAGGGTCCTCTGGCTGCCGATGAGTGGATTCGGAACGTCGAGGACAATCTGAAGATGGCCAAGATCACCCCGGCTTGATGGGTTGATTTGGCGAAGAGGCAGCTGAAGGATAACGCCAGGAATTGGTGGGATGCTGAAGAGAAGTTGTTAGTGGAGCCGATAGCTTGGGCCACCTTCAAGGCCAGATTTGAGGGCGAGTTCTTTCCGAAGGCTGCCAAGGAAGAGATGCTGCAGCGTTTTATCGATCTGAAGCAGGGGAACTCGTCGGTGGACATGTACCACCAGGAGTTCATGAGGCTGAGTCGGTTTGCACCGAAGATGGTGCAGGACGCTGAGGAGAGGGCTCAGAGGTTCCTGCAGGGGCTTGCTTCGGAGCTCCAGAGTTTTGTGACCTCCTCTGATCGGGAATCTTATCAGAAGGTTCTGGTCGCTGCCAAGAGGCAGGAGCTGCTCGTGAACCAGAGGAAGGGATCTGTTGTTGGTGCTGGGAAGAGGCCTGTGGAGCAGGCGAGAGCTGTGGTTAGACCTGGATTCAGGCCTAATCAGTCTGCTCAGTTTAAGAGGCCGGGAGGGTCTATTCCGAAGTTTTGCCATTTTTGCGGCAAGCCTGGCCACGTCAAGGATCAGTGCCGGAAGTTTCTGGGCCAGTGTCTGGTTTGCGATGATGCTTCTCATGTCGCGAAGGATTGTCGGCATGCGGATCCGCTGCGGAGGGCACCTGTTGCAGCACAGCCGTTGCAGCAGCGAGCGCCTGTTCCTGCTGGTCGTGGAGTAGCTCTTGTTCCGCAGAGGCAGGCTTTTCGGCAGGCTGTTCCGCCGAGGAGGCATGCTTTTCTGATGACCGTCGCGGAGAGCGAGGCTGTGGATGAGGTTATCGCTGGTAATCCTCACTCTAGCTATTACTTTCCTAGCTGGTTTGATTGTTAGATTGTGTTGTTTGCTTGAACGTGGTTGTTTGCTAGACTAGGGTTTGATTGTTAATTGATTGTTAGGTGTGGTTTTGGTTTGCACATTTCCTGCACGAGTCCTCTTTGACTCTGGTGCATCGATGTGCATTATTTCTCGGAGCTTCGTGGAGAGGCATTCCTTGTCGACGTCCCCTCTTCCCAAGAGTTGGAATATCGTTACAGGGAATGGTGTGGTCTCGGTGCATCGTGGTTGCAATTCTTGCTCGTTGGTGGTCTGTGGACATGAGCTTTTCGCTGATTTCATTGTCCACGACATCATCAACTATGATGCAGTTCTTGGGATGGATTGGCTTGCGAGCTTCTATGCTACGATTGACTGCAGGAGGAAGAAGGTGGTGTTCGAGATTCCCGGACACCCGGTGTTTGAGTTCAGTCGTGGTAGCAGTTCGCTTGGTCCTGTCAGATTTCGGGCCAGGCCGGTGGAGGCTGTGGCTATGCAGGTGGAGCTGGAGTGGCCAGCTGTGGTGCGTGATTTTGGCGACGTCTTCCCCGGGGAGATGTCTGGTTTGCCGCCTGATCGAGTTCTGGAATTTTCTATCGATCTTGTTCCAGGTGCGCAGCCGATTTCGAAGGCGCCGTATCGTATGGCACCTGCAGAGTTGGAAGAGTTGCGAAAGCAGTTGGATAAGCTTTTGCAGAAGGGTTATATTAATCCTAGCGTGTCTCCGTGGGGAGCACCGGTGTTGTTGGTTAAGAAGAAGGATGGTTCGCGTCGCATGTGCGTGGATTATCGGGAGTTAAATGCGGTGACCATTAAGAATAAATACCCGTTGCCTCGCATCGATGATATTTTTGATCAGCTTGGAGGTTCGAGGGTGTTTTCTAAATTGGATTTGAGGAGTGGTTACCATCAGTTGAAGGTGAAGAAGGGAGATGTTCCGAAGACAGCGTTCAAGACGAAGTATGGACACTATGAGTTTGTGGTTATGCCCTTCGGCGTAACTAACGCGCCCGCAGTTTTCATGAATCTAATGAACCTGATTTTCTACGACTTTTTGGATAAGTTTGTCGTTATCTTTATTGACGACATTCTGATCTATTCGAAGTCAGAGGAAGAGCATGCCTCGCACTTAAGGACGGTGTTGGAGATTTTGAGGAAGCATCGGTTGTATGCTAAGTTTTCGAAGTGCGAGTTTTGGCTGGATCGAGTTGCTTTTCTCGGGCATGTGGTGACTGGAGATGGTATTTCAGTGGATCCCGAGAAGATTCGGGCCATCAGGGAGTGGCCTGTTCCGTCGTCAGCGTCTGAGATTCGGAGTTTTCTCGGACTTGCTGGTTACTATCGGCGATTCATTAAGGACTTTTCTCGTATTGCTGAGCCGATGACCAGGTTGACGCGGAAGGATGTTGCTTTTGCTTGGTCGGGTGATTGTGAGAGTGCTTTTGGTATTCTGAAGGAGAGGTTGACGACTGCCCCTATTCTTGTTGTGCCTGATCGCAGCGGTGGATTTGAGATCTTTTGCGATGCTTCTGGCAAGGGTCTCGGTTGTGTGTTGCATCAGCACGGGCATGTTGTGGCGTATGCGTCTCGTCAGCTTAAGGTTCATGAGAAGAATTATCCGACGCATGATTTGGAGTTGGCTGCCGTTGTGTTTGCTCTTAAGATTTGGATGCACTTCTTGCTGAGTGAGAAAGTGAAGATTTTCACCGATCACAAAAGCTTGAAGTATATTTTCACTCAGAAGGAGCTCAACATGCGACAGCGTCGATGGTTGGAGCTTATGGCGGATTATGAGATTGATTTGCAGTTTCACCCTGGCAATGTGAATGTGGTTCCGGATGCTTTGAGTAGGCTTCCGGCGGTGATGATTTTGACCTTGCAGTGGAGATTGCAGCAGGATTTTTGCGAGTCTGGTGTGGAGATTGTTCTTCCTGGAGAGGCTTCGTCGTTGATGTACATGCAGGTACAGTCGACGATCGTGGATCGGATTAAGGCTGGCCAGGCTGAGGATCCGAAGCTGGTGAGGATTCGGGAGATGGTGGAAGCCGGTCTGCGGACTGACTTTTTGATTCATGAGGATGGCTCGCTGAGGTTTGGAGCCAGGTTGTGTGTGCCTGCTGGGGATATCAGAGAGGAGTTGATGGTGGAGGCACACAGTTCGCCGTATTCTGTGCATCCTGGTGGCACCATGATGTACCAGGATCTTCGTCTGAATTATTGGTGGCATGGTATGAAGAGAAGCGTGGCTCGGAGTGTAGCCAAGTGCTTGGTTTGCCAGCAAGTAAAGGCGGAGCATCAGCGTACGGCCGGGTTGCTACAACCGCTTCCGATTGCGGAGTGGAAGTGGCAGCACATCACTATGGATTTCGTGACTGGACTACCTCGGAGTCCGAAGCAGAATGACGCGATTTGGGTAATCGTGGATCGGTTGACCAAATCTGTGCACTTTATTCCATTCCGAGTGGGACAGTCCACTGAGGCGCTAGCGAGGAGATATATGGAGGTAAAATTCTTTTTACTCTCCGTTTTATTTCCTTTTCCTAGTTTGGATAGTGATGTATCGTGAATCGTGCAGGAGGTTGTGCGACTTCATGGAGTCCCCGTGAGTATCGTGTTTGACAGAGACACGAGGTTCACATCTCAGTTCTGGCAGAGTTTGCAGAAGAGCTTGGGTACGCGTCTGAGTTTCAGCACGGCGTACCATCCGCAGACGGATGGCCAGTCCGAGAGGACGATTCAGATTTTGGAAGACATGCTGAGGGCGTGCATGTTGGATTTCAAGGGTTCGTGGGAGGACCATCTACATCTGGTAGAGTTTTCCTACAACAACATCTTCCAGGCGAGTATTGGCATGGCGCCATTCGCCGCTCTTTATGGAAGGAAATGTCGATCGCCATTGAGTTGGGATGACATTGGTGATCGGGAGTTGTTGGGACCTGAGATGATCGTGGAGGCCGTGGATATCGTCAGGAATATTCGGGAGAGGTTGAGAATTGCTCAGGACCGTTTTAAGCATTGGGCGGATGCTAAACGTCGTCCTTGGGAATTTCAGCCGGGCGACCATGTGTTCTTGAAGATTTCCCCGAATCGTGGTGTGATTCGTTTCGGGAAGCGTGGGAAGTTGAGCCCGCGATACATTGGACCATTTGACGTTTTGGAGAGGGTTGGCGAGGTAGCTTATCGCTTGGCCTTGCCGCCATCTTTGGAAGGAGTTCACAATGTTTTCCATGTGTCGCAGCTTCGTCGATACATTAGCGATCCGTCTCATGCGGTGGATTTTTCGGAGATTACCGTTCGCCCCGATATGACGTATGACCAGCATCCAGTGCAGATTCTGGACAGGCGTCAGAAGTCGCTTCGGAACAAGATTGTCAATCTTGTGAGGGTGATGTGGCGACACGGCTCACCTGGAGAGTCTACTTGGGAGAATGAGGATGAGATGCGAGAGCGTTTCCCACTTTTGTTTCCGGACTCGTGAGTTTTTGGAAATTCCGAGGACGGAATTTTTCTTAAGTTGGGGAGGATGTAACGACTGCTTTTCATGTATCTGGATTTAATATAATATAATATATGTTTTGGTGGATTTTCTCCTCTTGTGTGGTTTTCGTCTCCGTAGTTTCATTTTCGATCGATTCGTCGTATTTTCTCGTTTCTTCCTTAGGATCGTCGATTTCGAAGTGCGTCACTCGTGACGGACTTCATAACGGTCGTATCTAACTGTTAGATCAAGCCTAGGAGTCTTAGGAATCGATCCCGGGGCCCCGCGCTCCGTATCGGTACTTTTCTGTGCTCATTAGCCGGTGTAAGAAGGGCCACCGACCGACTAGATGACGATCCAGTCGGTCGGCAATCCTTCTTGGACCGACTAGTTAGCTTTCTAAATTTCTCAGGAGTTACTGTTTATCGTTAGTCGGTCTAAGAACGTTGGTTGACCGACTAGGTTGCAAACTAGTCGGTCAGCAATGCTTTTTGAACCGACTAACTCATCATATTATTTTTGTATCAGTTACTGTTTACTCTTAGTCGGTCTAAGAACGTTCATCGACCGACTAGATGCCAAACTAGTCGGTCAG
This sequence comes from Scilla litardierei, assembly GCA_030789695.1. Taxonomy (NCBI): domain Eukaryota; kingdom Viridiplantae; phylum Streptophyta; class Magnoliopsida; order Asparagales; family Asparagaceae; genus Scilla; species Scilla litardierei. The sequence goes on along the minus strand of CM061137.1, from coordinate 43,663,622 downwards.
TACTTGTTCATGGACCGACTAACTCTAGAATCCTATTTTCGTTCAGGAGTTACTGTTTGCACTTAGTCGGTCTGCGTTGGTCGACCGACCGACTAGTTGCCAAACTAGTCGGTCAGTGGTTGCTCTTGGACCGACTAACCAGTGTTAAAACCCTAATTTCTGGGCAGCCGCCAGCTCAACCTATTTATACCCAACCCAAACGACTTCTTCTTCTCCAACACGACCCAAAACCCTAAAAACTTCCCCCTTCAGCCCCCATCTTCCTCCAAGCTCCATTTCTCCATTCCAAGCCCTAAATCCATCATCCAAACCATCCATTCACTCTATCTACCCTTCATCTTCCCCAAATCTCCATCAAAACCCATCAAAATCCCCAAATCCCCCAAAACCCTAGTTTCCCCAAACTTCTCCAATCTTCTCCAGATTTGATCATAGGGTTCCCCGGAGTGTTTCTTCCGTCTCCTCTCGGTAAGAAATCGATCTACCGTTGTTTTCATAGCTTATTTATAATTTTATGAAAACCCTAATTAATTTCATGTGTTTGATGTTTGTTTCCCCCATAACAGCGATTTCCCCCGTAGGTAGCATCCGTGTGACGAAGTGATCGTCATCCCCGGTGCTAGGCAAGTGAAACTTGCCACTTAGGGTTTAGGCCATGTTTTAGGCCATTTGCTTGTTGTAGGCGTAAAAGAGGCTAGGCGACGAAATGATACTCGCCTAGGCGCAAATTGGGGAACTAGCTTGACAACGAAGCTAGTTCCGACTTTTAGCATGTTGCACAATTATCATGTCATGTTTACTTTCAATTAACGGTACGCGAATATGTTCATGTCATTGCATTTCGCCTGTCACGTTTAATTTAATTAACTGTACGCAAATAAATTGTCATGACCTCGCATTCTTTAGGTATTGCTGTGATTGCGTAGCTTCGCTACAATGTTGTGTTCCTGGCTCGTGTTCCAGAAGCGGGCCATGTGTTGGTTGATAGCCAATGCCCGAATTGCGTGTTCCGGCTAGGTGTTCCCTACGCCATACTTGTGTTCCTGGCTCGTGACCAGAAGCGAGCATAATGAGTTGGAAACCCCAACGCTCGATGTATTGAATTGTGAACTAAGAATGCGAGCTCAATGTGCGGGGCAACCTCAGGCTCACTAGCTGAGCTCAATGTGCGGGGACCCCAGGCTCCATATCTTGTGAGTATTGGGTAGTGTTTAGTGCCGATCGGTCTGAAATGAGATTGATGGAGATGCTAAAAAATTTCGAGGTAATATTGATTTATCTTTACGGCAATAATGAAACTAATGTTTGGTTTCCGGTCCAATTAGTTGTATGAATTGTTTGATACAGGTGTATATGGATTATACATCCGAATTTACAACGATTCAACGTTTTAAAAGTAGAGACGAGCTCTTTCAGTTGATAAAGTGCGTCGGACGACAACAGGGGCATGTGATTGTTACCAGTGCATCGAGTATGAGTAAATCGTCCAATAGGACTCCCGCTGCCTACTATGCATGTGCAAGAAGCGGGAACTACAGGGGACACCGACCAGTACGAAAGAGCAACTGGCCAGTTAGAACCAACAAGTGTGGATGCTCGTTCAAATTGTGTGGTAATGAGGTGGGCGATGGTGGGGAGTGGAGTTTAACGGTCGTTGATGGCAGGCACAACCATCAAGCTGCTAATTATGTCGCGGGCCATTCCGACGACAGGATGTTACAGGGAAAAGAGGTGGTAGCATTGCGAGACTTGGCAAATAAAAAGGTGCCGCCGTCAGTAATTTTGAAAGGCCTGAAGGAAACTAAATCCTTCAAGGAAACACCAATCAAGTCAATTTATAATGCACGTACCCGATTACTAAGGGGGCAGAGTGTGGGTATTGTAAGCAAGTTGAAGGAGTTAGCATCACCGTGTAGAATTGTGGGTGATGAGCTTGTGGTGCATGTGGATAATGTTGAGGAGGAGCAGAAGGGAGATGAGGAGAAGGTGGATGAGGCTGAGGAGGCAACTGCATTGGATGCTTATTGGTAGGATGATGAGGTGGATCGTAATGCGATAGAGCATGCTGCTGAGAAGTTGGCTCTTAGTGGGCAGGAGCAGAATGCTGCGGAGGAGGATGAGGTTAATGCAGCGGAGGAGAATGTGGAGCCGAGGGTGCATGATGTTTATGGGGAGGATGAGGCTGAGAATGCAGTGGCTGCTGAGTTGACTGTAGATGATTATGTTATTGGGGAGTTGGTGGAGACAGAGGAGACGGTTGCCCTTAACATGGAGGTGCAGAATGCTGCGGAGGTACTGGTGGAGGATAATGCAGCGGCTGAGACTGTGGAGCCGAAGGTGTATGAGAAGAAGGCGAATGAAGAGGAGGATGATAAGGAAGTGGCTACTGATTTGATTGCTGAGGAGCATACTGGGAAGTTGGTGGATACGGCGGGGACGGTGGAACGTAATGTGGATGACCAGACTGCTGAGATGGATGAGGGGGAGAATGCAGCTGGGGTGAATGAGGAGTCGAAGGTGGATGAGGCGACTGTGGAGGATGTGGAGGATGAGAAGATAGAGGATGCTGGGTTGATGCAAGTTGAGCTTACATTGGAGTTGGGGGCGACGGTGGAGACGGGGGATCAGAATGTGGATGCTCAGACTGCTGGGATGGAGGAGGAGACGGTTGTGGCCTCGTATTTTGATGAGCACGAGGGAGATGGATGGCATGCTTAAACAAATTTCTCCACTGGTTGATGAGATTTCTGATCATGTTTCGGATGAGACGGAGAAGCCTACAGTTAGGAGGAAGCCTGTTAAGGCTCCACGGTTGCATTCAATTGCGGAGCATACGGCGGCGACGGCGAAGGAGAAGCCTAAATTGAAGAGGAGGCCTGTGAAGGAAAGTAGTAGGCATCCGAAACTTCAAATAAAGAAGCCGAAACCTTCGTTTCCCCGTGATGATTATGTTGATGATTTGCCTGCCAACTTCCGCATACCATATTATTTGGATTTTCCTCCTAGTCTACAACCCTTCATAGTGGGCTGCGTAGACGTGGATGCAGATGGCAACTGTGGGTACAGGGATGTGGCAGTTCAGTTGGGCTTGGATCAATCCGATTGGCTGACTGTCAGAACTGAATTGCTCCATGAGATGCGGACATGCAGCGTCTTGTACAGGCGTGTTATGGGTGAGGCTACATATAATTATAATTTGAAGGCAGTGAACTATCTTATTACTGATGCACGTGTAGGAGAGGATAATTAGATGCAGATGCCAGACATGGCACATGTCATTGCCTCATGCTACAACTGTGTAGTACATTTGATTGCACCTACGATGTATGTGACATTTTTTCCATTTAAAAGTCCTCCAGTAAACCGAGCCTCCAGACTCCACATAACGTTGGGTCATGTGAACAGTAATCACTTTGTTTTCGTTAAACTTGACCCAACTGGTCCCGTCCTTCCGACTTCACTTGTGTGGACAAGAACGCATGACGCTGTGGCCGATGGATGGCCGGCTGGTTATGAGCAGAGGATGCAGTCATTCGTTGAGAAGGTAGAAGGTACGGATATTGCTACCGCTGATGCTATTTAGTATCTGTAAGATAAAACGTTTGATCAATGTAATAAGTTTTTTGTATACAAATTGACCACTTTGTAGGATGAAATTTTATCATGGCTTCCGAAATGTGCAAATGTCATCATCAGTATGGATTGATGTTGTGTATCATACCAATTACACCGAGCGCAACACTGCAGTAATATTGCCCGTTTTGCGCTTTGAGTAATTATGTCTTTACCTGCAAAATTGCTCAACGCGCAGAACTGGCAATATTAGTGCCGGTTTTGCGCTATAAGTATTTTTTAATAACATCAACATTTGTTCCAAATTGTTATGCGATGAGAATATATCATTGTTAGTGTGTCAAATAGTCCAAGTTAGAATAAGGTTATTGTATCATATATGTTATTGTCTGACAAAATTGCTTACCACAAACTCCCATTGATAAGTTTTTCCCGTTGAGTGACTTTATTAGCCAATTTGTTAGTGGTTACTACAATTGCTCACCATTCACCACGATCAGAACAAATAATTTTGACCGGTTGTGCGCGGTGAGCAATTTTGTTAAGCCGAAAAAAACTCCTACTCGCCCACTCAATAAAATTTGCTGATATCTCCACATTAATTGCTGCTCGCACCGTGCAAATTTTTAATGGTTAACAGAATTGCTTAAAGCGCACAACGGCGATATATTGGAACCTTTGGTCTAACAAGAGACCCCTCGAGTCTGCAGAGCAGTGCTGGTGAATATACAGAGCAGTGATCGTTAATATACAGCGGATTGCTACCAGCCGGATGTTCTGCTCAATAATGATTAATGCATGCCTAAGATGTGCGCGTTGGGATAAACTGATAGCCACTAAAAAAATAGCTCAACACGCACAACGGGCAAAATTATGCCCTTTATGCTCAGTGACAATTCCGTTTGGAATACAAATCTCATTAACGTGCAAAACCTCAAATGAAGCAAGTCTGCGCATTTAGCAATTTTCTATGTCATAACATAATTGCTCAAATCGCACAAAAAGGAAAGCCAGGTGTTTGCTTTTTGAGCATATAAGTTAGTTTATGAACAATTGTTAAACGAGCACACCTAGTAGAATTATGCCCGTTGTGCGCGTTGAGCTAAAGTTGCGTCGATAGCGCATTTGCTCAACGCACCCCGTTTGGATAATTTTGCCCGTTGTGCGCTTTGAGCATATTTGTTGGATGCTGTAATTTTTGTTCCAACGGTCAATCATTCACATTCCAATTTTCATCATACTAATATTGTGATTCCGCAACATGCCAACAGTCAAACTTCACTTAGAAACTTTACCTAATTGTGATTAAGACCGATACTTATTCAATCTGAAGACATTTTATATTAAATCTGATACCTAGTCAATCTGATTCAGAAACTGCATGCAAACTTTTAGATTAACGCTGATACATATTCAAACGGTGACCTTTCCAAATGACCAACCCATTCTAATATACTGAAGTACGTACAGATATAGATCCAAACTGATACATATGCCTTTACTCTTACAAACTGATACATATGATTGTCTTCATAGATGTTTGCAATGAAGTGGCGCGTGATCTGCGTGCTTCCCCTTCAACTTCTGCGAGTTCATCGGGCACCCATCTTCGTTGCATTTATTAACGTCGTTGCCTATTTTCTGCCATCATCGGCTGGATATGAGTGTCGCGTCGTTGTAACCTGCAGTCAAGTATGTATCTGTGTCATACACAACGCCTGGAACGCCGATTCCCCTGTGGCGATGTAGCACACGAGCAATGCGCTCAGCATCTACGTTGCAGTTGCCGAATTTCTGCCCTGATCTGCTCAAGATGATTGTCATACCAGATGTGTGCATTGACGTGGCACTTTGTCCTTTGTAGGAGACGCTGCGAATTGGAAAGTCGGCAGACCGTATCGCTTATTACCGTCATTGCTGTCGTCGTTGTAACCTGAAGTCAGGATAAAAGACACCGATTGGAACTCCGTTACCGGAGACGATGTAAAACAACACAGGGTTGCATAAGAAGTTGTGTTTGGGAGTGTAAGAGATCGGAAAGGATAGGATGGCGTGTCTGTGCGTCAAAGATGATGTATAGTGAAACGATGAAGGATTTGATGGAGGAGATGGAGTGTATAAAAAGGAGATGGAGATGGATATGGATTGTATAGCAAGACACGCAAAACAAAAACATAGCCACAATTCATAATTGGAGGGAATAACAATCTTACATGGTACAACATCCAGCAGCTTTCCTGAAACATGTGAGACAGCATAGCCAACATCCTCCCAAAAGAATATGGTATGATCATCGTACACATTTTTCATAGTGCTGTTTGGGACAAATTTTCTTAACAACGCAGTTGCAACACCCCCCCAGCATTGTCGGGGATGCTTGATTATAAATGGACGATAACCCTTCGTTGCATAAGTTTCCAACATGAACCATTTACCTTTACGTGAAAAGAGTACTGGATGAATGCTATCGTCCATATCTATATCAAGCATGCACGAACAGCTGAAGGACTTATTGTTTCCATCTGGAGGTTGTGTGGGCAAATAAAGAAGATGATGATAGAAGAAAGTAGACGAAGTTGTGAGAAGATGAGTGCTCGTTTTCTGCCATTTATAGGGGAAATTGGACCAATCAAAATGAAGCGTATAAAAAGTCCGTGATCCTACAGTAATGCAATGGATCTCGGGAATCAATATTTATACTCAACGCACAAACCGCGTAATTCCAATGCGAAAATCGCGTAATCCCAATTATTCTATCCTGTGTATCAAAATAGGTTAATTACTCTCCTCGCAAAACAATGAAACCCTATGGTTTTTCACCTTGATCACATAATAGGAAATTTACTCCCAACAATACTACTCTCCACTAAGATTTTTTAATACATTTTATTCGATGCGCACACCGGGCTAAATAATACAGAAGCGAGTAACTATCTTAATTGCTCACCACGCAGAACGCATAGAAAACGGGAATTGCTCAATGCGCACAACACAGAACGCATGGCAGCGAATTGTATTGATGAGACAAAAGTAGAGTTAATGTGTGGCTACATCGAAGACCCCGTCATGCCATAGAGGGGTTCTCGTGAATATACAAAAGACTGCTCATGCATATATGGCGGATTGATATCAGACATATGAAGAGACTCTTAATTGCGATGGGAGAGAATTGATGTAGCTGGAGCGATTTGAAAGCTCTCAGGGAGACCTTTTGACCCAAAAAATGACACAAATGCCCTCAAAAGCAAGAGCTACTGTGACCCAGTGGAGAACTTTGTGGCAGGTCGCCCTCACTGGGAAAAAAATGGTTGTGTGCGGTGAGCAATTCTGAGGTTTGAGTGGTTTTGTGCTCTGAGCAATTCTGATTTTTGAGTGGTTGTGTGCGGTGAGCAATTCTGAGTTTGAGTGGTTCTGTGAGATGAGCAATTTTGAGGTTTGAGTGGATTTGTGCGTTGAGCAATTCTGAGTTTTGAGTGGTTTTATGCGGTGAGCTTATTCTGAGTTTGAGTGGTTGTGTGCGGTGAGTAATTCTGAGGTATGAGTGGTTTTGTAGCCGCTTACTTAATTGCTCAACGCTGAGACATAATTGCTCAAAGCAAAGAAAGAAAAGCCCTACCATGAAGTTTGAAAGGGGACGAGACGCCCACGTATTCGATCTCTCCTCACAAACCTATGGCGTTATGGATGATTTGCCTCTAGACACTCCTCCCCTCTCAAAAGAAACCTCTCGTTGGCCCGATCGTTGGATAGGCCCGATCGTTGGATACCGGACCTCTCCTTCCCGACGAATTCTTCCTCTCACAGGCGGATCGCCGACGAGTTATTCCTCTTACACATGGAGCGGCCCGCCTTCCACTCCCCGACTTCCCTTGGAGAACTTACGCCAGGGGACTTAGGGCGGAACGCTCCTCCCCTCTAGCGCCTACTCCGTGATTACCTCCACCACCAGGGGAGGCGTTGTCGCTCGCAGGGTGTCGGTCCAAATCACCGGTGAAGGCATCGCCATGCCAATCACCCCACAGGGCACCACCGTTCCCAGACAACGGGTCCCTCCGCCATCCAACGGTCTGCCTTCCACTCATCGACCTCCGGTCGCACATCCTGAAGTGGAACGAAACCTCAGCCCGCCATCCAACGGCCTGCCTTCCACTCCTCGACCTCCCGTCGCACATCCTGATGCAGTTTACAGTAAATTGGAACGAAACCCCAGACCGCCATCCAACGGCCTGCCTTCCACTCCTCGACCTCCCTTCGCACATCCTGATGCAGTTTACAGTAAAGTGGAACGGCACCCCAGCCCGCCATCCAACGACCTGCCTTCAACCACTGGCGTCTTTATCGACGTACTGTAAAGAACGCGAAAATGTCCCTCCAAGCAAGTTGTTAAATTCCGTCTATGAGAAAATTAACTTGTTTACATGCAAACTTTTAGATTATCTCTGATACATATTCAATCTGAAGACATTTTAGATTAAATCGGCTACATATTCAATCGAATTCAAAAACTGCTTGAAAAATGTTAGATTAAATCTCATACATATTCCAATTGATGACATTTTCAAAATGACCCAGCCATTCAAATATATGGATGTACATACTGATACAGAACAAAACAAATTCATTACCATATGCTCTTTACAAACTGATACATATGATTGTCTTCGTAAGATGTTTGCAATGAAGGGGCTCTTTACGGGATAAATTATCGGCGTGATCTGCGTGCTTCACCCTACAGCGACGCCTGCAATGACGACACTCCTATCCTGCCTACGGTTGCCGACAGTCGGCAACGACGTTAATTAACGCAACGAAGCGACCATCTTCGTTGCGTTTATGGACGTGTTTGCCAACTTTCTGCCATTGTAGCCCGGATATGAGTGTCGTCATTGCAGGCGTCGTTGTACCCGGAGAGGCAAACTTGGGTCGGGTGCGCTGACGTGGTTGCTTTTAGGCGGCCAATGAGAGGCTGCCACGTCAGCGCACCCGACCCAAGTTGGTCAGGTGCCATCCTTTTGACATTATTCTGTTCCTATAAGGGACCACTTATTCCTCTTTTACCATAAGGATTTCCCCATGCCGCCTCCCCCGACACCGATGATGAGGACTTTGTGACGATTTACTAGGGTTTGGAAGATGTGGCTTGGGAGGTCGGAGGAAGGGGAGGAGGGTGACAGAGGGGGCGACAGAAGAGGAAGATGGGTGATAGGGAGGTCAGATGAGGGGGAGGGGGGTGAGGATGTCGAAGGAGGGGGAGGGGGTGAGGATGTCGGAGGAGGGGGAGACGTCACCGTCCGCTGCCATTCGGCCCTTCCGCACTCAGTGGCTTTTTCGGAAATTTACCTACATTGGGTCATATGACTAATTGCAGTGGCAAACTTGTAAATAAACGAATTATTCCCGGGAGTGTAAAAACGGTCGTGCGCAAAACAATTCCCGAAAATTTTTTTTGCTCAGTCTCTGCTGCTACTGCGGCTCCCCCGGTGCGAAAATGGCGGCAATTCTCCGAAAATCCCCAATCCGCACCTCCTCTTTCAACTCAATCCCTGAACACATATCTCACGGTCGTCCAAATCTTCCACCTTCGATTTTGCGTCAGGCTGGCCTTTCGAGAATTCGATTCCCTTGCTTCTCTAGCCACCTCGGCGATATGGGCGGTCTTGCTGTCGGAGTCGCTGGGCGAAACGAATCGGATTTCGGCTCGGATATTGCAAGGGTTGGTGCCGTTTCGGGTGGAGGTGGAGGTGATGGCGGGCACATTGGTCGAGGAGATGTGAGCACAGGCGGCGGAGGCGGCGATGATGAGAGCGGAGATAATGATTCGTCCATCTTCTCATGGTAAAAAGTTTGTTTTTCCTTTCCTATTTTATTAAGATCAAGAAAAAGGTTTTTTTTTCCATCCGTTCAATTTTAGTGTTGTTGAAGACCAGAGATAATACTCCACCATCTTGAAAGTTTAGTATGTGAAGAAGGTTTCAGTCTAATTTTTTAAATATGTTTACTTATCTTATGGTTTAGGATTAGTCTCTATTACAAACTGCGTGACTATCACAAATTAAAGAAGTGGGTGTTTAACTCATGCACACGTATACATGCCTACCTTTTGCCTTAGCCTTTATGGCAATTCGCTCGTTTGTTCTTTGTTCATAGAGATTTGACATCAAGTTGACAGCAGTCGTTAAAGCTTGCAAAATTCCTATATGCAACTTAAATCTCTTTCTACTTTAGCTTTATTTCTAGGTGGAAGATCGACCTTTCTTCAATCACCAATTTCATTTTACCAAAGAGATCAGATTTTCCAATCTATTTACTACTTATATGATTGAATTTCCTTTACAATGTTTAATTTACTTCTCCTTGAAGTAATTGGATTTTCAATCACCAATCCACTTATTCTCATCTAAAATGCAAGTTGATTCGTTCTCTTAACAAGGTGACAAACAATGCAGTTCAAGAGTACACAAGTACAGCTCTTAATAGATGATTTCAAACCAATGCGATTAGATTTCCTTTACAACCATCCATGTATTTCTCCCCAAAGTAATTACGATTTGAACACTAATCCACTTCTCTCCAAAGTGATTTGGATTTATTTCATCTTAAACATGAGAGTGGATGTGGATGGGTTTTCTTAGTAAGGTGAGAAACAATGCAAGTTCACAATAAAAAGATGTAGCTCTTTATAACACTATCAAAGTTGAGATTCTGCTTAAAGAGATTCAAGAACATACATTTTGACCTTTAGATCTAAGGATATGAATGAATGATATGTGTTGAAATGTAATATCGTAAGTCTATTGTGTAAAGTGGCATAAAGTATATGGGCTGAGAGAGGAGACTCTCTCTCTAACCTTACTATCCCGAATTGCACACTCTTTTTTTTCTACATGCTTTCATAGCAATGTTCTAATCATAACCATAGTTTTGATTAATCTCTTCAGTCTTAACCCTAATCATTGATTTATCTTCATCCTAGTCCTATGACATCCACCACCAATTCCTGATGCCACCAATCGACAACCGAGAACCGAGATCCAATCACTTCAACCTGTTTTGATGAGATCAAGCTATCATGAGCCTGACATTCAACCCACATGCCATCGTTCAAGTTATTTTCGGCAAGATCCGACCTCATCGCGATAACTTTAGGCTTAGTCTAATGTCTACTGCCATCAACGATGAAAATCCGCATCTCCGCGAGTCTTTTCGACTTCATTTGACATCATTCTGATTCCTAACCATAAACCTAGTTCCGAGTTCCAATGAGATCTGAGCTTCTCATCACCACCTCTGACATCAACCACCACAGGCAACATACATCTGTACAAATTTGAATCATCCCAACCTCATCTCCTTCATCCTAAGCCTCCTAGCTCCCATCCGCCTTAGATCCAAGCAGATCCTGATTACTTCACTTCTTTCCTAATCAAATCTAGCCATATTCAATCAAATCTCATCATCTTTGATGATTACCATCATTGTTCACATATCTTTAATCATCCAATTTCCTCATCGACCCCTTTTCAGCCATCCAATTGCCTCATCATCTCTCTCCGATTAACTTATCCCCAACCTCTTCCTCATCAATATTCTTCTTTTCTATCGATCGTTTCAAATAAACGAAACAATAAACAGTATGTATGTGTGTGTAAAGTAGTAGTTGATAGGTTTCTAGAGTATGCATGCTCTCATCTTTCGAGAACTTACACTCATCTTGAAACACCTATGATCTATTTCATAACGAGCAGTTATACTCAATTTATAGAGTACTTAAGCTCTAGAATACCAATGCTCAAGGTGATTGTTGTCTTTTGGGATCATCAAGGAGGACCAATATGACAATTTAAAGGTAGTGACATCCGTGTTAAGGATGCAAAGGAAGTATCATAATGTTAGATGCCAGAGAGCATTATAGTGATGTTGATGTTATGGAAAGGAAAAGCATCTAACGAAAGATCCCCTTCTTTCAATGACTAACCAGTGGAAACAAGATGATGCAGGTCCCTTTAACCAGCTAGTTTATAATGGAGCGACACATATATGACATGATGGTGTATACAAAATTAGTCAAGGAGCTTTAGGGGTGCTTGATCGGGCTTTACTCAGGATCAAACAATCTCAATAGAGTATATTTTGTAATTCAAGAGTTGCTTAGGTTCAAGTAGAGATCTTTTTCATATTTTAATGGAGATTTTAAGTAGTGTGAAGAGCTGAAAACTATGTTCCTAATTAGCAATGATGGGAAGAAAATGAGCAAATATTAATAATAAATATTTATTTTAAAGTTTCTTGGAGCTATACAGAGTATTCTTCACCATGTTCTTATTGAATTGGGAGTACAATAGTCACCTCCTTATTAGAGCTATTTCATCTCCAAAAGTTTTCCTAAAGATTCTCAAACTTCATGAACAAATGAGTTGTAGTCACAATCTGCATTTACCAAACGAAGATGACCCATGGGGCTAGGTAACCCATGGGGCTATGTAAGATCATAATGGAGGTGCATTTGGTGGACGCAACAGAGATCATAGGACCAAAGGAGGTTATGGAGGTTGAGTTGGTAATGATCATCAGACTTTTGTAGGTGAAAGGAGCAACTTTGACATACCATGAGAGGTTTTCGGAGAGGTGAAAACATGATATTAATGCAAGTAGCTAGAACATACATGGGTCACATGATGTGATTTAAAACACCCGACTTATCCATCCCAACCAGCCTCATCTGCTTGATCAACTCACATTGTTTGGTCCATGAGTCAGTATCAGAATTGTCTAGATGTTTGACATACCGATATCAAGAGGAAAGTATGAGTAGTATCAGATGTTTCGACAATTTCAAGCTTAGCTGATGGCATCATTCTCAACACACGCAGCCGTGCTAGTTCAGACAGGTATCTTTACTACCTATTCTATTTAGTGCTTAGATCTTAGGTAGTATATCTGGGAGCAACAAATCATAATACTAAGAACCCAAGTATATTTTCTGAAATTAAGTTCGTTTCTTTGTTATTTTGTGTCGCATTAGTTGATAGATCTGTCTGCTGTTCATGGTGTTGGCACTTCAAATGTCACACTTTTCATGTCTTTGTCATCTCTTCTCTATTTACTTAATTTTCTATTCAATTTATTTTCTGGCAGTGAAATGATTCTGTTCAATAACTTTGTTTCCAACATAGTATTCTTTTCATGAGATCGAGATGTAAATGATGATTGGCACACGACATTGAGTCGGGTGAGTTGTATGACCTGGATGTGACTCATGAATCTATTACATTGCTTGGTATATTGACCTCAATCGACATTCAGAATCGGTTAAGATACTTATAAAGTTATCATATCTTGTTATATATCATTTATTGTTTTCTATAACTATCCTATCGTATACTGTATTGTATCACATATCATAAGATAAGTTCATTTTATGGATAATTAAGTATATCATGTATATAACTAAATATATTCTTCAAATATTGATATATTTATAGTGTAAAACAAATAATAAATCAAAAGATTAGTTCTAAAAATCACAATAATGTCGGTCGTTGTGAGTTATCAAATATCAGTGAAGGGTGGTAAGGCCTTTATAAGTACCTTCAAGAGTAAAGGAGTCTCCTAGAGAATTGATGTGGGTAGGCCGGTCCTCCTTGAGGGTCATTAAACCTTGATACATAAGACCCTATGAGCTCTAGAGATGTTGATATGGTTATGAGCATCGAAAGGTGGAAAACATTGGCAAGTATTGGCAAGATAAGATGAAAGATTTGTACATTTATCTTTAAGAAGAGTAATTCATGAATTTCAGTCCCAAATATGAAGCAGATCGAAATTAAACCTAGATCTAACCTAATAAAACTGATGATTAACTAACTTTTAACGGATGATATATATATATCGATCAATATATATTGTGTTGGTCCTTTATGATTGTCACATATTTACATTTTCGATATGGTTGTTTGATATGTATCAAATCCCTTTATATCGTATTATATCATACGATATGCATCACATACGATATGTATTTCATCAAATTTAAAGGTACTAGCCCCCCAATTATTGTCAAAGTTTAGATTGTGAGTTGTATCAGTTACCATTATGTATCTTACAATAAAAAGTTACCATTATGTATCTTACAATAAAAAGTAAACAGATCATTTGAACTTGCTAATTTAGATGCATGTGATTGTTCTTCCGTATGATCTAAACTAGGGTTTTGATATTTTTATAACTATCATTGATGATTATTCTCGTGTTATCAGGCTTTATTTATTGAAAGAACGATTTGCAGTATTTTCTTTTTAAAAAACTTCTGTGCTAAGATTTAAATATAATAATAAACAAGGATGCTGATCTAAACTACTTTGTTTTGACTGTTTCGTTTTAACTTTGAAGATGTACATGACTAACTGCTGCGAAATGTGTGCCCTCAAGGCCAATTATTTAAAATTGGGACATCTTATTAAAAATGACAGTATGCTATATGGTAATGTTTATCTGAGTATAATCATAATGTTTATCTATATTTTTTACTTAGATAAAGTCATGAAACTTAGTGTAAGGTCGAACATGAATCGAGATGAGGATCTCGATCATAGAGAAGTGTTTCGACCGCTAGTAGCATAAGTCTAAACTATTCGTAGTCGTAGATGCATCGAGAAAGGACATCGATGCATCAGATAGACTATTGTGTGTTCAGTCTCACTAAGAATTGGTGGCGATGATCTCGTGATCATTTGATTTAGTGAAATCATTGACGAGACACAGGTACTCATTAGAAAATGAGTTCACTAAACGATCCAACGAGAGCTGCTACATGGATGGTGTATACTAAACTGTCAATGGTAGCTATCAAGTGATGATATACAAGCTGGTCTTTTGACTTGAGGCCACTGTACGAGCCTGTGCATGAACGGTGTCACTTATATCTCTGACCCAGTTTCGAGGCATTGCCTGTTGAAAAGTCTTAGGTTGGATGACACTTGCAGCATACGAATGGAGTAGTGGCCAAGAGAGGATTTGTCACTCACATATGTGGGGAGTTAGTGTCGCGGAATCAGTACGGTCCTTAGCGAAATCCTTGGCCAAGGTGTGTTGGATATGATCCAACAAAGACAAGCTAAGGCCGAACGATGATGATCGATCGCGAAGCTATTATGGGTTACAGTCAACCATACTCTAGGCTTCATAGCGACATAATGTTGCCGAAGGGATTAAAACTGCGAAATTCATCACTGACATAGCCAAGTGTAGTACCAACAATGTTTATGTCGAGGGGGCGGACCACATAATGATGATACCGAAGCAGGGCCGGCACCTGCTGCTCGTGGTCACTATCGTCAGGGGCTATGAGTCCCACTTGTAGTAGTGTCAGACTATAGAGTCTCACACAGGCTGAGATCTTCGTCCAAGTAATAAGAGGAAAATGCATATGATGCATAAAAATTACTATGGTCCTAAATAGTTGCGAATCAGATTTCAGTCACATATGATGTGACACGAAGATCGAGCCTTGAAAAGCGTAGAAAGTGCCCAAACCGGGGCCCGAGAATGTCCTATACCCAAAATTGCCTTGGCCCAAGATCCACTCGGGCTGAAAATGGCTTAAAAGAAGCTAAAAGGCAATATTTAGCTTGGGCCCGGGCCCGGGCCCAGGCCCAGCACTGTGCTGTGCCCGAGCCCATCGGGTGTTGGGCTAAAGCCTATGCGGGCAGGCGCTCGCTTCGGGCGGGTGCCCGAGCGGGCTGCGGGTGCGCCCGATAGAATGGTGGGCCCAATGTAGGGCACCACGGGCTGTGCATCCGAGACAGCTTTTAGGGCAGTTTTGAGCTCAACTTTGAGGCACCGTTTGAGTGGTTAAACGACCTCAGAATTGAGGGCCATTTGTTTCTATGCGATCTCCTTTTAATGCTCTTCGAAATGATATATTATTTTGATTCTGAAGTTTAACAGAGATGGAGAATTAATTGGTCAAACTTTGGTCCTCGATATGGGACAAATTTGAATTAATTTGAATTTTGCTTATTTGTATCACATCGAATGTGGTACTCCTTTAAAGGCTCATCACCCCATATATATATAGGGAGCCCCTCTTCCTCCTACACTTACACTAAGCCTAGATCAAGAGAGCTTACCTTAAATTAAAGTGAGCAAACCTATATTTAAAGACGACCAAATTTTTCATCCTTTTCCTCTTTGCTTTCTCTCAGGTTCTAACAAAACTTGAAGGAAGTTCGGATCGGATCTGAAGCTTGGGCTGAGAATTTAGCTAAAGTTAAACTTTCTGGAGTAAGTGGTCGCTTCCTGACAAAGACGTTGGATCGCTTCAGGGCCTCATCCTAAGGGATTGTTTTGCGACAGCAAAACATAAGGTATGTTTTTAATTTTGCAGAAAATATTTTAGATCTGTCTAGGCGAGATCGGTTCGTCCTTCTCTTTAGATAATAAAAGATCATGCAAAGGAGCATTTTTCCGTAGGGCGTTTTCATAAAAGCATTTTATGATTTGTTTTTCCTTCTTTCGTAACTTCCACGTCTGTTAAGCCTTGGGTTGGACGTTGGAAAAGCTATATAGAAGCTTGCTCAAAACCCAACTTGGTATCGGAGCAAGGTTTTACCTAGGATTTGATTTATTTTCTGCTATTTATAAACATGCATGCGGATGATGTTTGTATTGCTGTTGTGGCATGTAAGCTCTCTAGGTTTATTTTTTATTATGTAATTTGTAGTGCATACACGCACTAATTTTATGTAATTAATTTTGGCCTCTTTTGTATTTATTATTTTTTCAAGGGGATTCCCTTGTGCAAATGTATAGTAAATTTAGGAGGCGGATCTATCCGAAGTTTGCTAAGGACATGAGATCCATGGAGTTGAGATGTGTCAAAGAGGTGCTTTGCAAGGTGTTGCTAGGTGGCGGTCATCCTACTTGGAGCATGGAGTTCCCTTAGATTATTAGGGTGTACTAGAGAGCTTACATGCATTCTGTGATGTTTGTAATTTAATTCATACGACGATTAAATTACTATGATTTTTCTGATTTCACGGCATGACATAATTTGATATTACAAAAGTCCTACAGCTGCTCTCCCATAGTTAGCTAACTTATAGTGATGACGTGGTCCGTGACCTTGTGCAATAATTATACGTGCTTTTGGTTTTTCGAAAATCGTTTTAAAAAAATTAGACTTCTTTTAATGTTATATGATAACTGCATGTGATGTCTGTGTTGTGATGGATATTTGATTCTGAAAATGTTAGTTTTTGGAATAGTCTAGAATTAGGGTTAACTAATTTGAAAGAACACATAAACATATTAATGAAGCATAATATTGATAATCAGCGTTTTTAAGGTATCCGCGAGCCGGTGTCTAGAATCATTGGGTGTCCAGGCTTGGATCACCCTAGTAGGGCTCGCCTGAGCTAGGGGTAAGTGATCTTACCTGTCCAAATCTGTCTGGCCGTGTTCAACTGGATCAATCTAGAACTCCAATTATCAATAATGCAGGCATTGATTATATTCTTGTCAATTACATTTAAAATCCTTTTCAGGATTAGCCATAGCTATCCTTGCTTTTGGAGATGGGCAACTGGGGATTCCTGTTATAGTTGTTGGGCACATCCAAGCTATATCATGGCTATCTTTTGGTAACCAATTCTATTATACATATGATGTAGTTTAGCATAACCCAAACTGTCGCGTCGTAAACATACCCAAGCGCCGGTGTACGTTAGGACTAGACAAGAAAGTAAGGGTTCGACTAGACTAGTCATTATGATTTGTTGAGTACATTCAAGGTCATACGTGACAAGGGGTAAAAACTACTAAGGGAATCACATATGATGTGATTGATGAGAAGTCATCTACCGATCGCAGAGTCAAGCAACTTGTTGAGCACATTCAAGATTGCGAAACTCATGGTGGTTGGGTTCCTTTCCCACTAAATATCACCATTCGTTCAATCTCTATTGGTTGAAACGGTCGTCAAAATAGTGGGATGATATAGTTAGATAAAAATCATTCTAATTATGTATAAAATAACGAATGCATGCTAAATTTGGTGTTCTAATCTTTGCAGCAATGTCGTCTGGACTTAAGCTCATCTTAGACAAGAATAGGCTCACTGGTAATAATTATGAAGACTTGCTCCGAAATATCAAATTGCCTTTTTCTTTTGAAAGACTTAGCTATGTCCTTAAAGACCTAGCTATGTCCTTAAAGACCCTGAACCCACATAATCACTTAAAGGGGCCAAAGATGAGATTGTTGAAACTCATAAGCAATGGCTCCTGAATGACGAAAAAGTTCGATGCTTCCCTCTGGCCTCTATGGACAATGAGCTCCAAAGACGACACGAACATATGGATGTTCATAGTATTTTTCTAAATGATAAACAATTGTATGGGAAGTCATCGCGGGCCGCAAGGTTCGAAGCTTTGTGTAAATTGTTTAATACGAAGATGAGTGGGGGTGCGGTCCAAGATCATGTACTCAATTTGATTGCGTACATTGAGGATCTCGCAGAGCTCGGTTTCGTCTTGGACCATGAGTTGTCTACAGACTTGGTCCGTAATTCTCTTACCCTAAAGTTTACCCCGTTTATAAGTAGTTTTATTATGAATAAGATTGAGGTTGAACTTCCTGAACTCCTAAACATGCTTCAGCAGTTTGAGAAAGGCTTGAAGGACAAGTCTCCTACTTTGGTTGTTGGCTCTTCTTCTTCATCCAAGTCCAATGGCAAATGAAAGAAGAAGAAGGCCCTTCAAACTAAGAAGGGCATATTGAAGGGAAATAGAAAGATGGTAAAGGGAGGGGCTGCCGAGGCAGAGTATTATTTCTGCCATAAAAAGTGCATTGGAGGAGGAACTGCAAGATCTTCCTGGTAGGCTGGAACAAAAGAAAAAAGCATACTGATACCTCAACTTCAGGTATAAGTGTTATACAAAGTATAATTCTTTTTCATGACTTTTAAATGTATGATATATGTTACCAGTGTGATTTTCTCACATCTGTAATTGGTTACATGAGCTGAGAAAGAATAGAAGACCTGAAAGATGGCGGTCTCAAGGTCTGCAACGGAGCAAGCGTTGCTACTAGGGCCATATGAGACGTTCGACACACTTTGGCGAACGTCGTCAGCTTTCTTCTGAAGCAATATTATGGTCCCAAATTTTAGATGCAATGTAATCTCCGTCTGACGGAAATATATTTACTATCAATAAAAGTAATGAGCTTATTTCTTTGATGGTAAAATTGCATGAATATGGGATTGTGGTGTATATACTTTGAATGATAATGATGTATTAAGAGTTAATACATGAAAACACAAAAGAACAAATGTAGCATGTTCTGACAAAGTAGACTAGGTCATATCAAAGAGAAAGACATACGAGTTACATAAATAAAGGTCTTTAGGTCTCTCGAATCATGGGTTATGCGACACTTGCAAGTCTTACATCAATGGTAAGATGACCAAAACTCCTTTTGTATGACAAAGGGAAAGAGCTAGTGAACTCTTGGGTCTCGTACATCTGGATGTATGCATACACTCATCTACGTTAGCCAGAAATGATTATTTGGTTATGTTCATTAAAGGATCTCTTTAAGTATGGACATGTGTCCTTGATGAAACACAAGTCCAATACTTTTAAGCGACTTAAAGAATATCATAACAAGAGGGCAAAGTATTAAAATCCTTCGATTTTATCGTGGAAGAGAATACTAAGCCATGAATGTTTTGCGTGTTTAAGAGAATGTGATTCTCTGTCAGGTCACACATGAAGTCACCCCTTGTTTGACATGGTGCAATTCATAAAGATGAATTACAAACCTCCATCTAAAGCCATGCCTTAGAACTTCTGTCTAAAACCCAACAGCTGTCCGAATCCATGGGAGAGGCAGAACCGATTTTTAAAAACCAGTCGTTAGGAAGTCTAACATGATTCCTCGAGCCACTAAGAGGTACTATGGTTTTCTCGTAGACGGATGGGCCGAGGATAGCCTTATGGTTAATAATGACGGTGTTAGCTTCCTGGAAGCTATTCAGAATAGAGACACTGAAAAGTGGCTTGATGCAATAAAATCCGAAATGGATTCCATGCACATTAATAAGGTATGGACCTGAGTAAACGTGTCCAAGGGAAATGTTCCCGTTGGCTACAGATGGATCTTCAAGGAGAACGATCGGTGCAGATGGAAAAGATAGAAACGTGCAAAGCTACGCTGGTTGCGAAACGTTCTTACCAGTAGCCATGCACAAGTCAATTCGGATTATACTTGCTATCGCTTATTACTATGAAATCTGGCGGAAGGATGTCGATGTTACATGACTCAGCCAAAAGGTCTCGAGGTCAGTGGGAGCGAATAGAAAGCATGTAGTTTGCATAAAACCTGTCACGCCCCGCTTCCCTAATATGGAAGGCGAGACGTGAGGAGGTCCGCTCAGACGTGGAGCTGTGAAGCTGCAGTCTGATAAGCGTCTGTAAAAATTTCGAAAAGTCGCAGGTCCTTGCATTGCGACGAAACAACAATAATAAAGCAGATAAAAGAACATCCACCAACAACATCCAACAAATATTACATCACAGAATAGTCACAAAAGTACGAGTCTGAACAATAGGCCTAAAGCATGGCCATACAAAACAAAGAGAGGTAGGTGCTACGCACCGAAACCTAACAACAACTAAGGAAAGGTAACAACTAAGGGGAGACTCCAAACGAGTCTAGGACTGGTCACCCGTGTCCTCGAACTCGGTCTCAGCAGGGACCTCAAACTCAGTGTCCCCGAACTGCTCGTCCTCAGCAACCTGCTCTGTCTCAAATCCTGACATGTGACACCCAAAGACATGTCAGCAAAAGTCTCCCAAGGGAAGCCGAGAACTTTTGTGCAAGGATACAAATATAGAAAAGCGACTAGCAGTTCTAATATGATGAAATGGCATGACATTTAAGAATGCAACATTTAAATGAACAAAATAATAACAAACAAGCACGTCGTAGCAGAAAGCTACAATTCACTATTACACGATTCACGAATCACTGATTTATCACTTTGTGCACAGAGTTTCCGTCTTTTGGCTGAAGTGGCTGTACGGGCTCACTTCTACGCTCAAGCGATCGTTTAACCCTACCCCTCCACGTGTATATGGACTGGCGCCCATCTTCTGGATCACGAGCCAGGAAGTGTTATTGGCTTAGGGTTGTGCCCGCAAAGCAGGTGCCTAGCCTTAGTAGTTACAATTATTATAGTGTGTGCTACACAATCACGATAGAACAATTTGATGCATGACATGACATGAAATGAGCAGTTAAAGTGCGTACAGTTAATTGAAATTAAACATGGCATGACAGCATGAATGAAAGCAGGTAAAGTGTCGGATCTAGTTTCGTTGTCAAACTAGATCAAATAGGGCGTCTAGGCGACTATCATTTCACCGCCTAGTCTCTTTTACACAATTTTACAAATTGGCCTAAAACACGGCCTAAATAATTACTGGCAAGTATCACTTGCCTGTTTCCGGTGGTATTGGTCGCGTGTGTTCGAGTGTTGCGTTACGGTGAGTCCGGTTCGCTGTTTTGGTTAAACAAATCACTGGATTAGATTTCCGTGAAATAAGTCAAAATGTCCAATTAATCCTTAAAGTGGGTTTGTCTAATTTTATTGGGTTCTGTGGTTAGGGTGATGTCTATATTGTGTTAAACTAACATGATACGCCTTATTTATACGAATATTATGATCCTATCAACATTAAGCAAGTAATAATATGCTGAATTAAAGCTAACTAACAGATATTAGATCATTCACTAATAACCTATTTAATTAACCCAACATCATTCAACAATTAATAAAATGCTGATTTAAATCATACGTAACAGTTTAACACTTGGATTATACTATCACAACTAACCTACTAATTAAACTTCTAATTAACATTATTAAACTAATTACCATGTCAACATAAGGATACGATTGTATAAAAACTTCACCTATTACTACTTGTATAATAATACATACCAAATATCTTATTTCTCTTTTAATACCCCTCATTCTTTCTTTCACATGGCTGCTACTTACCATTCATATCTCTATTTACTTAAAGCCTTCACCCTCTCTTTAATTTCCTAAGGCTGACACTCCCCTACCCCTTTATCCTTTCTTTCTTTTTTTTTCAATGTTGCAGCAACCAACGAAGGGGACTCTCGTAAGACAAGGGGGAGGGTGCTCTCACCTTCGTGCGGAGGGGGAGGATGGACGGCGGCGCATGGGGGAAGGCTTCGGCGACCGGCGGCCCAGGCGGCGGCTCAGTCCGGCGGTTCACGGCGCGGGTGGCGGCGGATCCGTACGGCAGCGGCGGCTGGCGTTTTCGGCGGGCGGCGGCGGCGCAAGGGCGGCGGCAACGGTTCCAGGCGTGGGTGAGGGGAGGAGGTTAGGGCTGAGGGTTGATTTGGAGGAGATGAAGTTGGTTAGGGTTTGAGTTTTCAGATCTGAAAGTTGGTATCTTCCCCTGATTTCTGGTTCGATTTTAGGTTTGATTTTGGTCTCTGGAATAATTTGTTGGATCTGAAATTTATGGGTCGAATTTCCCTCTTGCTTCTTGATTTCAAAATCAGTTTGGGTGTGTTTGTGAATTTGATTTTTGAGGAGAAATTGATTGGGGAATTTGCAGGGATTTGGGTTTCTTTGGTTTGAATCTGAAGTATGTTTCAGATTGATGTTTAATTTCAGAATCTAGGGTTTTTGATTGTGATTGTGGATTGATTTTGGGGGAACTGATGTTTGGAAAGTTTGTTCCTGGTTTGGGAATTTGAAAAATTGGTAGGTTTGATTTTGGAATGGTGACAAATTTTGGAGAGAGTTTTTGCAGAATAATTTGGTGAAGTGGATTTTGCAGACGAAATATTGCCTTATGAA
Organism: Scilla litardierei; assembly: GCA_030789695.1. Taxonomy (NCBI): domain Eukaryota; kingdom Viridiplantae; phylum Streptophyta; class Magnoliopsida; order Asparagales; family Asparagaceae; genus Scilla; species Scilla litardierei. The sequence goes on along the minus strand of CM061137.1, from coordinate 43,641,145 downwards.
GAGGTTAGCAGGAAACCAGATTTCCAATTCGTCAACAGAATTTAATTTGGTTAGGTTAAGGATTAGGATGGTTTTAATGGGTGTTTGTTGACTTAAGAGGAGAAGATGCATCTGGCTACGAACGTGATACACTTCCTCTCTTCGCTTTTTTTTAAAAAAAAAAGAAATTTACACGTGAAGGAATGATGATTAAGATAATTAATTAAATAAGTTACCAAACGTGATTAGTAAAATAATTAATTAAAGTAATTAAGTTTTTATTTAATCTGGATGATCAATTAATGACGATACGGTAAAAACAAAAACAGTGACGCGCTCGCGTCGACACGTACGGACAAAACGTTAACTGATGACTGAAGAAAAAAAATACCGATACACACGATCTAAAACACGGCTAAAAATACCGGCCGTTACATTTTACACACCTTAAGAAAAATTCGGTCCTCGGAATTCTTATCAACTAAAGAGCAGGAAACAAATATGGGTAACGCTCTCGCATTTCATCTTCCCGCTCCCAGGTAGATTCTCCTGGCGAGTCACGACGCCACATCACTCTGACTAGATCAACAGTCTTGTCCCTGAAGACTTTCTGACGTCGATCTAGGATCTCCACCGGTTGCTGTTCGTACGTCAGATCTGGTCGAACTGTAATCTCAGAGTAGTCCACAGCATGAGAAGGATCGCTGATATAACGACGGAGCTGAGACACATGGAAGACGTCATGAACTCCCTCCAAGGACGGTGGCAAAGCTAAGCGATAAGCTACTTCTCCAACTCGCTCTAGCACATCGAATGGTCCAATATATCTCGGACTAAGCTTGCCTCTCTTCCCAAATCGAATCACTCCTCGATTCGGTGAGATCTTCAGGAACACATGATCTCCCGGCTGAAACTCCAGAGGACGCCGTTTAGCATCTGCCCAATGCTTATAACGGTCCTGAGCGATTCGAATCTTGTCTCTGATATCTCGCACAACATCAACTGGTTCCACTATCATTTCTGGCCCCAAGAGTTCTCTATCACCAACGTCGTCCCAACTCAATGACGATCGACATTTTCTCCCGTAGAGAGCAGCAAAAGGCGCCATGCCAATGCTCGCCTGATAGCTGTTGTTGTAAGGAAAACTCCACCAGGTGCAAATGATCCTCCCATGAACCCTTGAGATCCAACATGCATGCTCTCAACATGTCCTCCAATATTTGTATAGTGCGCTCCGACTGTCCATCAGTCTGTGGATGATACGCAGTACTGAACTTCAGACTGGTACCCAGATTGGTCTGCAGACTCTTCCAGAACTGAGACGTGAATCGTGTATCACGATCTGATACAATGCTCACAGGGACTCCATGTAAGCGCACGATCTCCTACATGACATAATTCACATCACGACTTGTACCAGAAGGAAATTATAAAAGGCATGAGTTAAGTCATTACCTCCATATACTTCCTTGCTAATATCTCCGTGGACTGCCCAACTCGGAAAGGTATAAAGTGCGCGGACTTGGTTAATCGATCAACGATAACCCAGATCGCGTCGTTCTGCTTGGTGCTCCGAGGTAAGCCAGTCACGAAGTCCATCGTGATGTGCTGCCACTTCAACTCTGGAATCGGTAGAGGTTGTAGTAATCCGGCAATGCGATGATGTTCAGCCTTCACTTGCTGACACACGAGGCACTTGGCAACGCTACGTGCCACACTTCTCTTCATCCCATGCCACCAGAAATTCTGTCGAAGATCCTTGTACATTTTAGTACCCCCATGATGAATAGAATAAGGCGAACTGTGAGCCTCATTCATCAACTCTTCTCTGATATCTCCTGCAGGTACGCAGATCCTGCTACCATATCTCAAAGATCCATCCGCGTGAATTAGAAAATCTGTCCGAAGTCCTGCTTCGACTTGCTCTCTGATCTTCTTCAACTTAGCATCTCCAGCTTGAGCAATCTTGATTCGATCCACGATCGTCGATTGAATTTGCATGTTCATCAACGACGATGTGACTCCGGGTAGTACAGCTTCAACATTCATCCTTCGTAGATCCTGCTGCAATCTCCACTGAGCTGTGAGAATCATCACTTCGGGCAGGCGACTCAAGGCATCCGGTACGACATTCACCTTCCCAGGATGATACTGAAGATCGATGTCGTAGTCTGCCATCAATTCCAACCATCTGCGCTGTCTCATATTCAGCTCCTTCTGGGTGAATATATATTTCAAACTTTTGTGATCAGTGAAAATTTTCACTTTCTCACTCAGTAAGAAATGTCGCCAGATCTTTAGTGCAAAGATGACAGCGGCTAGCTCCAAATCATGGGTCGGATAATTCTTCTCATGGATCTTCAACTGTCGCGAAGCATATGCGACCACATGATTGTGCTGGTGCAGAACGCATCCAAGTCCTTTGCCTGATGCGTCGCAGAAAATTTCGAAGCCTCCGCTTCTGTCTGGAATAGCTAAGACTGGTGCAGTAGTCAGTCTCTCCTTCAAGGTAGAAAAAGCTTGCTCACAAGAGTCTGACCAACTGAACTTAACATCCTTCCTTGTCAATTTCGTCATTGGCTCAGCTATCTTCGAGAAATCCTTGATAAATCTGCGGTAGTATCCAGCCAATCCAAGGAAACTCCTGATGTCCGATGCCGATCGAGGTGTAGGCCATTCACTGACAGCTTTGACCTTCTCCGGATCCACTGAGATACCAGCTCCCGATACTACATGTCCAAGGAATGCAATTCTATCTAGCCAGAATTCGCATTTACTGTATTTGGCATATAGTTTATGATGACGGAGCGTCTCCAATACTATCTTTAAATGTTCTGCATGCTCTTCCTCGTTCTTCGAGTACACCAAGATGTCGTCTATGAATATCACCACAAACTTGTCAAGGAAGTCGTAAAAGATAAGATTCATGAGATTCATGAATACAGCAGGAGCGTTGGTCACACCGAATGGCATGACAACGAATTCATAATGCCCGTACTTAGTCCGAAAAGCGGTCTTGAGTACATCTTCCTTCTTGACTCTGACTTGATGGTATCCGCTCCGGAGATCCAACTTCGAAAATACCCTCGATCCACCAAGCTGATCGAAGATATCATCAATACGGGGCAGCGGGTACTTGTTCTTCACTGTGATCTGATTCAACTCCCGATAATCAATGCACATTCTTCTAGAGCCATCTTTCTTCTTTACTAGCAAGACGGGTGCACCCCAGGGAGATACGCTGGGATGAATGAAACCCTTCTGTAGTAGCTCATCCAACTGCTTCCTCAACTCTTCTAATTCTGCAGGAGCCATACGGTACGGCGCCTTCGAAATCGGTTGCGCTCCTGGCATAAGATCGATGCCGAACTCTAACGCTCGATCGGGCGGTAGTCCAGAAATGTCTTCAGGAAAGACGTCTTCGAAATCTCTCACTACTGCAGGCTTCTCAGGTTCAGCAATCATAGATGCAACGGTCAATTGGTAAGGCTGGGCTCGGAACTTGACAGGTCCAAGCGAACGTCCTCCACCGACAAACTCGAACACTGGATGGTCGGGAATTTCGAACACCACTTTCTTCCGGTGACAGTCGATCGTGGCATAAAAAGCTCCTAACCAGTCAATGCCGAGAATAGCATCAAAGTTGGGTAGGTCGTGGACGATGAAATTAGCATATAGTTCGTGTCCATTAATCACCAACAGGCATGGTCTACATCCCAGTGCAACCTTCACTACACCATTCCCAGTTGTAATGTTCCAACACTTGGGAAGTGTATAGGTGGGTATCGAGTGTTCGACAACGAACTTCCGAGATATGATGCACATGGAAGCTCCAGAATCGAACAGGGTCATGGCCGGGTGAGATGAAACTAAGATGACACCTAAGGGTAATATGCAACTAAATTAACATGGATATAACTAATCAAATATAATGCATGAATAAGGAAGACTAGTATAGAAGTTACCAGCAATAAGTCCGTCCTCAGTCTCTGCCTCCACTGCAGTCATCGTGAAGGCTTGCCTCTTAGGCTGAACAGCCTGCTTCTGGGGAATGAGAGGCGCTCCACGTCCAGCGACTACTGGAGCTCTCTGCTGCTGAACTCCGACTGGTGCCTTCCACGGTTGCTTAGCACTCGGGCAATCCTTCAAAGTATGCGAAGCATCGCCACAAACCAAGCACTGGCCCAGAAGCCTCCTGCACTGCTCCTTCACATGACCAGTCTTGCCGCAATGACTGCACGTCTTCTGGCTAGGCCCACCTGGCCTCTTAAACTGCACGGACTGATTAGGCTTGAACCCAGGCCTAACCACAGTTCTGGCCTGCTCCATAGGCCTCTTCCCAGCACCTGAATACTGTCCTCTCCTCTGATTGGCAATCAGCTCTTGCCTCTTGGCAACTATCAATAACTTCTGGTAAGAATCCAAGTCCGAAGAGGAAATCAGACTCTGCAGCTCCAAAGATAAACCTTGTAAGAATTTCTGAGCTTGATCCTCAGCAGTCTCCACCATCTTCGGAGCAAAGCGACTCAGTCTCATGAACTCTTGGTGGTACTGGTCCACCGTCAGATTCCCTTGCTTCAGATTGATAAACTGCTGCATCAGCTCTCTCTTGACAGCTCGAGGGAAATACTCATCATTAAATCTTGCCTTGAAAGTGGCCCAGGGGATAGGCTTCGCCAACAGCTGCTCTTCTGACTCCCACCAACTGCGGGCATTGTCCTTCAGTTGCTTCTTCACTAAGTTAACCCATCCAGCCGGGTTAACCTTCGAGAGAAGCAGGTTATCCTCTGTGTTCTTCATCCATTCATCCCCAGCTAATGGTCCTTCTGACCCAGTGAAATATGACGGGCCCAGCTCCCGAAACTGCTTCGCTCCTGGCTCGAAGCGAGGGGCATTCTGAAGCATGCCCTGCTGCACCTGCATCATCTGATGCATCATCCTCATCATCTCAGCCGTGGTGGGTTCTCTATCAGCATCCGCAACACGTCCTGCTCCACCACCAGCTCCAGGTCCACTGCCAGCTCCTCGAGTAATGCGTCTACCGGCCATCTAAGACAAGGAAATGTTCAGATTAGACTTAATCATGACTCGAATGTTATGAATATTTACATGGATGTTGTTATCATTATTGTTGTTCCGATATTTCGCAGATGCAAAGAGAAGACCTGCATGGGCCACCACTAAAACCTGTCACGCCCCGCTTCCCTAATATGGAAGGCGAGACGTGAGGAGGTCCGCTCAGACGTGGAGCTGTGAAGCTGCAGTCTGATAAGCGTCTGTAAAAATTTCGAAAAGTCGCAGGTCCTTGCATTGCGACGAAACAACAACAATAATAAAACAGATAAAAGAACATCCACCAACAACATCCAACAAATATTACATCACAGAATAGTCACAAAAGTACGAGTCTAAACAATAGGCCTAAAGCATGGCCATACAAAACAAAGAGAGGTAGGTGCTACGCACCGAAACCTAACAACAACTAAGGAAAGGTAACAACTAAGGGGAGACTCCAAACGAGTCTAGGACTGGTCACCCGTGTCCTCGAACTCGGTCTCAGCAGGGACCTCAAACTCAGTGTCCCCGAACTGCTCGTCCTCAGCAACCTGCTCTGTCTCAAATCCTGACATGTGACACCCAAAGAGAAAAGGGCACATGTCAGCAAAAGTCTCCCAAGGGAAGCCGGGAACTTTTGTGCAAGGATACAAATATAGAAAAGCGACTAGCAGTTCTAATATGATGAAATGGCATGACATTTAAGAATGCAACATTTAAATGAACAAAATAATAACAAACAAGCACGTCGTAGCAGAAAGCTACAATTCACTATTACACGATTCACGAATCACTGATTTATCACTTTGTGCACAGAGTTTCCGTCTTTTGGCTGAAGTGGCTGTACGGGCTCACTTCTACGCTCAAGCGATCGTTTAACCCTACCCCTCCACGTGTATATGGACTGGCGCCCATCTTCTGGATCACGAGCCAGGAAGTGTTATTGGCTTAGGGTTGTGCCCGCAAAGCAGGTGCCTAGCCTTAATAGTTACAATTATTATAGTGTGTGCTACACAATCACGATAGAACAATTTGATGCATGACATGACATGAAATGAGCAGTTAAAGTGCGTACAGTTAATTGAAATTAAACATGGCATGACAGCATGAATGAAAGCAGGTAAAGTGTCGGATCTAGTTTCGTTGTCAAACTAGATCAAATAGGGCGTCTAGGCGACTATCATTTCACCGCCTAGTCTCTTTTACACAATTTTACAAATTGGCCTAAAACACGGCCTAAATAATTACTGGCAAGTATCACTTGCCTGTTTCCGGTGGTATTGGTCGCGTGTGTTCGAGTGTTGCGTTACGGTGAGTCCGGTTCGCTGTTTTGGTTAAACAAATCACTGGATTAGATTTCCGTGAAATAAGTCAAAATGTCCAATTAATCCTTAAAGTGGGTTTGTCTAATTTTATTGGGTTCTGTGGTTAGGGTGATGTCTATATTGTGTTAAACTAACATGATACGCCTTATTTATACGAATATTATGATCCTATAAACATTAAGCAAGTAATAATATGCTGAATTAAAGCTAACTAACAGATATTAGATCATTCACTAATAACCTATTTAATTAACCTAACATCATTCAACAATTAATAAAATGCTGATTTAAATCACACGTAACAGTTTAACACTTGGATTATACTATCACAACTAACCTACTAATTAAACTTCTAATTAACATTATTAAACTAATTACCATGTCAACATAAGGATACGATTGTATAAAAACTTCACCTATTACTATTTGTATAATAATACATACCAAATATCTTATTTCTCTTTTAATACCCCTCATTCTTTCTTTCACATGGCTGCTACTTACCATTCATATCTCTATTTACTTAAAGCCTTCACCCTCTCTTTAATTTCCTAAGGCTGACACTCCCCTACCCCTTTATCCTTTCTTTCTTTTTTTTTTCAATGTTGCAGCAACCAACGAAGGGGACTCTCGCAAGACAAGGGGGAGGGTGCTCTCACCTTCGTGCGGAGGGGGAGGATGGACGGCGGCGCATGGGGGAAGGCTTCGGCGACCGGTGGCCCAGGCGGCGGCTCAGTCCGGCGGTTCACGGCGCGGGTGGCGGCGGATCCGTACGGTGACGGCGGCTGGCGTTTCCGGCGGGCGGCGGTGGCGCAAGGGCGGCGGCGGCAACGGTTCCAGGCGTGGGTGAGGGGAGGAGGTTAGGGCTGAGGGTTGATTTGGAGGAGATGAAGTTGGTTAGGGTTTGAGTTTTCAGATCTGAAAGTTGGTATCTTCCCCTGATTCCTGGTTCGATTTTAGGTTTGATTTTGGTCTCTGGAATAATTTGTTGGATCTGAAATTTATGGGTCGAATTTCCCTCTTGCTTCTTGATTTCAAAATCAGTTTGGGTGTGTTTGTGAATTTGATTTTTGAGGAGAAATTGATTGGGGAATTTGCAGGGATTTGGGTTTCTTTGGTTTGAATCTGAAGTATGTTTCAGATTGATGTTTAATTTCAGAATCTAGGGTTTTTGATTGTGATTGTGGATTGATTTTGGGGGAACTGATGTTTGGAAAGTTTGTTCCTGGTTTGGGAATTTGAAAAATTGGTAGGTTTGATTTTGGAATGGTGACAAATTTTGGAGAGAATTTTTGCAGAATAATTTGGTGAAGTGGATTTTGCAGACGAAATATTGCCTTATGAAGAGGTTAGCAGGAAACCAGATTTCCAATTCGTCAACAAAATTTAATTTGGTTAGGTTAAGGATTAGGATGGTTTTAATGGGTGTTTGTTGACTTAAGAGGAGAAGATGCATCTGGCTACGAACGTGATACACTTCCTCTCTTCGCTTTTTTTAAAAAAAAAGAAATTTACACGTGAAGGAATGATGATTAAGATAATTAATTAAATAAGTTACCAAACGTGATTAGTAAAATAATTAATTAAAGTAATTAAGTTTTTATTTAATCTGGATGATCAATTAATGACGATACGGTAAAAACAAAAACAGTGACGCGCTCGCGTCGACACGTACGGACAAAACGTTAACTGATGACTGAAGAAAAAAAATACCGATACGCACGATCTAAAACACGGCTAAAAATACCGGCCGTTACAAAACCAGTGGCAATTCTTAAGTTACCCGCGTATTGTAAGTGGATGACATGACTTTTGATGAGAAATAAACATTGAGATGTTGAACTCTATTAAAAAGACAGAAGTGTAACTCTTATACAATTTATGCGACCTTTAATATAGGCTAATATATGATCAAACAACTAACCTTTAACATTCTGTTACTGAACTTATTATTACCAACTCATTTGAGAGCCATACTAGTAACTAATCTAGATCTATGAGATCACATGCCATAACTAATGTGATTATGAAGCCCAATTAACTAACAAACACTATTTTAATGGGGAAAGAACTCTTTTGAACTCTAATTTAAAGTTACATTCCTTTTCAATTTCCATCAGTTTGCTTCCTTTGTGTAGATTGTGTCCATGTAGTTTTCAAAGATATATGGTTTATATGAAGCCACCATCAATGATTATTACTTATGTTGTGATATAACCCGACATTCACACCCCTTCGTAAGCCAATTTCCGTACCCAGGGGGTGCTATGGATCTTGTCCATAAGCTGGTGATGCAAGTCTAAGTTGGTGACTTCTGATAATGTAAATCTGATCTAAACCTTAAACTCCTTTCTGGATTAGTTTGTTGGTTTGCAGATGGATAAACTACGATGTTAAGTGGCATATAGAGAAGCAATCATCTTCATTTTTTGCCATGCAAATCTACAACTACTTCAAGCTGTTGTATCTGAACTCGTGTCTTTTGATTAAATGTGAAGGCAATTTTTTGTACTTTTGGGTAATTGTTAGACTTGAGGGATGCTTCTTTACGCTCAAAGTATTGAGTTTCATCATCTCGGAGCTACAGAAGAATTTATCATCGTCACCAATGGAACGTTCAAGTATTGATGTTGAAATACAACATCTGACGGCTCAGTGAAGTTTTCTAAGTTTTCATCTATTGCTCGAAGCATTGATCATCTTCATGATCTTGATTGTTGAAGCCTAAAAAAGTCTTTGTATAATAGCTATCATTTTGGATTGTGTCATAAGAACTCTAGTAGGTGACAATGAACTAGAAGGATGGAACAAAGGAAGAAATGTTACAAAGAGAAATTAGGAGAAAAGATGATGAAATAAGGATTTATATGTTAAACACCAAAATAATGTAACCAAAGGTTACTAAATTATAGAAGATGTATATGGGTCTGTTTTTGTGAAACATTGGAATAGACTGAATCATTTTAGAGAGAAATTTCTTTTCTAACCATTTCGAAAACTGTCCAAATTGTAGGAAGAATGAAAGGGGAAGAGACGAGAAGAAAAACATCCAAAAAGTCAGACTCTATTAAACCATGCAACAATATTTTATTTAAGGGTCCTGAAATATGTGTAAACATATTCTTTAAAAATCAAGTTGCTGTGGGGATCAATGCAGCACATCCCATGTCTTTGAGTTGGATCATTTGTCTTCCAATTATTTATTCACTTACATTTTATTTTGTGGTGTTTCCTCTTTCTTTCTTTTTCACGCTCTTTCTTTCATGCTCTTTCTGGGTGGAGATGGGGGGTCACAAATTTTTTTAACTCCAACATTGTATGTGTTTTGTGCATCCCGTGATCAGTTTTGTAAGTATTTCAGGTATTTAATGGTTCTTGACAAATACCCAGTGGCAACAAAAGCGATAACCGCTTCATTTCTGACACTCATAGGGGACTTAATGTGCCAGGTACAAGCTCGTAGCGTTTTGATAAAATTTCCTCTTTAAATTCAGAAAAGTTGCGAATGTGCAATCGGGTGCCTTTGCTATTTCAGGTTAATTTAGGGTTATGCTAATCATGATGCTAGCATGAAAATAATAATTGTCTTAGCCAGTATTGATAGAAGCTTATAAAAAGGGCTCAAAATCTGGAATTTTGAATTTTATCTATTACTTTGATGTTGGCTCACTATACGGAGAATGATTTACATATGACATCTAAGTCTCATTGATTTGTTCTTCTTCTTGAATACTTATAACCAGTTATGTTGACAATTAATTGCCTGTATTTGTGGCCGATGAATATCTTTGCTGTTTCTCTTGAAATCAATCGACTTTCCAAGTTTCTCAGTCATTCAGTTCAGATTTACACTTGGGGTGTTCTTTGGTACTTCAACTTGCAAAAGGTCTCTTGATCCAAGCCATTGGATTACTTTGTAATAAATAGAATCATAAGCAGTTAGAAATAACTTCAAGCCATCAATTTCTGATACGATGAGGGAGAATTTTTTGAGAGGCTTTGGGCACGTACACTATATATCAGTGGCACACTATATATCAGTGGCAGCATTAACTTGGAGAATAGCATTATAACTGAAATAGTGTCTAGGACTCGAGGTCGTGAACATGGATTTTGGAAGTAAAGCATAAATGATGGTTTGTCTTTTAAACACATGTAGGTGTCCTCTGTAAGAGCTGAATGAAATTAATGGATGTAAACAGCCAACTCCGGGAGCTTGGGAAGTTCTGTTATGAAGTCACATGTGAGTGTAGTTGTTTCAAATTCAACCAGCTAATCGTGTCGAATAGGAAAAGTAAGGAGAATTGTTTATAATCAACATTGCCATCTGCGCCACTATAATCATCATGCATTGCCGCATTAAAGTGGATTTATATTTGGAGCAGAACTCAACGAAAAAAATTGCGTCGTTTTTCTCCAAGCTGTTTTGAAACCTGGTGTCAAACTGCAGATAAGTTTTAATGACATAAATTATGAGAGAGGATCATTAGTCATGCCTTCAGGAAAACTTTGACGACCAAGTCCTTATAGTGGATCTTTTTTCCGGATTGTCCAGTTAAATCTTATGCAATGTGGGAGCAACCCTTCAAATTCCCATAGGAGTATGGTAAGAAAGGTAGGATGGTTTGATTTAATAAAGGGAATCACATTGCTCTAAATGGCATAAAATAAGCAAAAGCTTGACATACAATTATTTCAGATGGTCATTTATTTTTTGAGCAGAGAGAAAATGAGTTGCAACTTGGGTACCATTGTGGTGGGGATAATATGTTTGTAAGGCAAAATTGCTTTTCTGATTCATCATAATGTTTTATTATGACTTAGTTTATAAAATTACCATTTCTCTTCTTTATATTGCTTGATTTGATTTACGCAATGACTCATCATTTACCGTTTCATGTGTAGTTTCTAATTGACCGAGTGACGAAACTCGACCTAAAGAGGACTTTTGTATTCACCTTCTTGGGACTTGTGTTGGTGGGTCCAACATTGCACTTTTGGTAATAACCTCGAGATTTTATTTATTTATTTATTGGGGTTTTCTCCTTTATTGTCATAGAGTATGCATATCATAGGATGTAATCATGGTGCTATTGCTGGTCTTTACTGAGGTTTGAGCTTTCCATTTGATTGCTTATACATGGAAAAAGAATGTTTCGCATGGTATGGCCTTTTTTGCGTTAGATTCTGAGTGACATGGCACACTTTATAGAAATGGAGACTTACATGGATATCTGGTTACTTATGTGCAGATCTTAGAAAATGATCAATGCATTTCTCCATTGAAACTAGGTTTATACAATCTGAGTTAGTTTATGAAATGAGAATTGATACACACGAACCTGGATTAGAGAACAGATTAAGAATACAATACATATGATGAATATTGATGATGTTAACAGTGATTAAAAATAGTGAAGGGGGTTTAATGAATTGAATTGTACGATAAATAAATCTACATGAAAAATATATTGAATGATTTATATAGCGTCTAAATTTACATAAATATGAAATATAGGTTTATAGGTCATGAATGATGTTTAATCTGTGTTATGCAGATATCACCTCTAAAAATGTATAATGGGTACTAAATTTGGGATGAACATGTCCTGTTTCTAGAATAGCTGCAATTTTGATGAAAATGTATCATAGTATTACAAATTACCCGGACATTTTACTGTGGTCCTTTTTCCTTAATGAAAATTCAAATATAGAAGCCATGGTCCGATTCATGAAACTCCAATGAGCTAAAACCAAAGGATCATTCATAACATCATATGTTGCACCCAGTGATTGCGTTGTTGATATCCGTACAGATTTTATCTGAGCTGGATAATTTGGCAGGTATTTATCTTTGAGCAAACTGGTTATAATGCCTGGAGCATCTGGGGTATTCTTACGCCTTTTACTTGATCAGGTATTATGTGAGCCTACACAAAAAAACTTTCTAATAGTCTCTTCTCCAAAAATGGTCTGTTTTGTGTAACATGCACCAATTCTCCTGCAGTTTGTCTTCTCTCCTATATTCATAGGAGTTTTCTTGTGTTCACTTGTCACCTTAGAGGGAAAGCCTTCTCAAGTAATTCCAAAGCTTCAGCAGGTGGTGGAGATTCCTTTGCTTCGATCTTTTTAAGTGTGATTAAAATCGTAGACATATGTATTCTGATTCTTCATGTGTTCTTGCAGGAGTGGTTTTCATCAGTGCTAGCAAACTGGCAGTTGTGGATACCGTTCCAATTTCTTAACTTCCAGTTTGTTCCACAGAAATTGCAGGTATGGTGCCGTATATTACTTTAGCATACAGTTGTGGGTCATGGTTACATCTATGCAATGCGCATGAAATGAACTTACCATGAAATGCAGTGTTACAACTTGATGTGAGTTGTTTACTTCAAGTCCACTTTTTGTGGTACCTAAGTAATTCATCACAGTCCAGGTTTTGATGAAATGCATTGTTTTGTCTGGAGTGCACTAGGTTGCAGTAACAGCCAAGCTTACTCAGAAAGAACCAATAGATAATGTAGACAAACACATTTCGTTGGATTTTTCATGCATTCCTCTTCTTGCATGTTCCTTCACTCATTTAGATGCATGGTTATAATTTTAATCTATGTTGACAGGTTCTTGCTGCGAACATTGTGTCCCTCGCATGGAATGTAATTCTATCATATAAAGCTCACAAGGACGTTGTTGTGAAATAGGTTTGTTATGTATCTTTCTCTAATGGGAATTTGAAACATTACTAAACATTTTTAAACACAGTGTTGATAACAATCACATGATTAGAAGTTGATTATGTTGAAACAAGTTACATTGGGTTGATTCAGTGAATGCCTGTTGGAACCATGTGCTTATTAGGTGAACTAGCTATTGCTTAGTTTAGAATTTTCTTATAGAGAAGTTTCCAAAATGATATTGTGTGGACCTTGATACATAATTCTAAATTGTTTGTGCATATTTAATCCGAGAAGACTAAAATTAGGAAATTTTGACACATCATGAAGGAAGGCTGTTTCTGTATCTTAGACCCCCGTACTTTTGGTTTGAGACAGGGCTTGGTTGGATTTCAAAGACAATGGAGCAACCTTACTGTGCCGCCAAACCTCAATACTGCAATATTTAGTTAAAATATTATCTTACTAATGTGGTTTATATTTCGGCGAAATCAGCTTTCTTTTTCATTTTACATTTTGTTAGTATGTTGTGTTTTCCCTTGGTTCTCCTTGCATATAACATGTTGAGCTTTGGAGATGAAATACAATATGCAACGGCAAAAATCTTCAGCGTTCTCTCTTGTAGACCCTTTTGTAGTATTGGAGAACTTTTTGGATGGTTTCTTGTTGGTGTCAGAAGCTTAAATTGCATTTAAGCTTTTTGTAGTATTGTAGTATTGGAGAAGCTTTTTGTAGTATTGTAGTATTGTAGACCCTGCCTCATTGAGTGTGTTTGAATGCCCTTCTCAACCCAACGTTTTATTATAGAGGAATTTGATGCGAGCGCCCCCTCAGCCGGTGGAGCACGTGGCAGTGGAGGCGTCATCACTTACGCACGTCGCAGGAGACGCGGGAGCGCGGTTTAGGCCTTTTTCTTAGTGGGAGGGTATTTTGGTCTTTTACCAAAATCCCGCCTCTTTCTTTATATTAGGTCTAGCCGTCATCTTTTTCCGTATGCTTGAATTGTGAGAAAAATCTCAAGCGTCATTTGACGGTGCTTAAACTTTGGTCCGTTCATCCAAAGTGGGGAGATCGATCTTGTCTCTAATAAGATCATTATCTTGTTATCTTTTGTTCTTCAATCAAGCAAAATAGAAATATTTTTCCTCTTTTTTAATTTTTCACTTTAAATTGTGAATCGATCTACGACGATTCACATCAATTGGTATCAGAGCACTACGATTGCATGGCAACGGGGACGAGAACTTCTGTGGACGAGAAGATCCAAGGCCTCCGCGACGATCTCAATCAAGAGATCGAGGGTTTGAGGAAGACGATGGAGGCTTCGATCAAGGATCACACAAACACCCAAGGAACATTCAAACGAAACTTCGGATCATGAGAAGGGAAGCCGCGGAGTTGGGGAGGGATCTTAAAAGTTTGAAGGACGCCACGGCTGCGATTCCAGCGATGATGGCAATGTTACAAGACTTGACCAAGGAGAAGGTGGCGGATCGCGGAAAAAGGAGGGCAACGGAGAGATCCAAGGCGATTCCGGCATCGATTCGACAAATCAGGAACCCCCGAGCCAAGGGGAAACATCTGCGGCGGCGACGGCTCAAACCCTAGCCGGCGCGCTAGGGTTTGGTGCGACAGGGCCTGGAACGTCAACCACGGGCCCTGTCGGGCCTGTTTGGGGGCCGATAGGCCCGCACGGCCCGTCCAGACCTGGGCGGGCCCGATCGGCACCCACCGGCCCTCGGCGACCCCAATCGGGGCCGTCGGAGGGCCGGCATCCCCTTCCGGGGTGCCCAGGGTTCGCCGACCCCCATCGGGGGTCGGACGAGCCGCGTGACCCCCGCTGGGGGGTCGACAGCCCCAGGCGGGGGGCGGCGAAGGATTTTCGGCCCCCGTTTGGGGCCGGGCAGGCCCGCTGGACCCCGGGAGGGGGTCAGCAGGCCCGGGTGACTTCTCAGGAGGCGTGGCGAGCACGGGGGGCCTTTGGAGGTGTAGCGGGGTTCGTACCCCACTTTGGGGGAACTTCGGGGACATCAAGAGGCGGATGGGCCTCGGGAGCAGCTATTGGGGCCCCGACGAGCCAATTTTGGAGAGCGGAGACCGCCCCACCTGGGCCGAGGCCCATTTTTGCACAACCACCAGAGTTTTCCGGGCATCACTATCAGCCCGAGGCTTGGGAGAGACCTACATGGCCGGAGGAGCTGTACGGGGTTGACGGGGGAGGCCCGATGGAGCCCCGGGGTGGCGTTTTGGTTCGGGGCGGTGACCGTGGAGGAGATAGGGGACAGCAGGGAGACATCAACGCCGACCGGCGGTTGATGAAGCTGAAGATGCCGACCTTCGATGGAACCGATCCTGACGGGTGGATATATCGAGCGGAGAGATATTTTCAGGTGATAGGGCTGACGGAGCAGGAGGTCCTGAAGGCCATCGGGATTTACTTTGAGGGGAAGGCTCTGGCATGGTACCAGTGGAAGATAGCACGGTCCCCTTTTCGCACCTGGGAGGAGCTATCAACGTTGATCGTGGATTGATTCCAGGAGACAGTAGGGTGGGATTTCTACGAGCAGCTGTCGGTCCTGAGGCAGGAGGGGATTGATCACTCCTCATTTTACACCTTTTTTCCGTGTATTTGCATGCCATTTAGATCGCCCAAATCATGTTTTTCACGATATATCGACGATATTGCGATGCTTTTCACGATTTGTTGTTTTTGTCGCATTTCAGGTGATTTGGCGCGATTTGGAGTGATCTCGAGACGCGCTTACTCTAGACGGCCACCGACGACCTCCCCGAGGGATATTTTGCTGTTGGAGAGGAGCGGAAGAAGAATGGACGTCGCAGGAGCGACGAGGAGGCCAAAACAATCAGATTGGGCATCTTTTGTGTCCCACTCGGCCGAGTGGAGGAGCCACTCGGCCGACCAGCGAGACACTGCTCGGCCGACCCGTTCAGACACGATTTCCATGTGTACTCGGCCGAGCGTCGAAGTCCACATCGGCCGAGTGACGATACCACGTCCGCCCGAGTGGCGCCCAGACGAAGCCCCTCCAAAATATCGAAGTTTCTGTTTTTCGGCCACCTGAGCTTCAGAAGACCCACTCGGCCGAGTGGCAAACCACGTCCGCCCGAGTGCAGTGAAGCCATCGGCCGAGTGACGACAACTCACTCGGCCGAGCCGCCTCCGAACTGAAGACCCCTGAAAGCCCCGACTTACTGGAAAATTACAGGGTTTTCACTCGGCCGAGCGACTTTTGTCACTCGGCCGAGTGCGATGCGCTGCCTGTAGCGAAATTTGCGGAAAACAGGCTGTGCCGGGGCGTTTTGGTCAGGATTTTTGGACGATTTTTGGGGCTATTTAAGCCCTGTTTTTACCCTAGTTTTGGGAGCCATCTCTTAGATTTTTTGCAGCTTTTTGAGATTACTTTTTAGCTTTATTATTTGTGATTGGAGAAGAGGAAAAACTTGGATTTTTGTTGGATTAATTGAAGAACTACATTGGTTTGCATCTCTCTTCCCCAAAAACTCTATTTTTATTGTTTATATCATTGTTGGATGAATTCCATTGCCTATTTCATTGATTATTTTTGTGCTATTGCTATGATTTGTGAGTAGTCTCCACGTCTTGGGGCGTGGGGATGAACCCTACAAGCCCTATTTTATAATTGTGATGAATTGGTAGAAATTGAGCTAGGATTGTTATTAGGGATTAGATTGGGATCGAATTACTACGGATAGCTAGGTATTCATATCAATTGGGATTTGCAAGAGATTGGATCCCAATTTGATAGGAAGCCCTAGAAATCCGAATTGGGTTGGAGTCGGATTTTCGAAGTATCGGTTTGCAAGAGATTGGACCGATACTAGGATCTCCGGTTGCAATTCTGTGCCGATACCCGTTTGCAAGAGATTGGACGGGTAGGAACTATCCTAATTTAGATTGTGGACCGAGTTTGCAAGAGATTGGGCTCGGTGCGCAATTGGACGATGATGTTGATCCTAATGCTAGCTTTCCTAGGCTAGGGTTTGCAAGAGATTGGACCCGACCCTAGGATAGCTATAGACCGGCAACAGCGCGAGAGCGTGAGCTTGGTTCCACATTTAGTTGCAACTAGTTCATCCAAATTCTCATTCTAGCAATTTTGATACCGATGAACCACATTTATGAAATACGGTGAGTAGCGGGAATTCCCCATTCCCTAGACGTTCTTTATTTGATTTGATATTTCGCACATTTGTCTGACGATTGTGACAGGATCGCCCAAGGCAATTCTCTCTATTCTTAAATAGCCAGGTTGATTAGGAGCAAGCACGGTCATTCGTCCTCCCTGTGTTCGATACCCGCTCGTCGCTATACCGTGCGCTTGTGGTAAAACTGCAACCGTTCTTTGGGTGTACGTCCCGGAGCGATCAAGTTTTTGGCGCCGTTGCCGGGGAGGCGATTGCGTTTGATTCTTTTTTACCCTAGCTACTTCTTTCTTTTATTTTTATTTTTTTTATTGTTACCATTATTATTTCCTTTACTATTCTTACCTAACCCTTCCACGGTACTAATCATCTCTTTGAAACTCTGTTTCCCATGTGCATGAACACGAGATCTACGGCGGACCCAGAAGACTTATTATTTGATCCCGAGATCGAACGTACCGCGCGGAGACTTAGAGCGGAAAAGAGACAAGATCCGGAAGGGAGGTATATGACCAACCCGGAAACTCCTGAAGAATTGGCGGCAAGGATGGCGAGGATAATTTCTATTCGCGATAGGCTTCGGCCTAAGACTTCTTCTACCACCTCATCCATTGCCATGCCGGGGTTGGCGGCTGACAAGAACTTCGAGCTAAAGACTGGATTGGTGGTTTTGATGCAACAAGACCCATTTCATGGGAACGCACATGAGAACCCCCACTACCACATCCAACTATTCTTGTCGAAGTGCGCCACATTCCAGATGCCGGGGGTCTCCAACGATGCTATCAGATTGCGTCTCTTCCCCTTCACGCTTAAGGACAAAGCACTCTATTGGTTGAGGACGCAGGCTGACGGAGTCTTCACCACTTGGGACGAGTTGGCGAGTGCATTTATTGATAAATTCTATCCGCCATCCAAGACGGTGAAGATCCGGAGCGCTCTCATGTCCTTCAAGCAAGGACCACAAGAGACGCTCTATGAAGCATGGGAGCGTTTTAAGGATTTGCAGCATCAATGCCCGCACCACAGTATAGATGATTGGGAGCTAGTTCATAGCTTCTACAACGGTCTCCAACCGGGGACCAAACAAATTATTGATGCCGCGGCGAATGGTGCGATCTTATCAAAGACTCCCGAAGAAGCTACGGCCCTAATTGAGGAGATGGCCTCAAATAACCAACAATGGGGTGATGAGCGAGGACACTCCACATCCTCCTTAAAGCCAACTAGCATCTACGAGGCGAAGGCCGTAGCGGAGCTCACGAGCAAATTTGATTCTCTCCACAAGGTGGTGGAGAGATTGGAGAAGTTCATCACGGAGCCCCAAGGAGCACCTTCCATCTCCGCGCCGACCAACCAAATGTGTGATTGGCAAGACCAATCTCAAGCCATG
This sequence comes from Scilla litardierei, assembly GCA_030789695.1. NCBI lineage: Eukaryota > Viridiplantae > Streptophyta > Magnoliopsida > Asparagales > Asparagaceae > Scilla > Scilla litardierei. The sequence goes on along the minus strand of CM061137.1, from coordinate 43,622,534 downwards.
TACGCGGGAGGAGAGCAAGGAGAAGGATCCTTGGAGCAAATACAATATGTTGCGGGGAACCAAGGGTATTGGTCCAATCCGGCCGCAAGAAATCATCCGGGATTCTCCTACGCCAACAATGAAGGAGCTTTGAACCCGCCACAACCACCAACTCAACAAGCTCGACCACCACCACCCCAACAACAATACTATCCACCGAGGGGGCCTCCACAACAAAACTTTCAACCGAAGCAACAAGTTCCACCGTATAGGCCTCCCGGATACAACCAAGGGTGGAGGAATCAAAATCAAAACCCTCCACAAGCTCCACAACGATCCGACTTCGAAACTAGAGTGGAGGCGTTCATGGTCGAGCAAAATAAGGTGAATGCTACTTTGAAGGCGGGACACGACTCTCTTAACACCGTAGTGGCTCAAATATCGGAGCAATTGGCGTTGCTCAATCGGAACACTCAAAGATTGCCGGCGCAACCGGAGCAAAACCCACGGGGCAACACGGGCCACATCAATGCCGTAGTTGCCGTTACTACTAGAGGCGGGAAGGACACCACCCCCGCCATGATTCCTATTGAGGAGGCCGTGGATGAAAGCTTGGAGCCGATTGAGCCGATAGTTGAGATTGAAAAGGAGAAGGAGCCACAAGACAAGGAGAAATCTAGGGCGGAGCGATTAATTGAGGAGAGGCGCTTCATGCCACCGGTCCCATTCCCCCAAAGGCTCGCTAGAGCGAAAATGGAGAAGAGGCTAGCAAAATTTCTCGAGTACCTAAGAGGAGTTAGCCTTAACATCCCCTTCCTTGACGCCATCGTCGAGATCCCCACGTATGCTAAATTTTTGAAGGACTTGATTTCGGGGAGGAAAAGGAAGGAGAAGATCATGCTAGCCGAGGAGGGCTCTTGGTTCACCAAGAGAGAGAAGGAGCCGGCAAAATTCAAAGATCCGGGGAGTTTTCGGATTCCTTGCACCTTGGGCGGCGTCCCTCTTCAAAAGGCGTTGGTCGATCTTGGGGCTAGTGTGAGCCTCATGCCCCTCTCCATGTTCTTAAAGCTAAACACCGGGACAAAGTTGAAACCCACCGACATGCGCATTCAATTAGCCGATGGACGGATAACAAGGCCGGTGGGGATCGCCGAAGACATACCGCTACAAGTCCCGGGAGGAATATGCTTGCCATGTGACTTTGTGATCATGGACGTTAAGGAGGAGGAAGACACTTCATTGATACTTGGACGCCCATTCCTCGCCACCGCCGGAGTCATCGTCGACGTGCGCGAAGGTACCCTAACCTTAAACGTCGGAAACATCGAGGTGGAGCTCCACATTCCTAAGGCTATGAAGCATATGCCTTATCACGAGGAACTCGACTACATGGACCTCCTTGACGAGGTGATAGAAGAGGCGATTCCTCACTCAATTGGCGCCCTTTTTGATGAAGAATTTGAAGAAGGCCCGGATTTAGGCCAAGATGAAAAGAATGAAGACGATTCCCCCGACTTCTCCGCTGATGAAGATGAAGGCGACGCTGATGTCGCAAGGATTCGAGAGCTCTGCAAGCTCTCGAAATTAAAGTCTCCAAAGAAAGCTCCGCCGGCACGGAGACCGGCATCACCGGTTAAGCCGTTGACCGGAGCAAACGCTAGCTTGGGGGAGCCTTCCCCCAACACTATTCGAGACGAGAGACCACCGCGGGAGAACGCGCCGCCGCCACATCCAAATCCAAGCGCGCTCCCCGGAAAGTTTGACGGGTGCATCCCGTATGCACCAAACATCCCGCATTGATTGAAAATTATAGGGGGTCGAGCTCACGACCTTAAACGAGCGCTTGTCGGGAGGCAACCCGACGGTTTTTGCTTTATTTTTACTTTTTCTTTATTTTCGTTTTAGAAATTTTTAGTGTTTCGAGTCGTTCGCCCAAAAATTTTGTGATAACGGGTCCTATTTTTCTCGACAGGAGAGGAGATAGGTAGATCCATCATGAGGAGGATGAACGAGACGACGAGGAGCGCCCCAAGAAGGCGTTCGACGCTTAGGAGGAGGATGAAATCGACTGGAGGAAGAAAGACGGAGTTTAGAGCCCAAACGAAGACAAACAGCAGAAAACAAGGCTCACTCGGCCGAGCATACTAGTCACTCGGCCGAGTACAGAAGTTCGTCCGGCCGAGCCGCTCACGAACGAGGGAAGTCTGCTGTACCCAACTCTCTGTCTATTTTCCTCATTTCATTAGAACTGCTACTCGGCCGAGTATACATTATCACTCGGCCGAGTAAAACGGATACCCTCCTAGGGCGAGTCATGCCGAGTAGCTTGAGTCACTCGGCCGAATGGACTTACTCCACTCGGCCGAAGCTGGCAAAGCCACTCGGCCGAAGCGATATCGGGGAGAAAATTTTATTTGCCTCGCTCGGCCGAGTGAGCACGTCACTCGGCCGAGTCGTAACTTTTTTATATATAAGTGGCGAGGGGGGCGCGGATTTCGAAATCGCAAATCCCAAATCCGCCCGCGCCCCCTCAGCTCCCCTCGCCCGATCTCGCTTCACCCAGCCCCCCACTCGCCCGGACGACCTCGCCCCGCCGCCGCTCGGTCCGCCACCGCCGGCCGAGCACGCCCCGGTGCCTCGCCCGAGTCGCCGCCGGCGGCACGCCGTCCGACCACCTCCGGTACCCCTATTTCGACTATTTTCTCCTCTTTTCGTGTATTTCTTGAGGATCCATGTGCTAAACGCCCCCCTAACCCAAATCAATTTCTATATCTATCCATTATACCCCTATTGCTCCATACATTTTGATTATTACTCGCTGATATCGCTTTTTCATGCGCAGGTTGCTTTTTGGAGCTTAGGGGAGCTCAGGGGAGCTTCTACGGGCTGCTCAGGACTTCGTGGAGGCGCGGACTTCGCACGCTTCCACTGCTTAGCACTCGCGGCGTGTTTGGGTATACTCTTTCCATTCTTTTACACGCACCGCACTTTTTTTCATTTTTCGGCGCGCTCGGGGCCGATATGCCGCCTCGGACACGGCCGCGGTCGACGAGAGCTTCCGCCAAGCGGAAGCGGTCGGACGAGCCCGGCCCCTCCCACTTGGATGAGGACTCTCCTCCGCCTTCTCCCACACACCCCGCACAGTCTGCAGGCCCCGCACACCCCGCACAGCCTGCAACGCACCCACAACCCGCACAGCCCGCACAGCCACTCCCCGCCGCTGCACAGCCACCACCACCGGCTCCACTGGTCGGGCCGCTCGGGATCACGTTCCGAGACGACGCACACCGCGCCGTCTTCGACCGTATCTCCCAGCGCTCGATCGTACCCTCCAGGTTTGCGCACCTCGCTGACCTTGGACGCCTGGGGGTACTAGAGGGGATACTCACGTTGTACGACAACGTGGGTTGGCGCGACTTCCTTCAGGTGTCGGCGGACACGTTCACCCGCCCGACACTTGAGGTTTTGAGTTCGATTGCCCGGACCGATGAGGGATGCTCATTCAGGTTCATGGATCGAGAGTGCCAGGTCACTCTCGATATGATGAGAGCGTTCTTCTCATGGCCCGCAGTCCCCGGAGCCGATCGCGGTTTCGGCCCTACCCACATCCCCACACCTTCCTTCGACGCCGGTGCCTTCTGGGCCCGGATTACAGGCCACCACGCCGCCTTTGACCCTAGTAGGGCCAAGGCCTCGGCCATCGTACATCCCTGCCTTCGCATTGCTCAGCGCCTTATGGCGACGACATTTTTGGCGAGATATGAGCCGGGCACGATGTCTACGCCAGAGCTCTACATGCTCTATGCGATGACACGTCCCAGAGCTCTATCTAGGGATGGAGACGAGCTTGTCCCCGCCGTCGTGATCGACATTGCGGCTTGGTTTTTAGACCGCATCATCGTATCGGTGGGCGCTCGCTCACCGATATGCTGCGGCGGTCTGATCACCCTGCTTACCATGATGACCGGCGAGGACTTACCTGACGACTTGCGACGCGTACCGGGCCCCACTTCCTTGTCGATAGATGTTATGGCCCGGATGAAGATGCTGCGTCCGCATGGTGAGCGTCACTGGGTCTGGTTGCACGGCCCTTATGGGGCCGATTACATGATTCTCCCGAGCCCTGCTCGGACTCAGATTGCACCGGCCCACGTTGACTGGCTCCCAGCGATGGATGTCCTCATCCCCGCTACGTACGTGCTCGAGGCCGAGGAGGCCGAGCAGGCCCACGCTGCCCACGCTGCCCAGGCTGCTCCCGCAGACCCTGCTGCACACCCTGCCGAGCCTGCTGTCGACCCTGTCGACCCTGTGACCCCTCAGCCTGTTCCTGACGTCTCCGCTGCTCCTGACACTTCTGTCCCCACCTCTGTCAGTGTCGAGAGTACTTTTGCTGAGCCCACTTTCACCACTGTCACCACTTCCGAGGCTGTCCCCACCACTCCCGCTGCCACCTCTGGCCCTCTGTCCGTGGAGCCTCTTTGCTCCGCACTCCCCGAGCGCCCGCCGACCTTTGTCGAGAGTGGAGAGCCCTCGTTTGCCGCGGTCGTGGAGACCATGGCTAGCATGATCTCCGCTGGGATTGCGCCTTTTGGTCCACACAGTTCCGCCCCAGCGGTAGAGTCCTCTGTCTCCACAGCCGCCGTATTCTCCGAGAGCGTCGTGGCGTCTGTCCACACTTCTGGGCCACTGACCTCTCTTGCCACCTCGTTACCACTTTTGCACGCTTCCTTTGCTGCCGCTGCCTCTACTTCTCACCAGCCGGTGTCCCGGCCTCACACTGAGGCCAGGCCCACATTTGCTGGCGCGGCACCTTTTGTCCCCTTCCCTGCTGAGCCTGTTACATACTCCACTCGCGTACGCCAGCCCCGCCCTGCGCAGCCTAGACCGGTGCGTCCCTCTGCACCACCCCCGCCCGACACTGTACTGCAGAGCATACATGCTCTTGAGTTGGCGGTGAGTGGTCTTAGAGGTGACCTTAGGACCCTGTCCTCCACCGTCTCTACGATGGCTGGACGCTTTGACCTGATCCCTCAGATCCACTACTGCCTGACACAGATCTTGGAGCGTCTCCCGCGCGTACCCCCACCCACCCAGCAGGTTCACACACACACTTCCACACACACTAGACCTGCTTCCACTTCCACGCCCACCCCAGCTCAGCAGCCTACACCACCACCACCACCACCTCCGCCTCAGGACGGAGACGGCGCAGCACCACCTTCCTAGGCACCCTTGATGCCATCGATTCCTTTTGCCGTTGTGCTGCCCGTTTCTGCTGGGTCCTGATGCCTTTTTGTCCCCCCTCCCCTCACTTATTTTGGGATTCTCATTTTGCCGTATCTTTATATATCTTTTTTTTGGGAGAGAGGGAGAGCTTTAGGTGCCGCATTTATACTCGTATCACTCATATCTGTGCATGCATCATATCCGCATCATATTTTCATTTCTTTATTTTTCGTTTTATTATCTTTTTTCTTTCCATCATGCATGCATCCTCACTTGCCCCTCTCATTACTTGTCTCTCTGTGTGCCACACTTTGCACATTGAGGACACTGTGCAGTTTAGCTTGGGGGAGTGAGTTCTCACGTTCTTTTTCGTTTTGCCACCTTTATTTTTAGTTTTTCATGCCACTTTCCGCTTTTGCACTTATTTTCACTTATCATTTTTTCTCATTTTACCATGCATCACGTTTTTCTTATTTCTCTGCGTGCCGCATTGCATAGTTTTATTTTTCTTATCTTTATTTCTTTCTTTTTTCATCTCGTGCTAGAGATGAATTTTCTGTGATGATGTCTACGTGGAGTTAGCTTATTCTATATGCATGCTATATTTGTCATGTCATAGATTTTATTTCTGATATCACATGCTATGACTTGCTTTGCATTTAGAAATAGTAACCCACACTTTTTCCACATGAAAATGGATGAAGTTTTATTATTAGCTGAGCCTGAATATTCATATGTATGCTATCACAGAAAACACACCAAGATTCACGCATTGAATGCCTATATCTGGAGTACTGATTTCTTTTCCTATATCACTTCTATATGCATGAATTGTACACTTCACTTCGGGATGATTGAATGATGTTAGCTATGATATATCTGGATTAGTTAGCTTTTTTGTGATCGAAACTGAGTAGATTAGATTACCCTGCTGAAGTTGTCGTGCATGTCTTATAGAGTGAACCGAGAGTTATATATATTTCTTTCTCCACAAATTTTGAACATCATTTCTCTACTTTTAAAAATCATTGGTGAATCTCCCCTTAGTGATTCTATTTTATGGCATTTCCCCCGCTATTAATTCCTAGCTCCAAATCCCTTCTTCTAAAAAAATAATAATAAAAGAGAGAAAAACATTCTTGTATATCATTATCTCTCTCTGAGTTGGGATCATTGTGTATATATTGCTTATTGAAAAAAAAAGAAGAGAAAAGAGGAAAAATCCTCAATAAAAGATCCCATCTCACTTTCTTTCTTTCTTCTTTCTCTTCTTTGCTTTTGGAGCTATATAAAAATGGGGATGTAAACATTTTTGTGCCACCACGCTTATAGATAAGCTTGGGGGAGGGGATCCATTGATGTGTGAGAGAGTGACTACTTGACATTGCACGACAACCTAGGCTAAGTAATATTCTATACTCGGTGAGATTGTTTCTAGCTTTACGAAATCCAGAAATCTAAGCCTAGCGTTCATTTCATGAAATCCAAACTTTTCTATTCTCTCTATTCTATAGTGTGATACTCTTATACTCCAGATAGAAAGCGTTCAATTGAAAAGTGTGTGATCTGTGATTTGTATACCGCTTTAAATGATTCAGGCAATGTTAATTTTAAAATCATTCCGTTCTTCATGATTATATCGTTGTTCGTGGGTTTTCTATTTCTATTTGCACTATTATACTATGATATCAAAATAAGATTCTTTGACATGTATTTCTCATTCGGTGCATGCTATAAGAGTAAGTGAAACCCACGTCCTGAGAAAATGATCTAGCATCCTACCTCTTCGCTTCTTTCTTTCATCTTTATTTTCATTTGGTTTTCATTCTTCTTCGTTTTTCATTTTTTTCGTTTTTCGCCGTTTTCGTTTTCCGAATCCACCGGGTTCGCCTTTTACTTATCTTCCTCGAGGACGAGTAAGAGGCAAGCTTGGGGGATTTTGATCACTCCTCATTTTACACCTTTTTTCCGTGTATTTGCATGCCATTTAGATCGCCCAAATCATGTTTTTCACGATATATCGACGATATTGCGATGCTTTTCACGATTTGTTGTTTTTGTCGCATTTCAGGTGATTTGGCGCGATTTGGAGTGATCTCGAGACGCGCTTACTCTAGACGGCCACCGACGACCTCCCCGAGGGATATTTTGCTGTTGGAGAGGAGCGGAAGAAGAATGGACGTCGCAGGAGCGACGAGGAGGCCAAACAATCAGATTGGGCATCTTTTGTGTCCCACTCGGCCGAGTGGAGAAGCCACTCGGCCGACCAGCGAGACACTGCTCGGCCGACCCGTTCAGACACGATTTCCATGTGTACTCGGCCGAGCGTCGGAGTCCACATCGGCCGAGTGACGATACTACGTCCGCCCGAGTGGCGCCCAGACGAAGCCCCTCCAAAATATCGAAGTTTCTGTTTTTCGGCCACCTGAGCTTCAGAAGACCCACTCGGCCGAGTGGCAAACCACGTCCGCCCGAGTGCAGTGAAGTGATACGATTTGGGGGTCAAATCGTATTTAGGGCTGAATTTAAAAGAGGAAAAATGGAAAAGAGAGGAATGTCTATTGAAATACGAAGAACAATAAGATAGATTTGATCTTTTTCTGGAGAGATCACTCCCTAACTTGAATCTAAAGGATCAAGTCTAATCCCCACTAACCCTAGCCGTCATGGCAATTAATCTCAATTCTTCGATAATCAACAACTAGGGTTTTTGGGGTATTTATAAGGTTCATCTAGTTATTGCTAAGCGCACACACCGTGACTTAAGCAATGACTAAGATGTTTACAAGCAAAAACAAACCAAACTAAGGAAGATAAGGTTGGTAGCTCTAATTCCGGCCCGTGCCCGTGCCCGCTTGCCTCCTCTTGTAGACGACCGCATCATTACTCCCCCCCAAAAAACGAACCTTGTCCTCAAGGTTGTAGTCTGGGAACTGAGCCCTGATGGTGTCCTCCCGCTCCCAAGTAGCCTCGTGGTCAGGCAACCCCAACCATCTTACCAGCACCTCCCGACCGCCCCTCTCTGTGTGTCGAACCTGCAGAATATCCTGGGGCGCCATCATCATCTCTGAGTCGGCTGTCAATGTGGGTGGCAGAGTGGCCACCGGTGTCTGCGCTCCAACCGCTCGTCGTAACTGAGAGACGTGGAACACTGGGTGTAAGGCAGATCCTGGGGGCAGCATCAGTCTATATGCCACGGGTCCAATCCTCGCCTCTATCTGGAACGGCCCATAAAACAGCGCGGCCAACTTCTCGTTCCGGCGTCGGGCCAGCGACCTCTGTCGATACGGTCTCAGCTTCAGATAGACCTGATCCCCTACCGCAAACTCCACCTCTCTACGATGTGCGTCCGCCTTGGCTTTCATAAGCTTCTGAGCCCTTGTCAAATGCTTCTTCAGCTCCTCCAAAATCCCCTCTCGCTCCTCGAGGTACTGGTCCAATTGGGACACCGGGGTCGTCCCACCACGATAATGGACCAGCGCTGGTGGATCCCTCCCATATAGCACTCGAAACGGTGTCGTCTGTGCGGCCGAATGGAAGGAGGTATTGTACCAATACTCCGCCCACGCCAGCCATCGATACCAACTCCGAGGACAATCCGATGCAAAACAGCGAAGGTAGGTCTCAACGCTCCTGTTGACGACCTCCGTCTGCCCATCCGTCTGGGGGTGGTAAGCGGTGCTCCTCCTCAGAACGGTCCCCTGCACCCTGAACAACTCCCTCCAGAACTGGCTCATGAAGACAGTGACCCGATCCGATACTATGGACTCTGGAAACCCGTGCAGACGCACCACCTCCCGCATAAATGCCGTAGCCACTGTCACTGCAGAATAAGGGTGTTTCAGCCCAATGAAGTGTCCATACTTGCTCAGTCGGTCTACCACCACCAAAATCACCGAGTATCCTTCCGACTTGGGTAGCCCCTCCACAAAATCCATGCTAATCCCCTCCCAGACCCGCTCAGGAAGAGCTAAGGGTTGCAGCAGCCCTGCTGGTGCCATGGCCAAGTATTTGTGACGCTGGCAGACGTCACAACGGGCTACCATCTCTGCGATGTCCTTCTTCATTCCCCTCCAGTACAGCTCTCTGGCCATCCTCATGTATGTTTGTTGGACGCCAGAATGCCCCCCTATTGCGCTCCCATGGAACTCCTGAAAAATCAGTGGGATGTGCACTGAGCCCCGTGGTATCACCAGCCTTCCCCGATACAACAACTGTCGTCCCTCCACTGAATAGCCTGGGTGCTCAGTCACCCCATGAACCAAATCCTCGCGGACTCTAGACAACTCCTTGTCGGCCTCCACCTCCCTCCATAAGGGCTCCCAATCCGCTAGCAGTGGTACTGATAAGGCTGCCAAAGACGTACCCTCCTCCCGCCGTGATAGCGCATCCGCAGCCTTGTTTTCCAACCCCGGCCGATAGTGTATCTCAAACTTGTAGTCCACAAGCTTAGATAACCACTTCTGATAGTCCGCCGCCACCAATCTCTGCTCCAGTAAGTACTTCAGGGACATCTGATCCGTGCGCACAATAAATGGCCGCCCCAGCAGGTACGGACGCCACTTCTGAATCGACAAAGCGATCGCCATCAGCTCCCTCTCATACACGGACTTCTGCCTCGCCCGTGAAGACAAAACCTGACTGAAGTAAGCCACGGGTCGCTGATCTTGCATCAGCACTGCTCCCAGCCCGTACCCCGAAGCATCTGTCTCAACCACAAAGGGTCTGCTAAAATCAGGAAGAGCCAGTACCGGCACGGTCGTCATCGCTCCCTTCAGGGCCTCAAACGCCGCAGTCGTCTCCTCAGTCCACTGGAACCCATCCTTCTTCAACTGCTCAGTCAGAGGCCATGCAATGGTACTATAGCCCTGCACGAACTTGCGGTAGTACCCCGTCAAGCCCAAAAATCCCCGCAACGCCCTCAGTGTAGTTGGCCGCGGCCAATCTATCATGGCCTCTATCTTGCTCCTATCAGCTGCCACCCCTGCTGCTGAGACCACATGCCCTAAGTATTCCACCTTCGCCTGGGCGAACGTGCACTTCTTCTTATTGGCATACAGCTGGTGGGCCTGTAACTCCTGTAACACTGTCTCTAAATCCCGCACATGCTCCTCCACTGTCCGGCTGTACACCAAGATGTCGTCGAAGAACACCAAGACAAACTGCCGTAGGTAAGGCTGGAATATCTTGTTCATCAACGACTGAAATGTCGCAGGTGCATTCGTCAGCCCAAAGGGCATGACGAGGAACTCATAATGCCCCTCATGAGTCCTGAAGGCAGTCTTCTGTACATCTTCTGCCTTCATCCGGATCTGGTGATATCCCGACTTCAAGTCAATCTTCGAAAAGACCGACGCCCCATGTAATTCGTCTAGCAACTCATCTATCACCGGTATGGGAAAACGGTCTGCCACCGTCTCCTTGTTGAGGGCACGGTAGTCTACACAAAACCTCCAGCTACCGTCCTTTTTCTTCACCAAGAGCACTGGGCTAGAGAACGGACTAACACTCGGCCTAATCACCCCCGCCTGCAGCATCTCCTTGATCAATCGCTCGATCTCATCCTTCTGGACATGCGGGTACCTGTATGGTCGGACACTGATGGGCGCTACTCCCTCCCGTAGCACGATGGCGTGCTCGTGGTCTCTCTGTGGTGGAAGTCCCTGCGGCATCTGAAAAATGTGCCCATAGCTGTCCAACAACTCCTCCACCTCCGGTGATGCCCTCTGCTCCTCTGCCACTGCCCCAAACTCCTGGTAGGACACAAAATATGCCTCTCCTCCTATCGACACTGCCCGAGCCAAGGACTTCAGGGACGCTGCGCGACAACACAGGCTGGGGTCCCCTAGCAAGATCACAGTCCTTCCGTTCTCCTGATATTCCATCCTAAGCATCTTCCAGTTGAACTTGGTGTCGCCTAGTGTCTGTAGCCACTGCATTCCCAACACCAAGTCAACCTTCCCCAGCTCCAGGGGGTAACAGTCTACCACCACCTGAGCTCCCTGTACTGCCAGAATCACAGCCCTGCAGACACCCCTGCTCTCCTCCCTCTGGCCGGTGCCCAAAATCACCCCAAAAGTGGCTGTCTCACTCACTTCTAGCCCCACCTGCTCCACCAACTTCCTGGAGATGAAATTGTGGGTCGCCCCACTGTCTATCAATACAGTCACCTCCTGGTCTGCCAACCTGCCCACCAGCTTCATGGTGTGATAAGGAGTGAATCCCACCACGGAGCTAAGAGAAACCTCCACGACGTCTAAGTGCTGGTGCTGTTCCGCCACAGCCTCCTCCTCATCGAGTATAATGGTAATATCTCCCTCTTCTTCCTCAGCCGCCACCTCCAACTGCATGGCTCGCCCTGCGCACCGATGCCCCGGAGTGAACCGCTCATCGCACTTGAAGCACAGCCCCTTGGCCCTGCGCTCCCTCATCTCTGCCTCGGTCATCCGACGGGTCTGCCCCCCAGGTTTGGTCTCCGCGGCCGGGGTCCCGGTCGTAACCCTAGGTGCTGCTGGCGGAACTGGGTTACGTGCCGCAACCCCGCCCCACATTCCTCTAGACCTCCTCTCCTGAGTCTGCCTGTCCTCCACCCTCCTGGCTAATCGCATCATAGCCGCCAACCCCTGAGGGTCGTGCACTCCTACCTCTGCTCTCACGGATGGCTTCAACCCCTTCAGAAAGTTCCCCTCCATAGATTCCGCTGACACCCCCTCTACTCGGCTCGAGAGGGTCTCGAACCTCGAGATGTAGTCACGCACGGTCCCCTCCTGTTTCAAGGCGTACAATTGCTCAAAAAGCCCGCCCCCGTGGGTCTCCTGGAACCTCTCCATCAGGCACTCTGTCAGCTCCCTCCAAGTCCGTATCGGTCTCTGCTTCTGGGTCCACCGGTACCACGCCCGGGCTTCCCCTTCGAAATTTAGTGCCACCGCCCTCAGCCTCTCTGCTTCAGCGAAGCCCATGACCTCAAAATATCTCTCTACCTGATAGATCCAGCCATCGGGGTCCTTCCCATCGAACAGTGGTGCCTTCAGCTTCCGCATATCAGGGGGCGTATCTCCTCGTAGTGGTCCCCCCTGTCTGCATGCCGCCTCTGGTAAGTATGATCCTCGGCCCCCCACTGTCCTACACCTCCCCTGGCCCTCCCATTGGCGAGTGCTCCCACATCGTCCCACTCGTCTACATGCTCCCTCCGGGGTCCTCCTCGTAGCCAACCTGCGTCGACGCCCCCAAAAGGAGGGGGAAAACCTCCCGCGGGCCCATGGTGGGCCGGCCATCCTCCCCCGCCCCCAACCTGGGGCGGGTCTCCATCGGCGGGCCCCAGGAGGGTCCGCCCAATCATTCCGCCCCCGCCTGGGGGCGGAAACCCCCCCGCGCCCCCCGCCTGGGGGCGCCACCCTTCGCCGCCCCCCAGGGGGGGGGGCGGAAACACCCCAGCGGGCCCCAGATGGGCCCGCTGCTGTTCGCCGCCCCCCGTGGGGGGCGGAAACCCTCCGGCGGCCCCGTTTCGGGGCCGCCCGCCTTCGCCGCCCCCAGTTGGGGGCGGCCGACCATCCGGGCCCCTTTGCCGGCCCCGCCCATCATCCGGTTGCCTCGGGTTGCTCTCCCGTGGGGGAAAAGCCACCACTTCGTCGCCGTTTCCATGATTTGTCCGTGAGACCAGATCTAATGAACCCGACGACTGCGGATCTGGATCCCGCTGTAGAAACTGGGGTTGTTGAAGCATCCTCGCCACCTCGGCAAACCCATCCTTCATCTCGCGCGAATGGCGCTCCGAGACCCGATTCAACTTTTCATCCATGGTTGCGCTCAAACCCGCCTTGAGTTCTTCCCTCATATCCGTCATCTCCTTTCGCAACCCCGTGATTTCTGCATCCAATCGCTCCTCCAGAGTTTTTGTCGCCGCCGCCCGTGTGCTCGCCATAGGACCGAGTGCTCTGATACCAAAATGATACGATTTGGGGGTCAAATCGTATTTAGGGCTGAATTTAAAAGAGGAAAAATGGAAAAGAGAGGAATGTCTATTGAAATACGAAGAACAATAAGATAGATTTGATCTTTTTCTGGAGAGATCACTCCCTAACTTGAATCTAAAGGATCAAGTCTAATCCCCACTAACCCTAGCCGTCATGGCAATTAATCTCAATTCTTCGATAATCAACAACTAGGGTTTTTGGGGTATTTATAAGGTTCATCTAGTTATTGCTAAGCGCACACACCGTGACTTAAGCAATGACTAAGATGTTTACAAGCAAAAACAAACCAAACTAAGGAAGATAAGGTTGGTAGCTCTAATTCCGGCCCGTGCCCGTGCCCGCTTGCCTCCTCTTGTAGACGACCGCATCATGAAGCCATCGGCCGAGTGACGACAACTCACTCGGCCGAGCCGCCTCCGAACTGAAGACCCCTGAAAGCCCCGACTTACTGGAAAATTACAGGGTTTTCACTCGGCCGAGCGACTTTTGTCACTCGGCCGAGTGCGATGCGCTGCCTGTAGCGAAATTTGCGGAAAACAGGCTGTGCCGGGGCGTTTTGGTCAGGATTTTTGGACGATTTTTGGGGCTATTTAAGCCCTGTTTTTACCCTAGTTTTGGGAGCCAGCTCTTAGATTTTTTGCAGCTTTTTGAGATTACTTTTTAGCTTTATTATTTGTGATTGGAGAAGAGGAAAAACTTGGATTTTTGTTGGATTAATTGAAGAACTACATTGGTTTGCATCTCTCTTCCCCAAAAACTCTATTTTTATTGTTTATATCATTGTTGTGATGAATTCCATTGCCTATTTCATTGATTATTTTTGTGCTATTGCTATGATTTGTGAGTAGTCTCCACGTCTTTGGGCGTGGGGATGAACCTTACAAGCCCTATTTTATAATTGTGATGAATTGGTAGAAATTGAGCTAGGATTGTTATTAGGGATTAGATTGGGATCGAATTACTACGGATAGCTAGGTATTCATATCAATTGGGATTTGCAAGAGATTGGATCCCAATTTGATAGGAAGCCCTAGAAATCCGAATTGGGTTGGAGTCGGATTTTCGAAGTATCGGTTTGCAAGAGATTGGACCGATACTAGGATCTCCGGTTGCAATTCCGTGCCGATACCCGTTTGCAAGAGATTGGACGGGTAGGAACTATCCTAATTTAGATTGTGGACCGAGTTTGCAAGAGATTGGGCTCGGTGCGCAATTGGACGATGATGTTGATCCTAATGCTAGCTTTCCTAGGCTAGGGTTTGCAAGAGATTGGACCCGACCCTAGGATAGCTATAGACCGGCAACAGCGCGAGAGCGTGAGCTTGGTTCCACATTTAGTTGCAACTAGTTCATCCAAATTCTCATTCTAGCAATTTTGATACCGATGAACCACATTTATGAAATACGGTGAGTAGCGGGAATTCCCCATTCCCTAGACGTTCTTTATTTGATTTGATATTTCGCACATTTGTCTGACGATTGTGACAGGATCGCCCAAGGCAATTCTCTCTATTCTTAAATAGCCAGGTTGATTAGGAGCAAGCACGGTCATTCGTCCTCCCTGTGTTCGATACCCGCTCGCCGCTATACCGTGCGCTTGCGGTAAAACTACAACCGTTCTTTGGGTGTACGTCCCGGAGCGACCAGGGACAGTGAGGGACTACGTAGAGAGGTTTGAGATGCTGAATAGCTGGGTGAAGGGGGTGACCGACGAGGTGATGATCAGGAATTTTATGAGGTGGCTGAAGCCATCGATACGAGCTGAGCTACGGATGCAGAGCCCTCAGTGCTTGGAGGATGTCCTCCGTCTAGCTCACAAGGCGGAGGAGAAGCAGGCGGAGGAGAGACGCATTAGGGGGACTTGGGGGGCGCAGGGCCAGCGCAACCAGGAAGCACCAGCACCACCTAGGCCAGCCATCGGGGCACCAGCACCAGCACCATCTAGACCAGCTGCAGGGGAGGTCCGCACAGCCGTACTTGGCCGGCGCATGACGGAGGTTGATATGAGGGCGCGACGAGCGGCCGGCCTATGTTTCAGGTGTGACGAGAGGTTCACCCCCGGTCATCGATGTGCGAGCAAGTTGCTGCAGATCGTGATCGTGCCCGACGAGGAGTACCCTGAGGAGGAGCATGTGATTGCAGCGGAGCCTGAGGAGGAGCATGTGCACATGGACTTTGCGGAGGTGTCACTGAACTCCGTGGTAGGGTTCACTCCGAACCATACCATGAAGTTGACATGGACATTGGGGGATCAGACGGTGACGGTGCTGATTGACAGTGGGGCGACCCACAATTTCATCTCGAGGAGGTTGGTAGAGCGTCACAGCCTAGAGTTGAGTACGATGGAGAAGTTCACTGTGTTGCTGGGCACAGGGAAGATGGAGGAGAGTAAGGGGCTCTGCAAGGGGGTGTTTTTCACACTGCAGGGGCTTCAGATAGTGGAGGACTTCTTGCCGCTGGAGTTGGGCAACATGGATGTCATATTGGGAGTGCAGTGGCTGAAGAAGCTCGGGGAAATGAAGGTGAACTGGAAGCTTCTACGAATGGAGTTCCAGGAGGGGCAAGACTGTGGTGTTGACAGGGGACCCGACCCTCTTCTTCTCAGTAGTGGCGTTCAAAGCCATTACACGAGCGTTGCAGGATAAGGGAGGGGTTTTTGGTGGAGTGCCAGGGGTTGTCAGTAGAGGAGGAGCAGCAGGAGGAGACCCCAGAGGAGGTGGATTCGGTGTTGGAGCAGTACCAGGAGGTCTTCCAGAGCCCGCAAGGGCTACCTCCGGCGAGGGGGCATGAGCACGCGATAGTACTGCGTGAGGGGGTAGCATCGGTGAGCGTATGCCCTTACAGATACCCGCACGTGCAGAAGGATGAGATAGAGAGGATGGTGCGGGAGATGCTGCAGGCTGGAGTGATCCAGCCAAGTGTGAGTCCTTTTTCTTCTCCAGTACTATTGGTGAAGAAGGACGGTAGTTGGAGATTCTGCGTCGATTACCGGGCGCTGAATAAGGAGACTGTCGCCGACAAGTTTCATATTCCGGTAATCGACGCGCTGCTTGACGAGCTGCATGGGGCGACGATCTTTTCGAAGATCGATCTGAAGGCGGGATACCACCAGATCTTGATGCGGCCAGAGGACGTATCGAAGACTGCCTTCCGCACCCATGAGGGACATTACGAGTTCTTGGTCATGCCTTTCGGCTTGACCAACGCTCCTTCGACATTACAGGCCTTGATGAACAAGGTCTTCCAGCCTTACTTGCGGCGGTTCATCCTAGTCTTCTTCGACGACATCCTCATCTACAGTAGGAGCATGGGAGAGCACATTGACCACCTGGAGGTGGTGTTCAGGGAGTTGATTGCGCATCAACTATACGCCAACTGAAAGAAGTGCAGCTTCGGTCAGGCGAGGGTGGAGTACCTGGGGCACATGGTGTCAGCCGAGGGGTGGCGGCCGACAAATCGAAGATAGCGGCCATGCTGGATTGGCCGGTGCCTACTACTTTACGGGCACTGTGAGGCTTTTTGGGGCTGACGGGCTACTACAGTAAGTTCGTCAAGGGGTACAGCACTATAGCGTGACCCCTCACGGAGCAACTGAAGAAGGATGGGTTCCACTGGGGGGAGGATGCCACCATGGCCTTTGAGGCCTTAAAGG
Organism: Scilla litardierei; assembly: GCA_030789695.1. NCBI lineage: Eukaryota > Viridiplantae > Streptophyta > Magnoliopsida > Asparagales > Asparagaceae > Scilla > Scilla litardierei. Next base: position 43,605,704 of record CM061137.1, on the reverse strand, counting down.
TGGCGATGACGACGGCGCTAGTGCTTGCCTTGCCAGACTTTGGCAAGGCTTTTGTGGTAGAGACTGACGCGTCGGGTATGGTTTGGGGGCGGTACTCATGCAGGAGGGGAGGCCCATAGCCTATTTCAGCCAGGTGCTATCAGCTAGGGCACGGCTGAAATCGGTCTATGAGTGGGAGTTGATGGCCATAATATTGGCAGTACTGAAGTGGAGACCCTATCTGTTGGGTCGGGAGTTCGTGGTCAGGACGGACCAGAGGAGCCTCAAATACCTTCTCGAGTAGCGGCTAGTCACAGAGGAGCACCAGTGTTGGTTATTCAAGCTGGTAGGATACCGCTTCGAGATAGAGTATCGGCCCGGGTTGGAGAACAAGGCTGCGGATGCCTTGTCTCGACGGGAGGAGTGTGTGGACTTGAGAGCATTATTGAGGCCCATATGGCTGGACTGGGAGCCCATGTTGCAGGAGGCGGAGGGTGATGCGGAGTTGCATCAGATCCGTGGGCTGTTACAGAGTGGGGCGGACGGGCCGGCAGGATATTCGTTGGAGGGGCGCCGACTACTGTACCAGGGGAGGTTAGTGTTGCCGAGGATCTCTGCCTTCATACCCGTTTTGTTCCAGGAGTTCCATAGCTCTGTGACGGGGGGTCACTCGGGGGTGCAGCAGACCTATCAGAGGATGGCCAGAGAGGTGTACTGGCCAGGGATGCAGAGGGGGATTGCATGCTTAGTTGCAGCTTGTGACGTCTGTCAGCGTCACAAGTACATGGCGATGGCTCCAGCGGGGCTGCTTCAGCCGTTGGCACTACCGGAGAGGGTGTGGGAGGATATTACCATGGATTTCATCGACGGGCTACCACGTTCAGAGGGGTACACGGTGATCATGGTGGTGGTGGATAGGCTGAGTAAGTATGCCCACTTCATTCCCTTGAGGCATCCTTACACATCCGTATCAGTAGCAGCGGCGTTCATGAAGGAGGTGATACGGCTGCATGGGATACCGGCGTCCATCGTGTCCGACAGGGATAAGGTATTCTTGAGCATCTTTTGGAGGGAGCTGTTTAAGGTACATGGTACGGTCCTGAAGAGGAGTACCGCTTACCACCCACAGACCGACGGTCAGACGGAGGTTGTCAACCGCAGTCTGGAGACGTACTTGCGGTGCTTTGCTTCAGACACACCGAGGCAGTGGTATAGGTGGTTGGCGTGGGCGGAGTATTGGTACAACACCTCGTACCATTCGAGAGCAGGGACGACTCCTTTCAGGGTGTTGTACGGACGTGACCCTCCACCATTGGTGCGCTTTGGGAACATCCAGACTCCTGTGTCGCGAGTGGAGACGTACATGGAGGAGAGAGATGGGCTGTTGGAGGAGCTGCAGAAGCACCTGTTGCGGGCTCAGCAGGTGATGAAGGCTCAGGCGGACGTACATCGACGGGACGTTAGCTTCCAGGTGGGAGATATAGTCTATCTCAAGCTACGTCCCTACAGGCAGAGATCGATGGTGAGGAGGCCGAACGAGAAGCTGGCGGCTCGTTACTTCGGTCCATATCAGGTGGAGGCCACGGTCGGACAGGTGGCATACCGGTTGAGGCTGCCAGCCACGTCGGCGATTCACCCTGTGTTCCACGTGTCGCAGTTGAGGCGGGCTATTGGAGACCATGCTGTTTCCTCCGCTCTTCCCCATACACTTACGGAGGACATGAAGGTGTTGTTGGAACCTTTAGAGGTGAGGGCGGTTCGCCAGGGAGCGGGACGGTGGAGAGAGGTGATGATCTACTGGACAGGGCTACCAGATTGCGATGCTACTTGGGAGGATTATGATGTGGTCCAGGCGCAGTATCCAGATTTCCACCTTGAGGACAATGTGGCTCTTTTAGGGGGGTATTGATGCGAGCGCCCCCTCAGCCGGTGGAGCACGTGGCAGTGGAGGCGTCATCACTTACGCATGTCGCAGGAGACGCGGGAGCGCGGTTTAGGCCTTTTTCTTAGTGGGAGGGTATTTTGGTCTTTTATCAAAATCCATCATCTTTCTTTATATTAGGTCTAGCCGTCATCTTTTTCCGTATGCTTGAATTGTGAGAAAACTCTCAAGCGTCATTTGACAGTGCTTAAACTTTGGTCCGTTCATCCAAAGTGTGGAGATCGATCTTGTCTCTAATAAGATCATTATCTTGTTATCTTTTGTTCTTCAATCAAGCAAAATAGAAATATTTTTCCTCTCTTTTAATTTTCCACTTTAAATTGTGAATCGATTTACGACGATTCACATCAGAATTCAACACAAATGCAAAGTGTGATATCAAGCTGATAACATGGTCATAAAATTTTCCCAGTTTTATGTGAAATTTTCAGTAGGATTTAGGTTAATTTGTCTCTCATTTTTATTTCCAATTTTGTTGGGGAAAAGCCCGTGACAAATCAATGGATCCACCAAGCAAAGCAAAGTCATGCAGTCTCCTATGTTGTATGGCCTTGTCTGATGTGGCTATTTCTAGATTAATAATAAGCAACACCATGCAAATAATCTAGATACATTGTTCATGTCAGATTTACGAGAGAAATAATAAACTGAATCTTAAGCGGAAGCGTACTTGAATCCATAGCAACAGAAAATTGATGATCTGTGTGGATGGCTTTCCAGATCAGCACGTATCCCAGTGAGAAATCATTCAGCTTTCTCGGGTTCAAATCTGTAGACAGGATGCAGAAAAGACGGCTATTTGTACATGCGATCCGGGGACCATGACCACATATAAATAAGCAAAACTAATGCATGTTGGGTTTCAGGTTCAGTCCATCATTAAACCAGAAAACCCATCGTATCTACACATTAAAGGCCCACACCCTAACACAGATACATTAAAGCCCACTTAATTAATTAGATCACTTTATTGGGCTTAACTTAATTTGACAGCCCGCATACATAATTATTTTACACATTAGCCCAATGTTGGATTAATGATCCAACAATCTCCCACTTGGGCTATATGTCAAACCTTATAATTATGTTATGCATAATAAACCGAATGTGTACTCAATATGCTGTCATAACAGGAATGTATTTAAGCCCGGTCCATCAATTATTTTAACATAGGATCAAAGCGGCCTTTGTCACATTTAACGTAACTCGACCCATCAGTGGTCACATAAGCTAAAATAACTGAATGACATGAATTATGGAGCATGGAAATTTCATGTAATGTGATTTTAACATGCCTATTTCCAAATGATCCTCCCATAAACTTTAGTGAGATCAAACCATAGCAGAATCGGAGTGTAACCAAAACCAAAACTTTATTTCTGCTGAAAATAACTGAAAACTGAAAATGTCTATATTAAATGAGCACCCAAAAAACAAACTACCACTAGAACTGAGTATCCTTAACTGATATGATACCCATAAGAGCAAATCGCTCATGAAACCTTTTGGGTGACAATCCTGTAGTAAGTGGATCCACAGCCATATAGTTTGTTCTGTGGTGCTCTATAGACACTGTTCACTCCAAACCTCTTAGTTAACAACCAGAAACTTGATCTCTGAATACTTTAACTTTGTTGTCAAATTTCTGTTAATAGAATAAAACTGCAGACTTATTGACACAAAATAACCTATGTGGTTTTACATACCATCCATAATTTGCAGCCATGTGACAAGATTATGCAAACCTCTTAGTAACAACCAGAAACTTGATCTCTGAATACCTTAACTTTGTCAAGTTACTGTTAATAGAATAAAACTGCAGACTTATTGTCACAAAATAACTTGTGTGGTTTACATACCATCCATAATTTGTAGCCATGTGACAAGATTATGCAGTAAAAATTCCATGATTGGATGTCACACAAATTGATATGAAATCTGAAGCCATGTTTGATGACTATAAAAGAGACTATTTAGCCCTCTTCTAGTAGATGATACTTTATTGATTTCATACTTCTTTTCAGCCAATAAAAATCAGAGTCAGTATACCAAATGATCTCAAGCTTGTCCAACTTCTGATTCATGAGCATGTAGCCTTACATTCTTTATAAAAAGGGTAATTTTTAGTTTTAATACAAAAATTAAAAATAATTTTAAAATTCGACCAAAAAAATAAATATTTACAAAAATCGACCAAAACAGGTCATGTCAGCGGTTAGGAGTGTGCCCGTGTGCTGACTGGGCATGTTCTGACTTGGCGCACTTGGCAAATGCCAAATTTTGCGGCCAAATTTTGGCCGCACTTGCCAAGTGCGGCAAAGTCCGGGCTTAAGGGGCTTCCGTTAAGCTTTAAATATGTTATTTATATACCTTTTGCTGAATAAATTGTTGGCCTACTTGTAAGCTGTGTCGTTGGGTAGTTGAAGGTCTATGATTCGATTCTTCTTGCCTCCATGTGCTTAAATACGTGTTTTTTAAATTTTTATCAAAAAATATATTTATATTTGCGTTTGTTAAGACTTGAACCCAGAACCTTTCTCCCGCAAACAGCAAGTATTACCACCAGGCTACCACTTACATGTTAGGCTTACTTGCAAAAAACTTATTTGTACGCTCAGCTAAAGCCTAATGACTTGGCCGCACCTTCCAAGTGCGGCCGAACTTTAGAAGCACAATTTGGCCGCACTTGGCAAGTGCGACCAAACTGTGGCAGCACATTTTGGCTGCACTTGGCAAGTGCGGCTAAGTCAAAACATGCACAGTTGCCACATAGGCACACTCCTAACCGTTGACGTTGTAAATATTTTTTTTAGTCGAATTTTAAAATTATTTTTAAATTTTGTATTAAAACTAAAAATTACTCTTATAAAAACCGTAAGACTCATTTGGCTGCTATCAAATAGTCAACTCCTGAATTTCTTAAGTATTTGATGAACATCAATGTAATATACGCGATGTCATGTCGCGTACAAACCTGAGCACTGATTAAGACTAAACTTGTCTCCATTAGATACATGGGACATATAAAACCAGAAAACTCCCACAGAACCTGATCAGCAACCAAATTCATCTCTAAACCAAACAAGATAATTACTTGATGAAACTTAAAACAACATTATTGAGACTGAAATACGCCACTAATGCCATTTTAACCTGAAGAGTCTTTCAAGGAAACCAAAGAGAAAAACTCTTACTTTTAATGCCTTATTTATGTATAAAGTCTTTTATGACAAGACATGCCTTATATCTTTCCACATTGCCTTTTAAATCCCACTTGAATGTAAAAATCCATTTACGACCAAAAGGGGTTCATACCTTATTGCAATGAGATACGATTATAAATGTCATTGTCCTTTATAGACTTAACTTCCTCATTTAAGCCATTATTCCCCCTTGGAGAGTTAGAACTTCTCTCTCTAATGGACTGGTTAATGGCATAAGTTCTTGATGCGCCAGAGTTTGTTCTTCTTGAACAATTTCCTGAGTGGGTGGATTTCTGATATTGTCTTAAGATCTCTTTTGTGACATTTTCTTGATTTATTGTGTTTTGAACAAGATTAGGAATGAAATCCTAACCAATGCCAATAACACATGTGGAAATGTCAATGTATTCCTCTCCAAAAGACAATGTCGTTAACTGTATTTCTAAAGACAATATCCTTAACTGTATCTCCCCCGCAAACTCGGCATCCTCAAAGAACTGGGCATTTTCATGTTTGTATATTAACTTAATTGTGGGAATAAAAATGTACTTTATGGATCCTTTCCAAAAGTATTCAACAAAATAGCAAATCACTGTCCTTGTGTCCACTTTCCTTTTATTAGGCTTATGAGGCCTAATCTTAGCTTGACATTTCAAACATGCAATGATGTAGATGCGTTTGTTGAAACTTTGTTAAAAATATAAGCTGCAATCTTAAGTACTTTCATGAGATATATGTAGCCATATCTGAAAAGTCATCAGTTAACTTTATAAAATATTGTTGATCACTCCACGTAAACATATAGAATGACCCACAAATATTCTCAACTTATAAGTTCAAAGATGGCCAAAGTCTTATTGGCTTCATAATTTCCTTTTATTGGTTGTTTGCCCTTTACCTGTTTAACGCAAATTTCAAAGTCTGCAACATTTAAGGGATCGAGAATTTTATTTGACATAAGTCTATCTGTTTCTCCTTTCGAAGATATATACTAACTTTTATGTCACAATGTAACCGAATCCTCATTTGTTAATTTTCACTTTATACTTCATGTACTCAAATGAAGCTAATACTTAAATGAAGCTAATACTTAAACGAAGCAACAAAATTATTATAAACTGATAAAGAACTAGAACCAACCCATTTTGAATCATGAGACAAACCAAATTTTCCATCTACAAAATGAACAATGATAACCAAATTTGTCCAAAATAGAAATAGAAACCAAATTCCATTTAAAAACGGTACATCAAATGTCTCATCAAATCCAAATACAATCTAGTCTTTAATAATCTAAAATTTTAATTGCTTCAATCTGAACCGTCTTGCCATCACCTACAAGGATGTATCTCTCACCATCACTCGGTTTTTGGCATCTTAAGCAACTCTGCATAGACACAATGATATGAGTGGTAATATCAGGAATTTTCCATCATGTGTCTATAAGTATCGAAGTTAAATTAACTTCAGAACAAACCAAATTAAGAAGCATACATTTCTTAGTACGCCAAGCATGATAATTAGTGCAATGCTTTTTTATATGCCCTTCAGCTCCACAGAAGAAACAAGTATTGCCATCTGAACTTTTCAGTTCCTTTTCTTGTTTCTTTGAGATGTCGTATCTGTAGCTTCTTTTTTTCCTTTTCTTATCCTTATAGGTATGGGTCAAGTGAGCACTTTCTGTCTTCTCTTGCTCAAGTCTTTCCTCTTCCTGAACACAGTGCGAGATGAGCTCATTCAGAGACCAAGTCTCTTTTTGGCAATTGTAACTCACGTTGAACTGGATAAACTGAGTAGGAAGAGAAATCAGAACCAAATGCATTAGCAAGTCCTCAGAGAGTTCAAGCTTAAGTGCTTTCAACTTAGAAGCAAGGTGAGACATTTCCATAATGTACCCCATGATGTTCCCCCTACCATTATACTTCTTTGAAATTAGATTTGTCAAGAGTGTACCAATTTCAGCATTTTCATTCTTGACAAATATCTTTTCAATATCAGAACCATTTAGCTGTAGTAACTTTATCGGACATTGTGCCCTTGAATGCTTCTAGAATGGCCTTCTTCATAATCATCATGCTCATGCGATTTGACCTCTCTAACCTTTCCAACTCCCTCTTTTCATCAGAGTAACTCTTATCTGTAAGTGGTGGGGAGAGTTAATCCTCATCGCCAGGTCAAGGTCCATGACTCCAAGAACTATAAGTAAGTTCTCATTCTATGATTTAAAATTAGAGCTATTCAGAACTGGAATAGAATTGATGCTGGCAGTGATGTTTGCAGGAGTTAAAGCTGAAAAGAGAACAATAACAAAATTCCACAAGCTCATATAAGTAAACTTGGAAGCTACAATAACTTCAAATTTAAATGCAAAATCCCATCTGTCAAGATATCAGGTACTCCATTAATATTTATCTTTGGACAACATATTATTTTGTAATTGATATCTTGGTGTAGTAGTAATCAAACACTGATAAAAAGTAACATGTCAAGTAATAAACCTTCCTTTGGGCCGATTTATAATTTAAATGTAAAACCGAATAATTATCATGTGTTTATTACCACAGAAGCACATATAGTTATGTCAAACATTTAACTTTCTTTGGGCCGAAAATATTCACATAAAAATACGCACAAAACCTTTTATACTTTGAAATAAAATTAATTTCCACAAGAGAGCCCACTTTTGTTGGTTGTTTCAATCAACTTATTCCAAAATATATATTTAACCATTCAGAATTTGAATTTAAATTGTAGCATCATTAAATCGAAAATTGATCCTTGAGGGGAAATATATTTAACGCCTTTTATTTCCTCTTTTATTTAAATCTAAAAATTTTAAAGGCAAAATTTTCATACAAAAGTATGAATAACAACCCTTTATATTTTGAAATAAAACAATTTCCACAAGAGTGTCCACTTTGGTGTGGTGTTGTTTAAATTAATTTATTTCAAAATATATAATGAACCATGCCTAAAAAATTTGAATTTAAAATGTAGCACCATTTATTCAAAATTAATCCTTGAGGAGAAATTATATAAAGCCTTTTATTTCCGCCTTCAATCCAATATAAATTTAATTTTGGGCAAACAATCATACAATGTATGTACATAACCTTTTACATTTCGAAATAAAAATTAATCTCTGCAATAGTGCCCACTTTGGTGGGGTTTTGTTTTAATTAAATTTATTTTGAAACATATAACCAAATGTGCCTAAAAAATTAAATTTAAATAAACTAAACCATTTTAATACAAAATTATACCTTAAAGAATATATATATATATATATATATATATATATATATATATTTGGAAAGTAAGTGTGAATCTTTATTGAGTAAAATGTACAAAACAATACAAAGTGGAATCAAAAGAGTTCTGGATTTGGTAGAGAGGATAAGGCACATGTGCAGTCACTCTCTACTATCAATTTCCGATCTCTATCTAATAATACAAAATATATACTATCAAAGCATCAGCTATTTCACCCCGCATCCCTAAATCCCCAGTTTGCCAAAGTTTCAGATGCTTCTTCATCAGTGATGCCTTGGTCTCTTAGGGAAATTCTAACATCTGCTGCAATGTCCTCAAATAGTGAGGTCTTTGGCCTTTTATTATTTTCAAATATTCTCCTGTTCCTTTCTTTCCTTATATGCCAAACCATGGTTGCTAGGACGGTTTTGGCAAGTACCCCCAAAACATTCTTTTTTGCGAAATGGGTCAAGTAATAGTCCCCGACATCTGATAGCAAGGGAACAATTGGTGCGGTAATTCCCAGCTTGAGCAGGCATTTTCGCAAAACGTAGGATGTGTATTCACACTCAAAGTAGACATGTCTGATATTCTCTTCAGAGTTTGCATTACAAAGAATGCAATTGCCAGGCGAATTTAGACCCCAGTTTATGAGCAGGTCTCTAGTAAGTAATTTCCCATGGAAAGCTCTTAAGAGGGTGAGAGACATCTTAGGGATACGATGAGTATACAAACCATCTTATAGTAGGGGACTAAAGTACCTTGCCTTCTTGTGACCTCCCATGCTTGCCGAAACTGAAAAACCGGCCCAGGAGCCCATCTCCAAGAGTCTGCGTCCTGCCTGAGTGTAACCTGCTGCAATAAGGATTTGATGTGTAGAATTGATGGATCCTCATACCATCCCGTCCCTCCCCAATAATCCCGGACTCTCTTGCTACTAGCACCCGGTGGGATATCATATAGATTTTTGAGAGGTCCACATGGTAGCCAATTATCATGCCAGAAGAGGGTGGAGCTGCCATCACTGACTTCCCTTTTAATAAGCTTCTGGGAGATGCCTCTGCATTGTAGCATAAATTTCCAGGTACTTGACTGGACAGTCTTGCCCCTTGCTGCATAGAATGTGCCCCAATCACTTGGATTGTCCCTCATGTGGGATGCCTATAGTCCCTTTGTAGAAAGCAGGCGCCATGTCTACCTAAACCCCGCCGCCACATTCAAATCAGTAAGCAATCTAAGTCCCACACCCTTCATCCTCCTTGGGGGTGCAGACGTCCTTCCAAGCCCAAGTGTGGGCCTTCCCCCAAATAAATTTTCTGCAGGATGATGAGATGGTGCGCAAAATAGAGGAGGGGATACGAAATGCTTGCATCAAAAAATAGACCATCCTGTATATAACAGTTCTTACCAGCTCAATGCGGCCTAATATGGAGAGTATAGAGGATGATCAGCCTAAAAGCCGCTTTTTGCATTTGTCCACCAATCTGCTATACATAGGAGTCTTTGGGTATTTAGAGGATATATATATATGAGAATAATGGGGGTATCATACGCCATATGAGAGGGTGTCTCATATGCCCTCTCACATAAAAGGGGCAAGTACAAGCCCACATGGGCGTGTATTTGTACTTGACTGTGAGAGGGCATATGAGACACCCTCTCATATGGTGTATGATATATATAAGGCCTTATTATTTCCTTATTAGTTTTGTGTTAATATGCTCAAGAAATAAGCCCAAAATAGTGTCCACTTGGCCCAGGGTCTAAAACAACTAAATAACCCAAAGGCTCAAAAATGGTGTACAAATAGCCTTAAAAAGGCACATTAGCCCAGCCCCTTATTCTGTTATCTTTTAAAAATTTTATAACTAACGGTTTGTGTGGGCTGCAGCCCGCTTAAACAAGGTGGGTTGAAGCCCGCTGCAAGAGAAACGGGTATTAGCCCGTTTATTTAAATTTTTTTAATTAAACAGAGTGGGGGCCGGCCCACTGGGCTGCTAAAACGAACGTGGGGGGGGGGATTGTAGGACTAGTGTTTTCCTCGAATGGGTGGCGGCGGTGGCAGCAGCCGCCCCCTTTCTGTCACCGTGGGGGACCGTCGGCCTTCGATCGCCGCCCCTCTTTAAAAAACAAACTTTTTTAATCGAACCATAAACCCTAGGGGGGTTTGGCGGCGGCTCTGGCCCCACCGCCCCCCAACCCCGCTTGGACCTGGGGGGCTGGCGTCCATCGGCCGCCACCCCCTCTGTCAAAAATCAGAATTTTTTAATAAATCCGGAGAAATCACCTACAACCACAAACTTTGATTTTTACACCGAAAAGTACACCAAAATTCTGGAAAAATACAGGATCTTATACCTCTAAGTATAAGGTGACTTTGCTACCACTTGATGGGGCTATTTCTAGATTAATAATAAGCAACAACATGCACATAACTAGATACATTGTTCATGTCAGATCTACGAGAAATAATAAACTGAATCTTAAGCGGAAGCGTACCTGAATCCGTAGCAACTGAAAATTGATGATATGTGTGGATGGCCTTCCAGATCAGCACGTATCCCCGTGAGAAATCATTCAGCTTTCTCGGGTTCTAATCTGTCAATGGGATGCAGAAAAGATGGCTCTTCGTACATGCGATCTGGGGACCATGACCACATATAAATAGGCAAAACCTAATGTCTATTGGGTTTCGAGTTCAGCCCGTCATTAAACCAGAAAACCCATCGTCTCTACACATTAAAGACCCACACCCTAAAACAGATACATTAAAGCTCACTTAATTAATTAGATCACTTTATTGGGCTTAACTTAATTTGACAGCCCGCATACATAATTATTTTACATATTTGCCCAATGTTGGATTAATGATCTAGCACTGCCCCCCTTCGAACATTTGAATTGGCCCCCACAAAGATGGACTAAAATCAATTGAAGTTTTGGTCGGGGTTAGTAGGAAATCCGAGGCAATAGAGATATATCGAACATCTAGCATTTACAAGTATATGGTTCAATTTTTGTCGGCCACACATTTGACCATGTAGGAGGCTCTGATGACATTGATAAATATTTCTAACAGGAATATAATCTCTGTTCTCTATTGAAGATGAATGACCAAAGAAATTTCTGGACAACCCAAGGGCAATGAATTGCTTATGAAGAGTCATTAGAGAGAGGAGGATCTCACATGTCAGAAGAGGATCTTATATGGATTTATGGAAGTGTAGGGATGAGGAAAGTTTGGAGAAATATTGAAAGGAAGGAAGCTATTAGGTAATTATGAGGCTAAAGTCAAAGCTTATGGGAATTTAAACAAGTAGAAATACAGGGGAGAGAGGACAAACATGCCCACACGTGCACAAGCTAGAAATAAAGGGGAGGGATAGCCCCCCATGCACGCACACTGCATGTACATACGTGAGCTTACCAAGATGATGGATATAAAGTGTAGAATCCTAGGTAATATTAAATCTATTAAAATCCTAGGTAATATTAAATCTATTAAGAGGGAAGATCAAATGCTCTTAAAGAAAGATTAAATTAAGAAAAGGTGGGGGAGTTGTTTTCATAAACTGTTTTATGAGAACTATACTGAACCCGTCATAAATGTATGGTTCAAACATCCAGATTTTTTTTGGATACGACTAAGGTGAAAACACAACAGTAAATACTTTGGCAATTTGGCATCAGTTCTCGTCCTCCGGGCAATTTGGCATAGGAACTATGGCGCATACGTATCCAACGGTGCAAGCGTTGTGGACAACCTTGGCTTCCCACAACGAGTTAGCTGAGTGAGTTGGCTGTACATTTCTTTCCTTGGCTTCTAGCCATCAATAGAAATTTAAAAAAAATGTATGGTTCAAACCGTGGTAGGCACTTCATGTTTTATCAGAAAATTAGGAGTGGGAAAGTTAGAAGTTTCTAAATTAAATGAAATTTGGAAAAGCTGTAGGACTTGATGATATTCTAGCTAACCAAGTTATGCAACAAAATTGCAGGTTGTAAGAAATTATCCAATGAATGACTGCTTGGCACTTTGGCCCGGTTGTACAAATATAAATATGGAGTAGTTCAAATTACGCTAAATATTTTTTGGATATTTTTTGGGTAGTGGATTCCGATTGAGCTGCCTTCCTAGATCCAAGAGTAGACCTGCAAGAGAGAAAAATCATTAGGGAGATCGGATATGTGGCCTGATCTAAAAGCCCTTCCATGATCAAATCAGTAATAGTTTACATGTCGTATTGGGATCCGATCCTATTACAGGAGTCAAAGTGCAATTTTGTCATTTTAGGTTGCCTTTGCTAGGGTTTCAGATTGCCGCCCAATCAATTCCATAGTGTTCCAAATATCGGTCCAATATCCGTAATATCGGAAAAACAAGGGGTTTGTATGATGCCCAATGTTCTAAATATCGGACCGATGTCCAATATATCGGCCATAATATCGGTTTTATCACTAAGCCGATACGATATATATGCTTATATATTGCGGTTTCCGATATTTGGGAAAATATCGCCGCAATATCGGGTTGCAGTCGATATTGCGGCTGATATCTCTTTGAAATATCGGTCGCAATTCACAGATTTTTAAAAATAAAGTTAGCGGGTCGGACCACTTAAAAGTGGATCCGATCCGAGTCACCCGACACAATCATTTACTTAAAACGACGAGATACATTGGGATTTTAGAGAGATAACAGCTGCTTTGCCCTAATTCTAATCACTCCGCTCCTCTCCTCTCGACGCTTCGCTCCTTCCACCGATTCACTCAACTCCGTTCGACAAGAATTTTTCGGTGACAATCGATTAAGTTTATATAGTTTATATTTTTTTAGACACATCTATACTTTTATTTGATATCATTTTTAGCCTCTGATATGACACTCTGATATTTAGTCAATATGCCAGATATTCATATTTAACGAGAGAAGTATAACCAAAACATACTTTTATTTGAGTTAGTATAGTTTATATCTTCTTAGATACATTTATGCTTGCATATGTTATCATTTTAAGCCTCCGATATGACACTCTGCTATTTAGTCAATATCCTCGATATATCACCGATATCAAATTTTTTAGGCAGATACACGACCGATATCTGATATTTAAAACACTGATGATACCTATGTTTTTACATCTGTTTCTGATTTTTCACCTGTTATCAGCTGTAATTTCAGAATCGGGTTGCAATTTTGGCCGCTATTTTGGTTTGAAATATATGTCATTAGTGTTTTTTGGTCTTAAGCTTTTATTGGTCTAATCCAATTAGGATTATATATGACCCCACACGATAGCAAATAACCCTCGTATACGGGAGAGAAGGGGTCGACCCGATGGTCAACCCCAATTTTGCTGAAATTTTTTCGATTCATTCGCTATTTTTTTTCATCCTCTTAATTTTTTCTTTTACTATCTTAGCCGTAACTGGTACTAGCGGTTCGGTTTTCCTCCTCTCCCTCCCATCGATCTTGGATCGTCAAGACTCAGATTGTTCTTCTACCTCTCAGTCTTGGATCAGGTAAGGATGGTGTCGGCTAACAAAACGAAGTATGTCTCAAGTAGGATGTGGTGGGATCTATGGATTTGGTGGAGGATTTTAGGGGTTTGGTGGATAATTTGGGGAAGAAGGGGATAACTTAGGGTTCTTGGTTTCGCACCAAGGTAGTGGTGACCTTTCACAGGCGGGGGAACCATTCACACCTTTTCAATAAAAATCTCATTTTCATTCATTCGTTGATTTCTCAAAGATTAAACTCTGAAGACTATATATAGGCTCACAACCAATACTTCTCCTAACACATCCAATGTAGGACTAAACTTCTAAAACACTTAAAACTAAAATAAAGACTCAAAAATAACTAAGAGACTCAATACAATAAAAATACAACTAATATTACAAATTCTGATCCATATCATTCTCCATTGCTTGAGAAATTCACTTACTGGTGAAGGGCGACAAAAGTAGCATGACTGGGCAGAAATCAGTGGTCCTCTGCAGTTAGAAAAGACTCATCCACGAACTCTGAATTGTACCGTGATGCAAATTGATAGAAGCCCGTCCTTTGACAATCTCTCCCAATTCATGAATGATAGAAAAACATGTAGCACTTGTTTGTTGGTTAGGATAGTAGGATATATAGGAATGGCAATATTGCGGGGCGGGACGGGTATTTAACTACCCAAGCTTGCCCTGACCCATCTATAGGCCAGGGCGGGGCGAGTCGCGGGCCGGGACGGGGCGTGTTCTTTCTTATCAAAACCGGGGCGGGCCGGTCGGGTCAGGTCTTTAGTGCCCATCCATATGAATCCCAAATAAAAATTTTATTTGTGAATTGTGAGAATTTTGATTTATTTGGTAATTTGGAATTAGGAATTGGCCCAATTAGGAGAACCGTGGAATAGAGTATGAGTTATGAGTTATTCGCTGACTGCATGGTCCGCATCAAAATAGTAAGGTTTTTTAGAATCTCTATAGTTTACAGGGGCGGGCCGGGGCGCATACAAAGCCCAAGCTTGCCCCGACCCGGCTGCGGGCCGGGTCGGGCCGGGTCAAAACCGGGTCGGGCCAGGTCGGGCCGAGCGGGTCAGGCCATTACTGCCTTCCCTAAGGATCCATGATCAAAAACTCAAAGTGATCAATCGAAATCAACCGTGCTTCTTTCGACAGTTTTGGATCATGCTTAACTGATGGCACAAGATAAGACTCTGGCTCAGGATCGCAATGCGACATAAGATCAACATCTGGTTGGTTCAGATTCTAACTCTATTCAGGCTCTAACTTCAGCTTGGTTTCAGGCTCTTGCAGAGATTCTAGTGCTGCCTCAAACTCCAAGTCACTCATGCTTTAACTGTGTCTCAATTTTTGAATCGGGATCAGGCTTTGCCACAGGACTTGGATCAACCTTTTCCGTGGGCTCTGACTTAAGTTTGTATGATTGAAAAAGAACGTCGCGTATCTCACGTATCAGCTCTTTCTTACTATTGGGCTTAATGATGGCCGGTGTGCCTGGGAAATGTGCCGATGCCTGAAAGAAATCGACATCGAAGATCAGATCTAAATGTTGACCAACGATGATAAGGAACTCGAAGATTCAAGTACCAAGATAGTGCTTCTCCGCATAGCTTGAGATATGCATACTTATATTTTGCTTCGTTAGATAAATCAAAACGGGACAACTTCTCAAGATAGTACTCACAATCATCATACCTAAATTTATCCTTGAAGACATAAAAGAATGGTAATTGTCTCCACTTTTCAAGCTCAAAATTTGTTCGGGAAGTATAGTTATTGTAATAATCATCGTAGTAATCGCTGTTGTATCCCATAATTTAGAAAAGATTTGCTTGTATGGATGTTGCCTATGCGTAATCGACTGAGTCAGCTACCCACTGAAGCGAATGACACCGAATTCAGGCTTTAAACGGTTCCGGAATCGACAAAATACAAAAGCAGAGCAGAAATTCTTGTGAAAATAACTGAAAAATATCAGGCTGTACTGTAGCGTTTGTAGCAGTGCGGGCACTATAGCAGTTGTAGAAATACTGTAGCAGGCGTCGAAAACTGGGTTAATTTGTTTTGTTTTTGTGGAAGAAGGCTGCTTATCTGAAGAGTAAGGTTAGGGTTTTGATTTTTTGTTGGGAAAATTGGATGACGATTTTCAGAAAAGAAAGGAATCGTTCGGCTCCGATACCAAAGTGAAGCTGGACGTGGTTGGATCTATGGATTTGGTTGAGGATTTTAGGGTTTCGGTGGATTATTTGGGGAAGAAGGGGATACCTTAGGGTTCTTGGCGTCGCACCAAGGATTCCAAGGCTTCGCACCAAGGAAAAGCGGACCTTTCACAGGCGGGTGAACCTTTCACAGGTTTTGGAGAAAAATCTCGTTTTCATTCATTCGTTGATTTCTCAAAGATACAACTGTAAAGCCTATATATAGGCTCACAACCCAACACTTCTCCTAACCCATCCGATGTGGGACCAAACTTCTAGAACACTTAAAACTAAAATAAAGACTCAAAAATAACTAAGAGACTCAATACAATAAAAATACAACTAATATTACAAATTCTGATCCCTAGCTATGTCCCGTCAGGTCTATGATCCCGACATCGAGTTCTCGCTGAGAACTATCCCCAAGAAGTCGAAATGTCTCAGGTTTTCAAATCTCATCTATTTGTTTATTATAATTTGTTATACTTTTAATTTGATTTTATGTGTTCTAATTTGATCTATCAATCCAATTATGGTGTGGTTGGTGTAAAATATTTTATTTTCCAAAATTTTGATCTTTGATTCCGGCTTTTCTCCTAATTCTGTTTAGTATAATAATAGTAGTAGTAATAATGCTACTAATAATAGTTATTTAGGTTCATTCACTCTTTTTGTTTATATAGAATAAAATGCAAAAGAATTAAAAAGTATACCCGTTTTGGGCATCGGCTGATGATGATGCTTCTACTACTCCCTTTCGTTTAAAAATTCTACTAGATTTATTTTGAAGGGGCCAAAATAGAAAGAAAAAGAAAAGATCATATTTTTTTATTTTTGATTTTAATTTTGACATTTCTTTGTTGTTGGGAAACACTAACAATATAAGAATGCGTTTTGTTGGGAAGATATTTTGGCAAGTTCAATGCAACGTATTGATCGAAGTATATCTTAAACATACTATTATATGAGTTTACTAGTCATAAACCGTGCCAGCGGGCACGGTTCATTTAAGATTTTCCCTCGTAGATTCTTTGTTCCCCAAAAAATTATTTCCACAGCCAAAATTTAAAAGAACAACAAATTAGCGTAAAAATATTTAGCAACACGGGCGCCTTCGGTGTAGGCACCGCCTTCGACACAGAACAACAAATTCAGCGTGGGCGCCTTCGACGCGGAACAACAAATTCGGCATAGAACAACAAATTCGGCGTGGTCACCTTCGGCGCGGAATAACAAATTAGCGTAAAAACTGGCACGGCGCCATCGGCGCTGGCGCCTTTGCTGTAGTCCCAAGCATGAAGCAAGCATCTAGGCTGGACTTAATCAAATTGATTCCCCTAAAACTTTCTCAAAACTCATTTCAACCTTCCATTCTTCAAGAACAAATCCTAGCCACTCTTTATCTTGTCCTAATCAGTCCTAGAATTCAAAAATAGTTGTGTTTTAATATATTCAAAAACAGTTGTGTCCTAGTCATAACACATGCCCGTATGGCATGGTTCATTTAAGATATTCCCCCTCAAAATCTTAGTTCCATGCCAAATTAAAGCACAATAATTATTATTTAGTCCTTGCAAAAATTTTAGTTCCCGCAAAATTTACTTCCTCCCATATAATTTAGTTTCCCCCAAAATTTAGTTTCCTCCCGATTTAACATGTGCCCAAAGGGCACGATCATTCAAAATATTACCCCCTCAAAATCTTGGATCCATTAATTTTAAACGAAGAGCAATAATTACCGATATATCAGTTAAAATTATTTCAAATATAATTTTTCGACCAATTCGGATCATAAATTGTATAAATATATTCCGACGTCAAATGAATTTATAAAGATTTGAGCAAAGTTGTAAATTGCAATTATAATGAGTAATCCTATTCTGCAAAAGCCCATTTGATGTTCTCGATGTTAACGTCATCATGTCATCAATATGTAGGTAGGATAAGCATGTTTTGATTGTCAAGGCAGTATGATAGCATAGTTTATCCAGAATATAGAATATGAGAGCCATAAATAACTTTTCTAAGAGCATAAACATGAGATATGCTATGTGGAAGTAATCATTGAGAACCAATTATTTAAATAAAAATGCTAATGAAATTATGCAAATCTTTAGAACAATTCTTATCTGAAATAAATCTCCATACTTAAGGTTGTCTAATTCCATCTCAATTACGTCAATAAATTTCTTGCATTCTTTACCTTTAAAATATCTTAACTTCTAAGTATTTGATTTATACAAAATCACATTTAAAACAAATCAAAGAATATGCAACATATGTTTCCATTTATGAATGATTACAGTAACACAATCTTGATAATAGACTATAAATTAGTAGAGACCGGCTGTAGTATGTAGGATCATAGGTTTAAAGAACCTACCTATATTAAACAATGACATAGAGCAACAAAACAGTTTTTCGTTGAAAGTTGAAGCTTCAATTTTAGCTCAATGTCATTGGTCTATTTAAATGTGTGCAAAGTAAAAACAAAGTCAATTTTCTGTAATAAAATGAGGACGTCAATCTTCATCCAAGCCAGACAACTAAAATCACCCATCTAAAGGAGATGCTTTCACACTTACAGAAAAACCAGAAAGAGAAACTCAATCTAAAATTTATCCATCATTATTTCTTTGAATGTTCAGGCTTAAGCTTATTTTAAGATGAAGTTCGTTTAATCTTCATGCAAGCTCCAATTGATTACAAAATTGGCCAAATCAAGATCCGCAATGCTTTCGTGGAGGGGATGCAGAAAGAAAAGAAAAGAAAGGGTTAAATCACTTTGATATCTCTAGCAGTAAATTTTAAAAAGATCCATTCGTACACTTGCTCCATTACCAAACTTAATAAACAACTCGTAAAACATTTCAAAAAGCTCCATGTATCCACTTAATAAGTAGAACAATGGTCAATGGCAGACAAAAATCAAACCACTTTACAAATAAAGATAAAAAACACAATACACTTAACATGTCCACAAAACGTACCCATAATATACAATCAAATTTACTTGCGGTTGGCCCCCAAAGCTTCACCTCCAAATTCGCTCCACCTCTGGGTTGATACACCAGCGCCGCCTAAACCATCATATTGCATGTCTTTGCTAACTAAGTGAGTCCTGCCTTCAGGATCGCCAGTCGAACCTATGCTGAGATGAACTGAAACATAAAGAGTTAATGTCCTTTTTAAAAAGAGAGAGTGAGAGAGAACCTGGACACAGCTGCTATGAATTTTATGTGCACGATATCAATGCTAAATTATTTGGTGAAGCAAGGTCCTAATAAAAGGATGAAAATAGTTTTGAGTTACAGAAAATTAGAAATGGCATCAA
Organism: Scilla litardierei; assembly: GCA_030789695.1. Lineage (NCBI taxonomy): Eukaryota > Viridiplantae > Streptophyta > Magnoliopsida > Asparagales > Asparagaceae > Scilla > Scilla litardierei. The sequence goes on along the minus strand of CM061137.1, from coordinate 43,586,279 downwards.
GCAAAGTTCATAATCAGCAATTAGCTAATTGCAATTAGTGAAGAGAAGATGAACATAGAAATAAAGTTTTGTTTCTTCATAAAACCATAACAAATGTTTCTTTTTCACGAACAAAATCAGCATTCAATTTTAGCATGCATTCTCTTAATATTAAATTTGATGCATACATTGAAACACTTCCAATTGATAACGATATACTACACCATACTCATATGCAAAAGAGTTGGTAGTCCAAATATTTAGCGACTTTAATACATTTTCTTTCAAGATGATCACCAGAAGATCAATGGTAACATACACTAAATTAAATCTACATACGCATCCAAAAATATTAACCAAGCAAGGTCAACACCAACGATAGTGTCTATGCAAAGTACCTACTACTAAAACTCAAAATATAGAGAGAAAACAAATGCTGCACTATGCTTTAATCGCATATTTCCTCTTGGGGAGTACATTATCTGTTTGTTCTCATGCTCCGTTTTCAAAGATTCCAATAAAAACAAAAAACAAAGAATAATTCATCTTAAGTTTCAAGATGTTCAAAGATTATGATATACATTACAACCTTGATACATGCTAAAAGAGGTATATGGATATCTAATGTATCATAGTTTTGAATGTTGAGTTCTGAACAAAAGCAAACAAAGTCCCATCACCAACTACGGGGATTAACAACAGAATTCATACATATGCTCAATATTGATTATTAACATATTCATATAATAAACATATGTATGCTCAATGTTGATTCTATAAAAAATCCGTGTAGTGCCAGCTCATGAAGCCGACATGTGTCGAACGTGTGTACCCTATATATTTTCAAGAACTTGCCAAGTCACAACATGTTGTGCACGTGATATGTTTATGAAAAAGATGATTAACCAAAAAGTCTGGAAAAATCGGAGCTGGGTAACACATGGAGCATAGTTACATTGGAACAGGTGTACATACATGAACACTATTCACAGAAAATATCAATGAGAAACCAACCCACAGGTGTACATAAATGGAAAATGTGACATTGAAACATATGCACATACATTTATAAATATAGAAGACCCCATTGAAATCATTTTTTGTCAGTTGTAGTGAAGGGTTTCATTATTGTTGTGGCATAAAACTTCTCATATGAAAGAGAAAATTAATCACAACTAACACAAAAGTAGACCAGCAAGAAATAAGACACTGCCAAATAGTGCTCACTCATAAAAGAATATAGGAACATCAATCTAAATAAGACAGAGGCTATAACTAATTATGGGATGTGAACCATAGTCTGCCAATTATCATTGTACTTCTTAGAGAAAAGGATTATAAACATTTACATCTCCATTCTCAACAATATATTTACAGCTACCAAAGACCATGGAAATGTCTTAACAGATGATGTCTTGATATTTCAAGAGCAAAGAAGAGAAGAGAAGATCATAAAGTTAAGAAACCACTCAACCAAACTTCAATTCAAAATGCAAAATGGAAAATATGGATGATAATGAATGTAGTTATGGTTGTTGGGCTGAAAATAGTTATGGATAATAATGAATGTAGGATCCGATTCTTGAAATCATGCAGCTGAAGCCACAATAACCTTCTCCTTGCAGCTTAATGGCCTGCCACATATCTGTTGCTTTCTGTTGCTCCTCCAACTTCCTTTTCAGCAGCATTCTAGCTCCTGCTCTGCTGCATGCCACTGACGTTGCTGCTTTACATCATTCTAGCTTCTGAAGTACGTACAACCCCCAAATTGAGGAACAAAAAACCAAAAAGGGAACAATTAAAATCAAAAATTTGAGGAGTACCAAATCAAAAAAGGAAACAATATATTTACAGCTGCCAAAGACCACGAAAATGTCTCATCAGATGATGTCTTGATATTTCAAAAGCAGAGAAGAGAAGAGAAGATCATAAAGTTAAGAAATCAATCAATCATACTTCAATTCAAGATGCAAGAGATGAAAATATACACTATGAATGTAAAATATTGCAATAATAAAAGGTGAGGATTTCAAATATGACCTTTGATATCTATATGAATTTTTCCTTCGTCATGACGATATTCGATTGCATGCAGCAAATCTCACAGATTGCATGTTATGGATGTTCCATCAAAAGGGGGAGCCATTTGAAGCTTGGAGATAAGCATCATCTTGATCCTCCCTCGGTTGGCGATATCCCCCCTCGAAATAGATACCGAGAGAACCTCGCCCTCACCGATCCCATCTTCTCGATCTCCTACGGTGACGGTGAAATCTGAACCTCTGTGCTTCCTCAAAAATATAAAGAAGTATCAAAAAACCTGAATCTTTTATGCAAAGGATCCAAACACTAAATCAAAAGAAAATGTTCAAAGAAAATCACTACCCAAACCAAAAAATAGAAAACAATACAAAAAATCCCAAAAATTAAAAAAAAAAAACGCCCAAAACAATAAAAAAACCGTCCCTCAAATGTATAATAGATATGACAACTACTCATGTTACTCTTCAAAATGGAGACATTATGGTCATTATGCAAAAACTAACCTTGAAGAGGATAAGGTTCAAATATGAGAAGAAGAAAACCAGTAGTAGACATTTCCCTTTTTATACTAATCAGAACACATTGTAGTTTATGGAACCTGATCATATGATAAGTCAAAATGAAATTTATTGGGCTCAAAATAGTTTTCTTTGATAGAATGATAAAACTCATCCTCTGATGAGGGCTGACACATCCAGATCCTCTTGAAAAGAATTTGAGAGCAAACAAAAGCATGAAAAGGCAGTTGTTTAAAAATGAAAAGGTTGAGCACAACTAAGAAAGCATGTCCCCATCTGCTGACACATTTTTTCAGGGATGCAAATATATATAAGTGATTTGGTATCACTAAATGTTAACAGTATTCCTTCATGTTTCTCAAAATAATTTAATTAAAATATTTGGCCATGTATTAATTGGATTTGGATTGGATCCTAACGAAATCCTTGATTCTTAGTTGTTTTTTATATACATATTGATCTTGAGAATATAATGGATTCACCAGTTGCCAATTCATGATGCATGAAATCCAAAACCAGAAAAAATTTGATAGATCCGAAAAGAGAAATCCAACGATTTGATAATCAAAGTAGAAATAAAGTAACAAAAGCAAGATAATTGAATGCAAAAAGGTGTATTCTCCTACCAAGACGCTAATAGAGGACGTCCGCACTCGTCTAACTATGAAATCACTTCAATATCAAAATAATAGCCTAAACCCTAGCGATGGCTAGCCCACAATATATATAATCAAACTAGGGTTTCTTCGCCAAAGGGAGGCGCGCACGCGGTTGCGGGTTTAGGGCGGCTAGCGGGCTAACTCGCGGGTGGGCCTTGGACGTAGGTTCTCCTTCGGGAATAAACCCGCGTCCCATCAATACTCCCCCCAAAGAGCCACCTTGTCCTCAAGGTGGAAGTCAGGAAATCGTGTAGCCATCTCGTCCATATCCTCCTACGTGCTCTCGTGCTCTGGCAAGACCTTCCATTGCAATAAAACCTGGCGCTCTCCAGCGGTCCCACGCCGCACCCCTTTCAATGCCTCAGGCTCCAGCCTCACTTCCATATCTTCTGTCAATGTCTCTGGTAGGGTGGGGGATGGTGTGTGGTCTCCAAACGCTTGTCGAAGCTACGATACATGGAACACTGGGTGAATAACCGATCCTGGGGGGCAATCTCAACCTGTAGGCCACCGGTCCAACTCTCGCCACAACCTCGAAAGGTCCAAAATAACACGGTGCCAGCTTCTCATTCCTCATTTGTGCCAATGATCGCTGCCTGTAGGGCCTCAGTTTCAGATACATCATGTCTTCCACCGCAAACTGTACATCCCTGCGATGTAAGTCTGCTCTCGCCTTCATGGCCTGCTGAGCCCTTTCCAGATAGAGCTTCAGCTCCTCCAAAACCTGATCCCTTTCTGCCAAATTACGCTCCACATCTAAAACTGGTGCCGACTCATGCCCATAGTGTAGTAGATGAGGAGATCCTGCCATAAAGAATCCTGAAGGGTGTTGTCTGTGCTGCCGTGTGATATAATGTGTTATACCAGTATTCCGCCCATGCCAGCCAACGAGCACACTCCTTGGGATTATCCGAAATGAAGCGACGCAGATAGGTCTCCACACTTTTGTTTATCACCTCCGTCTGCCCATCGGTCTGAGGATGGTAGGACGTGTTTCGTTTCAACACCGTTCCCTGCAGCCTGAAAAGCTACTGACAGAATATACTCTAGAATACCTTGTCTCGGTCCGAGACAATGGACTTTGGAGGTCCATGCAGACGAATTATCTCCCTCAAAAATACCTCTGTCACTGATACTGCGCTGTAAGAATGCCGAAGCGGAACAAAGTGCGCATACTTGCTGAGGCGGTCGACCACAACGAATATGACGGTATATCCACCCGACTTCGGCAACCCATCTATGAAGTCCATGGAGAGGTCCTCCCATACTCGATCTGGCAAGGACATCGGCTGTAGTAGTCCTCCTGGGGACATCACCTGGTACTTGTGACGCTGGCACTTGTCACACTGCCACCAGCCTCGCCACCTCCTTTTTCATCCCCTTCCAGTAGACCTCCCTCACCAGTCTCTGGTAGGTCTTAAGGACCCAGAATATCCTCCGACGACACTGCTGTGAAACTCCTGGAGTATGACAGGTAGATATGCAGATGTCCTCGGTAGCACCAGTCTCCCCCAATATAGTAGCCGTCCATCTTGAAGAGAATATCCCAGAAACTCAGTCGACCCCTGCAAAAGAGCCTCATGTATGCCTGCTAACTCAGGGTCCTGCTCTACCTCCTGCTGTAGTGGCCCCCAGTCTTGAAGTACGGACACTGCTAGTGCGGCCAGCTTCGCCTTCTCTCGCCGTGATAAGGCATCAACTGTCTTGTTCTCCATCCCCGGTCGATACTTGATCTCAAACCTGTACCCCATCAGCTTTCGCAGCCACTTTTGATGCTCATTTGCTATTATCCGCTGCTCTAGTAAGTACTTCAAGCTCCGCTGATCGGTGCGTACATGAAAACTCCGCCCCAACAAGTACAGCCTCCACTTCTGAATTGCCAAGACTATGGCCATCAGCTTTCTCTCGTAACCCGACCTTAGTCGGGCTCTAGCTGTCAACACCTGGCTGAATTATGCAATGGGCCGCTACTCCTGCATCAACACTACCCCTAGCCCGTGTCCTGACGCATCCGCCTCCACCACAAAGGGCCTGGAAAAGTCTGGTAGTGCCAAGACTGGCACTGTAGTCATGGCTTTCTTCAGTGTCTCAAAAGCTGACGTCGCCTTCTCCCCCAAGTGGAACTGGTTCTTCTTCAGTAGCTCGGTCAACGGCCAGGCGATCGTCTCATACCCCTCCACAAACCTGCGGTAGTATCCTGTCAAACCTAGAAACCCCCGCAGCCCCTTGAGAGTGGTGGGGCGCGGCTAGTCCAACATCGCCGTAATCTTCGCCCTGTCTGTCGCAACCCCATCTGCTGACACCACATGTCCTAGGTACTCCACCTGTGACTACCCAAATATGCACTTCTTCCTGTTCGCCACCAGCTGATGGTACTACAACACCGTAAACACCACCTGCAGATGGTCCATGTGCTCCTCCAAGGTGCGACTGTACACTAGTATATCGTTAAAGAAAACAAGTACAAATCGCCTCAGGTACGGGCGGAATACCTTGTTCATGAGTGCCTGGAAGGTCGCTGGTGCGTTCGTCAAGCCAAAGGGCATGACGAGGAACTCGTAGGGGCTCTCATGCGTTCTAAACGCCGTCTTGGCCACATCCTCCCACCGCATCCTGATATGGTGGTAGCCTGATTTGAGATCTATCTTGCTGAACCAGGCTGTCCCATGTAACTCGTCCAGGAGCTCGTCTATCACCGGTATTATAACTTATCTGACACTGTCTCTTTGTTCAATGCTTGGTAGTCCATACAGAAATGCCAGCTCCCATCCTTATTCTTCACCAGGAGCACGTGACTGGAGAATGGGCTCACACTAGACTGAATCACTCCCCCCTCCACTATCTCGGGTACCATCCTCTCAATCCCGTCCTTCTGGTGCTGGGGTACCGGTAGGGTCTGACACTGATGGGGGAAGCACCCTCCCGCAGTACTATGACGTGCTCATGGTCTCTCGGCGGTGTCAGACCTCGAGGCTCCTGGAAGATCTCATCAAACTGCGCCAACATCTGCTGCACCTCTCCTGGTACGGTCTGCTCCCCACTGGTCTCTGCACCTCCTTCCTCTGTCAAGGTGTACAGCTCAACCAAGTACCCTACTTCCTCAGTCTGTAAGGTCCTCAGCATGGTCCTGCCGAAGGTCTGGCGGGGTCGGCGGGCCCTGCCGAAGGCCGGCAGGGCCTCGCCAAGGGCAGGGGCAGACCCCCCGTCCAATTGCGATGGCGGCCGGCCCCCAAGTTGATTCTGGGGGTCGGTCGCCCCTCAATCCCTTGTTGCGCCGCTTGAAAGGGGCGGCTAGGGCCGTCGCCCCCCTCTGTGATTCCACTGCCCTTCGCCTCACCTCCTCGCGATGATCAACCCTTCCCGGCTCCTCGCCTTCATCTTCCTCAAATTTCTTCTCCTCAAAGGAACGATCCGGGTCAAAACCCACTTCTTTCTCCTTCTCCTTCTTCAAAGGTGTCGCCTTTGATGTCGATTTAGGGTTTCCTTCCCCGTGGTTGCTTGCCGACCATTGGAGGATGAACTTCGCAAATTGCTCTTCGTGCCTTGATTGATTTGCCGCCAAAAGTTTGATGGAATCCATCAACGACTTTATCGCATCCTCGTTTTCCGTTAACGATCTTTTCACCACTTCAATTTCGCCATTGGATTTCTCCTCCAAGGTGTCAAATTTGTCCTTCAATCTCGTCGTCGGCGCCGCCATCGGTCGTCACGTGCTTTGATATCAAATTAATAGATTCGAAAAGAGAAATCCAAAGATTGATAATCAAAGTAGAAATAAAGTAACAAAAGCAAGATAATTGAATACAAAAAGGTGTATTCTCCTACCAAGATGCCAATAGAGGACGTCCGCACTCGTCTAACTATGAAATCACTCCAATATCAAAATAATAGCCTAAACCCTAGCGACGGCTAGCCCACAATATAGATAATCAAACTAGGGTTTCTTCGCCAAAGGGAGGCGCACACAGTTGCGGGTTTAGGGCGGCTAGCTGGCTACCCGCCGGTGGGCCTTGGACGCGGGTTCTCCTTCGGGAATAAACCCGTGTCCCATCACATTATGTGTAATAAACTTCACCAAAGTGGTTAGCTAAGAACTGATTAATATGCTAAAACTATTTATGCATCCATAGAGTTTTTTAATCATAAAATCTTTGAGCCATGAGCAAGTTCTTTGGTTATTCCCCCTTGAAATCATAAAAATTCAATTCGATCCATGAGCCATGAGCCGTAAGTATATGCATGATCATTTACATAATTATATCTCTTGGGGCCGTAAGTATATACCTGAGCCGTGAGTATACACGTGAGCCATGAGCCGCGAGTATATACAATCCAATCAAATCCTACCCTATTAAATCTTGAGCAGTGTAAATCAAAGAGCCGTGTATACATGATTATATACATGAGTCGTGTAATCCAATTAAATCAAAGAAGAGCCATGTATACATGATTATATACATGAGCCGTGTAATACAATTAAATGAGTTGTGTATCCAATTATATACATTAGCCATGTAATCCAATCAAATCAATTACATATATACATGAGCCATGTATACATGATTATACATATGAGCCGTGAGCGGTGAGTATACACGTGAGCCGTGAGCCGTGAGCCGTGAGTATACATGTGAGCCGTGAGCCGTAAGCCGTGAGCCGTGAACCATGAGCCATGAGTAATCCAGTCCAATCCAATTAAATCATAAGCCAGAAACAATGATATGATCCATAGAGGTTTTAAAAACAAATAAGTGAGCAGCATGTCCACGTTATTCTCTCCTAGGCAATTGTAAAAGGTGATGGTTGTGATAAACTGTTATGTGCACGGTTGTGTATAATTTTGTTCAGAAACAAAATTGTCCATTCATGTTCTATGTTATATTGATGATTGATATTCTAAAAAGCCTTTGTAACCAAAAAAGTGCATGTTCAGAGAGGGTTGTGTTTGTCGAGATTTCTCCAATGCCATATGTGCATTTAAAACCATAAAACCAATGACCAAGACATAAAAAGGTACAAATCCCCCAGTCAACAAACCAATTCTAATTAGAATCCTAGAATAATATAAAGCAATATTGAGAACTGACCTATCTATCTCAGAGCCCATGTCAACAGCCATGTTCTTCAACTCGCCTAACAAATTGCTAAGATCTGATATGGCATCGTCTTGCTTTGACTTTTCTACCTGTAATATTTTACAAACCAGTAAATATACACACAAATCCTGGCAACGGGTGATACTACAACAAATAAATCGCTGATCATACTCTACACAAAATATGAAGCTACAGACATATTCCTGAACCTTCTCTAGTGCAGATGCATTTTTAGAAGGATATTGCATTGCAGGGCGTTTAATCTTGATTTTGTAGGGCTTGAAGACAAACAAAACCTTTTTCTCTGTTCAGCTTGATTAGAATCATCTGTACATAAAAGGCCAAATCAATGGGTAGTATTGCATAAATTCATGTTGGTTCATCCGAAGTTCTTTCAGATTTTTACCATTAGTCAAAACAGGCCATTTTATCTCTTGGGGTTTTAAGGCTTCCATGTCTTTGAGAATAGTCCCCCAAGACTTCCTAAAAGATTCTATCCATGAATCATACACTTGCCAATCAACAAAGCTGATCAAGCTAGAATAGTATTCTCATTTTAGATTTATCCTATATATATATGGATTTAATGTAGAAAAGCTGCCACCTGATCCAGGATCAGGTGGCAAGACACAAAAAGGTGGAGAGTACAAGTCCCCACATGTGCTTGTACTCGTTGGGGCCCACCCCTTTGTGTCTTGCACCTGATCCTTTGGATCAGGTGCCACCTGCTTTACATTAATCCCTATATATATACACACACACACACACCCACATATATATACACTATGGTTGGATTTAATCACACTGAAAATTAGTACAGTGTACCAAAACATAAAGCATTCTATTTAATGCAATGGAGAATTTCTACCAAAAAAGCAATGAAGAAACAACATATATGTATTTAATATCCAACACAATGAAAGATGATCTCAGTTATCTACATATAAAAATTAATTAATTAGTAATAAAATGATGGTTGAAGATGTCAAATAAAAATATCCTTATCCAGCATTAGGCTTGTTTATGCCTTCAAAAATAAAAAGAAAAGATAGTGGCCAATAGTAGTTGAGCTTTCTTTGGATGGTTGGTCACAAGTTCTAGGCATAAAATTCCAACATATTCAAAAAATCTCCTGTTTACTGAAGGAGAACATAGGCTTTATCTACATTGCCCCTCAAAAACATAAAAAAAAAGGAAAACTTGTATCAGTAATATGAGACCATGCACAGTATTGGCAACAATATGAGACCAACTCAATACATTAAAATGTTCTTACAATAGATGCCTAAAGGCTAGCATACTCAAAATGGTAACACCTAGATGCGTACATTAAAATGTTTTCTCAAAATTTCCTTAAAGATGTTTATATCTTCTTTTTTTGCATTGTCTATATATATTGAATCTATTTTGACACCAAAATTTTCTTCCGTGAATTGAGAGATTCCAAGATCCCAGTCAAAGAAGATCTCTTCAATTGCAGACTCGGAAAAGAACTTGCGTGTAGTTTGAATCCACACATGAATCACATTCAATTGGAAATTAATTCTGAGTTATTGCTAGCATTTCAGCATTGAAATGGTTATATCTTTAGTTCCATCAATGTGTCCATAAAGTGGCACAGAATCAATGAGTTGTTAACTTCACATTGTAATGCATCGAATTAAAGGTTAGTCTGTTGATTGTGCAATAATGTATAAGCAATAGTGGTAGGCGATGTTTTGCGTTAGTCCTAAGTAGCGAAAAAGAGACAGCAGGTGTGTTCAACACATTTTTACAGACAATGACAATAAGCCGAGATAATTGGATAAACATGTCCAGTATCTACATGAACTCACCAATAAAAAGGTCAAATAGTTTATTTTGCAGTTTGCATGAAGGTTCTTCTGGGTTAATTACATGAATGGTGTAGCATGTTCATTCAAATGACTGCAGTTTATTTCTCCATTTGTTGAGCACTTGTGCACATGCTTAATTCAATACTTACTTTCACATTGATGCCACTCTTATTTCTGTGGTATTTGTTACACTTATTATTATGATGTTGAGGGCAAGGGCAAGAGAAGAGGAGAAGTTATTAGAGAGCAATAAGCTTCCCTTTGTCACTGTGGCATTCACATCCAACAGTTCTTAAATTGCTTCTATAAAGTCTTTATAAAATGAAACAACTCCTGCAGTTTGACACACATACACCAAATTCAAGCACAAAGACACTAAGATGTGGAATCAAAGATCTAAAGGTTATGTAACCTGGGTTCGGGTGATGAAATTCAGCAAGTTAATCATTTATCCAATTAAAAAGCTGTTAAAAATTGAAGAAATTCAGCAATGAAATTCCAATGTGGCAGAGAAAAGAGAAGAGAGGAGAAGGGACATGAGCCGAATGCAATTTGGATGAAATTCCAAAGTGGATGAAATATAATGATGTTTATTGACTATATTGTATTTTGGTTTCCTAGACCTTCAGCTGTTGACAGAATGCCGGGATGTTTATGCTTCTTTTGACAAATATTGTGAAGTTGAGTGGCTCGAAGGAGATAATAAATATCATGCAGAGAACCATGGCCAGTATAATATTCAAATCGTCTAACTTTAGTTGATTTTTGAGTCAGCTAGGATTCAAATAATAGCGAAGGCCAGTATAATAATAATAGAGAAGGCCAGTATAATAATAGCTAGGATTCAAAATTGTTGCTATTGTAGATGATATACTTTGAGAATCGTATGAAAAATGGTGCATGATTACGAAGATATCACATTTTCTAAGAGAAATATTAGATTGAAGGCCAGCCAAATGGTGCATAAAATCCTAATTGTTGATCTTGCCAACATGATTTTTCATGTTTGCAAGTAAAATAATCAATTGCCCAATATATGATAACATGGCTATGCATATAAAGTTACACATATAAAATTTTACACATATGAAGATATAAAATAATCAATTGCCCAACACAATTCATAGCTATGCATATAAAGTTACACAGCTGCCCAATATAGGATAACATACAGGCAAAGTTACTTCATATACAAAGTTGAAGAAGAAAATTACACAGCTGCCAATTTTCCACAACATGATCAAAAAATACAGTAAATTTTAAAAGCAGCGTTAAAAATCTGAATGCTGAGAGACACATTAATATTTAAAAGCAGCAAAGTGACCACAACACTTTGCAAAAATATTCAGCTTTTCAATCAATTAAAAGACGAAGAAATTAAAACATAAATAAAAAAATACATGATCTGTGAAGAGACTGCAGATGTTAGCCCAGGACCGAGGACTGAGGAGGAAGAAATTAACATGACCTTCCTACGAAAATTAAAAGAAGAAGACATCATCAATCTAATTGACATTCTAATTGAAATCATATTCCACAGCTGCAAATTAACAGGACTGAGGATGGAATATCTAATTGCAATTTAGAATGAGGATAGAATATCTAAAAGATTCTATTAGATATTCTAATATGAATGCAAATCTAAAAGATCTGCAATTTAGAATGAGGATGGAATATATGATTTCAAATATGATTTCAATATGAATGCAAATTAACAGGACCGAGGATGGAATATTTGTTAAATATGAAATTATTCTAAATTGCAGTTGAGGTCCTCCTAAGATGCGACGATAAATTTAAACTGCCAATCTAAATAGATAGGAGAACAAAGATCAAAGGAAAGAATGAAAAACATCAAATGATATGGGGTTACCTGCGATGAGATGAAGAAAGATGCGAAGAGATGAAGATCCAAGATGCTCTCGAGGCTGGAGGAAGCTTGCGAGGCTGGAGGAGAAGCGTGTTGTGCGTGGAGATTTGGAGAGAAGAAGCGGAACCCATCAAGGCGAGCTGTGCGTGGAGATTTGGGGGTTTTTTGGGTAGAAGGCAAGGCGTCGTGGGGAGGAGTCGAGGCGAGCCATGCGTGGAGATCGAGGGGTTGGGTTGAGAAGATGGCGTGCTGTGCGAGGAAAGATAAATGACTCTTTCTCTTTATATACAACCCAACAAAACCCACATATTAACACTTTCTATTTCAAGCTGACCCCACCTATTGTTTTCTTTCTAGCCGAATTTTTTCTCTTTTCAGCTGAACCCATCTAAATAACATCAACTGATCACATCCATTGATTTTCAAGACAAAATCTCAGCCATTATTTATCTTGTCCTAGTCAGCCATAGGATTCAAAAATCGCTGTCAAACGTATAATAGATATAGTTTATATCTATTTATATACATGTATTACATGCATATGACATCTATTTTACCATCTAATATACTTCAATATTTAATTAATATCACCAATATATCGTAGATATTATCCGATATCGTATTTTTCAAGCCGATACGCCATCGATATCTCATATTTTGAACAGTGCATTAGCCCAAGACAAGTTGGTGGAACATAGTGCTTGTGCATGGATTATTTATGGGTCGGAGCCTCTTATGGTCTCACACTTAAGAAGCTCCGGCCCAATAACTGGGCCAGGTATTTAATATTTAAAAGAATTTAGTTTTTGGGCTATAAGGGTGAGAGCAAAACCAAGCAAAGTCCAATGTAAGAGATGTCAGTTTCACAAAGATCAACTACAGAAGCTATATATATATATATATTAAAATGATTGTTGGAGAGATACATGAAGAAGAAAAGAGATGTACAATGGTTTTCTTTGAGCTTTTTTCCTCTGGAAGAGAAGAGATGTGCCAATTTTGCTTCCGTAACTTATGATGTACATTCATATGTGAATTGTTTGTCAAATTTCTTGTGTCACACCACATAAGAATATACATGGTTAAAACTGACACAGTTTTTCTAGAGCACTCTTGAAACTTGATGTTTCAATAGAAAAACTCAAGGCTTAGACTATTTTGATACTTATTCTTCAATGACCAAGATTGCTACGATAATGACTTTAATTGCTTTCAAATTGTAGGAAAATAGGTAAAAACTGTGGCTATAAGAGGAGGAATCGAATACTTCTCACCAAAATCAAGGCTGTGTCGTAGGATGACCACTGACTTGAAAGTAATTACGGCTCGACCTTGGTAATCGATATCGTCTGTTGCTCCCCAAGGTTAACACAACGGCCTCTATATGCATCCACTCGCGGTTAGAAGCCTTGGAGTTTGCAAAAGGAAATATCCTTTCTTCTCCAGATGTTTCCTCCTCGCTCTTGGGTAACTATCTTGTGCAAACTCCAAGGCTTCTAACCGCAAGTGGACGAGTATAGAGGCGGATGTGTTAACCTTGGAGAGCAACCGTCGATATCGATTACCACCGAGGTCGAGTCGTAATTGCTTACAAGTCAGTGGTCATCACACGACACAGTTTTAATTCTGCTGATAAGTATTTTGTTCCTCCTCTTATAGCCATAGTCTTATACCTATTTTTTTCCTACAAAAATTTTCAACAGTTGAACAATACAGAACATTCATAGCTTTAACATTAAGAGAGTATAGTTTTTGTCATTTGCATCCCACTTATCCTTTGGTTTAAGGATTGTACAATTAGAAGCAATGCTAGCTAGACTATACCATCTGCCACACATTATAGTCAGTACACAATTAAAATATAGTCATATAGTCATTCTAGTAAATGTAGTTCCATCAAAAAGAAGGGTATGATTAATATTTAAATTTCTAGAAAAGCAATTGGGGATCCTAAACATGCCATCTAGCCTAAACACTTTGCTTTGATACCACTAATGGGATCCATATGCACGCTTAGAAGGGGTTGAATATGATTACTAAGAATTTTTACACTTTTAAAAATCAATTGTTTAGTTATCAAAGATGCAGAAGAAACAACTAAATATAAAATAGAGATTTATAGTGTTTTGGAATAAAACTTTACACATTCACTCTTCCATTGTTATAGGAGGGTCTTCTACGCTTATAATAATAATATCTTACTAAATTACAACCTGATCTAGTAGGGCTAAAATAGACAGAATCTTTTGTTTCGTTGGGGCTAGATCTAATATGAGCTTTCATTCCAACTTTGGGATGGAGGAAGTTCCTAATTGTGGCCATCGATTACTTTCCGAAGTGGGTCGAGACCGAGGCCTTGGTAACTACAATTGCCAAGTATAAGAAAAACTTTATTTGGAAAAGTATTACCAGCAGGTTCAAGGCTCCAAAGTCAATCATCAAAGATAATGGAATGCAGTACGATCTTTAGAGGGTTCTGCAACAGCTTGAAGATCAAGCTACATTTTGCTTTTTAAGGTACATTCACAGATGAATGGATTGGTAGAAGATATGAAATAGATTATTTTGAATGTGCTAAAGAAAATGGTGGATAAGGATACGACACTTTACCAGATGAGTTATCTAGGATCATGTGGTTGTAATAACCACATATAAGGTGGCCACAGGGGAAACCCCCCTTCATACTGGGCTTCGGCGTAAAGGCAATGATAGCCACGGAAGTGTGGATGGAGCCAATCTGTATACGACGTGTTGATGGTCGGATGAAAGAGGAAGGTCGTAGGTTTTTGTAAAGATCTACTCGATGAAGATAACGGTATGGTAGTTGGGCAGCTGGTAAATCAATAGCAACACATGCAGAAGTACCATAATGCAAAAGTGTGAGATTTATTTTTGCACAAAGCTGAGTTTGATGGGAAGGGAAAACACATGGGTAAGCTGGTGACGCATTGAGTGGGGTCCTATTGGATAACCAAGGCATTAAGTTTCAACACTTATATCCTTAACATGCTAAGAGGGAAGAAATTAACTTACATCTAGAATATTGCTCATCTGGAAGACATAGTACCTATAGGAAAATTATATAGGTTGTATTAAGTGAAAGAATGAAATGTTTTTCTTTTAACTTTTCCCACCATATGGGGTTATAAATGGTTCGGACATCATACGTTTAATCTACCAATAAGTGCAGGTATGTTGATCGGCATGGCAAAGATGTTCCTTCAGGCAATTAAAACGCATAGGCTTGCCTTCGGGTGACAAACGCAAAGGTTTGCTTTCAGGCAATTAAAAACAAATAAACGCAAAGGATCCCATTTTTTTTGCATTCGAGTAGTAAAACATAGAGTTAGAGTAGTAAACATAGAGGGTCACTTTTAGGCAACAAATACAAAAGTTAACATTTGGGAAATTAAATGCAAAAGAGTCGCCTTTGCATGATAAAGAGGTTGCCCCTAGGCAGTGTCACTGGGTTCCATTTGGGCAGTAAATACAAATGTTTGTCTCTAGTTTGGACGGTAAACTCAATGATTTACCTCTTGGCAATTAAATGCAAAGGATTGCCTTCAGGCAACAAACATACAAGCTTTCCTCCGAACATCTATTATACATTTGACAACGTTTTTTGAATTCTAGGGCTGACTAGGACAAGATACAGAGTGGCTGTGATTTGATCTTGGTGAATCAATGGTTGAGATTGGATTTTGTGAAAATTTTTGTGGAAAAACTTAAATTTTGGTGGGAAGAGTGTCTTGGGAACCAAAACTTTGAAATTAGAAGTGTCTTGGGAAAGATTGTGGAGATTAAATTTGGGGAAAAGTGCATTGGAAACCTAAACTTTGAAATTAGAAGTGCCTTGGAAAAGATTGTGGAGATTAAATTTGGGTGGGAAAGTGTCTTTGAGAACCCAAACTTTGAAATTAAAAGTGCATTGGGAAAGATTCTGGAGAAACATGATCCATTAAATTAAACAAAATAAAAAGTTCAGCGTGAAACAATTTAGCGGAACAACAAATTAGCGTTAAAATACCCTGAGGTTTGTTGTTCCGCACCTAAGGCGCCCGCAAAATTTTTTTACGCTAATGTGTTGTCCTGCGCCGAAGGCGCGAGCGTCAAATTTGTTGTTTGACGTCGAAGGAGTCCGTGCCGCTAAATATTTTATTGTTCTGTTAAATTTTAGTTATGGAAATAATTTTTCGGGGAACAAAGATTTCACGGAGGAATTCTTAAATGAACCGTGCCCGCGCGCACGGGTTATGACTAGTTTATATATAAACGGCTGTCTTCAAGCGACAAATATATAGAGGATTGCTTTTGGACATTCATGTAAAGAGTTGCTCTCGGCAATGAAATGCAATGGCGTCATATCCATCAAACATTAAAAGTCCATTTATATATGCAGGAAACAAAGCAAAGAATTGAGGGAAGCATGATGACTCAACTGGGCAATAATAGTGCTTACTAAGGGGCCAAGTTAGGACTTCAATCAACTATCTACTTCAAGCAGGGAGTTCTTCTTCAAAGCCAAGGGTCTGCACCATGATGGAGAACTCATGGGTGGGATCCATATTAATGTGGACCTGCGAGAAATCCAAGGTCTTATATATCTCATATATTTCAGCATTATCCTGACTATGAAGACTAATTGCCACCTAAAAGCCGCCAGAGTAGGATGAGTACGTCATCTCCCCCATACATTGGCCCCAACAAGATCGACGCTATTAGGCGAGAGGAGGAAGGGGAATGATCACTTCAAGGGAGAGTCATGCTTAGCACCTTTATATCCTTTTCAAGGGGCAGATAGATGCATGCAGTAGTGGCATGACATTTTATACATTCTAAGAGTTGATGATAGGAAATGGTCCCATTCAACAAAGAGGAACTCCCACTTCCATCCCTCGATCTTCTCAGAAAGTTCATGAAAGAATTGGTAGCCGCCGTTGCAGTTACACCATAACCGTTCTCAGGTAGGGTCGAATGGCAAACATATTGATATAGGTGGCAGTCAAAGGTGCAACTTTCCTTGTGTCATAGAGAACGATATAGGCAGTGACACATTCCCCAGCATTGGATTGAAGCTCAGGGATTGGAATCCTATAGCAATTCAATAGGGTACATAGCCAGCTCTGAAAGTGAAAAGTGAAGCCCAAAGACACAGCATGCGTGGTAGATGTGGTCTCATCTCCTTTTATAGTCGGAGATGTTCTTTTGCAATGCTGCGTGTAAAGCAAACCGATCAACATATTGGGAGGCAGCCAACTCCTCTAGTTCTGGAGATTAGGATGAAGATACTTCAATAGCTTTGCAAATTATTTTCCGATGTATCCAAAAAAAAAAAAAAAATGCTTTGCAAATGCATGTGGGTTTTCTTCACTTTTGCGGTGAGAGTCCAGGGACAACCACAGGGCTTATAATGGTAGCTTATTCATTAGAATGGTCATCTTCAATCCTCAAGTTATCATCTTGAGGAAAGTGAACAATAGGTTAAGAATCTTTACGAACAACTTACTTCTTTCTTTCCTATACCCTTCCTATACCCGTTGAGCGATCGAAATAATCTTGACATCCGAGCCATAGTTTTAGACATTATAACAGATATCATAAATACAAGCAGAAGGGACATCGAGATGGTCCCCCATGATGTAAATGCTAGGATCTCATGTCAGGGTTCACAGAACAGGTCTAGCAAACGTTACCAGGTCTAGCAAACGTTATCAGAAAAGGTCATGGTGGAGAGGGAATAGAAACTAAAAAGCAAAGGAAGTAAAAATTTACATGATGGTTAGTCGGAGGCTAGCTTAATCAGATCGTCTTTTAAATCGTAATGATAAACAATGAAAAAGATAGACTTGAAGAGAGGAAGGAATTGGAGAAACCACAAGGATTCTCTCTTATATAAAGGTAGCGGGGACAATTAGGCTAGATATCCAAGCCCTACTTGCCCCTCGATGCAGATGTGGTAAATGTATAATCTCATGATACGTGGTGAGATGTGCGTGTATGTCTGGGGTTCACATCGCATCCAGACATTCAAGAAGAGGTTAAGTGCCACTGTAATGTCCCGAAAATTTCAATAAGATTATTGGAAATTTATTTGTAAATTTCATTGTATTTTTCTTCTAAATTATTTTTCTACCTTCCTCTCCTTTACTTCACTTTTCCATTTTTCTTTCCTCAGCCCAACCGCTCGGCCCAACCCCAGACCACCACCAGCATTTCCCTCCCCTCCTTTTCTCTCTTTTATTTCCTTCTTAAATCCTATTTTTCCTTCTTTAAACAGGGCCCAAGGCCCACTCCCTTCAAAACTTTTCCCCTCTTACTATCTCAACCCATACCCCTTTTATTTCTTCACTCAGCCTCATCCTTTCCATTATCACTCAGCCCGCACACTCAGCTGCCTCTTTCTTCCTCTCAAAAACCCTAGCAGCATATTTTCCCTCTTACTCACGCACGTGCATGGATCGTCCATTTCCTTTTTCGGTTATGCGTTTTCCGTCACAAAATCAAATTTTTCCGTGTTTAAGGCTCACACGTTTTCCTTTGATACCCTTCTATGCTTCTATATATGTTCCCACTGTTTTCTAGGGTTTTGGCATGCAAAACTATTGGCTTAATTTCGGAAAACTACCTCATACTTTCGCTGAATTCTAAAAAAATACTTCTTATTTTGATATAATCGCAAACTACCTCTTACTTTTCAGGTTTCGATAAACTCCCTCATACTTTGGTTTCGTAGAATTACCTCATACTTTGCTTAATTTCGTAGAACTACCTCATACTTTGGTTTAATTTCGTAGAACTACCTCATACTTTGATATATGTGGGATGGTGGACGAGGGAGGAGGGCGACAGTGGGGGAAGTGGTGGACGAGTGCGGCGGTGGGGGAAGGGGGCGGGGATGGGGGCAGGGGCGGCGGTGGGGGAAGGGGGGAGGAGGACGGTGGGGGGGAGGGGGATGGGCAGCGGTGGGTGGAAGTGGGATGGGCAGTGATGGATGGTGGGCAAAGGGTGGTGGTGGGGGGGAGGGGGAGGGGGAGGACAGTGGGGGGGAGTAGGAGGAGGGCGACGGTGGGTGGAATGTGGATGGGCGGCGATGGATAGAGGGCGAAGGACAGCGGTGGGGGAGTGGGATCTGAAGATGAGGGAGTTTATTGAAACCTTAAAATTAAGAGGTAGTTTTGTGATTATATCAAAATAATAGGTATGGTTTTGGAATTCAGCGAAAGTATGAGGTAGTTTTCTGAAATTAAGCCAAAACTATTCTCTCTTCTGCTAAAAAGATTTCTAAATCAAATTACTTCGGATTTGGTTTTTCGAAGCACTTTCTGGGCTTGATTTCTTTGCTTCTCCTCGTGGATCAATCAACCACCATCAATGGAGGGCTTGAGCGCGATTCCTCGGATTTTTAGCCATCTTCGGTGCACGGTAGATTATTTTCTTGATCCGGGTTTTTCGGTTTATGCTATAAGTCATTGTTTAATTTCTAAAAATTATACAAGCTTGAAAACAATGGAAATTGTTGCGATTCTTTAGCATGTAATTCATGATTGATTGTTGGGATTTTTGGGTTAATTTTGGGAGGTGATGATTCACGACTACTCGAGGAATTTTTTCCTTTGTGATCTCGATAATCTTAGCACCCTGACAGGCTTTACAGGCGACCCTTGCTGCTGCCCACCATTGTTTTCTTGTTTTTGGTTGAGTTTTCCTTTAATAGTCGGCCACCAAAGTTGGTGTCACCGTTGACATGTTGTGCATGTGGGTATTTGTCGGTTGTATTCGTTGCTAGTCTTCTTTTTTCCCTTCGGGAGTTTCCTTGGGCTTGACTTGATGTTGGGTGTATTGTACTTGTTGCAATTCCTATACACATTGACCCCACAATATATTGACACTCATGTCTCTTTTGCAAGTGAGAAAGGTACCATGGATGATAGTGTGGGATGGAAGAGGTCAAGTAAAGTCGTGGAAGAAGTTTCATCGCCTACGAAAGTGGCAAATAAAGTGGCAAATAAGACAGTGTTAGTGTGAATGGTGTTGCTACCAAGTTCTGGTTAAGCTTACGAAGGGTGTTGTTAACAAGTTCTGGTTAAGCTTATCATGATGATGTCCTCATCACCTGCTTGGCAAACTTAGCTTGAGATGAGATGAAAGTTGACAAAAATTCCAAACAGACTACTTTTAGTATGCTGATGGAAGTAAATAAGGCTTTCAAGATGGAGTTTGGGCCAAACAATGTTAAAACCGCATCAAAAGTTTGTGTTAGTTCTTGGGTTCAAGACTAACGTTGTTTTGATGATGATCAACACATTATGTTAGTGTGCTAATTAATCTCATATTTTAGTCTCAGTTTATATTAATGATTATATGTTGATGAGACAAAACATAATGCTTGGAGGATGATGTAATGGATATCTTAAAGACCTCCAAGAGTGATGGTGTACTTAAGCTTGGATGAAGTCATGAAGATCATCTAATGAAGCCAAAGCTTGGAGCATGATGATGGATGTACATCAAGAGGAGCAATGCCAAAGCTTGGAGCTTGATGAAAGGAAGCTCATCAAGAGGTGCCAAGGCTTGGAAGATGTTGGAGAGCATCAAGGTATCACGAGCTTGAATGCTTAGACTCTTGGAGATGCAATATGTAATCTATGTAATTTTAATTACTTGCATTTCTCTTTTTGAATCTAGGATTATTGTAATGCCTTGATAGATGGACTAACTCATTCATGCATATGCATTTTCCATCTTAGTGAGCCTGAGAATTATCATAGAAATCATCCCAATAGGTTCACCATGCCTTAAACTCAAAATGGAGTTTTTGGCTCTCCTACAGTCGACTTCTGAAGGCAGGACATATAACTGGACAACCTCCAGGCGCCTGGCCAGCCTTCTACAGCCGACTGGTGTGCACAGCTCAAGTCAACATTTCTTGACTCTTTATTGAGCTCTTGGAAACAGACGACTGACATTCATATTACAGACGCTTGTCTTCCATCAGGCGCCTGGGTTTTGTTCTCTAGTCGTCTATGTGCCAAAGTGCTAACTTGCATTTTCTAGGATTCAACCCACTTTGTAAGTTAGTCGACTGATGAGATGTTTTCAATCGGCTGTCAAATTAGAGGCGCCTGAGAATTGGTCATCTATCATCTGAAGGCGTTAGTGCGAAAGTTGCGTTTTCTTGCTCCATTCTATCCCATGTGACAGTCGCCTGCTGAAGGATATTCAGGTGCCTGCACCTTGTACATGCGCCTGTGTAGTCTTCTACAATCGCCTGTCCTGGCTTAAATTATAGCCGCTGGGATTTTTATAGCTGTCGACCAGTCGACTATCTGTCCTTCTTCAGTCGACTGTCTGTGTCGTAAACTGCTAAAATCTAACCACGACGGAAGAGGAAGACGATCCAAGCTGAAACGTCGGTGGATGAAGATTCGACGAACAAACGGCAGCTACAAACGCAATCGACGATCGGAGGAAGATGAAGGGTTCTCATTCAAAGGGAGGAGAAGCGGGAAACACTCGGAGGAGAGAGAAGAAACCATCTGATCGATGGTTATAAGAAAGAGGAGAAGAGATCTGGGCCATTGGATCAAAAATAACGGCTCAGGTCGTGAGCTACGAACCGCCAAACTGGGCGGACAGTCGACTGATGAAAAAGTGCAGTTGCCTATCAAGCCCTTAAAGAAAAATGACACAGAAAACAGACATGCGCATGTAGAAGGAATTACAGTCGCATGCGCCTGTCAAATGACTTACAGGGCCTGCTGCAGAATAAAATTTTGAAGAAATTTTGAGCATCTCTCTAGAAAATTGGTGACAATTGGGCAGATGCCCGATGACCAAAATACAGTCGCCTGTCCGAAGACTAGCCGACTGAAAAATGATCATCAGTCGCCTGAGATGAATAAGAGTTATGAAGACTAAAAATCTGGATATTGGGCAGTCGACTGTAGAAGAGATGAAAGTCGACTGTCCTGGTTCTAAAATCCAGAAATGAGTTAGAATCAAGGATATGAGACTACTCACCCTTAGACCTATACTCTAATAACTCTAAAAGCATCAAATCACTTTAATTAGAATATAGATTAACATACATAGCAAGCATATGAGACCAATCATAAATTCAACAAAAATCTCCAATAAATCTCATTGAAAACATATGTGAAAATATGACATAGAATGATCTGATGAGCTCAAAATAGGTTATAACATATATACATGAGCTCCTAAATCTCATATTCACCCATAATCCCTAATTCTTCACGCAACCTCACAAATGAGTCTTCTTTAATAGGTTTAGTGAAGATGTCGGTGATTTATTTTTGGGTTTCAATGTACTCTAAGATGTTGTCCTTCTTAGCTACGTGATCATTTATAAATTGGTGTCTCACATCTATTTGTTTGGTACAGGAGTGGTGTACCGGATTTTTGAAAAGACAAATAGCACTTTGGTTATCAATCATGATAGGGCAAGTATCACAATTGACACCTTAGTCTTTGAGTGTGTGTCTCATCCAAAGGACTTGTGCACATGCAAGACCCGCAGCAATATATTTCGCTTCAGTCGTGGACAATGATACCGAGTTCTGTTTCTTGGAAAACCAAGAAATAAGGGAATTTTCTAGAAAATGGTAAGTGCCACTAGTACTCTTCCTATCGGATTTTCATCCGGCAAAATCGGCATCACTATATGAGATTAACTCATATGTGTTAGACTTTGGGTAAAGTAACCCATAATCTAGTGAATGATTGAGATAACGAAAAATTCGTTTAACCGCAATCAAGTGTGACTCCTTAGGTCTAGCTTGATATGTAGTATAAATACATACGTAGAACATTATATCGGGCATACTAACAGTTAAGTAAAGTAAGTTACCGATCATACCTCGATATAGACGAATGTCTACATATTTCCTGTTCTCATCCTTGTGTAGATGGGTTGTAGTACTCATGGGAGTCCGCTTACTTGAAGACAATTCCATTCCGAATCGCTTGATAAGCTCCACAGTGTACATTGTTTGATGTATGAAAGTCTCATCCTTCTTTTGCCGAATTTGTAGTCCAAGAAAGTAGTTGAGCCCACCCGTATGGCTCATCTCGAATTCATCCTTCATAGACTTGGAAAATTCTTGGCAAAGATTAAAGTTAGTAGAACCAAATATTATATCGTCTACATAAACTTGAATTAACATGATGTCATTTTCATAATCTTTAATGCAAAGAGTTGAATCAACTTCACCCATTTTAAAACCCAAATCCAAAAGAAAGGTTTTGAGTCGATCATACCAAGCTCTAGGAGATTGTCTCAACCCATATAACGCTTTCTTAAGTTTGAAAATATGGTTTGGAAATTTTTCATGTATGAAACCGGGTAGTTGAGAAACATAAACTTCTTCATTAACGATGCCATTTAAAATGCACTTTTAACATCCATTTGAAATAATTTAAAATTATTATGAGATGCAAAAGACAAAAGCAACCTAATAACTTCTAATCTAGCTACGGGGGTAAAGGATTTTTCGAAATCAATACCTTCCTCTTGCCGATAGCTTTGAGCTACTAACCTTGCTTTGTTTCGTGTGATGACCACGTTCTCATCGGTCTTGTTCTTAAAAATCCATTTGGTCCCAATGACTTGGTGGCCATTTGGAAGAGGAACGAGCTCCCAAACTTCATTTCTTTCAAATTGCATGAGCCCCTCTTCCATTGCAACTATCTACGAGTTATCTTCACAAGCTTCTTGGATGTTCTTTGGCTTAATGGTAGAGACATGCAAAATGAGAAAATTCATCAGTCCTTGACCTTGTTCGGACACCCACACCAATGTCTCCAATTATTTGGTCATGGGGTTGATTATGAACGGTCAGATAAGATTTGGGAATACCTGGTTCGCTTGGAACATCCTCAACATTTTCATTAATATTGTTCGTCTCAATAATAGAATCATTAATTTTAACATTACTAATGGAATCACATAAAACATCTACACAATCATCGACAACATGAAGAATATCAAAATCTTCATAAAATGAAACATGTAGTGATTCCTAGATCGTTGAAGTGGTTTTGTTGTATATCCCGTAGGCTTTGCTACGTGTGGAATATCCAACAAAGATTCCTTCATCGGATCTTGGCTCAAATTTATATAAGTTACCATAGGTGTTTTTTGTAAAACATTTTGAACCAAAAACACGAAAATATATAACTTGCTGCTTTTTATCATAAAATAATTCAAAACAAGTTTTGTTCGTTCGGGGCCTCACTAGGATCCTATTTAGCACATAACTTGCTGTGTGCACCGCCTCCGTCCAAAATTGTAGTCCAAGATGAGTATCATGTAGCATGGTACGAGCACACTCATTTAGGGTCCTATTCTTTCTCTCAACAACACCATTTTGAGGTGGTGCGCGAGGAAAAGAAAAGTTGTGAGTAATCCCGTTGTTATCACAAAACTTAGTGAAAAATTCATTCTCGATTTCTCCTCCATGATCACTACGAATAGTGATAGTGGTGGTTCCTAAGATATTTTGAATTTTCTTTGCAAATATAGTAAACTCTTCAAAA
The DNA here is from genome assembly GCA_030789695.1 of Scilla litardierei. NCBI lineage: Eukaryota > Viridiplantae > Streptophyta > Magnoliopsida > Asparagales > Asparagaceae > Scilla > Scilla litardierei. Next base: position 43,561,721 of record CM061137.1, on the reverse strand, counting down.
GCTTCATTTTTATTGGTTAAAAATGAAACCCAAGTAAAACTAGAGAAGTCATCTATGACGGCTAATACATAATGAGCATTACATAAAGATGCGGTTCTAGTTGGCCCAAATAAATCTAAATGAAGTAATTCTAGGGGCCTCTTAGAAGTTATGTTAACTTTAAGTTTAAAAGACGATTTACTTAGTTTACCTCTTTGGCATGAATCACAAAAGTTTTTCTTACTAAAAGCAATCTTCGGAAAACCTTTAACAAATCATGCTTAGCTAACTTATATAAATACTTAAAAAGAACATGACCAAAATGGCGATGCCATAATAGTTATTCATTTGTATTAGCAACTAAGCAATGTTCTATGGTTTTAGGCACACTCAAATAATAAATATTTTTACGCCTAATACCGGTAAATAAAACATGCGAATCAATATCAACAATATTGCAAATGCCCTCTCCAAAGTTAACCTTGTAACCCTTGTCACAGAGTTGACTAATGGAGATAAGATTATGACCTAAACCACTAACTAAATAAACATTAGTAATCAGTGGTTTGGAAGGATTGCCGACTTTGCATACTCCAATGATGGTTCCTTTTTGATCGTCTCCAAAAGTGACCGTTGCACCATCCTTGATGCGAACCACTTCGGAGAGCAATGTGTGATCTCTCGTCATGTGTTTGGAGCAACCGATATCGAGTATCCATCCTTTCCTTTTAGAGCCAATATGTCTATTATTGCTCTCTTTCTTGTTCTTAGGTACCTATATAGTATACCATAAGCTCATGGTACCCAAGTTTTGTTGGGTCCAAGGGGATTAGCCCTTTGGAAACCAATTCCAAGTGGACTTTGGCTTCCCAACATAGTTACCACTATTTATCACATCGCTAAAATAAGAATTGGCATAAGCATTCCTATCATTTGTGCTAGTATTCTTAGACTCCAAATTATGTATGTTTTAGGTGTCCTTTTTCTAGTTGCATGCACATTTGGTTGAGATCTATGTGGTGCATGCTTCCTAGGAGCATGAGATCTAGCATATGAAGATGGAGGTGGATAAGCATGAGACATAGATGGGTTATATGCAAATTGAGGAGCATGCATATTATATGAAGCATATGGAGCATGCATGTAATGTGGTGGATGTGCATGAGCATACATGGGAGGATTATGTGTATGAACATATGAATGTGTAGGAACACATGCATGAGTATTTCTCAAGTGTGAGTTTGCACGTGCCCGTGAGTATGGAGCATACAATGTGTCATAAGTGTCCACAAGTGAAGTAGGAGATTTCCTACGTGTACGAGTGTTGGTGTACATATAGACATGTCCTTTGTTTTGGTTTCCACCCTTATTGGGTTTCTTACCAAAAGAAGGAGAGTGTGAAGTGGTGACCTTCTTGGTAGGTTTGCTACCAATAGTGTTTTTGACACCACTAGTGAATGCACTGGATGATGGCCTCACAAAATCTATAGTTACACCACTATATGAGGTGCGATGTTTGGATGCATTTGCTTCCAAATAACCAAGTCCAACACGATGTGGCCGGAAATTGGTTTGAAAGCAATTCATCCAATTGCCCTTTCCCTTTGTTAAATCTCTTAATTTGGGAGAACATGAGCTCATATTTCTCCCTAAGGGAAGAAATAGTAGTGTCAAAAGTGGACACACGTGTTTTGAGTTCGAGCACTTGGGTTTTTAGAGAATCATTCTCAATACCCAATAGCATGTTTTGTGAAGCTAGATCGATACTATCTTTAGAAGACACGTGATCTAAGTGATGTTGGAAGCAATGATCTAGGATTTTGGTTTGATGATGACAAACGTGTCGGTATATCTAATGTGTGTGCTCAGTGTGTTTCAGGCTTGACTAAACAATATTCTATTGATTTTTGGCGGAATTGCTATTCGTATAGCATATTGGGAGAGAGGGAGTGTGTGTGCACAAAGAAGTTTGTCTTGGCCAATAGGGATCAAAGTTGGACTTGGTCCAACATGAAGAGATGGAGCCAAATCCTATTTGGTTATTGGAATTTATCCTATGGCTATACAAACTTCTTAGCCAATACCAACTCCTAGTAAAATTCAAATGCACAATTTGTATTTTCAATCTCAATAGCCATGTAGATCAAATTCTAAATTCGTATTTCCAATCCTACTCAAATCCTACTTGATTTCCCATTCAAAGATGGGCTCAAATCATGGCCTCAAATCTTTCCTAAATACTAGGGATCCTATCTTTGACAATTCATCTTCTATATCCCTATATAAGGTCACCTACCTAGGTTAATTAAAGGTGCGGCAATACAATTAAATCAAAGGGGCTACACAAATATTTCGCACGGCTAAACATCATAAAAGGCTAAGTTTTAAAAGAGTGGTGAGCACGGCTTCATCAAATGGCAATAGTCCATCAAACCTCAACTATCTCCTAAGCCGCCATCATCAATATTCCTAAGGGCAAAAACCCTAGCCCCGTAACCTAGCTCTGAGCTCTTCAAGTGTGCGCCGTCCGCAACCAAGCTTCCTCGTGTTCATCTTCTAGCTGCCGTCGTGAGGAGTACATCGCCGCCGTTAATCGAAGTCGCAGCGGAGCAGCCATCACCGAAGTCGGAGCCCCGACTGTCGAAGCCTCCCGTCGCTGCTGTCATCCTCATCATCTCGTAGCCGCCGTCGTCACCGAAGTCTCCGTAAATCGAAGAGCCCGACGCCGCTGCCGAGGAGAAGACTACCGCACGCTGAAGCTGAACGGCGAGGGACGAGAACGCCGCTGTCAAAGTTCGCCGCTATCCCCGCTGTCGCTATCGCCGTCGAAGAGCTCCGCTCGTCGAAGATCCGTCGACGCCTCCATCGCTGCTCGGAGATTAGCCGCCGTTCCTCGGAGCATCCCACGCCAAGCAAGCAGCCAACGACGCCGGAGAAGCTGCCGTCGTCTTCACTGCTGCATGCTAGAAATCGAGCGGACGGATAAGATCACTCCTCTGAATCAATCGGACGGCGGAGATCGAAGCTGGCAATTACAACCGAAGCAAATCAATTCGCAATCTTCGTGCTGACGTGGCGCTTCACACACCGTCGATCACGAGTCATCAACGGCCAATATCCTCTTCACGCAAGATCACGCGAAGCAAAAGAAAGCGCGCGAACATTAAAGCGTGACGTGGCGGGGCAACTGCAAAACCCACATCGAGTTTTAAGTGCTGACGTGGCGAAGAGTTTTATAAAGGAGTTGCTTTGCGTACAGGCCGTTATTTAAAAAGGCTGAACTGAGCTTCTCAGCGCACAGACTTGAATTATTAAAAGGAGTTGCTACACGCACAGACCGCCAGCTTATAAGGGATTGAACTGAATTGCTTTGTGCACAGACCAGTGCGCAACTTGACATCTGGGAGTCAGATTGAGACACCGTTTGCGTCAGATTGGAGCTGACGATGTGCTGATTGACAGAGACGCCTACACAGACACAAACTGAGCATTTCTAAACTCTAAACTCCTTTATTTGTGTCTTAGTATAACGTTCTCTGTAGGGGAAACTTTTACCTTTTTGGGGACTATTTTGGGACTTGTCTAGTTGGGACTAGACAAGTAGAACCCAGCTAGTTTGGGACTAGCTGGTAGAAAGCTTTACTAGGATTGATAGTGAGCGGAAACACTGTGTGTGGGGTACTGAGAGCCTGGCGAGTGTAGAGACGTAGATGGTGCTCTGAGCATGCTCTAACTTGTGGTTTTGTACCTATTGCACTATTCAATCTAGTATTTTCTTTGGGGGCTGGAGTTGGTCGTTGGGATGACCGAACCAGGGTAAATCTGTTGTGTACTCTGTGTCTGCTTTTCATTACTCTGGTTGTGCTTTTAACTGCGTGTGATTTCTCGTGAGTTGCACGAGAATTTTTTATTAGCCTATTCACCCCCCCTCTAGGCTAGGATCCAGATCCAACAAGTGGTATCAGAACCAGTTTAGTAGATCTAGCCTAGTTTGACCATGGACCACATTGATAGTGCTTTTGCTGAGGGTCAGTCTATTTCCCGACCACCTAGATTTAATGGAGTAGACTATGCTTATTGGAAAAATCGTATGAGAATATACTTGATTTCTATTGATTATAAAGCTTGGCAAATTGTTGAAAAAGGCTATAAATCACCTGTTATTAAAATTGAAAATACTGAAATGCCTAAACCTGATGATAAGTGGGATGATAATGATTGGAAGCTTTATTCTCTTAATGCTAAAGCTATGAATGCTCTTATTTGTGCATTAGATAAATCTGAATTCAATCGTATCTCACATTGTCTAACTGCGCAGGAAATATGGCATACTTTGGAGGTGACGCACGAGGGAACATCACAGGTGAAGGAGTCTAGACTTGCACTTCTGAGCACGGAATACGAGGGATTTCGCATGCTACCATCAGAGACGATATCAGAAATGTTTGCGAGGTTCACCAACATTGTCTACAAGTCTAGTTCGCTCGGTAAGCCATATTCTAGCATTGAGCAGGTGAGAAAGATATTAAGAGCACTGCCAAGCTCTTTCAGGCCTAAAGTCACTGCCATCCAAGAAGCAAAGGATCTATCGCAGATGAGGGTGGAGGACTTGATAGGTAATTTAATGTCCCACGAGCTTGAATTGCAAAACGTGGATAAAAGGGAGAAACCTGAGGAAAAAGAAAAAGCTACCAAGCCACTTGCTCTGAAAGCTGACGAAAGTGAAGATGATGATGATGACATAGCGCTAATGGTCAGAAATTTCAGAAAGTTTGTCCAGACCAAGCAAGGAAGAGCAGAAATGGCACCCAGGTTTAATCGCTCTAACTTTTTTCAGTCTTCTAAGCAAAATTATGATCAGAATACTACTAATAGAATGACTTGTTTTAAATGCAAGAAAAGAGGACATCGAATGAGAGATTGCCCACATGAGACAGCTCAGGTAGCTAAAGAAAAGGGAAAATCCAAGGTGCTTACTTGGGACATGGATAGCGAAGCTGAGAGCGAGGAGGAGGAACACGAAGCCCATTCATGCATGGCATTGATGGGAATACACGATGAGGTAACTTCCGGTAGTAAAACTGAACTCCTTACTCTTTGTAAAGAAATGCAAGATAAAATAGTAGAGCTTGAATCCACTATAGATGATTATCAAAATGAGAACTTTGAAATGCAACAATCTGAATATGAAATGTCTAAAGAGATTGAAAAACTCAAAATTGATATTGTTGCACGTGACTCTACTATTGATATTCTGAAAAATGAAAAATCCAGTTTTAATGATGAAGCACCTTGTCTCTCTTGCCCTTCCTTGATGAATAATATTAGCATGCTTAAACTTGATTTGATTAAGCTCGAAACTGAAAAAGACTATGTTATTAGAGAGCTTAATGATAAATTCTGCAGGTTGATAATGATTTTAAAAGAAAAATGGTTGAATTTGAAAAGAAGGAAGAGGAAAACAAGAGAGCTTTTATAAGTAAATGTACATTGCTTGTGGAAGAAAATAAATTGTTGAAATCCAAAGTCTCTAATCTTGAATTGGACATTAAGAAATTCTCTATGGGAAAACAATCGTTGGATAATATTTTAGAGAATCAATTATATGGCAATAATAGAAGAGGACTTGGATTTGGTTTGAAAAATGCCGAAAAGCCAAAATTCAAGAAATTCCACAATGCACCTTCTATTGCAAAGAACTTATATGCAAAGTGCTTTACTTGTGATAGTGTAGGCCACACTTCATATTATTGTAAATTTAGGAACACAAATATCAAGTTTAAACAAGTGTGGGTTCCTAAAACAATATTGGCTAACACTAGTGGACCTTGTTGGATTCCAAGGTCACACTTAACACCTTTCATGTAAGTGTGATGGAGTTTTGGCGAGGAGCGTTAAATTCAATGTCTCATTCTTCTAGCTCCTTCGTCAAAAAGCGACGAGAAGGTATAATTTTTATCCCTCTTTGCATTTCATTGCATACCTTCTGTAACGACCAGTTTTTATCTTACGTTATATCTGTAATCTCTCATGTGTTTTTCCCCGTGTCCGTAGTTGGACGTATCTGACCCGTGCCCGTACTAGCTGCTAGCACTTACGTATTAGCTTTGATTATTTTTAACATGATATTTATCATTAACTTTTAGAAATTCCTTTAATACTTTTCATATTTATAAATTTTCAAATTCAAATTCAAATTTCAAATCTTCTAACTTTTAAATTTCAAATGAAAACCTTCCAAGTTAGGACCCATTATTATATACTTTGACTAAGCCCTAATTAGCCATTATAACTCTATTTTTTTAAAACTTTTAAAATCCAAATGAAAACTTTAATTTCCTAATAAAACCTATTAATTCCCTTTCAAAACTTCCCTTATTGCCATCCATTTAAACCCATACTTAATTAGCTCTAAATTCCCCTATTTAATCCCATTATTAGAATTTCAAAACATTTCCTAATATAACCTACCCCAACCCTACCTAGGCCGAACACAGCTTACGCACTCACACACACAACACAAAGGAAAACATTTGAAACCTAGGCCTAGATGTTCACATGATGCTCACCCCTAAGCTCACTCACGTGCTCCCTGTTACAAGCCTATTCTTTTCTTATTTAAACAAAACCATACACTCCTTTATTGAACCTATGTCATTTTTTTGCTTCTCCCTACAATATTCACGCCGCCACCTACCTTTCATCTCTTCTTCCATCCAACCCACAACTTCTTCCTCAGCCTCCGACTCACGGCGACCTCCTCCCTCTCGCCGTCGAGGTCTGAACTCCACCCCCCTTCGAGACCGCAACCAACACCTTCGCCCCTACTCACCGTCGGCATCTCCCCGCGGCCTCCACGCAAGCAGCAGCCTCCCATTGCTCCGCCATCACTCGCCGAGCCCTCCGCCATCTCACCGCTCCCCGCAACCCCCCAAGGAAACGTCGATACCAACCTCGCCGACGAGCCCAACACCCTCCCATTGCTCCGCCATCACTCGCCGAGCCCTCCGCCATCTCACCGCTCCCCGCAACCCCCCAAGGAAACGTCGATACCAACCTCGCCGACGAGCCCAACACCCCGTCCATCCTTTCCCCTCCTCCTTCTCCCTCAAGCCCGCAAGCGGCCACCCCCATCTCGGCACCTTCTTCCCTCCGCCCGCCATCGCCACACGCCCTCCGCATCTCGCCCCTTCTCCGCCTTCCTCTCACTCTCCGACGGGCCGTCGCCGGCGAGCCCAAAACGCCTCCGCCAGCTTCTCTCCCCCACAGGCCGCGGCCTCTCCCTCTCGGAAACGTCTCCACCCGCCTTCGAGATCTCGCCGACGAGCTCCCCCTCAACCGCCATCGACGTCGCCGTTCGAAATCACGCCGTCGCGCCTCCCCTGTTTCCGCCCCCTTCCTCTGTTCAGAACAGAGGAGCCAGCGGCCCCCCTCCGCATCGCAGTGCGTCGCCGTGCCTGAGCCCGCCGCGCGCTGGGAGCCATCGCCGCCTCGGATCGAAGACGCCCGATCCCCGAGCGACCACCGCCCGCCTTCGATCTGCACCCAGCGCCGCTGAAGCCGCCTCCGATCCGTCGCCTGGGATCTGCCGTCACCGCGCCCCGCTCAGCTCCGATCCGCGCCGCCGAAGCCGCCCCGACCCCAGCGCCCGCCGCCACCGCAGAACCGCCGTCTCCGCCTGCCCGTACGCCGCAGTGCCGCCCCTCCTCCCCGACCGCCCTGTAGAGATCGAACACAAAAAAAGAGGAGAAGAGAATAAGAACATGGAGAGAGAGTAGGTGGGTTTTAATAATATAGAAATTCTATGTAACTTACGATCTGCACTTTACCATACCTATATTATTATTGTATAATTATAAATTAAGTTACACTGCGTAAGTTAAATATCTTTATAAGGTTAGATGATAAGTTAAAGTTTAATATTATTATGATTGGGTATGAACTTTTAGCTTGATATTATCAATCTGATCTCGCAGATACAAACATATTCTTCATTGCTAACACCTGAACGCCCAGAAACGCTTCACCAGGCAAGTATAATATTTTCTACAGATTTTCAATGGTACAAGTATTTACCCTCTTTGCAAGTATATCACTTTCTACAAACTTTTTCGGAGATGCAAGTATTTATCACCATCGAGTTTTTTAAACCATACTGTTCAGATTTTTGTGACCGAATTGCTAAATAATTCTAATAACAACTTTAAAGTACGTCATTAATCTTGTTGAACCTAGTGACATGTTGATTGCTTTCATTTTCAAATATTACTACTATCGAAATGCACTCATGGCTGGTATGCCTTGATTTGTGAAATGCACACCATTGATGATTTGTGATATTGGGTCCTCGGGACAAATTTACGGACTATTGTGCCTTTGGGCAAATTACGGATTATTGGGCCTTCGGGCAATTACGGACTAATGGGCCTTCAGGCAATTACGGATATGGGCCCGCAGGGCATTTACGGAATGTTTGCCTTGCAGTAAACATTGAACTACAGTTTGACTTTTGGACACTTGGGTGGGGTAGTCTAGTGTAGTAGAGGCTGGAAAGCTGGATTGCACTCTAGTGGTGAACTTGACCGACACCTGGCCGGGTCGATGAGTATAGAGTCACGGGTAGCTCCCGTTGACTTGGGTGTGATGCTGGTCACCTCCCCCTCGGACACTGGGCTTGTCACTAGATTTAGTACAGGTTGGCACTCTTGGTTATTGCTGCTAATATCGTGGATGTATAAGCTGTCAACTAAGCTCAGATCGTGTTTTACTTTGTACATCGCAAATGCCGTGCTTTACTTTGTGCATTACGAAAACCATGTATGCCACTTGTTACCTTATGCACTACACTTGTCACTACTCTTGCTGTACACACTACGCTTGTCACTACTTTTGCTGTACACACTACATCTTGCTGTGTTTGCTACTTGCACACCACACTTCGCCTACTCACTGCTTTGCACATTACACATTGTTGATGCTCATATGTTTCTATATGCTGTTATGTACTATCTTGTTGACATCATACTTTGTAAACCTTATCATAACCTTGCCGAGGGTCTTTTCCCTACTAATGTTTTTAAATCTTGCCGAACGACCCTCGCTGACGTATATTTCCTTGTTTGTGAAATATACGTTAGGTTTTGAGCAGAATTCCCGAAGAGCCCATTTGGAGATTGAACAGGAGGACCAAGAGAACCAAGAGTCCGAGACCCGTTGCTGAAGACGATCGATACCTCGCAGCGTGCTAAATTTATTGTTGTATTTCCTTCAGATGTATTTTAATTTCTTTGTAACTGTTGTAATGGCCATGCTAGGCCTTTAATTCTTTGTGTACATGTAATCTGGAAGTTGAGTGTAATAATGGCATTATTTTGTTGTTTCGATTGTTTCGCAAGCAAGAACCTGACAAGTAGTCATACACAGACGCTTATTGGGTTGGGGCTACACCGCTCCAGCCCAAGCGGGCCCGCTCACGTCCTCGCTCCCAAGTATAATGGGAAGCGGGGCGTGACACCTTCATAGATTTGTTTGTGTGCTTGTTCTTATTTTGTTTTGTGTGCTTGCATGCATGATTTTTAATGTTTTTATTTCTGAAAAAAACAAAAAAAAATGAAAAACCAAAAACAAAAAAATGTGCTTATTGTTTATCCTCTTATGAATCTCTTAAGTGGTATTGCATGAATGATCAATCTATCCCTTGTAGAAGTCAATTCATTATTGTTGTAGCTACATGAACATGATGTTATTCTTTTTAGTAGCCATGACATGTCTCAAAAGTTTTAAACTTGACTTCTACACCTACAGTTGCACTTTCACGATATTTGACTTTTTAGTACTTTTGGAGATTCTTTTGAAGAATAATGGAAAGTGAATGTAGGAATGATTAATTTCTGAAATTTTCTAAGGGATATGATGTGTTTAGCCATGAATTAAAATTGAGCACAAAAGAATTGAAAACAAATAAAAAAACGATATTTGCTCCGTATGAAAAATGGATACACTTCATGGCTAAAACACAACCCACGAGTATCCAACTTGTGCTACATGGGTAATCATTAGCGTTGGTGTACATAACTCGTCAAGCAATGCCATCCCACATTTAAAAGTCCTTTTAGGCCATGTTTTGGGATTCGGTAACTTGAACTCATCTTTGATGAGGTGGGAAAAATCAATCCTAGTGATGTTCATGAAAAGTGGAAAATGTCGATTGATTTGGTTGAATATTTGAAATTGAATCTCCTCTTGTACTTTATTGTCTATATCACTACACTTACACAAAGGTGGAGAAGTCCTGTTATGAAATTCTATGAACCTGAACTGTCTATTATTTGGAATACTCATGCAAATTGCACGCTACATCTAATAATGATTTATCTTTGCATGGGATATTTTGTGACTTCATTAATCCACTTTTGGTGATTACAAAGGGGGAGAAAGAAAAGATTTGGTGAAGGGGGAGCTTGAAAAATACTTGAATATATGGTGAAGGGGGAGCTTGAGAGAAGGGGGAGCATGCTATTGTATTTGTTATTAGTTTGTGCATGCCATGTTGTAGTGCTTGAATATTCATCTCATGATTCATATTGCATTACACCCTTCAACACCCTTCACACACTCATTTCTATTGATCAAATCTTTTGTGGGTTTGTCATCACCAAAAGGGGGAGATTGTTGGAAGCAATGATCTAGGATTTTGGTTTGATGATGACAAACGTGTCGGTATATCTAATGTGTGTGCTCAGTGTGTTTCAGGCTTGACTAAACAATATTCTATTGATATTTGGCAGAATTGCTATTCGTATAGCATATTGGGAGAGAGGGAGTGTGTGTGCACAAAGAAGTTTGTCTTGGCCAATGGGGATCAAAGTTGGACTTGGTCCAACATGAAGAGATGGAGCCAAATCCTATTTGGTTATTGGAATTTATCCTATGGCTATACAAACTTCTTAGCCAATACCAACTCCTAGTAAAATTCAAATTCACAATTTGTATTTTCAATCTCAATTGCCATGGAGATCAAATTCTAAATTCGTATTTCCAATCCTACTCAAATCCTACTTGATTTCCCATTCAAAGATGGGCTCAAATCATGGCCTCAAATCTTTCCTAAATACTAGGGATCCTATCTTTTGACAATTCATCTTCTATATCCCTATATAAGGTCACATACCTAGGTTAATTAAAGGTGCGGCAATACAATTAAATCAAAGGGGCTACACAAATATTTCGCACGGCTAAACATCATAAAAGGCTAAGTTTTAAAAGAGTGGTGAGCACAGCTTCATCAAATGGCAATAGTCCATCAAACCTCAACTATCTCCTAAGCCGCCATCATCAATATTCCTAAGGGCAAAAACCCTAGCCCCGTAACCTAGCTCTGAGCTCTTCAAGTGTGCGCCGTCCGCAACCAAGCTTCCTCGTGTTCATCTTCTAACTGCCGTCGTGAGGAGTACATCGCCGCCGTTAATCGAAGTCGCAGCGGAGCAGCCATCACCGAAGTCGGAGCCCCGACTGTCGAAGCCTCCCGTCGCTGCTATCATCCTCATCATCTCGTAGCCTCCGTCGTCACCGAAGTCTCCGTAAATCGAAGAGCCCGACGCCGCTGCCGAGGAGAATACTACCGCACGCTGAAGCTGAACGGCGAGGGACGAGAACGCCGCTGTCAAAGTTCGCCGCTATCCCCGCTGTCGCTATCGCCGTCGAAGATCCGTCGACGCCTCCATCGCTGCTCGGAGATCGGCCGCCGTTCCTCGGAGCATCCCACGCCAAGCAAGCAGCCAACGACGCCGGAGAAGCTGCCGTCGTCTTCACTGCTGCATGCGAGAAATCGAACGGACGGATAAGATCACTCCTCTGAATCAATCGGACGGCGGAGATCGAAGCTGGCAATTACAACTGAAGCAAATCAATTCGCAATCTTCGTGCTGACGTGGAGCTTCACACACCGTCGATCACGAGTCATCAACGACCAAGATCATCTTCACGCAAGATCACGCGAAGCAAAAGAAAGCGCGCGAACATTAAAGCGTGACGTGGCAGGGCAACTGCAAAACCCACATCGAGTTTTAAGTGCTGACGTAGCGAGGAGTTTTATAAAGGAGTTGCTTTGCGTACATGCCGTTATTTAAAAAGGCTGAACTGAGCTTCTCAGCGCACAGACTTGAATTATTAAAAGGAGTTGCTACACGCACAGACCGCCAGCTTATAAGGGATTGAACTGAATTGCTTTGTGCACAGACCAGTGCACAACTTGACATCTGGGAGTCAGATTGAGACACCGTTTGCGTCAGATTGGAGCTGACGATGTGCTGATTGACAGAGATGCCTACACAGACACAAACTGAGCATTTCTAAACTCTAAACTCCTTTATTTGTGTCTTAGTGTAACGTTCTCTGTAGGGGAAACTTTTACCTTTTTGGGGACTATTTTGGGACTTGTCTAGTTGGGACCAGACAAGTGGGACCCAGCTAGTTTGGGACTAGCTGGTAGAAAGCTTTACTAGGATTGATAGTGAGAGGAAGCACTGTGTGTGGGGTACTGAGAGCCTGGCGAGTGTAGAGACGTAGAGGGTGCTCTGAGCGTGCTCTAACTTGTGGTTTTGTACCTATTGCACTATTCAATCTAGTATTTGCTTTGGGGGCTGGAATAGGTCATTGGGACGACCGAACCAGGGTAAATCTGTTGAGTACTCTGTGTCTGCTTTTCATTACTCTGGTTGTGCTTTTAACTGCGTGTGATTTCTCGTGAGTTGCACGCGAATTTTTTATTAGCCTATTCACCCCCCCTCTAGGTTAGGATCCAGATCCAACAAGTGAGATTTGAGGGAATTCACCATTTTTCTCAAAGTGTCATTTTGAGAAACCAAATTGGCTTTCTCAAGTGTAAGTGTGTCAACAACGGTGTCATTGTTGGTGATGCATGGCATGGATGATTTACTAACATTTGATTTCTTCAAATTAGTATATTTAAGCATAAGAGATTGATACTTAGAAAATAATTCTGCATTAGCAATACGAAGTTCATCTATGGTTACCTCGGGTTCATCATTCTCAATATCGCTTCCATCAGAGAATGCATCTTCTCGGGTCATGAAGCACATATGTGCACTCTCACCCTTTTCATCCTCGGATTCACTCGAGGAATCTCCACTTAAGTCATCGAAATTCCCAACAAGTCCTTTCTTCTTGTCCTTCTTAAATTTGTCGGACTTGTGGTACTTTGGTGCTTTCAACTTTTCTTTGTTTCTTAGCATTGAGCAATCCTTCTTGATGTGTCTTGGCTTGTTAAACTTAAAACAAAGAGATGATGAATTGTTAGTGGAATCAAATTTAGATTTGGAAGGAAATTTACCTTAGCGAAAGAAGCGTTGGAACTTCTTTGCCATTTGCACCATTTCTTCCAAATCTATTTCGTTCTCGGATTCATCACTATCGGAGAATGAAAAAGTAGCCTTGAAGGCTAACGCTTTCTTCGTTGCCTCCATTGGGTTCATCATAGCTCTAATCTGCATTCGGTTCTCCCTTCTTACTTCGTAAGACATGAGAGTACCGATAAGATTCACCACGGTACAGTTCTTTATGTCATTGACCTCCTCAATGGCAATAACACTTCTTTCCCATTTTGAGGTCATTCCCATGATTATCTTTCTCACCTTTTCTTGTTGAGTGTATACTTGACCGAGAGCTTCAATCTCATTGGTGATACCGGTGAAACGATCGTATATCGTTGCAATGTTCTCACTTTCCTGCGTTTGAAACATGTCGAAGTTTTGTATAGCAACATATAATTTTGACAATTTTACCTTGTTCGTTTCCTCGTGGTGACAACGAAATGGTTCCATATTTGATATACACTCGTACATGTGCATATCTTATTGAACTCATCCAGATCCAATGCACAATGAAGTGCGTTCATTGCTTTGGCATTGTTCACCTCGGTGGACTTCTCGACGGGAGTCCATTTGTCAAAATCTTCTTCGATGGGTTCAACGTACTCCTTATAGAGGGTTCTCCAAAGAGAAGCACTCCTTAGGAATATCTCCATCGGGTACTTCCAATAGCCGAAATTTTTGTCATTGAAACGTGGAGGACGAACCATTGATTGTCCGTCGAAAACAGTAGAAGCACCATCACGATCGTGATTGATGTACGAAGAAGGTGGAGGAACGTTGTTGTTGGATGCCATAGCTATAAACGTTGCGCTCTGATACCAATTGTAAGGACCCTGACTATGAGGAAAACACTAGAAGGGAGGTTGAATAGTGTTTAAAAAATTTAAACGATAGTTATACCAATTTTAAATCCCTAACCAACAATAAATGCAAAAATATAAATTAACCCAAAATGAAACAAGCTAACACAAAGGATGTTTCAAGGGTTCGAATTACACAAGTCCAATCTCGATTTGTTCCCAGTAATCCTACGTCCTTTCCACCCGGATACCTCTAGATACCCAAGTTAGAACTTTAACTTAAGGTTTTCTTTAAACCCACTAGTAGCAACCCTACAAGTGTAATTGAACAACAATCGATGTCCTTGACTCCCACAACTTGGGATCAAGCAAACCCACTCTCACAAACCGAGCATGAAATCGAAATACAAGATAATGAAATTTGAAATGAAAAACACTTACAAACACCTATAACTTGAAGTAGAACTTGAAGGAGCAAGTGTTGTGTGTTGATGTCTCTTCCAAGAAGAGAGTGAGGCCCTTTCTCTTGTCACCACCAAATGCCTAGAGGATATCAACTTTGATTCTAAGTTGGAGAGCAAGAGCGAATGAAATTCTAGGGATTGGAAAGAATTGAGGGCTTGAGAGCTTAGAGATGAGATTAATGAAGTCTTAAGGGTTTCAAGAGATCTCATGGAACAGTAGGAGACCCTTTTATAAGTTCTCTAAACTCCTCAAGCAAAATACCCAAAACCCCCTTTGAAATCCGTTTAGAAAAAGCCAACGGATAGAAAATACGCGGCAGTCAGTTAACTGATGAAGAACTCACAGTCGAATGCTGCACTGTGTCAGAGGATAGGTGAGAATTCAAACGGTAACTTACCATGTAGGACAGTCGACTTATGAAGGTCTGACAGGCACCTGTAAACCAACAGGCGACTGAGAAACCTTCTACATGTGACTGACTTCATAAGTGCGTAAGTGGTGAAAACTCATGAAATCTTGGGAGGACATGATAGGCAACTGTAGAAGTATATACAACAGACTGTGCCATGGGCAGGCACCTGTAAATCCTTCTTACATCGCCTGTAAAAGCAAGTGCGAAAGATGTCAAAACTTGGGAAGTTTAACAAGTTGGGACAGGTGACTGTAGAAGCACATACAAGTGATTATACCATGGGCAAGTGCCTGTAAATTCTTCTTACATCGCTTGCAGACGCACGCACAAAAGTTGACAAAACTTTGGAAGTCTGGGCTAGGATAGACAGTCGACTGTTTGACGAGTCACAGGCGCATGTAGCTGGACAGACGACTGTTCAATGTACATTAGTCGACTGAAGTTATTAATAGTAGAAAGTCCAGAAGAGAAAGTGAAAACTTATGTGCATAACAGGCGACTGGAGAACAAATCTCAGGTGCCTGTTTGGAGACAGGCGCATGTAAAGTGTTCAGCAGTCGCTTGTATGAACTCCAAACTGTACATGCTTGAGAATTAAGAATTGGAGGCCTAGGAATAGAGTTCTAATGCTTTCCAATTATAGAATGAAAGATGTTTGTGTGCTCCAACATAATTCTACTTCTAAGCTACTTTATCTAAAGAAAGAAGAGAATAAAAGAATACATTTGTTTTGCCTTTCTTCTTTCTATTGGAATACGTAGAAGTCTTCTTGAAGCTACAATCTTCATCTTCGATCATCCAATCCATTTTACGAGCTTTGATTGATCCTTGAGTGACATCCATTGCTAATTGATCTTCATGATATGCTTAGGCAATGGATTAACTACAAGTAGGGGATCAGTCACAAGTATTTATGTTTGCTCATCATCAAAACCAAGTAGGGAGGAGTCCAATACTCACCACCACGTAGGAGAACACCTTCACATTTTGCTCCTACTTATGATGACTTTTACGCACCACACCTTCATGCACGTGCAAACACTCATGTGAGACAACCACATGACCGCATAAACGCTCATGTGCATGGTTATGCACAACCACCGGATGCACATGTTTATCCACATGTTTATCATGCTTCACATTCCTATACACCGAATGTGAAAAATCACATGAATGTTCACAAAGCACGCACACATCGTGCAAGATCACATGGTATGTATCATGCACACCCTCACATATATTACCCATATGAATCATAATATGGGTATGCACCAACACATACACACCCACATGCGTATGTTCACCCTAATGCATATACACATTCACATGCTCATATGCCGAATGCTTCTATTAGAAACACATCTTCTATGCATGCACCCATGAGGCATATGACTTCCAAAATTCACTTGATTTGGGGTCCAAAAAATACTAGCATGTATGACAAAGGAATGTATATGCAATCATATTTTAGGGACGTTGTAGATAATGTGAACTATGTTTGGAAAACAAAGTCCACTTGGACTTGGTTTCCAGAGGGCTAATCCCCTTGGACCCAACATACTTGGGTACCATGTGCTTATGGCGTATTCAATAGGTACACAAGAAGAGGACATAGGGCAATATGGGAAAATATTGCTATAAATACAAAAAGACGGGTTAGATACTCGATAGCTGGTGTTCCAAACATAAGACGGGAGACCCAAGTTTGCTCTCCAAAATTATCCATATCAAGAATGGTGGAACCGTTACATTTGGAGGCAATGAGAAGGGCTCCATCATAGGAATTGAAACAGTTGGTAACCCCTCTAAACCTCTCATAGAAAATGTTTTTTATTGTAAATGGTTTAAATCACAATCTTATTTCTATAAGTAAATTTTGTGACAAAGCTTACAAAGTTAATTTTGGTAATGGATTGTGTAGTATTTTTGATAGTACTAATGATAATATTTTATTTAGTGGCACACGTCAAAAGGACATTTATATCTTGGATATGCCACCCACAAGACCAATGCTTGGTTGCTCACACTAATGAAATTTTTTTGTGTCATCGACGCTTTGGTCATGTACATTTCAAGCACCTTCAAAAATTGTCCAAGCATAACCTAGTTAGAGGTTTCCCAAACCTTACTTTTAATAAGAAAAGTTTTTGTGATTCATGTCAATGAGGCAAGCTTCATAAATCGTCATTTAAGCTTAAGAATGTAACATCTACTTCTAGGCCTCTAGAGCTTTTACATCTAGATTTATTTGGGCCTACTAGAGTTGCATCCCTATGAAATGCATTTTATGAATTTGTAGTTGTTGATAACGTCTCTAGGTATACTTGTGGTAATGTTTTTGAATAATAAAAATGAAACTCTTGAAAGATTTATTGTATTATCTTAAGAAAGTTCAAAAGATTCAAGGCAAGTCTATTATTAACATTCGTAGTGATCATGAAGGTGAATTTGATAATGAACTATTCTCTAATTTTTGCAATGAGAACGGGATAATTCACACATTTTTCTTTCTGCTTGCTCCACCACAAAATGGTTTTGTAGAAAGGAAAAATAGAAAACTCATTGAGTGTGCACGCATCATGCTTATTGATAGCCACATTGGTTCACAATTTTGTGCGAAAGTTGTTCATACAACATGCTATGTACTAAATAGGATTCTTGTGAGACCCCGTACGAACAAAACTTGTTATGAATTATTTTATAACAAAATCTCTCAAGTACGTTATTTCCGTGTTTTCGGTTCAAAATGTTTTATTGAGAATACACGCAAAAATTTGGATAAGTTTGATTCACCTTCCGATGAAGGAATTTTCATAGGATACTCCAATTGTAGCAAGGCCTACCAGATATTCACTAAAAGAACCTTAATAGTTGAAGAATCACTTCATGTTTCCTTCTATGAAGATTTTGGTGTTTCATTATCTCACCTTGATGAGTGTTTCAGAGTGTTTTCTCACTACAAATGCGTTGACCGTGGACAACCCGGTCAACGTGGTCAAGGGGCCCGCTTGGGTCCCTCGGGTGCGTCGAGTCGGTGCGGATGAGGCGCGAGTCGGAACTGCAGACGACGTGGAGCGCGTCAGCTGGGCCGAATCGAGGTCCTCGGTCGTTGGTAGGGCGAGGGGAAGCCTCGGCCCGGGTTGAGACGCTCGGCCTCGGTCGGACGTGCTCGGCCTCGGCGGTCGGACGACGAGGGGTAGCCTCGATCGTCCAGCTGGTTGCGTGGTCGGCGAGGGGCGGAGGGGAAGCCTCGGCCCGTGGATCAGCTGTCCTCCTGCGTAGACGAGAACGCTCGTCAGGGGGCCGGACCTTGGTTCTGGCCAAATCCCCTCCGATGCCTAAGTCAGACAGAGATCTGAAAGAGGAGGCCCGGCGGAGACGGTTCGACTCGTGAGGAGATCGGAACGGCGTCTCACGGCGCGAGCGGGGGAGGAAGGAGATGAAATGGGGAAACTAGGTCGTTGATGGAGTACCTTAGGTTTTGGATACCTGAGATGCGGTCCTCTATTCAGTCGTCCTTTTAGCCCCTTTATAGACCTCCGCCGTGATTGCCCCCGACCCACGTCGCTCGTCCGCCCTCGATCGTGCCCCCTCAATCCGCCCCCCGGTCGCCGCTCCCTGCGCCATGCCAGCACCTCCCCATAACTGCCATTAAGTGGTAACGGGATCGGGGGAGCGGTTATCGCAGGAGTGGGCGAGTGACCAGCGTGTTACCGGGGCCGGGTCGGATCGACATTCGGGGGGGGTCCCCTATAGGGCCTTATCGAGTGGGCCTGAGTGCGCAGATGGGCTCTTGACCGGCGGCCGGGTTTCTGGGCTCGTGTCTTTCGGGCCTCGGCCAAATAGGCGTAACAATTGCCCCCATCGGTCGGGTTGATCGGCTTCGGCCGGTTCGGCTCGGCCGATGTGACTTCCGCCGACTTTGACAGGCTCGCCAGTCGATGCCGACTCATTTATTAGTCGTCATCATGAGTTGGCCCGTTCGATACTTTTAAGGCGCGGGCTCCGAAGCGCCGTCGGTCCTCTGATGCTGCCACGTGTAGCTGCAAGCTTATCCCCACCGCTCGCGGGGTCGTCTTAAGTTGAGAAGCCGAGGGGTTCGTGAGCCGCCATCCCGTCGTTTTCTTCTTTGTGCTGATCCCTATTCTGCCTGAGCTCTGCCTCATGTCGTCTTCCTCTGCCACGGGTTCGGGTCGGCCGGAGCGCGACGCCGCTCCGGGCCTGGCGGGTAGCCCTCCTTCGGCGATTCGTCGGCACGGGGGTGATCTTTCAGGGGTGCCCCCAGAGGTCTTGTCATGGCCTTCGTCGATCTGTGCCACCGCCATCGGGAGCATGCGCTCCGCCTACCTGCTTCCGCCTTACTCGGCTCGTGCCCCTGGGGCTGACGAGCGGATCTGCCTTCCTGGCCCCAACGAGGTTGGAATATACGAGAAGTGTTTCCGCTTCGGGCTTCGTTTCCCGATCCATCCTTTTATCGTTGAATTCCTTCAGGCCCACAACGTGTGCCTGTGTCAATTCTGCCCCAACGCCGTCGGGCTCCTCGTCGGGTTCATTGTTGTCTGCATGTTGAGGGGAGTGGCGCCCTCTCTTCGTCTCTTTGCCCAGTTCTACCGCCTGAGCCACCACCAATCAGGGGCGTGGATTTACATCAGCGCCCGCCCGAAGATGACCCTGGTGTTGGGGTTGCCGAGCTCCCTGAAACGCTGGAAGGGGGAATACGTGTTTGTCACGTTCCCGTCGAGTGTACCCTTCCCGGTTCGGTGGGAGGCGGCCGGTGCAGTCATCCTCGATCTGGGTGAGCCGACGTTCGCCGAGCAGCAGACGGCGAAGGACATGCTGGCGATTCCTGCGAGGGAGCGCTCGATCGACGTCCTCTTTAGTGACCATAACTTGCGTAAGACGGTGTGGCCCTTGGGTAAGCTTTTCCGAGTGTTCGCCATTCGAGGTTGCCTGGGGTCTGCTTGGTCTCTCATTTCTCCTTTGAGTGCAGGTGGATTCCCTCTCGGTCCTTCTCCCGCCAGCACTCACGTGCAGGTCCCAGATCCGGACCCGCGCAGAAGGGATCATGTGCTGGAGGTCCGGAAGAAGCAGCGGGTCGTGACCACGACAGGAGGCTCCAAAAGGAAGAAGGTGCCATCCCCCTCTCTCCCCTTGCTGGGGTCTTCCAAGAGGGTCCGTGAGGGGGTCGAGGGGGTTGATGTCCTGCCGACTGCTGATCAACCTCAACCCGCCCCCGTTGAGGTTGCCTGGCCGTGGGTCGGCCCTTCACCTCTCCCGGACGGTTCTCTCCCTGATGCCTATGATCGGTATCTTGGCGCGTTCCGTTCCACTCCTGGCGAGTTCCCTTCGTCAGGGGAGGGTCTTCTTCGTCCACGCTTCCCGGTGGGGGAGAAGGAGTCGGTGTTTTCAAGCCGCGGAGCCGCCGCACGAGTGGCCGAGAACAGTTGTCTCCCTCCCGATCAGGTAGTGTTGGACAGAGTCAGAGGTGACTGTTTGGCCACCTTCGTGATTCAGGCTGGCCAACAGGTAGTGTGTCTCTGCTTGTCCTCCCTTCCTCCAGCTGCTTTCGCTGTCTTACCTTCGTTGCATTGGTGTAGTTGTCCTTGGTGGGCCTCTCAATGAGGCGCCAATTCGCGGCGCTTCCCAAAGCCAAATCCGATGCCGGGCGAGGCCCTGAGGCCCCCGGCGAGGAGGGGGAGGCAGGTCAGTTAGAGTAAGCGCGGGTCCAGTCCTTGGAGTCCCGCGTAACTGAGCTGTCCTCTGCCCTGGAGGAGGCGGACCGGGAGAGAGCCTTGGCTCTGACTGCAAAGTCGGAGGCCGAGGCGCGGGTCGCCGAGCTTTTGAGAGGCGCCGACACGTCTAGGGGAGCTGAACAGATCCCCATCCCAGCTGCTGCCTCCGAGACCTTGGAGCTCTCCGATCGTCTGGAAGCGGCGGAGGAGCAGGCGAGGGTCCTCCTTGCTCAACTTGGCGGGAGATCCCGGGAGATCGAGAAGGAGAGGGCGGAGCACCAACGCCAGATCGAGACCTTAGAGGCCCGGATGCGTGGGCTTGAGGAGGTGGATCCGGCCCGGATCGCTCAGGATGCCGTGGCTGAGTATGCCACCTCCTTCGTTGAGACCGCCTTGTCGGAGGCGTTCGAGAAGGGCTTCGCCCGGTGTCAGTCCGAGATCCAAAAGAAGTTCCCACTCTCGGGGGTCAACTTCGAGGATCTCCAGATGTACCCTGACGTCGAACGGAGTGTGGGGGAAGACCCTAGTGGACTGCCAGCCTGTGGCTCCACCGGTTCCCCCGGAGAAGAATGAGGGAGGGGAATGCCCCTCGGCCTCTTCGTGCGTCTCTCTGTATATCTTTTTGCTTTATCTGGAAAGGAATGAATTCAAAATAAATTTATTTCATAGGAAACGATACATCTATTGAAAGTACTTGCGTAAATGTTCCGCATTCCAGGTGTGAGTGAGAATCCTCCCCTCCATATTGGCTAGTCGGTAGGCTGCGGGTCCGAGGACCTCGATGACTTTGTAGGGCCCCTCCCATCTAGCCACGAGCTTCCCTTTGCGAGCGGTATCAGGGTTGAAGCCCGCTTTCCGGAGGACCAGGTCTCCAAGGTGGAAGCTTCTTCCCCGGACCCGAGCGTTGTAGTATCGGGCCACCTTCTGCTTCTGGCGGATGATGGTGGCCAGTGCCTGCTCCCGTCGCTCGTCGAGGAGCTCCAGACTGAGCCCCAGACCCTGCGAGTTCCTGTCTTCGTCAAAGTATTTGAGGCGGAGAGATTCTTCGCCTAATTCGACCGGCACCACCGCCTCGGCCCCGTAGGTGAGCACGAACGGGGTCTCGCCAGTGGCCTCCTTGTGGGTCGTCCGGTATGACCAGAGTATGCCGGGGAGCTCCTCTGGCCAGTTCCCTTCGGCGTCTTTCACTTTCTTTCGGAGGGGCTCTATGATGCACTTGTTGGCCGCTTCCGCCATTCCGTTGGTCTGGGGGTGCGCTACAGAGGCGAAGAGAAGCTTGATTCCCCATTCCTCGCAAAAATCTTTGAACCATGCTAAGTCGAACTGCTTCCCATTGTCTGTGACGATGGCCCGTGGCACTCCGAATCTGGAGATGATGGAATTCCACACGAAGCTTTTTGCTTTCTTCCACGTGATGGTGGCCAACGGTTCGGCCTCGATCCACTTAGTGAAGTAGTCCACCGCCACAATCAGATACTTCCGCTGCCCTCGGCCCGGTTTAAACGGTCTGAGGATGTCGAGCCCCCATTTCGCAAAGGGGATGGGACTCACGATAGGGATGAGCTCTGACGGGGGAGTCGAGGTGTGGTGGGCATACCTCTGGCATTCTTGGCATTTTCGGACGTAGCTTGTTGCGTCTTGGGCCAGGGTCGGCCAGTAGTATCCCTGCCTCAAGATCTTCTGTGCGACCATCTTGCCCCCGTGGTGATTCCCGCAGATCCCTTCGTGAACCTCCCGTAGGACGTAGTCAGCTTCCTGCGGTCCGATGCACTTCAAGTATGGGAGGACATCCGTCTTTGTCCAGCGTCTCCGATAGAGCGTCCCCTCATGGATCACGTATCGGAGCGCCTTCCTCTCCAGGGTTCGGCGTTCGTCCCAATCTGTCGGCACCTCCCCATGAGTGAGGTATCGGATGATCGAGTCCATCCAGGTGGGTTCTTGGTCGATCGCCATCATCTCCTGCTCTTCCGTGCTGGGGGACTGCAGATTCTCCACGTAGATGGTGCGGCCCAGCTCCTTTGGCGAGGACGAGGCTAGCTTCGACAACGCATCTGCCCGTGCGTTCTCCGATCACGGGAGGTGCAAGACTTCCACGTTCTTGAACTTGGACAACGCCGCTCTGGCGACAGCGAGATACCTCTGCATCGCCTCCTCCCGCGCCTCGTAACTCCCCAGAAGTTGGTTGACAATGAGCTTCGAGTCGCTGAGGAGGCGAATGGACTCGGCCCCGAGCTCCAGGGCCAGCCTTAGGCCGTTGATCACCGCTTCGTACTCCGCCACGTTGTTGGTGGCTGGGAACTCGAACCGCAACGCGTATTCCACAATGTTCCCTTCCGGAGATCGGATCGCAATCCCCGCCCCGCCTCCTGACTGTGTGGCCGATCCGTCCACATGGACGATCCACGCCCCTGGAACTCCTGGCTGGAGGGGGTCAGCCGAAAGAAAGGACAAGGGTTGGGAAATTACCGTTGCTGGGCCTTCTTCCTCCGGGGGGCCATTTCCTTCCGTTGTGCACTTAGCGATGAAGTCGGCCAGGGCCTGCCCTTTGATGGCCGTGCGCGGTTTGAATCGGAGGTCGAACTCGCTCAATTCCACCCCCCAGTTTAGCATCCTTCCCATTCGATCGAATCTCTTGAGGTTCTGCTCCAGTTGTGAGTCAGTCAGGATCAGGATGGTGTGGGCTTGGAAATAGGGTCGGAGCCTTCGTGCTGAAAGAACGAGGGCGTACGCCAGTTTCTCCATGGGCGAGTACCGCACCTCTGCCCCCTTCAAGATCCGGCTCGTGTAGTACACCGGCCACTGCACCCCACCGTCTTCCCGGATCAGCACCGAACTCACTGCTTCCTCTGCGCACGCCAGGTAAAGGCTTAGTGACTCCCCTTCCCGTGGCTTGGATAGGAGAGGCGGGCTGCGGAGGTATTCTTTGAGATCCGCGAACGCCCGGGAGCAGTCTTCGTCCCATAATATCGCCTTCCTACTGTCTGAAGGTTCCGCGATCGCTTTCCTCAGGACCTTGAAGAAGGGGAGCGATCTTTCCGCTGACTTGGAAAGGAATCGCCCCAGGGCTGCGATGCACCCATTCAGCCTCTGCAGTTCTTTAATCGTCGTCGGCTCACGCATGTTGATTAGTGCCTCGATCTTGTCAGGATTAGCTTCAATGCCACGGTTAGTTATCATAAATCCTAAGAACTTGCCAGATCTTACCCCGAATGTGCACTTCGCGGGGTTGAGTCGAATGTGGTGTCGCCGCAACCGCTCGAAGGTCTCCCGAATGTCGGCGATGTGGTCTTCCGGTTGCCTCGACTTGACAAGCATGTCGTCGACATAGACTTCCAGGTTCCTCCCGATCTGGGAGCTAAAACCCTTATTGACCATTCTCTGGTAGGTGGCCCCTGCGTTCTTCAAGCCAAAGGGCATCTTCTTGTAGCAGTAAGTTCCCCGGTCCGTCGTGAAGGCTGTCATTTCTTCGTCCCAGGGATCCATCTGGACTTGATTGTACCCTGAGTAGGCGTCCATGAAGCTAAGCATCTCGTACCCCGAGGCGTTGTCCACCAGGTGGTCGATGCGCGGCAGGGGGTAGCTGTCCTTGGGACAAGCCTTGTTGAGGTCACTGAAGTCCACGCACATTCGCCATTTCCCGTTGGGCTTCCTGACCATCACCACGTTCGACAGCCATTCCGGGTACCAGACCTCTCGTATGAAGCCGGCGTCAAGGAGACGCTCCACTTCCTCGAAGGCCGCCTTCATCTTCTCGCCGCCCAGGTTCCGCTTCTTCTGCCTGACCGGCTTGAAGTTGGGGTCGGCGTTGATCTGGTGGACGATCACCTGGGGGTCTACGCCGGGCATGTCCTCCGGTGACCAAGCAAAGATGTCTAGGTTCGCCTCCAGGCACTCGACCAGTTGGTCCCTCAGGTCATGGCTTAGACCTTTCCCGATCGAGACGAACCGGCCCTCGACGTCCGTGACCGGGATCTGCTCCTGCTCCTCCGCAGGGGTGTGCCTCGGCCCGTCCCTTAGGTCGAGCGCGGCCATCCGGTCGACTAGACGATCTTCAGGACTTCCCTCCGCCAGTTGATAGCAGGCCTTCGGTCTTCCCGCGTCGCCTTCGACTTGACCCATCCCCCCGGGCGTTCGGAACTTGATAGTCTGATGGAGGGTCGAGACCACCGCGCCGATGGCGTTGAGTAGGGGCCGGCCGAAGATCCCATTGTATTCCGACCCGATCCCCAGTACGATGAATTCCACCGCCAGGGTCACCGAGTCTGGTGGGCCTCCGAGCGTTACCGGGAGATGGATCGTGCCGATGATGGGGGTGGAATGACCCGTGAATCCCACCACGGGACCCGAGCGAGGTCGCAAGTCTTCCCTCCGCCGCCCCATCTTTTCCAGGGTTGACATGAAGAGGACATCACAGGAGCTGCCGGTGTCGACGAGCAGTCGTCGTACCATGGTTGTGTCTATGATCACCGACACCACCAAGGCTACGTCCGAGCTGCGTGCCATTACCGACGTGCTCGGTCTTCCGACCGGTAGGGACGGTGCGGGTCCCCCAGTCCTCTCCTCATGATCCTCCTCGCGTCGGGCCCGGGCCCACTCTTGCCAACGATGGCGGGCCCTGTCGCCTCGCGTCAGAGCCTTGCTCTCCTTTCGTCGAGATGGGCGAAGACGTGTCATTGCAGGTGTGGTTTGTTTCTTCGTGGGACCGTTCGTTCCCACAGACGGCGCCAGATGTTTCAGAGTGTTTTCTCACTACAAATGCGTTGACCGTGGACAACCCGGTCAACGTGGTCAAGGGGCCCGCTTGGGTCCCTCGGGTGCGTCGAGTCGGTGCGGACGAGGCGCGAGTCGGAGCTGCAGACGACGTGGAGCGCGTCAGCTGGGCCGAATCGAGGTCCTCGGTCGTTGGTAGGGCGAGGGGAAGCCTCGGCCCGGGTTGAGACGCTCGGCCTCGATCGGACGTGCTCGACCTCGGCGGTCGGACGACGAGGGGTAGCCTCGATCGTCCAGCTGGTTGCGTGGTCGGCGAGGGGCGGAGGGGAAGCCTCGGCCCGTGGATCAGCTGTCCTCCTGCGTAGACGAGAACGCTCGTCAGGGGGCCGGACCTTGGTTCCGGCCAAATCCCCTCCGATGCTTAAGTCAGACAGAGATCTGAAAGAGGAGGCCCGGCGGAGACGGTTCGACTCGTGAGGAGATCGGAACGGCGTCTCACGGCGCAAGCGGGGGAGGAAGGAGATGAAATGGGGGAACTAGGTCGTTGATGGAGTACCTTAGGTTTTGGATACCTGAGATGCGGTCCTCTATTCAGTCGTCCTTTTAGCCCCTTTATAGACCTCCGCCGTGATTGCCCCCGACCCACGTCGCTCGTCCGCCCTCGATCGTGCCCCCTCAATCCGCCCCCCGGTCGCCGCTCCCTGCGCCATGCCAGCACCTCCCCATAACTGCCATTAAGTGGTAACGGGATCGGGGGAGCGGTTATCGCAGGAGTGGGCGAGTGACCAGCGTGTTACCGGGGCCGGGTCGGATCGACATTCGGGGGGGTCCCCTATAGGGCCTTATCGAGTGGGCCTGAGTGCGCAGATGGGCTCTTGACCGACGGCCGGGTTTCTGGGCTCGTGTCTTTCGGGCCTTGGCCAAATAGGCGTAACAATGAGAATATTGAATTTCTATGTGATTCCATGAATAATGTTAAATTAGATAAATCTATTGCAACTAACCCGACTAATGATGTAGTTGAGGTTGTTCCAAATGATCTAGGGTTACCCAAGACATTTACTACGGTTCCAAACCATCCACATGATCAAGTGATAGGTAATATTGATGATGAAGTCCGTACAAGGACAAGGGTAGAGCAATTCACACTTGCACATTCGTCTCAATAATAGAACCAAGGAACATTGAAGAAGCATGTGAAGATAGCTCATTGATCAGCTATGGAAGAATAACTCATCCGATTTGAAAGGAACGATGTTTTGGAATTAGTTTCTCCTTCGGAAGACCACAATGTTATTGGAACAAAGTGGATCCTCAAAAACAAGACGGATGAAAATGAAGTCGTCAGTCGGAATAAGGCAAGGTTAGTAGTACAAGGTTACCAGCAAGAAGAATGTATAGATTTGAAGAATCCTTTGCCCAGGTAGCTAGATTAAAATCTATTTGACTATTATTATCATTTGCATCATTCAAAAATTTTAAACTTTTTCAAATGAACGGGAAAAGTGCATTTTTGAACGGACATATTGTTGAGGAAGTTTATGTTTCACAACCACCCGGTTTCATAAATATGATATCACCAAATCTTGTTTTTAGACTCAAGAAAACTCTTTATGGGTTGAGACAAGCTCTTAGAAACTGGTATGATGGACTAAAGAATTTTCTTATTGATTTGGATTTCAAAATGGGTGAAGTTGACCCAACTTTTTCACTAAGGATTTCGATTATGACAAGTATATGTTGATGACATTATATTTGGTTTTACTAACTCCTCACTTTGTCAAGATTTTGCAAAGTGCATACAGGACAAATTTGAGATGAGCTACATGGGAGAGCTCACCTACTTTCTAGGACTTCAAATTCATCAATTGCAGTAAGAGATCTTCATCCACCAAACTAAGTACACTGTGGAATTGATCAAGCGCTTTGGAATGTGATCATCTTCATCCATGCATACCCCAATAAGCACTACAAAAGATGTAGCTAACTCAAATAGGTTGCCATAGTATCTAGGATCTTAATTTTTGGATGCCTACAGTAGGAGTTATACTCCTTTAAAGTTGCAGCAAAAACTGAAACGGTCATACACCCATCAGTAGTGTTTTATAGTGCAATCAAAGTAACTTGGTACTTAAGCTAAGGTGCTAAGGTGTTCATACTATGATTAGAAACTTCATTAACATCAAGTGACCCACATCAACAATCTAACATTTCGAAAGTTAATTTGACATGCATGCTATTAAGAAAAAGATGACGGGGAAATCTACAATCACTTGGGTTCAAGTGAGGAGAAGGGATGAGGATGGAGCTCGGCCTCTACGAGTGTCTCGTAGCCGTTCCAAGTCATGAGAGGCAGGAAGAGGAGGCTTGGCCTTTATGCATCGCTTGTCGGAAGGAGGGAGGAAGTAGGCTGGAGTTCATGCTCGTCGTCGGAAGCTCGCACGAGCTCGGGAAGTTGCGAGAGGAAGAAGAACAAGGCTCATCGAATTGGTCACCGGAAGATGGCAGTTTTGCAGCCGAGGACAAATCTAGGGTTGTTTTGGGTTTGTTTTGGGGTGTTGGTTTTAAGGGATGCTGATGTTGATGATGAAGATGATGAAGAGAAGATTATGTTGTTGTTGTGCTTTGGGTTGAAGGATTTGGCCTTTGGGTTTGGGTTGTTTGGGTTTTGAGATGGAGGAAGAAGGGAGATGAGGTGTTGGCTGCCTTTTTTGTGCTTCCTCTCTTCTTGCATGAGTGTGTGTGTGTGTGTGTGTGTGTGTGTGTGTGTGTGTGTGTTGTGTAGAGAAAAGTGAGGGGTGATGTGTACAAGTTAATAAGAATAGTAAATGGCGGCTAACGTTAGGTGTAGATTAATTACAATGAATTAAATATGATTAAAATTTGAAGATGATAATTAGGGGTAAAAGTAGATTAGTAAAAGTAAATGGTAATTAGTAAAAGTAATTAGTTAAAAGTAATTAGTAATTATAAAAAGTAATTCGTAAAGGTTAAAAAGTAAATTGCAAAAGTAATTTGTAAGGGAGGAAAGTAATTAGTAAATGGTAGAAAGATAATTACTAAAAGTAACTAGTAATTAATAAAAGTGGTTGGTAAAAGTAGTTAGTAAAATTAATTAGTGAATATAAACATGTATATAATAATAGTGTCTTAAAAACTTAATTAGTTTGAGGATCGTATAAACTTATTATTTGAAACTGTTTTGAAAGTCGTCATACCAAAATATGGTAGTGATGGATATGGGCTGTCACGTCATACCCACCGTATAAAAAATTCCATCCTCGAAATTTAATACAACTTAGTGGATGTGTAATGACTGCATGAATCGAATGAGTTTCAGAATGGGTAATGATTGGGAGGATTCAGGATGTAGAAATATGATGACATGGCCGTTTTGATGGGAAGTATCGTGAATCGATAACAAGGAAAATCGAAAGGTGAATATGACTAGAAAATGGGTTAGTGAATCTACAATGCTGGATTTATCGTCGTCGACATAAGAATGAAGATGGATTCATGATCAAGAGTGAACTTATTAGGTCAATTAATAAGTAGTACCCTAGAACTAGGATTTTCTAATGAACTAGGCCGGAAGAGGGAATCCAAGTAAATGTGTTCTTGAGAATCAAGATTGTAATCTTATCTAAGCTGTTTTAAGAGTATTTTGCACGACCTGCGTGGGCCACTAAAAACCCTACCACGCACCGCTTCTCGTTTTTTTGGGAGTGGGGGCGTGAGCTGGGCTGCAGTGTGCTTAGGATAAAGATGCAGTACTTTTTTTTCTTTCGTACTTTCTTGGCCTAAGCACACTAAACGTCTGTGAGAAACCTCGCAGGTCCTTGCATGCATACTTAAAAACAACACTGATAATCATATAACTGTTATAATACCACTGTCTTAAAAATAGATCACAACAATGAAATAAAGAGGGGCCTTATGACCCATACAACACGGGGTTCGTACAATAAATAACAATACATTGAAGGAATAAACAATCGCCACAACGTAATTAATCCTCAATGAAGTCCTGCCCTGCAACAAATTAGTGCGAACCAGGGACGTGGCCTGCAATACCACACCCAGGACCTGACGAATATTGCATTATGAAAACAAATACAATGTCCGTCAGTGAGGGGTACCAATGTAGGTTTCCAAGCATCAGTTGCTTTTAAGCAATACATAAAAATCTAACCAGACATTAATATAGAAGTCGAGCAAACATGATACCACAAAAAGATCAATACATACAAACAAGCATGAATAATTGAATGAAGCTAACATGCGTGGAGTTTTAATTGTGGTAACATGCATACGAAATTAATAATGATGACATCATGATATTATAGAAATTAAACATGGCTAACTAGTATGGAATAGGTAATACCAATATGCATAAAAAGATAGTAAATATTAATAGGATTGAAATAAATTTATTAAATGCAAATCATGATCATGTTATTGCCATGTGAATAATTAACATAGTTATACATTATTGAAACATGTCATGAAGCAAAATGTTATGATCTTAGCTAATGCACAATTCATTGGCCAAGGGTACATCATGCAACTGTCGACGTACTCCAGGTGCGCTTACCTGTGTAGCCCCGTATCCCAACCCCACACCGAGGAAGGTTGAAATGCTTTGTAAACCACACCTCCTTGTTAGAAGTTGGTTGAAATGATTTTAATATCCACAATTACCCATCTCCACGTCTGGAGCCGGTGAAATGCCTTGATAACCCCACCTCTATAATAGGGGGTGGTTGAAATGATTTTTGTGACATAGTTACTTGCGCACCCTCGTGACAATGAATTACCCCAACCCAATGTCATGTGTCTTAGTCATTAAAATGGTTGCATTCTTTCGATATGGTGATAGTGTCACCCCAACACGTTCTTTCATTCATTTTGTTACATTCATGCAATAATGTGACGATGTCACCCAGTCCATTCTTCCATGCATTTGGTCTATTCATTTTTTAATAAGTGTATCAATTTAGCATTTGCATGAACATTAGGCATGGTTAACATTCATTTTGTTACATTCATGCAATAATGGGACGATGTCACCCAGTCCATTCTTCCATGCATTTGGTCTATTCATTTTTTAATAAGTGTATCAATTTAGCATTTGCATGAACATTAGGCATGGTTAACATGAATTTTAAGCTATTTCTTTGGTAGCGTTACACTGTACAAGATAGCAACTTACAAAGCATCGCAAAGCTAATACAAGAAAACACGGTTATAAAATCATTCATATCATCAGTTACTAACATTAAGCTAGCATTAAGCTTCCTTTAAACTAGCATTATCATGAATCATTACACTAGTATTATCATTAAGCTATCAACATTATGGATATTAGACTAAAAACATCATTAAGCTACTAACTTTAATTTAGCCACATCATTACTTTAAGCTAACATAACCACCATTATTAAACTAGATCATTAAGGAATTAAGCTAACATCATGAACATTATTATGAACATAAACAACGACAAATCTTGCATCATCGTGGCATTAAGCTACTAACTTTTCATGCTAGCATTACATGTCATTAGCACACACCCAACCCAACGTCCTAAAAGAATGGCTATTATCATCAATTTGTAGTTGAAATTTGACATGTTACTAAATGAAATCTGTAAATGACTCATAAATGTTTTCATATTAATAAAAATCGTTATTTTTAAACCACTATGTTGGAAGTTATGGCTTGTAGAAATTAAGGTTCAAAATCTGTCTCGAATCTGAATCATCTTGAAGAAAGATCAGCTATTCAGTTTTTTTCCATCCAGAATCGTAATTAGGCATCAACATAAAAAGTTGTGGATAACTTAAAGAGGTTTTCAGATCATTCAAGATTATAATATTTGGACATTTGTGGTGAAAGTTATAGTCTGTACACTGTGAAAGCTCAAAAACAGTCCAGAAATGTACTTGAAGCAAATCAGTTAATTTCATTTAACAGCAGTCAAAATATGAGTCATGTCTCTAAATAAAAGTTGTAGCTGACTCAAATTGGTTTTCATATTATATATGATCATAATTTTTGGATGCATATAGTAGGTGTTATACTCCTTTAAAGTTGCAGTAAAAACTGAAAGTGGCATACACATACCAGTAGTGTTTTATAGTGCAATCAAATTAACTAGGTACTTAAGTTAAGGTGCTTAGGTGTTCACATTATGATTAGGAACATCATTAACATCAAGTTACACACATCAAGACTCTAATATTTAGGAAGTTAATTTGACATGTATGCTATTGAGAAAAAGACGAAGGGGAAACCTACAATCACTTGGGTTCAAGTGAGAAGGGAGGAGGATGGAGCTCGTCCTCTACGAGTATCTCGTCGCTGTTCCAAGCCACGAGAGGGAGGAGGAGGAGGCTTGGCCTCTATGCGTTACTCATCGGAAGGAGTGAGGAAGAAGGCCGAGTTCGTGCTCGTCGTCGGAAGCTCGCCGAAGCTCGGCAAGTCGCGAGAGGAAGAAGAAAGAGGCTCCTCGTGTTGGTTGCCGGAAGAGGGCTGTTTTGCAGCTGAGGACAAATCTAGGGCTGTTTTGGGGTGTTGGGTTTAAGGGATGATGACGTTGATGATGAACAGAGGATGATGTTGTTGATGTTGTGCTTTGGGTTGAAGAAGTTGGCCTTTGGGTTTGGGTTGCTTGTGTTTTTGAGATGAAGGAAGAAGGGAGATGAAGTGTTGGCTGCGCTTTTTTGTGCTTCCTCTCTTCTTGCATGAGTGTGTGTAGTTGTGTAGAGAAAATGAGGGTTGATGTGTACAAGTTAATTAGGATAGTAAATAGGGGCTAACATTAGGTGTAGATTAATTACAACGAATTAAATAGGATTAAAATTTAGGTGAAGATGATAATTAGGGTTAAAAGTAGATTAGTAAAAGTAAAGGGTAATTACTAAAAGTAATTAGTAAGTATAAAAAGTAATTAGTAAAGGTTAAATAGTAAATAGTAAAAGTAATTTGTTATGGACGAAAGTAATTAATAAATGGTAGAAAAATAATTACTAAAAGTAACTAGTAATTAATAAAAGTGATTAGTAAAAGTAGTTAGTAAAAGTAATTAGTGATTATAAAAAGGTATAGAATTATAGTATCTTAATCATAAAAACTTAATTAGTTTAAGGATAGTATAAATTTATTATTTGAAATTGTTTTGAAAGTATTCATACCAAAATACGGTAGTGATGGATACATGCCGTCACAGTGCCCACATGCGGATGAGTGTGGGGTTGTGTGAAAATCCCCAAGAAAAGCACCAAATTCACTTGATTCACTTGATTGACATTGCTTTTTCATGCAACCCAAATGTCCCTCCATCTTTCCGCTATTTACAGGCTTGCCGTCGGTCTTTTTCCACTTTGCACACGGAGTTTTTTGTACTTATGCCCCTTCTTTTTCGTCTTATGTTTTTGGCGGGTTTCCCCCCTGCTTTCCCCTCTTTACACTCGATGTTGCCCCCACACACCCACTCTTCTCACTCTTTCGTCGGTTGTGCACGTGCACCACATCCTTTTTTGTGGGTTTTTTCTTTGCTTTGGACTCTTCTTTTACCCCTTTTACCACTGAACACTTCTCACAAACACACACTCTTCTCACTCTTACATCGGTTGCGCGAGTGCACTGCATCCTTCGTGTAGGTTTTTTCTCCGCTTTGGCCCCTTCTTTTTTTTCCTTTTTACCCCCGGACACTACCCATAAACACACCCAATTTTTTCACTCTTTCGTTGGTTGCCGTGTACACCGCAAGATCGCATCCTTTGTGTTTGTTTGTTTTTGCTCCGTGCGCACTATGTGCACGAGTTATTTCGGGTTATTTCTAGTAGTTTTATAAAACAGGTTAAAGTTCAAAATAGTTTTGTTTTACAATATGCAGCGCATATGTTTATTTTTCAGAAAACTTTCTTAGCCGTAGCCTTGGAAGCGAACGTGCCATCAAAGATTTTCGTCTGTTAAAAAGGAATATAAAGATACCCTAGATTATCAATAAGCGGCGGGAATAAACGTCAGCTATTACGTCATAAAAAAGAGAAATATATATCTAATAAAGAACCAAATAATAATAATAATAATTACATTAAAACGAGCCCCCCCACTCCCCTCCTATTCTCCTACTCTCTGTACCGCATCTCCACGTCCATCCGATCCACATCGGACGCCAGTTGGTCACCGAAATAAAACATAAAATAAACTGAAACCCGCTAAATTTTTTATTTACCCACAAAAAAAAACAAAACAAAATACAGGTGGGGTTGGTTCACGCCATACCCCAGGACTCCAGCGTCGGGAAGCTCAAAAACGAATCCACGTCGAACCCCAATTCATCCTCCGCCGCCTCCTCCGGCCCAAGCCCAACCGAACCGGACGGCCCAGCCCGGTCCAGTAAAAAAGCGGGGCCTTCAAGAGTCATGCTGGGCAGAAGAAAGCTCTGCCTCCTGGGCTCCGGTTTAATAACCGGCCCAACGACAGCATCGGCAAGCGTCGCCCCCGTCATCTGCTGGACCATCGCCATGAAGTTCTCCGGGTCGACGTTGATGTAGGCCGTCGGCGTCCGCTTCTTAGCACGCGAGCTGCGCTTCCCGATCTTTCCCGACTTGGGGCCGGGGATCTTGTTCGGGGCCCGCCTCGGATCCGACGTGGCGGCGGGGGGCTCGGTGGAGGTGGAGGAGGAAGGGGAGGAGTCATCGTTGGAGAGGGACATTTGGAGAGCTTTGGCTACGGTTTGGGTCTCGAGGGAGAGGGCGTCGTCGGCGAGCCACACGGCCCACGGTTCCGACGAGCTGGACCAATGAATCGCCGCCATCTGCCCCAAGAAAACGAAGAAAGGGAGAGCAAAAGCTTGCCGATCACTCTGTTGCGTGTTGTATTGAGGAAGCTAATGTTAATAATGGTAGAGGGAAGGTTGAGGGGAGCTGGTTTATTTAAGAAGGGGACGGGGGGATGAAGGAAGACGCGTAAGTGTGGGGACCACGTGGGCCTCGTTATCCGCGCTCGCTGGAGTAAGACGTGGACCTGGACCTGGGGTCCTTTTTTGTCCGTATCATCTCACAGTACCTTGGGTCACAAGCCAACCCTTTTATTATCTTTATTTGTAAGGAAAAACTTTACATTTGTTATGAATCAACTACTGAGGGGGGAACCCTCAGGTCTTTATTTATAGGCAAAGACGAGAATAAAAGGTGTGCTTACACAGATATGGGCTCAATACTAGGATGTCCCAATAACTCAACCAACCCAGTAAATAACCGTTTACAACACTCCCCCTTATCCAGCCATAGGTGTGGACCCTGCTCATGAATACTTCAGGATTCTGAGCCTGTATGGGTCTCACCTGGGGTGGATACTTCAGGATCCTGAGTTGGTGAGATTTGCCTCGTTAAAACTTTTGGCTATGGAAAACCTAGTGGGAAAAACCATAGTTAAGGGAAAAGAGTACAAACTCTACCGAACTCCTCCTGATCTGTACAAGCTCTCAAGCTTTCAGATCTCTTAGGCGTCTCATTCCAATCATATGTACAAGTTTTCTAAAAGTAGCAATAGGAAGGGCTTTAGTGAACAAATCTGTCAAATTGTCACATGACTGCACTTGTCTGATGTCGATCTTGTCATCTCTC